>CM019177.2:10219698-10819698 GCA_009739505.2 Apolygus lucorum | reverse complement strand
CAAACAATTCTAAAAATTCTATAGAATCTTAAATTGAAGGAAAAACAATACCTTTATATCAAATTTTTTTGAGTTAGGGCGTTTTCAAAATTTCAAAATTGATTTTGGAACCCTTAGAAGTGACCTACATCAACCAAAATCTTCGGGGCACAACTAGACCCCAAATGGAGCCTACATACCAAATTTCATCAAAATCGGTCAATGCTAAGTGGCAAAAGTGCCGCGTACGGCGTACGGCGGACGGACGGCCAAATTTTTATTCGATTTTTGGATTCTACGTACCTTGAAACGTAAACCATCAAATTTTGAGGGGGTGTTAAAATTTTTTTTTCTTGGTCGATTCCAAAGGTTCATTATTGAAAATAATAAACCAAAAACGCTGCAAATTATTACACGACGGTTTATTATTTTTATATAGATCACTCGTCTACAAAATCACCAACCATCCAATATGAAGAGAAGAATGAAAAAAAATAAATAAAAAAAAATAATTAAAAAAAAATAAAAAAAAAATAAAAAAAATAAATCAAAATCACCAACCATTGATCGCATTTCGGTCAGCTCTAATTTGAACGGAGATTAGGCCTCTTTTGCGATTCACACTCGTGTTTTGATTTATATATATATATTTCAATATAAACCCTTAAATTTTCGTAGGGAGCGAACGGTTTGTCCTACAGAGCTCCGCGTGGTCTCAAACAATTCTAAAAATTCTATAGAATCTTAATTTGGAGGAAAAACAATACCTTTATATCAAAATTTTTTGAGTTAGGGCGTTTTCAAAATTTCAAAATTGATTTTGGAACCCTTAGGAGTGACCTACATCAACCAAAAGCTTCGGGGCACAACTAGACCCCAAATGGAGCCTACATACCAAATTTCATCAAAATCGGTCAATGCTAAGTGGCAAAAGTGCCGCGTACGGCGTACGGCGGACGGATGGCCAAATTTTTATTCGATTTTTGGATTCTACGTACCTTGAAACGTAAACCATCAAATTTTGAGGGGGTGTTAAAAATTTTTTTTTCTTGGTCGATTCCAAAGGTTCATTATTGAAAATAATAAACCAAAACAGGTCTTCTCGTCCTTTCATTTTAATTTTTTCTTTTAACAACACCTTTTTTGTTTTTAATTCCGTTCGTTTATTTCTTTTTTATTCTATTCGAAGTGTGGGTTTTTTTCTCGATTAAATTAGAGGAGCTGAGCCACCCGAGCGGCTAAGGAAAAATAATATAAAATTGAAAAATGATAATATAAAAACCTTTTTAATAAAAAAATGGACCGACCTCAAAAATTATGTCAGTAAACACCAAAACATACTTCCGTAGTAGGTTGTTGGACATAAATATCAAGTCAATAGATGGTTTGTTGGAATTACAACAATTATTTGTAGTGTGATTCACACTTATTGTCACACTCATATCCTCCATCATACGATAGCAGTGACCTACTACCCAATAGTTTTGGAACACTTATCTCTACTCGCATTCATGTTTTGTATTGCATGATCGACGCATGTTTTAATACTCACCAGATCATGTGAGTAGTACTTAATAACCACAGCGGTAGGTGCCGGCAGATTGATTGATTGATTACCTACGCTTTTTATTTTACCACCAGGGATAGGATAGGGCCTTGAGGCCCTCTCTTACTCCTTCCCTGGCTACAAATAATTTACAAATTCCTCAGAAGGAAAGGGTCGAAGAAGAACAAGGAAAACATTACAAAAATGTAAATATTTATTTTTGGTAATAAACAAATTGATTTGCAGAGGTCGTATTAGTAGACTAAGGAATTCAAGTACGAGACATTTAACATTCATCCAGCATGAGTTCATGAGTGAATTTTCAAAGAAATCTTTAAAGCTATGGTTAAGAAAATCAAAATATCAGCTAAATGATAAAGTAGACAGCCTTAAGGATGTGGCACATAGTATGAATCGTTAAAATTATACAATCGACCCTTTGGTATAGGTAGGTAACTCTTTTTTTTTAATCGCAAAAAATACTCTCCTCGTCATCCCGAACTCATTAAGTAGGTACCCACACGTAAATTATTATATTTCCCTATTTTTCTTTTAAAATTTGGACCCTTTAGGGTTGTCCCAAAGTGTCTGGCAAACAAACTCGTCTTTTCGTTAGTTATTATGAACATTTTGGCTAAAACTCGAAATTTTTGCGAAACAATTTGTGTGATACTACTCAATGAGTGACGCATATAGGTTTATTGTTATAATATATGAACGTAATGAAACTGATTGGCTCTCATGGAGCGAGTGTTTGTGATTAACGATAATTAAAAGGAATTATTCGCATTATTCAGGAATTTTTCTGTTTTCAAAATCTTCATGGCAAAAGTGAAAAGTGGGAATTTTGACTGGTTGATATTTTTGGTTACAAACCTACATAATACACTCACATAATTTTTGGAAAACTTCAGAAATTGTTTTATAATGCTCCAAAACGGATTTCAATGAAGGACGATTTCAAACTCAGTGCCGAGCGCGAGATCTACTTACAGCCTTCGGCCAAAATTACAGAACATGAATATGCTTTAGCCCAGAACGTTGAGTACATAGCCGATTTAGCATCAATGCTATATTATCAGAGTGAATTAAACGGTTCAACAGAAGCTATTCAATGATTATACCAGCTCGCTAGCGGACATCACTCCCTAGCAATGGATGTTTATCCAATAAAACTTTTCTCGGCAGGTCCCTGCTGAAGCATATTCATGCTAAAATTTTGAGTCCATTCCAATAGCTTCGTTTTCTTTGAAAATTCGCTAAAATGGGCAATATTACAGTAAAGACCTAAAAACTTAATTTTTCTAGGGTATATGGCTTAAGATGACAGAAAGTCAAATTCAATGACGTAATACACGCTCTCGTGTGAATTTCCTTAGTAAGAGACGTTCCAACGCCGAGGATATTTCATGGTGAATGTGCTGGTAGAGGAAGGATACAATAAGGATCAATGTTTCGAGATATTCGTATACGTCTCTGCAGCAGTGACTGACGTGAGCATCCTCATCACAGATCTGTACAAGATCAGTATCATCAAAGATCGGCACAAATACAGTGTGCAAGATGTGTATCAAATCGAAGTACCCAACCAACCAACCTCACGAGGGGTACGCTTACTGTGATGTACACGTAACTACTCCATCTAAGCATTATTACCTCCTCCTAATAAAATATAGTTGAGGCCCCCAGATTCAAAATCGGACTTATGCAAAAAAATCGATTTTCGTTTTTCTATCTTATTCAACAGAAAACCATAGGGCGCATTAGCCTGCACAATCTTAGTTTCAAAAGCAGCTTCTTTCCGCCTTGAAATCGATCCAGAAGGTGAGTCTCAGGTTCAAAACCAGCCTTATGCAAGTTGCGAGTTTTCCCGCTAGGAGCTCCCCGTTCCCTCAGAATGCGTGTGAGGCACCTGTGGGGTTATCCTTGCTTGTTTTTGTTTACTGTCCAATGTCCACGTCCAGTTCGTATGTTCCTTCTGTCGAGATTTTCATTGTCTTCCCGTTGCCGATCGTGATTGTGTTTGGAAAGTGATTAGGTATGGAGGTTCATCCTTCTCCCGTGGATCATCAGCAACACCAGCGAAAATGAGAGATATTCATAATTTGCTCGTAAAACGTTTCGGGGAACAATGGGTGGAGAATGAAACCTTGAATTTTTATCGAAACCTCCGTTCCAACCAAGATGCTGCTGAAGAACAGACACACCCGATGAACCTGAAGAAGTGTGAAAGTCGCAATATTTTTTACATGATTATTTTTTGTCGTTACCAAGAATTTTTCGTTAGCGAGAAACCAATGAGAGCTTGTAGAAAAAGTGAAATTTTGATGCTCTGTTTTACTAAAAAAAACTTTATGAAACGCATCTTGACGTGCGAGTTGAAGATAAAAACAGTTGTTTTTTAAAACTTTAAGAATGTTTTTTTTTACTAAAAGTTTATTGTTTTCACTGAAATTTTAATTTTGATTACTCAAATTATTTTTAAATAAAGGTTTTTTGAGATTGGGTAGCTTGGCTTACGTTTTTATTCCATCCTTAGTCATTTCAAAAAAGCATTTCAAATTGAATGAGGTTCCAAAACGGACTACTACAATTTTGGTTTCAAAATCGGACTTTTGCAAATTTCAATAAGCCATAACTATTGACAGAATGAATTTAAAATTTTGGCTAATTAATGCTGTAACTATTTGCAATCATGCGAAATTATTAGAACTTACAGAAATCTAGTGACTCCTGAAAACAGTTTTTTGTTTCTCCTGAAAAAATTGGTGTTTTGCATAAGTCCGGTTTTGCATCTAGGGGCCTCAGTTTTAAATATTAACTCTCAAAACTAGGTAATACATCATAGAATACAGGATAATTTCACATCGAAATGCTAAAATTAATTGTTCATAAAATAAAAAAGACGAGATAGTCGTCAACGAAATGGGAAAAAAACTGTACGTTCCACTTTATTGCACTGATTTATCAAAATTAATACACGAGCAGCCATAAAATTGAGATACCTTGGGTACATTTTTATTCCTCAAGTGGTTCCTCAAGTGGAATGTTGAAGTTTTTGGGTATCAAAAGACTAGGAAGTTATTAATAATCAACACTATAATACCTAATATAAGTACAAAATGTGTTACACCATTGAACAGACCATTACAAAAATATACACAATCTACTAAAACTTGAAGGACCACAAAATTGTTCGAACCTAGTGAATTCGTGTGATGAGAAATGATGACGTGAGGAATTCTTCATGAAATGTAACTACCCACTTTGTAACTACTAAATGAAGGTACCAGAATGGGGTATTTCAGTCAATATTTTTTTTTTTTTTTTTTTTTTTCAAAAGAATAACGGTAATAACGAAATACCGGTAATCGGGTCTGTTCGTTGAGAAAATGTTTTTAAAAATCAGAGAAGCTAAGGAAAGTTGAAGATTTGAATGGTGTGACGTAGCTAGCCAATCGTGACGTAGCTAGCCAACTGTCTTTGAAAAAAGTATCCATGCACAGAAACCCTTGGAGGACCTCTTGGATACTACAAAATACTACTCACACAGGCCCGTGGCGTAGTCCTGCCTAGTGTGTGTGCATTTATAGCGGCCCGCCTTTTTCAAACGTGTGATCTCTTTAATTAATTTTTCTACCAAATGTTATAGTATCATTGGGCTTAAAGTTGTAGTATATAGGCTTTCAAGGGTGCTGAATCCAAATTTGAGGTCAAAAACCTGAATTTCCGACCCACCGAAATACCCCATTAAAGCCTCACATGGGTCAAACTTACTGCCATCCAACTAACACAAAAATGTGTCTTGGGACGGGTGTGATGTTGGTAGCAATGCTTTTGCCCATAGATTCAGTTCGTTCTGTAACAATATAGGATGAATTTCAGATTGAAATTCACCTTATTGTTCATAATTAGTCAGAGGAGGGTGTGACGACCCTACCCCTTCAAACCAGTGATTAGATTAATCAGCCGGCCCGAAGAGGATATCGATTCATATCTCTATGAATCAAATATCCCCCTAGGCGTAGCTCCAACAAATCGGGAACAAACCAAATCGGTTTGCCCCTTCTGTAAAAGTAGGATCGTCACAGTTCACACAAAAAGGTGCAATTTGAAATCGAACTTTTCAAAAAATTAAACGTCTACAGAATATTCTGAAAAATTTACCAAAGTCCTTTAATGTGATGAACTGGAGACTACCAGCAGCGCAAAAATAACTTAAATATTTTACTACATTACTTTACTATAGCACTAACGACTGGAGGACAGGTCTCAGTCGGTCACGCGTTCTGGGTTAGTATTTCACGAAATTACCGGCGCTCAAACTTTACAAGGTGTATCTAGATTTGAAATTTTCAAGGATTTTCGAAATTCATCAGCCAGAATTGAAAACTAAAATATTGCCGCTGGAATCATCAAAATCGAAAAATAATTGCCCGTTTATTCTGTCAGGTTTTCCCCATTTTTCGCCGGCAGTTATTGTTCGATTTTGATGATTCCAGCGGCAATATTTTAGTTTTTCAATTCTCTAGGCTGATGTAATAAATTTCGAAAATCCTAGAAAATTTCAAATTTAGGTACCTACAACTTTGACTTAGGGTGGAGGGACCAGTGTTTGACATGACCCCAGTGATTGACATTTCACCGAAAAGTGTAAATAATAAGGCTTACGAGTGTTTTGCGTTCTTGATCCTTTTGAATTCTGAAACTCAATACCTTCTTTGTGAATTAATTGGCGGGAAAAGGTATTTGGCGGGATTCTGTGAAATCTGGAGAAGGTTATCCGTCGACACCTCGTGTTGTCATTTCTTCAGTGCTGTTTGTTGTGATTTCGCTAAGGAGGTAAGTGTTCTATTTTACTTCACCATGCCCTTCACATTTCCAAATTTTATTGTTCCAATAGTTTTTCTCAATCAGTTTTTTGCGTAGATCTCATTTATGCTATCAGTTTTTGGAAAATATCAAAGATAACTCGTAAAAATCCAAATGTCAATTACTAGTCCCCAAACTGATGCCGCCCCCAGTGATTGACAGGGCTGTCAATCACTGATCCTTTTCCAATTTCCTCTCCCCTACATTTTTTTTTACTTCCAATTGAAGATTAAACCATAATAAAGGAGATCCGATTCGAGTTTGAGAAAAATCAAATGCTGGACCAGTTTATGACACAGTTGAAAGTTATGTCAAACAGTGGTCCAATAAACGGTCAAACATTGAGTTGGGAAGGGTTCAGTCTTTGACAGCTACCAGCACCAGTGTTTGACACCCTTTATCTTCATTCCTTTCTTACCTAAGATTCTTCTCAGCTCATCCGCTTCTATATTTTCCAGGTTCAAATACTTGAAATGGCTCCCTCATCGAAAAAGTCGAAAAAAAAGAACAAGGCGAAGCTCGAAAAACCCAAATTCCTGTACTCAGAAACTCAGATGGAAGCTGCTGTGCGGGATGTAGCAGGTGGGACCTCTATTGCAGCAGCAGCAAGAAGTCATGGAGTACCACGAACAACCCTACTATACAAATCAAGAGGTAAGACTCCTATAAGTCGACGCATGGGGCCAAGTTCGGTCCTTACTCCAGAAGAAGAAACCATCTTGGTTCAATGGATATCATCACTTGCCAAAGCAGGATTTCCGGCAACAAAAGACTCATTGTTGACGAGTGTCGGGCAGCTCGTAACTAAAATGACAAGGCCTAATCCCTTCACAAACAACGTACCAGGAAAGTCTTGGTACAAGGGATTCAGACACCGTCACCCTGAGATTAGCACAAGGATAAGTGAGAATTTAACTGTATCGCAAGCCAAAGTGACCAATGATAACATTCAAAATTGGTTTTCTGAGGTTTATAATAACTTGGAGAAGGACGGTCTCTTGGACGTGCTACACAATACAGCTCGCATCTTCAATGGGGACGAGTCTGCCTTCTTCCTTAATCCAAAAGGTCAAACTGTTCTTGCTAATAAAAATGACAAAAATGTATACCAAATAGTTAATGCGGACGAAAAGGAATGCCTCACAGTTTTGGTCACTGGGAACGCTCAAGGGAAGTTAGCTCCTCCCTTGGTGGTGTTTCAGTACCAAAGGCTTCCAGTGGATCTTGCAGCTAGTGTTCCTAAACATTGGGGAATAGGAAAGTCCGATTCAGGATGGATGAACGGTACAGTTTTTTATGAATACATTGCAAATGTTTTCTATCCCTGGTTGGTGCAGGAAGATATTGGGTTCCCAATAATTTTATTCATAGATGGCCACACGTCCCATCTCACGCTCGAAACAAGCCAGTTTTGTGCGGAGAAAAAAATTATTCTGGTAGCTCTGTATCCAAATGCTACCCATTTGATGCAGCCCATGGACGTATCGGTGTTCAAGTCTTTGAAACAGAGTTGGAGAACAAAAGTCCACGAGTGGAGGTTTCGTAACTCAGCCACTCCTACACTGAAGAAAACTGACTTTGCACCGCTGTTGGACACAGTTTTCCAAGAAATGTCACCAGTAATTCTCCAAAACGGCTTCAGAAAGTGTGGTCTGTTTCCTTGGAACGCAAGAGAAGTGATTGGCAGGAACGAGGAATCATCTGTCATAGTACCTCGAATGAATCAATCTTATGAATCAAAAGTGGCCCTCAAAGTACTGGCAAGGCATATTCCACAAGAGATTTTATCTCAATTCGTAAACAATTCTGAATGGAAAGGAGCTGAAGAACACCGGTCATTGTTCATGATTTGGAAAAAGATTGAGAGCGCAACCGAGTCCGAGTATGCCTCGGAGATAAAAATAACTCAGGAGGAAATTACTGAAGAGAGGAGGACTGGCATCAGTCAAAATGAAGTTGACACTAACTCCCAATCCAAAGCAGTTGTATCAAGATCCGACCCAATACCCAGCCTCTCCTATTCTGCCAGCATTTCTGGCGTTTCAAACGTCAAGGACGGGCTTCAAAGTCCATTTAAGAATACGTTAACGTGGCCTCTTAAATCTTGTCATTAGTTCCTAATTTTGTATTTCTCTCTTCGAATTGTATGGTATTGAGAACAATTTAGTTCTGAAATGTTGAAGTAAATGTTTTGTTGAAATAAGGAATCATTATTGCTGAGAAACTACCGTGTCAATAACTGGGTGTCAATCACTGGCGCAACCAAAAATTTGGCTGTCAAACACTGGGTCGAAAAATTGATTTCGAAAAAACGAATTTATAATAGTTTGCGGCTTGAATTATTCATTCTTTCAATACTAAATACTTAGAGGACATCCTGATGCTGCGATAAATTAAAGATTCAAGTTTGAACAAAGGAAAAAACGCAACTTTATTGCATGTCAAAGTCAAAATTTCCCTTAAGGTGTCAAACACTGGTCCCTCCACCCTAAAGTTTGAGCGCCAGTAATTTCAGGAAATACTAATCCGGAACGCGCGACTGACTGAGACCCCCTTAACAGTAGAGCTGTTATATTAGGAAAATATTTCCCCTTCTTCTTGAACCTTAGCACCAACATTCACAAAAAACATGAGCAACGAGAAATTATACCGACTATTAACCTGTTGGTATAGCGCTAACCAGTTAAGTCACACCATCATTTCGGCACACAACACACAGGACAATGAATTAAAACACAGTTGGCTTCTCCAGCATGGGTGGGAGTGTCGAAATGGCGGGAAAGGCTCGTACTAAACTAAGTCGAGGTGTGATTGTTCCCTAGTGGGTCCTCCGTGGGACGCAAAAGTAATGTTTGCAGATTGAAAGAATGCGGATGGTTCGGTGAGGTGTCGATGTGTATTGCAATCCCCAAAAACATCGTCCTTTTCTACCTGCCACTCCATCAGGTATACCAACCGCATTCTTTCAATCTGCAAACAGTATGTATGTCATCCTAGGGTCAAGTTCGTGTTTTGGTTTGGTGCCCCACCACTTTCAGTGGTCACTCAACGTCTCTGGTTGGTTGGCAGTACGGTTGACCCAAGAAAGGCTTGTACTACTAGTACCTTCACTGCCGTCCAAAGTAGAAAAGCCATAGATCTGCGTCCATCAACGTAAGATCTACGGCTTTTTTACTTTGGACGACAGTTCATTGAGTAGATACAAAGTGTTGTGAAATTTCATGTAGAACACACAAAAAGTGGAAGTTTACAGTTACAGAGAGAAAAAGAGAGAGGGAAAACAATTTTACTCTCCTCACACTTAAAGAATATTCTACAAGGGAAATAAGCGACTTAGGTACCAGTTGAGGGAGAACAACAATTACCTAAAGCAAATTATCATACGGGTATACAAGTTGCAGAGAGGTGTAACCTGCTAAATGGTTGAATTAAGGACTATTAAACTTGACCAGTAAATTTGAGCTTGGTAGCAAAAGGAGATACCCATACGACTCATGAACCCACTCTAGTGGCTTCACAACACCTTTGATGAGTTGGAAAATGGAAACAATGTTTTGTTTATTAATTTATTATTTCCATTGATCATTCTTCTTTGTGTCTTTGTTCTGCCGCAATGGTTTTCCTAGGAGCTACTGGGTAGAAATGGAGAAGTCTTCACCTAAAAGTGATCAATCTTCAACTAAAGAAAGAAATACTTCGTCTCCATAGTACACCTGAACAAAGATCAACGTACCAACAGACCTCACCTACTCTAAACGGTTGTTACATGGCCGCCTGCGGATTGGGAGGCTTTGGAACTTTGATGTTGATCACCTTCTTGGCTTGATCCGGAGCCATCCAGAGATCTTCCCGGCTCTTGGTTCCGAAACGCGTGTAGTCCGAGTCCGGCTCGTACCGTTTTTCCAGTCGCTTCTTGTCGAGGTAGTTGATGAGACAGCTGGCCGGCACCCAGATGAGAGCCGTGACGATTATGACGGCGCCCACGACGTTGTCGCGGAGTATCAACAGCACTTTGTTTATGTTGATGTCCTCGATGATGTCCCAGAATCTTTCAACTACGTCTTGGATGGTCTTTTCACATACACCCTGCAACAAAGAAATTAGAAATTAATTAGGATCAAGTAGAGTTGAAACGAGTGGCGCCTCCTCCAAGCAAACATAGCAAACACTGTTTGTCTCACTAAAAATATGCAAAATTAATAAATTAATTTTTTTTGAGATTCTCCTATAATTTCCACTTTTTGCATGTAATATAATAGCCGATTTTGGGAAACTTACACAATTTATAACTATTTTATTATTACCAAAAAGGAAGTTGGACGTTGGACGAGTTGAAGAGATTGGTAACTAATGGTCGATTGCGGATGATATTAGAGAGTTTTTGGCAACCACTAACGGGCCCGTGGAACCTCTTCACAAAGCTCAGAGTTCGCAGGTGACGATGAATTTGCCTCCCAACAACAGCGGGTGACGATGAAAGGGTGCCTCCAGACAGTCACCCGTTCCTAAAGGCCCACTGTCACGAGCCCCTCCCTTCCCCCCCTAACCAAAGTTAACGGGATTCCTCCTTCAACTGGGTAGCATCCTCTGTTGCTCGCGTTAGTCTCCTCCTAACGAGGCCTGTCAGATTCTGGCAACAAAAACTCTCTATATATGCGAACCAGTACGGGGCCAAAAGCGATGGAAGCGAAACAGTTCAAAAAGTCTGACAAGTGGGTGTGGCACATAGCTCCCTCGTATCCATAATCCGATTCTAAAGATGATCCAATGCATAGTAGTTAATCTCAAAACAGCTATGGCATGTATCCCTGGAGACAGGACTCAAGCCAGTTGCAGGGGCCATGAGTTCGGGGCCCGCCTCTGCAGCATATTTTCGAGCGAGTCGGTCGCAGTTCCCCCTCGTCCCAACCCAGGGTGGTGAGGCCAATGGGAAGCCATGAGCGAAATCATCGGAACAAATTCTGATCTTCCCTTAGGAAGACAGCTGATGACGTCTGTGACACCAGGAATGGCAGTTGGACAAAAATCCAACCTGAAATGGTTGTTTACTTTACTTTACTTTTTACTAATCTCAAAACATCAATCTCTAAGTACCTACCACTATCACCACAATCAATCTACACAATCTCTGAATATTATTGGAAAATGTAGTTAAGTTAAGGCTGTTACAAGGATTTTACGTCCGCGCATGCGCACAAAATACTTTCATTTTGGGGCCCATGATTTTCATGAGGAACCGTCTCCACCTTAACTCGCACTCCTGGAAATTTCATCGAAATCGGATGGGAAATATAGAAGTTATGGCTGTGGCAAGGATTTCACGTCTGTGCATGCGCAGTGGCTACTATCAGTCCAGGAGTGATGATTTTCATAGGGCACCCATCTTTTGAGACCATCGTATGAGAAAAGTAGAACTTGTGGTTGTGGTAAGGATTTCATGATAGACTGACAGACACAGAACCAAATTTTTTCAGGAAGGTCTGAAACATAAAACACGAGTGGACATTTTGATTTTGGAGAACTTTTTTTCAACCTTGAAATGTGAAAACAAAGCTTCCGCTACCTTAGTAGACTCGGAAGCAAAAATGAATTTTGTAGGACTGTTTCATGGGGTGGCGGGGGGTCAGAGAAACTCCAAGTAGAGAAACTTGGAAGATGAGTCATGGATCAACTCCCCGCGTGGCAAGGCATGAAGTATCCATCCACCAATATCTCTCACCCAGATTCGGAAATGTAAATTGGCAACGTTGTTGCTTCCGAGTTTTAATCATTATTCTACTTTGAAGAATTAGTTAAGTATCGATTAAAATAATATTTTAATATGAAATTAATGATATTTTTTAATATGATATTTAATGAAATTAATGATATTTTTTAATATGATATTTAATATGAAATTTTAATGATACTAATAATATGAAATATTATTTCATGGCTAATTGCTGTGAGTGTTTATAAATGCACCATGTAGGTATGCCGATTCGAGGGTGTTGAATTTCAATCAGAAGGAAAGTGGGGCTGGTGGGTGTGCCTCCAAGGCATCTTTGTCAGTTACTGGCTGTCTGCTGTCACGTTGCCGATATAACTGTATTTCACCGTACCTAATACGAAGAATTTATTGCAGAATGGAGGTTTCACATCACATTAGGTCTAAATTTGAAGTCTCCCACACACGTGCACATGATTGATATAATTTGCCCCTTTCGGTTTGTGATTTTCAAGAAACATTTTTACTCCCCTCCCCCTAAAAATGTGATTGTTAACGTTTGAAGGTATGGGTCATTCCACGAAACTAGGGAATTTTCAGTCCTCTCTCCGTAATTTAGATTTGGGTGGACCTAAATTTTTCGTTTTTTTTTCCTCTTCATTAAAAGACTGTGTCTCATTTACTCAATCAAGTGGCTTCCTTCCATTAAATTTCAGCTATCCAGAATAATTAATAAAATTGCTTAAAATCTATCATCCTCCCATGTCCCACACCACAGGTTTGCGTCTGTCATCACCACAAATCTTCACCCACAAGCAATACAAATTTAATGCTTCACAGAAATATTTTAGGCATCCTCTCTATTTTACGTTTTGAAGACAAACGACCACCTGGTGGATACTAGGACTATTCTGTGGTCGGTTATTTGCCTGTCCCACAGCTGGAGCCTATCTCCCTCACACAATTTTTCTTTAGAGTCTTTAGATGAAGGAGATCGTATTGGACCGTCTTTTTTTTGTACGTTAGAACCAGGAGTTCAGCTGAACCAAACATTATTCGCTTCAGTCCTCATTCTCGGTCCATTTTTGTTTAGCGTGAATTTTAGCTACAAAAACGGTGTTTGTCAGTTTGGATCCTATCTCCCTCACTACGAGAAAACATTGGCAAGGAAAGTGATTATGTTTGATGTTGTTAACGAACAATGTAGTAGCCATCAACATCGATAAAAAATGTTTTTTGGAGTTGATAAATTTTGTATTCCACTTCGATTAAATTCGATATTTCACTAGAATCCTATCTCCCTCATACTATCTCCCTCACTTTTTTCTACGGTGAGGGAGATAGATTTGATGTGAGGGAGGATAGATTTTCATTAACTAGGTAGTTAGGTACCTATCTAGAATAGCATCTAGACTGCAGGGTTCTTTAAATACACGTACCTACTTATACTCGTAATATGTCTCCCCTAATTAGCACAAAAAATGGTGTAGCCCCCATTTATGTAACCACTTACCCGCAAACTCGCAAGCAAAATTAGATGTCATTAAATCAATCCAATATTTTCTTCCCAGTACTAAATATCCTCAGAATGATGGGAAAAATAATCAAAAAAATCATTACGGCCCTGGTCATTATTTATGATTTTTTATGGATGAGCCTGGAAAGGCTCGTAACCGGGTAACCCTCGGCTTTTAACACTTACAAGGGACAGTCCAGAGTTTCAACCACAAAACCCCTTGAAATGCAATTGAAATCGAATGAAAACTATAGAAGTTAGGCATATCAAGGATTTCACGATGCCGCAAGCGCACATCACCATACCGATGATAAAAGACCGTCTATAGTCCCAAAAACACCATCCCCGAAAATGTCACCCGATTCGGATAAAACGTGTAGAAAATAGGTTTGTTTCCAGGATTTTACGCGCAGCGACTACAATAAATCCGGGGATGATGATTTTCACAGGGGACCATCTACACGCAAATCTGGAAAATTCCTGAAATTTTCATTGAACTTGAATGGAAAATGTGCTCAGACGGTAGGTACCATCAATTCGGGATAGATGATTTTCATAGGGGACCATCTAAACCCCACTCCGCACAACCTCGACGCACAGACCGACTCTCAGAATTGTTAAATACTTGTTTGTTGATTTGTTAAATACATATAAATCGAAAATAATGCTCCCAACTTGGCAGATCTGGAAGCAAAACGATCAGATTCGTTTTTTTACATACATTATATAAAATTTCATACTACGTTGATAAAACTTCATCATTGATGATCTACATCGAAAATGCCTACATTGAAACATGTTTCTAGCTCGATGGCGAACTCGGCAATGAGCCTAAAGAGGCTCAAACAGCGTTTCCTATCTCCCTCACTAGACATCTATCTCCCTCACTCTCCAATTTAACAAAATTTCAAAATTTCACTGAAATACGCAATTTTATGAAGCAATAATGGAACGGTTGCTATTATACAACCTCCAAAATGAAAATTAAAAAAGAAAAAATTCCAAAAGTATACTTTGAATACTGGTGGTAGTGGCCTTCCAAAATTCCTTACTTTCGTGGAATGACCCGTATGTAGAATCCAGTTATCAAATTTCCGAACGAAGACACTTTTTATTTCTTCGAATGGGGAATTTGCCTCAATTTTAGATTCTGGAATTTCAAGTCAAATCCTATAATAGGGCCCTAGAATAACGTTTAACACTAGGAATAACCAAGGGATAAAAATTACCGTAGGAGAAAATGCCTAGACAAGTGAACCTCTGTTACAAAACACCGCGAAAATAGAGGAATATTGTTGACGTCGTACGAAAAAAAAAAAAAAAAACGACGCGAAAACAACTCCGACAACAGACAGAGAGTTCTAGCACCGCCACACAAAACGATCCAGTGAAATGGCTACTCGAATAATGTGATTCAAATCTTGAAACTAAATAAGAGAAGATAAAGACTAATAATGCTTGATAAACTAGTAGGTAGAATCGTATTGTAAAAAAGTGAGTAATATTGTTTCTTTTGGTCACTTTTGTGTTTGGGTTCTTCCTGCCAGTTCGCGGCGCACTCTTGTGCGCACTACTTGTAAGCTAAAAGTTCGTGTATGTTCCGCTTCTGTGGTAAGCGCCACAGAACCTCCTTTGAAGTCAGATTGGTAGAATATCCGTTACGTTTCAAACATGGCTGCCTCTTACACATTGCCACCACATTTAAAATTTCCATCTTCCTTAAATTCTCTAGGTAAATTTTTTGGATGCGTTTTCGAGCAGCTCACTATGGTTTTATTCCATAAAAATAAACCCTCATTCGAAAAAAAAAAAAATGTGAGGCAAATTCCCCATTGAGTGTGAAGCTTTTATTTCTTCTAAAAAACTCGATTATGAAGCGAAAATATGGTAGGTGGGTAGTGACAATGGCAATGTTATGTCCTTTGTGATCTATACAGAAAAATAATAAACCATTAGGTAATAATTTGCAGCATTTTTCATTATTGTTTATTCCTCTGTGAATGGCCACAGACTGTTTGCCAGACGAATATTTTCACCTGACGCCTGATCTAACATGGATGCTTTGAATCAAGATACAAAAACGCTGCAAATTGTTACACATCTTCTTCCTCCAAAGGTCGATTTATTCAAAATAATAAACCAATAATATATTGGACTCACGTGATTGCAGAATCCATGGATGCACGGAGTGCCGTCAGGGAGAAGATTGTGAGGCGTGACAGGGAAACAGGTTTCATTGAGATTCATACGGCAACACCTTTTGCAAGCGTCAGCAACTGGAAAAATCAAAATTCGACAGGTCATTCAAGGCAAAAACATTCAACTGGAAAGATTTGAATGAGAATTCTCACAAAACGATGTTCTCAACTGTTGATGGCTTCAAAAGTGAAGGTGCTTTTGACGATGAACGAAATCATCGTAACGTCATGAGGCTCTGTGGTTGGACAACGGGAGGGGGGAGGGGGTGCACAGTGGATGGCGGAGCCCCCCTTCGTCCACCCCCGAAAAAAAATTAAATTTTAGAAAATCATCAAACTATCAAAACTTAATTTAGGAGCTCATTTTTACGCATCAGATCTTCTCAGAAATATTGCTTCCGAATCTACCAAGGTAGCGGGAGCTTCGTTTTCACTTTTCAAGGATGAAAAAAAAAGTTCTCCAAAATCAAAATTTCCACTCTCGTTTTACGTTTCAGACCTTCCTGAACAATTTTGGTTCCGCGTCTGTCTGTCTGTCATGAATTCCTTGTAACGCGCATAACTATACTGCCGTGCTAAGCCAGAAAGTCGTATCTCGACTTCACCCAACTTTCGGAAGAATGACCTAATAGATTTCGTGGCGAAATAATGAGGAATTTCACCGAATTCTGTTTGCATTTTTCCTGAATAGTTCATGGTGAGGGATAGATGAAAATCTGGCTGACTTCGGAAAATAAGTCTCCTGTTATTTTTGGGAGACAATCAAAATTTTTGATTTCAAAACTAACCGGGAAAATGGACGTGAGTGGGAACGCTCGCTGATTGGGCTGTTCGGATCGCCGTCTCCTCCCAGTGTTGCCAATTGGGACGACGAAATCGTGTTTTTTAAGAGAAAAGTTATCAAACAAAAACAGGGGAAAACATTTTCCCCATCTTGCTTTTTCTATTTTTTTCTTCAGTTTTTCGATTTCGAACTTTACTGTTTCGTGAAATTTTGCAACTGGGGACTATAGATTTCTCGATCTCAGCGCTTCAAGCGGCCATAAATGAACTATTCCAGGATGACGTCATTTTCCCGTTTTTTGGTTTATTATTTTCAATAATGAACCTTTGGAGTCGACCAAGAAAAAAAAATTTTAACCCCCCCTCAAAATTTGATGTTTTACGTTTCAAGGTACGTAGAATACGAAAATCGAATAAAAAAATTTCCGTCTGTCCGCCGTACGCGGCACTTTTCTTAGCAACACTGGTCCGATTTGGTTCAAATTTGGTATATGGGCTCCATTTGGGGTCTAGTTGTGCCGCGAAGCTTTTGGTTGATGTAGGTCACTTCTAAGGAGTGAAAATTAAGGGTTGAAATTTTCAAGAGTGCCCTAGCTCGAAAACTCTCGAAATAAAGGTATCGTTTTTTCACCAATTTTAAATAGTATTGAATTTAAAAAAATGTTTGAGACCACCCGGAGCTCTGTAGGACAAACCGTTCGGTCCCTACGAGTACTTGAAGGTTTTCCTTCGATAAAACAGAATCATGAGTGTGAATCGCAAAAGAGGTCTAATCTCCATTCAAATTTTATCGGACTAAAATGCGATCGCTGTTCATTTCTTCGATTTGTATACAGTTTTGCCTTCTGCGTAACCAGTAATCAAATTTCAATATGAAGCTTTCTATTTTTCCAATCGAGTGTGAAGCGTTTAGTTCTTTCTAATAAACTTGATTGTGAAGGTGTGAAGCCAGTATGGTGTGGTAGGTAGTACCTAGCTGGTAGGTAAAAAAAATGTTGGTGGGTATAAAACGCTGCAAATCATTGCTCAAAGGCTTCTTCACTCTTCAGATCACTGATCAGCTGAGTGAGCTCCGAAGCCATTTTCAATCCTATTGAATGGCAGTGCTCTTCCAGGCGTCTCCAGCATTCGAGGAGATCTTCTTCACTCTTCAGATCACTGATCAGCTGAGTGAGCTCCAAAGCCATTTTTACTCCTACTGAATGGAAGTGCTCTTTCAGGCGTCTCCAGCATTCGAGAAGATCTTCTTCACTCTTCAGATCACTGATCAGCTGAGTGAGCTCCAAAACCATTTTTACTCCTATTGAATGGAAGTGCTCTTCCAGGCGTCTCCAGCATTCGAGGAGATCTTCTTCACTCTTCAGATCACTGATCAGCTGAGTGAGCT
This sequence comes from Apolygus lucorum, assembly GCA_009739505.2. Taxonomy (NCBI): domain Eukaryota; kingdom Metazoa; phylum Arthropoda; class Insecta; order Hemiptera; family Miridae; genus Apolygus; species Apolygus lucorum. The sequence goes on along the minus strand of CM019177.2, from coordinate 10,801,710 downwards.
CCAAAGCCATTTTTACTCCTACTGAATGGAAGTGCTCTTTCAGGCGTCTCCAGCATTCGAGAAGATCTTCTTCACTCTTCAGATCACTGATCAGCTGAGTGAGCTCCGAAGCCATTTTTACTCCTATTGAATGGAAGTGCTCTTCCAGGCGTCTCCAGCATTCGAGGAGATCTTCTTCACTCATCAGATCACTGATCAGCTGAGTGAGCTCCAAAGCCATTTTTCTCCTACTGAATGGAAGTGCTCTTCCAGGCGTCTCCAGCATTCGAGGAGATCTTCTTCACTCTTCAGATCACTGATCAGCTGAGTGAGCTCCGAAGCCATTTTCAATCCTATTGAACGCAGGAAGCTGAAATTTGAGGGGGAAGGTCAAGGGAGAATACAGATGGTGGTAGGTGCTATTGATGGAGAACCAGCGATCAATACAGAAGGGTGATCTATACAGAAAATAATAAACCTTTGAGCAATGATTTGCAGCGTTTTTTTAAACATTCGTGTTTTCTACACTGTTTTGTTTATTCGTAAATTAGGAAGTTCGGGCTGAAAGTTTGCCTTAGGAGGTTTTTCAAGGTGCTGAATCCGATTTTGGGGTCAAAAATAGGAAATTCCGACATGGTGAAATTCCTCATTCTTTCGCGGGATTATTTTTCCTCCTTTTACCACAAGTATAGGTTTTTCTTAAAAGAAATTAGCAGCCGAATCGATTTCTGGAGTCAAAATAAACATTTTTGAGTGTAAATTGTCAAAAAACGATGATACGAGATTACGCTCTCTTAAACCCGAATTTACGACTATTATGTTCATCTTAATTCTTGAAACAATAATTCATTTGAATTAACATTTTAATTCAAGAAAACATTTCACATTGATTATTTTGTCATCCTACTTGGCTCAGTCAATCGTATTTCATATCTCCGTTCAGAGTGTAAGAAAAAAAACTGCTGAATCAATGAAAATAAAGGATTATTTATTCACTTAGAGTATAAACGTAAATTCACTACTAAATGTTGCGTTTTCAGAGGCAAAAAGTCGTATCATGCCGATTTATTGCAAGAAGTCGTATCGTCGAAATAGGTAGATTCCCCTGTCAGTGTCAAGATACGAGTTTTCTTCTTCTGAATCGCTCTGATACGACTAGTTTCTTCGCAAAATCAAGTTAACACGCCTTAATGCGAAAGTCGGAAGGCTTGTTTGAGGCACTTCTAATAGAGATACGACTCTAAAACTCCGAAAATCGATAGAAATCGACGCCCGAAACCCCCGGGTACCAATAACTCAATTTGGTCAAATTTTCACGTTACGACTTTCTGGCTTAGCACGGCAGTACTTATATGAAGTTATTGTCCGATTTCTATGAAATTTTCAGGGATTGTGCGGGTTGGTGTGTAGACGGTCCCCTATGAAAATCCTCACTCCCGGACTGATAGTAGCCACTGCGCATGCGCAAAAGTGAATTTCCTTGTAACGGCCATAACTTCTACAATTTCCATCCGATTTCAATGAAATTTTCAGGGATGTTACAGATTAACTTGTTTTGATGTTTTGAGATTAACTACTAGACATCGGATAATCTATACAATCGGGTTATGGATACGAGGAAGCTATGTGCCACACCCACTTGGCCCACTTGGACTTTTGTTTGGCACCAGTCAGTTGGGAAATTCAACGATGCCCTCTTTGCACCGTCTACCGAGTCTACCAAGTAGCAGCGGAAGCATTGTTTCCACTTTTTAAGGCTGAGAAAAAATGTTATCCAAAATTAAAATTTCCACTCGGGATTTACGTTTTAGGCCTTCCTGAACAATTTTGGTTCCATGTTTGTCATGAAATGCTTGTAACTGAAATGCCTAAACAAGTGAAGCGGTGTCAGAAAACACCTCAAAGAGCGAGGAAAACTGATTACGTCACTCCCCAGGGTTCCTCACGAAAAACTGTGCTCTGGCGACGCATGAAAGGAGTTTCGGTAAATAGTGTCAGAGAATGCCAACAGGTAGAGTCGTAGGCGCCCTTGTGACCGCATGAAACGATCCACTCAAATAATGTGAGTCAAATATCAAAACTAACTAATATAGTAACTAAATAAGAGAAGGTGGAGACTAATAATGCTGTATAAACTACCGTAGATGTACCCAACTTCGGCCATTTCCAATATTGGCGGTACTGATGAAGCTGCGCTCTTCAGGGGTCATTAAAAACTTTCAGTTTTTTCTCATTTTCAACAGGTGTCTTTGAGGCCTAATGTTGATATCTCCCGCGCTTGTTCTCTATCACTTTCCCATGAAAAAATCAAAATGTAAACAAGCAGTTTAGACATTTTTCAGCTTTTGTGCTTTATAACTATTGTAGTTTTTGATGTGATGTGATCTTAGAACTTGCTCTTACCGTTTCTTGTTCGTAGTTTAGTGTTCTTGAAGGTGAGTGATAAGTCATTTTTTTACTTCGTGTTTTGAGGGAGTTCTGGGGAGTTTTTTCCGATAACTGAGTCAGTGTACCAAACTTCGGCCATGGGGGGTCCGTCTCGAAAATAGAAAATTAGTTGACGTGAGTACCAAAACTATAATCAGATATATATGGAAAACGCACTGAAGGAGATTAGGGCTAGGAAATTGTCAATTCGGAAGGCATCCTAAGAATATGCAGTACCCAGATCGACTTTGCAGCATAAGATAAATAAGAAGAATCCTCCCTAGGTGGGTCATCCCAATGCATTTCCATTTTCACTCTAATGTAGTGATATTATTATGACTGGTCATGAGTTTATAGTCGTTTGAGAATATTACACAAAGCATTCAAGAGAAGACAGATGAGTTAATATTACCAATGAATGTTTTAAATGTTGTTCAAATAATTTTGGCTGTTTTGTGACTAGTGTGACGATCTTGTATTTTTGACATTATTAGCACTGATAATGATGATATTTTTGAAATGTCGACCTAAAAATTACCATGATTTGAAGTTTTAAAATTCAAATAATATGTCCATATTTGAAAAGCTTTATATATATTTTTTACTGCATTTCGCATCTGTTTGGATGTTTTCCTTGATAGTTCTAAGGTGTTATTGTATTATAGGTGTTCCAAAAAAGTCTTTGTACGGTTTTAATAATTTTTAAATTCAATAAAGCTTTTTTAAAAAATTATTTGGCGGCCGAAGTTACAATATAATTACTATTTCTTCGTTTTTAATGCATTTTTCATAGGTGGCCGAAGTTGGAGCACAACGGTATTTAACTTCGGCCACACTTCATGTTTTTAAAAAAGGCCAAAGTTGTGATGATAAAAAAAAAAAATTATAGTGACATCCTATAGAGCAGATCTGCTGCCATCTAAATTATTTTTTTCAGATTTTTACTCATATATTTGACTTCAAATAAACTCAAAAAACCTCCAAAAGTGGCCGAAGTTGGGTACATCTACGGTAATAGATAGAATCGTACAATAAAAAAGAGTGAGTAAAATTGTTTCTTTTCGTCACTTTCTCTTCGTGTCTGGGTTCTTTCTGCCAGTTCGCAGTACACTCTTGCATTCGATCACAAGCTGGTTGTTTCATGCGCGCTATCAGAGACAGCGCTGCTGTTGTAAGGGGAAACTCGACATGTTACAGACTCCAGGTACATTTAAAATTTCCATCTTCCTTAAATTCTCTAAATTTTTTGGATGCGTTTTCGAGCAGCACACTAGGATTTTCTTCCATATCGGTGAACCATCTTTCGAAAAAAATAATAAAAAATAGCGTTCCCATGAAATCAGGTTATCAATACGAGGAATGCATCGGGGGCAATCGGGTTGGTTTGGAACTTATCCAGCCTGAGTAGCTCCTTCATAATGGTTCTTTGACGATTAAATTGAAATGAATGAAGATATTTCAGAACCTGAATTAGGCTTTAATCGACAAAGAATGAAATATTGGAATTTGTGAAAACTAAGGAGAGGAGCGTCGTGCTACACCCTTTTAGCAGAATTTTTTCAGTACTTTTGGTAGGCAACGTTACCTACTTCTCAGGAATAAATTCATTTTTCAACAATATTATTCTTATAAAACCCTAAAGTGCCACCCTTTTGTTTATTTTACGTCAGATATCTTGGAGTTCAAATTGACTCCCGCCTAAGGTATGGAGCACACATAAAACGAGCAGCCGGAAAAGCCTCGCAGGCTGTGGCTACCCTCAGCAGGCTGATGCGAAATACTGGCGGCCCCAGGCAGCCAACGAGATGCCTGTTTATGGCGGTCACCCACTCGATACTCCTGTATGGTGTGGGGCGAGGCAATGAAACGAGAGTGCTACAGGAAGCCACTTACGGCGGTACAGCGCAGGGGGGCCCTACGAGTGGCCTGCGGCATCCGGGGCAGCCGGACATAAGGGAAGATGGACAAGACGTCTCATCCCTGATCTCAAGGGCTGGTGTAAAAGGGGCCATGGGGAGGTCGATTATTTCCTGACACAATTCTTGTCTGGGCACGGCCTTTTCATGGGCTACCTATGGAAAATGGGAAGATCGCAGAGCCCCGGGTGCCCGTACGGCGATGATGACTGGGACGACGTCGAGCACACGTTCTTTTGGTGTGAGGGCCATGCAGGGTGCCGCGCGACTCTGTCACGAGAGGTTGAGGTCTTTAGACCGGAAACGGCTGTGGACATCAGGCTGCAGAGTAGCGCAAAGTGGTGCATGGTTGCGCGGTACGTTCAGGGTGTTCTCCGCAGGAAGAAGGTGGTGGTGGAAATGCTAGAACATCGGGAGCCGGAAGATGCGGATGGGTTGGAGCCAAGCTCGCCGGACAGAAGGGATATCAGTTGGTCTTCAGGGGGAGAGATGGAAGAGGATGAGGAGGAAGAGGATGGAGACGAAGAAGAAGAGGACGAAGAATGATGGAAGCTGTTCTCCCGAACCTCCCAAGGGGGGGGGGGGGCGTAGGGTTAGCGTAGTTAAAGCTGAAGATTATTATTATAGAGGCTCCGAGGGTGAAGAGCAAGAAAGAAGAGGCCATCGGCCGAAAAGAGGAGGGACCAGCCCGAGGTAATGTGTTAAACAGTTCCGGGCTGGTCCAGTCCTCAAGAGTTAACAGGGACCACTTGGAGAGGCCCTCCTCCTATGCCCCCCCCCCCAAAAAAAACTTTTGTTTATTTTACGGAAAACCACACACACATCTAGGGGGACACAAAAGGTAACCAAGTCAGCATTTTTCCGTAAAAAACGTATAAGTACCTATTAAGTAAACAGAAAAAACATTGGTACCTGTGTCACACATGCAGCTCTGCAGTCCTTGCGTCTCGCAGTACGGAATGCATTTCCCCAGCCGGCATTTGCCTCTCTCCTGGCATTCTGTGCCATCCGTCATGGGAGCGGACTTTGGACAGTCGGGTCCTTTCCCCGAGCAGCGGGACTCCTGCTCACAAGTAGAATACTGAGCTTCTCTGCATTTGATCCCTTCTGACATGAAATGGCAGTTTTGACAGCAAGGCGAATTTTTGTCGCTGAAAAATCAAACGGATAGTTAAACACCTATGAGAAACATTATAAACTCATTAATTATTGCAGTTTTTATTATTATTAGGAGAGTTTATTGAGATAGTAATCGGAAGGACGTAATAATGGGACAAAATCGTAATAATCAATGTTTCACCTGCATACAGCTCCTTGACTTCTTCTGAGTTTACAAACTTTATCACAGCAAGCATCGTTGTCCTCAGTGCCTAGCAGTCCAGCATCGCATTCTTCATCACCCTAGAAGAAATTCAATCGTTATCCTGATATTCCAGTACTAAGATTACTCGCAGCTCTAATAGCGCTAGTTCTGGAATGACAGGATTCTTCAGCGTATGATTTTAACATGGAACATGCTTTAGCCGTAGAGTAACACCCAACAACATTACGCTAGGAGGGTGATGGGGGGTGTCACACGGAAGGGGAACACAGGGGGAACATCCGGGCGGAGTAGCTTCTTCATAATGGTTCTTTGTCGATTAAATTGAAATGAATGAAGATGTTTCAGAGCCTGAATTAGGCTTTAATCAACAAAGTACGAAAAATATAGCCCGGGATGGATAATTACACCAAGTTCAAATCCAATTTCTGGGGATGTAAAGGAAGGTAATGAACACTCACTTCAACCCTCAGGTTTCCGCAGAACGACTCTTCAGGCTCCGAAAAACACCTGCCAGATTTAGCTTGCAGAACTTTTTTGATGGACCGCAGGCTACAGGGGGAGAATCTCTGAAAAAGATGACGTTTTTATCAGCATGTGATGAAGTAAGACAATTTTAAAAATCTAGTAGTAGTCTTTTGGCAGACCATTTCCCATTTCTCATCAAATGAGAAATTTTACGCTCTTTGCAATAGTGCAGTCAGATTCGAATTTGCATGGGAAATGAGGGAATTATGACTGCTAGGTCGTAAACACGAAAAAAAGCAAGTGAAAAAAGAGGCGCTTTGAGCGAGGTAAAAATTCTTAATACTCGGACCTTTCCCACCTGAATCTGAAGATTTGGAAATCTGAAATGATCGACAGTCAATTTATTAAGGATGTGTAACAGTGTTAACATTTGGTAAAAAAGAGATAACACTCAGGAACTTGTACAAAGCTGGTGGCAGGAGACTCATCAATCAGTAATCTGAGTGATAAGCGTGAAAAGTCTACTGTTCGTGTCTCAAACTGAAAGTTTTGAAAAAATATAGAACCACTTGAACTGGATCTAAACGGTTCTGGACTCCTGTCTAGTTCCGAACCCCTTAGGACTGTTTCTTTGGACAAAACTAAATAGAACCACTTGAACTGGTTCTAAACGGTTCTGGACTGCTGTCCAGTTCCGAATCCCTCAGGACTGTTTCTTTGGACAAAACTAAATAGAACCACTTGAACTGGTTCTAAACGGTTCTGGACTCCTTCTACGGACGACGAACTCGCAGTTCTGGACTCCTCAGAACTGGTTCTGAGTTTCTCCAGAACCTCAAAATGAGCGTGTCCAGTTCCGAACCCCTCAGGACTGTTTCTTTGGACAAAACTATACAGGGTGTCCAAGTAACTACGCTCCCCCCACTTATTTTCTCTAATAGTGTAAGAAAAAAAGGGATTAATGCTATTCTTCATAATTTTTGCGTAAAATTCAAAAATGATGAAATTGCACAGTGCGCAATTGCGCAACCATGCGCAATCATGATCAACTTTGTTTTTTCAAATGATAACCCCCATTATTTATTGCAGATTCGGGTTCTACGTCAAATTTTATAAACATTCTACTTCGACAACTTTTTTTTAGGAAGCGCGCAGCCCGCTCAGCGAGCGCTCAAAGATGCGCAACCCAGAGATTGAGCCAAAGTTGAGATGAAGGTAAACCTCAAGTGCGGCATATTTAGCTCTGTTTTTCTACGCTGAATCGCGTGGCGATATCCTTTTCTTGATTTGATTTCATTTTACCGTATCTACAGCCGAAAAAGTCACTTTTTGAAGAGGAAATCATCGATTTTCCGTGGAATCTTTTCCGAGTATTGTTTTCTACTCGAATTATTACTCCTCTGTGCAGGTAGACAATATAGTTTACATTAAGAGAAACTGCCGTATCCAGTTGGTGCGTGATCTTGTTCACGGTACATTATCAATGTGATGATAATTTGCAATGAGAACGACGAAAAGTTCAGAGATCCTTTCTGATCGTGTCATTTATCGAAAGTTCTGATGAATTGGGACAGATGTATGCCGCAATTCCACCGATTTTCTCCAAGGAAGAAAAACGTGACATGGTTAATTTTTTTACATTTTATTCGTAAGAAAATCGATGATTTCCTCCTCAAAAATTGACTTTTTTGGCTGTAAATGAGGTAAGATGAAATCAAATCAAGAAAGGGACATCACCACGCGATTCAGCGTGGAAAAACAGTGCTAAGTGATGTGCCACACTTGAGGTTTACCTTCATCTCAACTTTGGCGCAATCTCTGGGTTGCGCATCTTTGAGCGCTCGCTGAGCGGGCTGCGCGGGTCCAAAAAAAAAAGTTGTGGAAGTAAAATGTTTATAAAATTTGACGTAGAACCCGAATCTGCAATAAAAAATAGAGGTTCTCATTTGAAAAAACAAAGTTGATCATGATTGCGCATGGTTGCGCGATTGCGGACTGCGCAATTTTGTCATTTTTGAATTCTACGCAAAAAATTATGAAGAATAGCGTTAATCCGATTTTTTTTCTTACACTATTAGAGAAAATAAGTGGGGGGAGCGTAGTTACTTGGACACCCTGTATAGAACCACTTGAACTGGTTCTAAACGGTTCTGGAATCCTTCTCCGGACAACAAACTCACAGTTCTGGACTCCTCAGAAATGGTTCAGAGTTTCTCCAGCACCTCAAAATGGGTGGGTCCAGTTCCGAACCCCTCGGGACTGCTTCTCCAGATGAACCTTGAATGTGTCATCTAATGATTCTTACGTCGATATAATCTATTTGTTCAAAATACAGTCATTTCTAGACTCACTTTATTATTGACGTCATAACCTGACACGCTGTAGGTGTACATGAGGTAGGAGCCTCCTTGACTGGCGCTAGGGCTGCATTCATTGATGTCGGGGTCGTGTTCAGAACCCCAGTTATGCCCGAATTCGTGGGCCGTCACCAGGTCGGCCTCCCTAGTGATCACCCTCTGACCGTAGTGATTCCTGGAGGAGCTCAGGCCGGAGTTTAGGTAGAGCGTGTAGCCATTTTTGAAGTATTCTGCAGAGGCGGAATGAAATTTAAAACAGAGAGGAAACAAATTAGTCAATTTTGCACAAGCGAGTTATATATTATATACAATTATTATCTACGTACCGTATTGGAGAATCCGTCGTAACCAGCAAGTCGAGTACAGGAGGCGAGGGCTTTCGATGTAAAGACATCATCTTCAGGCCGTCGAGAGAGTACTCTCGTACAGTACTCTCTCGACGGCCTGAAGATGATGTCTTTACATCGAAAGCGCTCGCCTCCTGTACTCGACTTGCTGGTTACGACGGATTCTCCAATACGGTACGTAGATAATAATTGTATTCTTATAACTAGCGGAACTAACCCCATTCATTTAATATATTATATAGATATGAGGAATACATCTGAACAACAACGTATGTTGTTTTCGTGGGAAACTCAGTAAGTGAGAAAATTTCTGTAACAGAGGGAGTGGAATGATGTACGAGTTAGTCGTATATTCGAGATATATGAAGCACAGAAAACCGTATCATCCAATTGAATTCACTAACCAAGTTTTAAATACCAGTTTCATTCCATAAAGTAGATACTCATAGTAACTGTTTGTGGCTATTGTTTCACAAAACTGAGGTAGCTTGCAACAGATAGAATAACATTGCCCTGGTCTGTCTTAAAAACAGGAGATCCAAATGAGGAATTTCACCATGTCGGAATTTCCTATTTTTGACCCCAAAATCGGATTCAGCACCTCGAAAAACCTCCTAAGGCAAACTTTCAGCCCGAACTTCCTTATTTACGAATAAACAAAACAGTGTAGAAAATACGAATGTTTAAAAAAATCGGGAAAATGACGTCATCCTGGAATAGTTCATTTACGGCCGCTTGAAGCACTGAGATCGAGAAATCTATAGTCCCCAGATGCAAAATTTCACGAAACAGTAAAGTTCGAAATCGAAAAACTGAAGAAAAAAATAGAAAAAGCAAGATGGGGAAAATTAGGTTTCCCCTGTTTTTGTTTGATAACTTTCCTATTAGAAAACACAATTTCGTCGTCCCAATGGGCAACACTGGGAGGAGACGGCGATCTGAACAGCCCAATCAGCGAGCGTTCCCGCTGGACGTCTGTTTTCCCGGTTAGTTTTGAAATAAAAAATTTTGATTGTCTCCCAAAAATAACAGGAGACTTATTTTCTGAATTCAGCCCGATTTTCATCTATCCCACACCATTAACTATTCAGGAAAAATGCAAACAGAATTCGGTGAAATTCCTCATTGGGTTTCCCGAACGTTGTTAACAAATTTCCTCTAGCTGCAGTTTCATGTTTCATAGAATACCCAAGTTCCACGAGACGGGTTTCAGAAACATATAATCACTGTGCACAGTGGAGAAAATAGTGTCAAGAAAAGTGAGGATAAAACAACAGGAAACAGTTTTTTATAAATAACATTTAACAAAGTCAGTTTCGCTTGAGTTTTAGAAAACGTTGACTACTCAACTTTCGTCATATGTAACAGAGTTGATGGAAAATTCGTTACTCATTACAATTCCAATTACTTTTGAAGAAAGGTAGTGGCGATTACCATTCAAATTACTGTAATGATAATCGAAAAACGATTACCATTACCTGAAATTGGAAAAGTAGGTCATCGTCATCCCGACAGATAACCATTACAGGAATTCTTCTTCTTCTTGTAGTGCCATCACTGAAGGTTGGCGATCATTTCTGCAAACCGTTCGCGATCTTGCGCCAGATGAAAAAGATCGGCTGCTCGGTTTATCCCCGTCCAGCTGCGAATGTTAGACAACCAAGATGCCCGCTTTCTGCCTACTCCCCGACGTCCGCTGATCTTTCCCATCATAATCGTCTGCAATAGGCTATACTTAGGACCCCGCATAACGTGCCCCAAGTATGCAACTTTTCGTTTCTTTATGGTTATCAGCAGCTCACGTGTCAGGGAGTTTTCCTGCAGAATGTAGGCGTTCCGGAGCCTGGCAGTCCACGGGATCCTCAGCATGCGTCGGATCAGCCACATTTCGAAAGCCTCCAGCCAGTTCATATCCTTGGCTTTTAACGTCCAGGTCTCCACGCCGTAGAGGAGTATGGACCATATATAGCATTTTATAACTCGCCAGCGTAGAGGAAAACTCAAATCCCGGCGGCACAAAACGCTTCGCATGTTGTTGAATGCTGATCGTGCTACCTCGATCCGACACCTCAACTCTCCCTCCAACGACCAAGTCTCCGAAACCCACTGGCCTAGGTACTTGAATCTCGACACCTGCTCGATTACTCGCCCATCAACAACCAACCTCACACCATCGTTGCCCCTCTTCGATATGACCATCGCTTTAGTTTTGGCAATGTTGATGGCCAGGCCATAGTTCCTGCAAGACATTGCAACTTTGTCCAAGAGGACCTGGAGCTCCGATTCAGTGTGAGCCAGCAGTACCGTGTCATCTGCGTATCTCAAATTCGAAACAGGTAAACCATTGACTTTGACTCCTATATCACAGTCGTCTAGGGCTTCTTTAAATACCTGCTCCGAATAGATGTTAAAGAGTAACGGTGACATTGTGCAGCCCTGTCTGACCCCCTTCGCAACTGTCACCTGTTCAGAGAGAGCGCCATCTACTCGAACTTGCGCCGTCTGGTTCCAATATAGGTTTCTCATCAACCTTACGTCCTTGAAATCCAGACCGACCTCCTGCAGAATACGAACAAGCTACTCATGGCGCACAGTGTCAAATGCCTTCTCAAAATCTACAAAACAGGCATACACAGACCATTGCTGGTCGAGACACTTTTGGACGAGAACCTGCAGGGCAAATAAAGCTTCCCTTGTTCCAAATGCACTGCGGAAACCAAACTGCGTATCGCCAATCTCGGCCTCAACTTTCCTCCACAACCGGTAGTGAAGCACACGCAATAAACGCAATTACAGGAATTGAAATGGAGTAATGGTAAATCGATTAATTTTTTGACTCCGATTACTCTATTCGGTGTATAGCTCCCGAAATAGAGGGGATCCGCGGAATACTGCCTACAGTTTTTCACTAAATTATGCTAACTTAGACCCCGAATGCAGCAAATGTGCGAAATTGGAGATTTTTTCGATCAATTTTAGGGGTACTTATGGAGATTTGGAATCTACGTACCTTGAAACGTAAAATGACAAAATATGGATAAAGGAAAAGTAATCAAATTACCATTACTCCATTCCGATTCCTGTAATGGTAATCGGAATGACAATAACTTTTTCCGACAAGTAACGGTAATGAGGAATTCCACCGAATTCTGTTTGCATTTTTCCTGAATATCTAATGGTGAGGGATAGATGAAAATCGGGCTGATTTCGGAAAACAAGTCTCCTGTTATTTTTGGGAGACAATCAAAATTTTTAATTTCAAAACTAACCGGGAAAACGGACGTGAAGCAGGAACGCTCGCTGATTGGGCTGTTCGGATCGCCGTCTCCTCCCAGTGTTGCCCATTGGGACGACAAAATCGTGTTTTCTAAGAGAAAAGTTATCAAACAAAAACAGGGGAAACCTAATTTTCCCCATCTTGCTTTTTCTATTTTTTTCTTCAGTTTTTCGATTTCGAACTTCACTGTTTCGTGAAATTTTGCATCTGGGGACTATAGATTTCTCGATCTCAGCGCTTCAAGCGGCCATAAATGAACTATTCCAGGATGACGTCATTTTCCCGTTTTTTTAAACATTCGTATTTTTTACATTGTTTTGTTTATTCGTAAATTAGGAAGTTCGGGCTGAAAGTTTGCCTTAAGAGGTTTTTCGAGGTGCTGAATCCGATTTTGGGGTAAAAAATAGGAAATTCCGACATGGTGAAATTCCTCATTTTTTCCCAAATACCATTACTTGTAATTGGAAAACGTAATTGAAATTTCGATTAACTCTACAGTCATTGGAATGGTAATCGCTGGAATAATATTACATCGCCAAAACTTCGGAATCAATCTCCTTCTTTTTGAAATTTTTACTTCAATTCATGAAATTATACTTCATAATGATGAAAGTAATCATTCCTCAAAGTAATAATTAAATCTACACTCTGATAACTAACTTGAGTTTCGCGTTTTACTAAAATGGTTCCGAGAAATGGGTTATCTGTAGGGAATGAGCACGTCGACAGCTGCTCTACTAGCGGTGGCAGTTTAAAATGCTAGCTATGAGGGGGAGTTGTAGAGCTTCCCCAACAGAGTGCTCTCGTGTGAGCATCCCCTATAGGTGATAGGCACCTGCGTATTCAAGCAATCCATAAAAGCATCAATCCATACATAATACTAAGAAATGGCATGCGAAGCGCAGAAACGAAACTACAATTAGGAGGTGATCTACGCGTATAAAACTTCGTTTCAGTGGTTTGCTGAGGATAGGTGCTTTAAAGAATCAAGAGAGTACTACTTGGGATGTACAAAATCTAGGTCAATGAAAAGTTTACATCACAATTACAAATTATGATCACATCAAAACAAGATCAAATTATGATGCCATTCCACAGGTCTTCTTTATTTTAAAAAGAAAATCCTGAACCCTGGATGCTTTTCACTTGGAGCCTACAGCCAAAATACAGGAAACATGGAACATGCTTTAGCCGCGCTTCCTTATTTGGTTTAATTTAATTTTTTTAAATTTACGAATGCGATCAAACCTATTCTGCTATTTCGATAGCCTTTTAACCTTCCTCCCACAAGGCCGTGTCGTATACGACACGTTGAACCTAATGTGGTGGCGCACATGCGCGCATCACTTCAGGTGAGGGCTAAGGGACAAATTACCCCACCAGCCAATCGTACTGAAGCTTTTGGCGAGGTAAGTTCACGCTCAGTCTTCTTTTTTTTATATCTGACTTCCTGCAAAGGGTGCCTGTGTCGTTATTGACACCGCCTTGTGGTACATGTTCTATATTTCGTGGGGACTTCACTCATGGAAACTCAAACATTTCTTTCATTATTCTGCTTCCTTCATGTGCCTGTTTGCTGCATAATGGCCAACCCATCGAGGTTCATCACTGATGAGGAAATTTTGAATGAATTGGAGCCCCTGAGTCTACAAGGAGGAAAAATGTGAATGGTTTTGTGATTTTATTGAAAGTTTTTGTTATATTTAAAAAAATTTATTTCAAGTTAAATAACATTTCAAGAATTATATTAGTTATAGAATTGAGTCTTAGGGGAACTAATGTACCTGATTTTGATGTGTAAATCCATGTTGTTAAATGGTTACAGATGTTCGCTTTATACATTCCTCAAATTTTCTCTGATCTTGTCAATTATCTAAGTCCAAATGATGAATGATTTCAAGGAACTGGTGTGATGCTAGCTTAAAAGCTATGTGCCTGAACTTAATTGTGTGATATATCTAGTAAATTGTAACAGATCTCTTATGCTCAGGTTCGCTTGAGAAATGTCTCAATATATTTCGTGATTGTTGTTTTTTTTGAACTGATTTTGATGGTTTAGAGGACCAATAAAACTTTAAGTGATTCAGAGAAAGTGTCCCTACTCATTTTTCCATTTAATACGTCTAAAAATTACACACAGGAAATAATCATGGAACTGTGTCGTATACGACACTGCCTTGCAATTCATGTCTAGAAAGCGAGTCTTGTGGGAGGAGGGTTAAACAATTAGTCTTCAGATAGGAAGGTATTTTACAGTTGTATTGCGATTACAACATTATCTCTTAGTTAATAGTAAAGCTTAGGTTTCACCAAGTTACACGACCCTTAGTTCCGTATCAACGACTAAGCAAAACTTCGTGACTCGGTACCGTTCCCGAAAAACGTAACACTTTTTGCCAGTTAGGTCAAGGCTAAAGCATGTTCCATGCTAACAAAAAACAAACAAAAAAACCCGAGAAGGTCTTATATGAAGGAGGAGCTTGAACAGTAGTCTTTCAGACCCATTCAAGTCCCCATTGAACCAATATGAGACTACAGGCTAATACAGACAGTACAAAACGAAACGAAAAATAAAAGCAACAAGCGAAACGGAAAAACGAACGGACGAAATAAATCAGTGGACAAGGAATGAATTTCGATGCAGCAATCAGGGATAACAACAAAATGAAAAGAAGGCGCTTCGATCAAAAAATGTTGAACACCTGGGGTGCAAATGCCTCCGACAGAGTTTCTTCTGGGCGAACCGACGTACGCCAAACCGAGAATCCCTCCTTCGAACTTGAGGTCGGTAAAAAGATGGGCGAGACAGAAATCTTTGTGGCTGTACTCTCGACTGAAAACCTACCGGGACGTACAAACGGTTGAATCGATCGAAATCGATGAGTAGTTGAAATAAGAACGTCATACATACAGAATTCTATAATAGAAACAGATGGAAATAAATCTGATATATGTGAGGGACATTTAAAATTCTTTTCGTGCAGCATGAGTGCGATTTTTCAAAATTTACTCGACCAACTCGATTTTTATCGAATTTTATTCATACACTCCTGCTCAAAATCCTCAGGTGCACTCGGGCGGTCTCCCGTGCCATCATGTAGAGATGAGCATCAAGTAGATATACAATCTTGGCGAACCAAGATGACGTTGTGTTCTCTCAATACTCCGAATCGAGGTGACATAAAATAAAACTTTGTCGTGTTCTTCGAGATTTATAAACCATTACTCTGACTAATACAATTATTATTGTTACTCATGAAATGATGATTATTATTATTAATAATGAAACTAAGGTCTCGTCGAATAATTACCGATGCCCACTTGTCAAAACTTCAACAGAAGGTAGGTTCTTAGGTGATAAGACAACATTCATGTAAGTTCATATTATATTGAAATATTAGTATCCGTCACCATAATGGCAGTCAGCTGCAAGTGGTTACGAAATCGTAAGCAGAGGAAGCATAAAATATAACCCACCAACCTAAACCAAGCTATTAGTCAACACCTTAAACCCAGAAGGCAAAAGGAAAAAAAAATCAATAACCCTGAGTGCAAATTCCTCCGATGGACTTGTGGCGGGGGGAGGCGATATAACCGAGCCCGAGAACAGTGCTGCTCCTCGAAGTGAAGGTTTGATGAGTGAAAAGATGAGAAAGACAAAAATCTTTTTTGTCAGCGTCACGAGAAAACTCCTAGAAATTGATCAGGACCCTTGTAATTATCACTTGCATTTTCACTAGGAGTTAGTACAACAGACTGCCCAACGCATCTTGAGGTTATAAAAGAGTGCGAGTTTACCTTCATACATTCAGATTGTCAACAGTTAAGTTGGGCATAACTTCAGGGTTCGATTCTACAAGGTATTTCCAACAAAAATGTCTCCTAGCAATTTTGTTTTAACCCCTTGTTTTTTCAAGTGTTTTCAATTTACAGATTTTTACGTTTTTTTTCTTTTTTACCATACGCCATTAAAACTGTCATAACTCCCGTTATTTACCATGAAAATTCAACTTTGAGGATATCTTTGGAAAGACCGCTAAATTTCCAAGCTACCTAGTGCAAAACCAAAATCTTTTAGCAATAAAACATTTCTAAAACGTATTGTTTAGTAATGCATGCATTCCAGGGGACGTCCCATTGGATAAGCATTAGATCAGTTTAACCAGTTGGTAAGCGATAAAACAGTTTCACTCGATGTAATTTAAACTGACCCCTCCCCCCACCATTATCCACCTTAACCCTTTAGGGACTGATTTACGGGACGCGCATCGGCCACCCAGGCCTCTATTAAAATTTCATTGCATCGCCGACCCCCCTGGCCTGAATTATTTCGCCAAAATCGGCGGGTGCGCTGCGCTCGCAGTTTTTCTTATATTTCTCAGCTCAGCTTTATCAAATTTCTTTCGAATTCTTACACAATAATCTTTATATATTTATTGATGTTATGACAAGTCAACATTGAAATATAAACAGGCATTGAAGGTTTATAGTTAACAGAAACCAAAAAACAAACACTCCTCCGGTTCTATAAATGCATCACTTTCTTCATCTTCTACATACTCTTCTTCCTCATCACTAAGACCATCCGTAATAATTTCGCGAATCTCATCATCGTCATAAACACTTTTTTCGGACATTGCACAACGATACATCAATCACAACTGCGCGTCAACTAAAATCTACAGGTGACACACGTTTGAAAGGGTGCTGAAGAGGTAAGGGGTGAAGGGAGGGTTGGAAGAGAGGTACAACGGTCAAACAACAATTCAGAATAGTCGTAGTACCAACAAAAATCCAATAGATAGCAGGGAAGGTGAGAAAGAGACACATTCTTGTAGAAAAAACAGGCAACGGATATATCCGTCGCTGGGCCACCTGAGCAGATTGGGGCTGACGGATATATCCGTCGCTGGGCCTACAGAGCAGATATATCCGTCGGTAGTCCCTAAAGGGCTAATATTTCTAGCGGCATATTTCGAATCTGGAGAGCATTTTAAAATCCATGATCTACGATACCCAACATGCGAATTCGAGTTCACCCCCCCCCCCCCCACCACACCAATGGTGCCAGTCTGGCACCAAAGCGGAAATACGTCGTAACATTGAACTTTCATCTATCAGTTTTAGTAGGCGGTCCGTCGAGATATTCCGTATTCAAGGTGAAACACGAAAAAAACACGAAATGTGCGGTTTATGGTGCCCTGGCACCATGGTGGCACCACTATTAGTTCCATGGTGGTACAGAAAATAATTCATAAAAATCCGGAGGTATAATGAGAATTTTTCCTCAATTTCAAAGTTTGGGTACAATTAGTAAGCAGTAACGGAACCAAAATATTGAAAAATCAGATATTTTGTGAATATTATCCCCCACCTTTTTTAAGCATTAACCCCCCCTTCCCCCCCTTAAAAAGCAAAATTCAAAATTCCGGCGCCGTAGTGCACAACTAGATATATTCCGCGTCGAAAAAAAAAGTACCACGAAGATCGGTTGAGAACTAAGGCCTGTGCAGACGACACAAGATTATGCCCAAAAACGCACGTTTTTCGAGCATTAACCCCCCCTTTAAAGGCAAAATTCGAAATTCCGGCGACGTAGTGCACAACTAGATAGTATTCCGCGTCGAACAAAAAAAGAATCACGAAAATCGGTTGAGAACTAAGGCCTGGGCAGACGACACAAGATTTTGTCACACACACACACACACACACATACACCTATGGTTTTTTCGCGGATTTGGATTCAGAATGGTCTAAAACGGATTACTGTGTGTTTATTTTTTTTCTGTGGAGTGTTGTTCACCTTTACCCCAGATCGCTCGCATAAGGACACCCAAGTCTTACTGTGGGACATCCTAAAGAAATCAAGTCAAAAGCAAACTTTACATTCTTTTTGATACTTGTCTTTTTTTGAACGAAGCGAAGTTTGTCCACTGAATGTCTGTAAAGAACACGGCTTTGCGACCCCCCATTACCCGCCACCAGGTCAACTCCTGCCCCTTATTACCTCTAGCCCTGTAACTCTATTAATTGACATTGAGGGTTCCCCGACATTCCTTGCTCGAAAAGTATGAAGTAGAGGAATTATGAGAGGGTAATTCAGAAAATACGCAGATTTCTTCTTCCGAAAAATTCAAAAAATATACTTTTTGCCAAAAATACCCCAAATATGCGCTTAAAAAGGAAAGTGCCGAAATATGCATTTATGTTCTCTATAAATTTTAATTTGGAACACCAAATTCGCTTCAAAAAGGTGTATTTGAGATATCTGTAGCTTGACAAAGGAGGCTCTGAAAAAAGGGTTAGCTGCTTCGTGTAACATTTTGAACATTGTTAGGAAGTCTCGAAACAGTAATGCCCAGTCATGGAAAAGGCTATTAGAAGCTCTCTGTTTGTCAACATCTCTGTATGGAGCTGAAGTGTGTGGTTTGTCTTACGTGAACCAGCTTGAAAGAGTTAAGATTAGATTTTTTAAATCACTCATGTTCCTACCAAGAAATACTCCTGATGTATATATAAGGAGGGAATTTGGTGTTTGGCACACTCAGGTTGACATAGCGAAGCGGGTTTTGTCATGGTGGGCGAAACTATTATCAATGGATGACTCGCGATACCCTAAAAAGTGCTTTTTACGTTAGAGAGTGCTCTCACCGACGTCAAATTTGAAGTATAATTGGGTTCAGCAAGTTGAGAGGTTGTTCGGCACTGAAGGTGTAGATGCCTTAAAGGAGAGCGACTCCAAGGTGTTTCGTGGTTGTATTGACGGATTGATATCTGGATTGATATCAAGAATGGCATCCGAAGACTTCACGAAAGTTCGGCAATCCAAGTTTAATAGATATTTTCGGGAACTGATTTCTGAGTCGCAGCCCACATCTGTTTATCTGGAGTCTAAAGAATTATCATTGTATGCCAAACGACTTATAGCACAAATTAGAATGGCTGGGCATAAAAAAGTGTCTCTTTGCCTGACAGGTATTAAAACTATATTTGATGGGGATGCAATATGTTCATTATGTAATACCGAGGAGAATGACACGTTGAGCCACCTTTTATGTAGTTGTCCCATTTTTAGGGGTGAGAGAGCCAGATACCTGGGTGGCGCAGTGGTGGATGAGGGACGACTAGCCGAAATTTTGAATGTATCAAAGCTTCAGGACTTCAGGAAGTTAAATGCTTTCATTCAAACAGCTGTTAGGCAGCGGCAAATTATAATAAATGAAGATTATTAATTGTATATTTTTATGATTAAGTATATTTTTTAAAATCTAAATTCTGAGTTCAAAACATTTTGAGATAGATATAGAAGGAAATTAAAATTGTTAGATAGAGATGAGCTGTTTATTTTGAGAATGTTTTCCATCCTTTATTACAGATGTGGTAGATAGATATTTATTGCGTAGTTACATATTATTATATACAATTGATTTATTGTTGTGAACGATGTTTACATAAAATGTCAAGTTCCTAACGACATGTTTTGCAAAAAGAAAGTTGTAGGCAGGTATCCATTATTTTGACGTGATTGAGCTCATCAAACTGTAATATATGTATTTTCTTTTACTCAACTCCTTGTAATACCTTAGGGTTTATACAAATAAATTTCATTTCATTTCATTTCATATCTGTAGCTGGGGCATGTCGCCAATTTAATATGCAAATATGCCCTGATCCGAGCCCTAGTTATGATAGTTTTAATGACATAAGGTAAAAAACACGAAAAAAACCTTTAAATTGAAAACCAAGCGGTTAAAACTAAATTGCTAAGAGCCATTTTTTGTCGGAACTACCTTGTAGAATCGAACTCTGAAGTTATGCTTATTTAAGTGTGGCCACCCTGTAGTTTGAACATTGTTTCATTTGAAAGACCTACAGAAGCAACCCTCTCTAAGGGGAAGAAAATAATGCATTTTAAAATCTAGGAAATGATCAATCATGGTTAAATTCCGTAATAATCGTAATAATTATTTCCACCATCATTATTCATCATTATGTAGACTATTCGTTCTTACTTTAACTCGTAAGCACGGTTTACTGTTCTTAACCACATTGTTAGAACGAATTTGATACATAAATTTGATAAATTACAAGGTTTGTAATACTATTGAATGAATAAAAAATGTTCTCACCTCCAGAAGATTTCTTACGTCCCACTTTTCACGAACCATGTTGTAATGGTTTTCTCCACCGCGAACTCTCGTGGGCTCCGAGTGAACTACGATTTTCTTAATTACGAAGCCCATACCTTTGAAACCTTCACTTTCGGCTCGATCTTGCCAAATGGTATCGTTGTAAATTTTATGTACCCTGTCAATTAGGCTTATCTGAAACGAAGGATAATTCATTGTTCAAGACGAAATATTACTTATAAATCGAGATTATCGAAATTAAGCTCACAACAGTCACAGAGCTGAGCTGGTTTCCTGGTTATGACTTTGTGTATATTATAGTGCACTGCTCACAAACCTATTCATTCAACTCACCAAATAATTAATGGTAATTTTGGTATTGCTGTTTCCCATTTCTTGGTAGAAACGATAATCTGCAACAAGAAGTAAAGGGCAGCGAGTTTTCGTAGGCGTATACTCGTATTGATCAGCCTGACGTTTGGCACGGGCCCTGGGGCCGTCTTCTGCTTCAGAATACTGCTCATCGTCAAGTTCATCTTGTTCATCTTCCAGATCTGAAAAATGTCTGATTTGGTAAATCTCAAGCCACCAAGAACACTACCAACAATCGGTATTTTTACTGTAAATAATGAGTGTTTTCTTCAAGGAGGAAATGAGATATCCCCCCCCCCCCTTTCCCACAATCTTGATCCGCCGTTACTTAGATCGTATATCTATGTACTTGATATTGATAAAATCCGAAACTTACGAGCTCCTTCCTTGACGTAAGCGCACGGGCTGGTTTTAGTTCCGTGCCAGCTGAGTTTCACATCTGAAGCTTTGTACATGATCATTGTTTCATTGCCAAGTTCAGGAAGGTGTCTCCAGGATGGCTGTTAACAATACAATATTATGCAGAATAACTGTTTCCATAGGCACACCTTAACATACAAAGAATTCACAGAATGCTGGAGTCACAGTTGCTAGTAGTATGAGCCAATTGGGCTCACAAAACTGTTTCCTGTCGAGGGAAGCAGATGAGGAAGAAGTAAGCGCGGGAGGACATCCACTACCTACTAACATGGATGAGCCTGCAGCATCACAGCAAACCAACTTCACCGCAAGCCTCCAGGGGAACCAGTGTCGCAAAAGCGAGGATTTTAACCTCTAGTAATTATTACACACTGTTGGATCTCAATTCGGTTTTGAGTTTTCTCGCACTTTACTTATATCTAGATATACCTACTTTACGAAACTATTTTTCTAGCCTCTTTATTTTTTTAAAATAATTTTTATTGGCATCGTAAAATTGTTACATTTGTGTTGGAATGGAAGAAATGATTAAACCTCAGAAAATATTTAAAATAGACTAACATATTACCTATATTAGAAAAAAAACTAGAATACACATTTATAATTTTCATTGTAATGTTTTTGTTGTTGTTGTTTGTTTGTTTTATTATAATAATTTTTTTTAAAAACACGAAATTTAGACAGTTCTTGTTTCCAGGCAACCGGCACTCTTATTTATTTATTTTTTATCTTTTTTTCCAAGAGTTGTTCTTTATTTCCAAAGAATCGGGCTTTGTTTCCAAAAACCGACACTTATTTTAAAATCTTTTTTTCCAGAGTCGTTCTTTGTTTCCATAGAATCGGTCCCAGTTTCCAATAACCGGCACTCGTTTTTTTTAATTGTTAAAAGTTTTTTTAACCCATTTCCGGCCAAGGGTAGAAATAAATTTAAAAGTTGAAATTTTTATGCAAAAACATTATATTTAAGAATGTATGAACGTGAAATGAAGCTCAAAATTTTAACATGTTTAATGTTTTAGGGCTGGGGGTCGTTCTGTGAATTCCGACACGCAAATCTGCAACGTTTTTTTTCTTAGTTACCACGGACCGATTTCTTAGTTACCACGTTATATCGGCTCCATTTGGGGTTTAGTTGTACCAAGATGGTCACTGATCAGCTGAGTGAGCTCCAAGGCCATTTTTCTCTCTTGTTGAACGCAGGAAGCTGAAATTTGAGAAGCAGGGTCAATGGAGAATGCTGAAGGCGCCTGAGTGGTCACTGATCAGCAGAGTGATCGGCAATCTAATTTCTCCCTTGCGAGGGAAAAACATTAAATATGATTTAATGTTTTTCCCTCACAAGGGAGAAATTGAACATAATAAATTTCAAAACAAAAGTGCTTTCGGCCAAAGGTGCGTTTTCGCATTCGTCGATTTTGGTCGTTGTACAACCAATACAATTATTTATTTATTTTTTGTTTTGAATGTATTTGGCTTCTACACCACTCCAAGCATTCAGGATCAAGAGAGGAGAAGTATTGTTCCTTCTCCAAAGTAACGAAAAATTCCATATGGTCAAAGCTCCTCCAGACCATCAAAAATGCCTATTTTTCAAAAAATTCTCCATATTCGCAATGAGTTCCTGAACGTTGAAGCAAAATTTTTTTGAGCAGTTTAGGAACAGTATAAACGAGAAAAAATTAATCTACAACGATTTTCCAATATTTTCAATTCCTAAAAAATGCATAAATATGACGATGCGAAAACACATCATTGGCCGGCAATGGGTTAAGGCGTTTGTTATTATCAGAGTCAGTCCTTGTTTCCAATAACCAGCACTCTGTTTTTTCCCTTCTTTTCTAAGAGTTGGTCCTCGTTTCACAATAACTGGCATCCAGGTACTGGTTGGTGAAGAGGTGATTTATTCTGAGACGGGAGATCGTGGAGAAGAATACCTTGGGTTTATTAGTGACAGATTTAAACCAGGCGCGTTTTGTGGGTTTTGGGAATAGCACTTCGTACCTCTCTCCAGAGGGGTGGTTCTTATGGAAACCCTCCCATGCTTTTATGAGTCGTCGGTGGAATGTATTGCGAAGGTAACCCGATCGTGACGTGACACTCGTAACTTTCAGAAAACTAATGGAAACGTCCTGCTAATCAATATTAAATGATAAAAATAAAAAATTCGTTCAACAAGAATCAAACCAAGTGCCGTTTTTCCACACATTAGCAAGTAACAAAAGATACAGTTAAGGCCTGTGGAATGTACCGTTTTTACTCCACTCTTTCATAGGCCCCAGCGACTGTCTGGTGGGGGAAGACCCTCCTTCAGTCAATCCCTGCTCAGCCTTGTCTGAAGTATTCTATCTGCACTGAGTATGAGTACCCTATGTATATAGCAAGTGTGTAAATGGTCGTCCGGTCCTCCATTTATACCATATCTCCCCAAGTCTTCACTGAGTCAAGTCACCCCTTGACAGTCAGTTCCACCTTGGGCTCATTCAATGGGAGTTGGAAAGCCAGCAAAACATAGGTTCTTGAAGGAAAAGAGGATGAAGTTGAGATCATAGCATCGTAGGCATGCTATAGTTTCCTGAACGTTGTTATGACCCTACTACAGTCGCGTAACTATACAACCTCATATATGTATGCTCGTTACCTAAAGAACGGAAACAAACATTATGATCCAAAGAATGTAGTAAAGCTTGTCTTGATTCTTACGTATACCTAATGACTAAGTCATTATGACTTCTGCCTTCCAAGATTATTTTAATTTAAATAAGATCTAAATGGATACCCACAGGGATATCACAAACGTGACAACAAAAATGAAAATAGGAGTGTTCACCTCGACGTGGTAAGTTTCATCTGGCAGCTGTATGGAAGCTGTCATGACTCCGTCATTGTCCAAATGAACGCTCGCATGGGATGATTTTTCGCCGAACAATCTTCCTTCGTAGAAATTTTCATGGTCTACGAAAATAATATAATAAATTTATATGCAGATAATATTAAAATATAATCAAGATGCAGACACTAATAGAGATCAAGATTATTTTGTGAAAATTGAAATAGTTAGATAGATAGATTTCTCATTGTGGCCATACATAGGTAAATCACTAGAGCCAACTGAAGCTATTATAGCTTCCTTATAATAAGGAACGTTGGTGGAGCAGCAAAATCTGTGTAAAGAAATCTCCCATGTTTTAGTGATGTCTCCAGTTCAAATATTGCCGCGGAAACCGACGGGATATCAAATTATCAGATTTTAGCGTGGGGGGGGGGGGGGGCAACTCGTGAGCCACCCTGTATATCTGTATGAAGGGACATCGCATTCCGCGGCGGAGGGTCAGGGAGAACACCATCCCAGCCCGGGTCCACCCACCGTGGTGGCCTCCCAAATCCAAAAAAGTCACCCTGGCCACGGTTTACACCAAAAGACCAGAGCCAGATTACCTACCAGGACTCCGAGACAACCAAACAGGAGGCCACATTCAATCAATAATTTACAATCACACCACACGAATTTAAACAAGATTCCATTAAACACATCCATTCAATAGGATTGAAAATGGCTTCGGAGCTCACTCAGCTGATCAGTGGTCTGAAGAGTGAAGAAGATCTTCTCGAATGCTGGAGACGCCTGGAAGAGCACTGATCAGCTGAGTGAGCTCCGAAGCCATTTTCAATCCTATTGAACGCAAGAAGCTGAAATTTGAGAGGGAAGGTCAAGGGAGAATACAGATGGTGGTAGGTGCTATTGATGGAGAACCAGTGATCTATACAGAAGGGTGATCTATACAGAAAATAATAAACCTTTGGGCAATGATTTGCAGCGTTTTTTACCTACCAACTATTGGTAGGTACTACCTACCACACCATACTGCCTTCACACCTTCACAATCAAGTTTATTAGTAAGAACTAAACGATTCGAAAAATAGAAAGCTTCATATGAAAATTTGATTACTGGTTACGCAGAAGGCAAAACTATACACAAATCGAAGAAATGAACAGCGATCGCATTTTAGTCAGATAAAATTTGAAAGGAGATTAGGCCTCTTTTGCGATTCACACTCATGATTCTATTTTCTCGAAGCTAAACCTTTAAGTACTAGTAGGGACCGAAACGTTTATCCTACAGAGCTCCGGGTGGTCTCAAAAAATTTTAAAAATTCAATACTATTTAAAATTGGTGAAAAAACGATACCTTTATTTCGAGAGTTTTCGAGCTAGGGCACTCTTGAAAATTTCAACCCTCAATTTTCACCCCTTAGAAGTGACAGACATCAACCAAAAGCTTCGCGACACAACTAGACCCCAAATGGAGCCCATATACCAAATTTGAACCAAATCGGTCCAGTGTTGCTAAGAAAAGTGCCGCGTAGGACGGACGGACGGAAATTGTTGATATGGATATGTCTTAGTTCAGGGGGTCATTCCAAAAATTTCGACACAAACTATGCAACGCTTTTTTTCTGATGCTGTTGAACGCAGGAAGCTGAAATTTGAGAGGCAGGGTCAATCGATACATACTTCTTTACATCATCAAAGTTTATGATCACTGATCAGCTGAGTGAGCTCCAAGGCCATTTCCTCTCCTGTTGAACACAGGAACTAACTTCCTCATTTTCCACCCCACAAAAATCGTTCACCACTCATTGGAAAGCTCTCAATTTATTAAACATGGTACATGGTCCCCAATATGAATGTACCTGTACGGAAAGCTGAATTATGCGCATGTTTACTAACATATGATCGTGAGTAACTGTTGTGTAGTAGCCTAATTTGAGAACTAAAACACTGTGGAATATTCGATACCTTTAATATGAAAGGGAGTAAAATAAAACGCGTGCTGCTAGCAAAATGGCGAGAGAGAAAACTGTTTATTGATATCATTTACATTTGATATCGACAATCGATCGATCGATGATTAGACCCGATCGATCAGAACAATCGAATACCTAACAGTAACAAATGAGATGTCAACATGATCGTGAGAGGAAAATTGGTATCGTCATCCAACAGATCTTTTGAAGCGTTACGGAGGCAGGGTCAATGGAGAATGCTGAAGGCGCCTGAGTGGTCACTGATCAGCTGAGTGAGCTCCGAGGCCATTTTCTCTCCTGTTGAACGCAGAAAGCTGAAATTTGAGAGGCAGGGTCAATAGAGAATGCTGAAGGCGCCTGAGTGGTCACTGATCAGCTGAGTGAGTTCCAAGGCCATTATCTCTCCTGTTGAACGCAGGAAGCTGAAATTTGAGAGGCAGGGTCAATAGAGAATGCTGGAGGCGCCTGAGTGGTCACTGATCAGCTGAGTGAGCTCCAAGGCCATTATCTCTCCTGTTGAACGCAGGAAGCTGAAATTTGAGAGGCAGGGTCAATAGAGAATGCTGAAGGCGCCTGAGTGGTCACTGATCAGCTGAGTGAGCTCCAAGGCCATTATCTCTCCTGTTGAACGCAGAAAGCTGAAATTTGAGAGGCAGGGTCAATAGAGAATGCTGAAGGCGCCTGAGTGGTCACTGATCAGCTGAGTGAGTTCCAAGGCCATTATCTCTCCTGTTGAACGCAGGAAGCTGAAATTTGAGAGGCAGGGTCAATAGAGAATGCTGAAGGCGCCTGAGTAGTCACTGATCAGCTGAGTGAGCTCCAAGGCCATTTTCTCTCCTGTTGAACGCAGGAAGCTGAAATTTGAGAGGCAGGGTCAATGGAGAATGCTGAAGGCGCCTGAGTGGTCACTGATCAGCTGAGTGAGCTCCGAGGCCATTTTCTCTCCTGTTGAACGCAGGAAGCTGAAATTTGAGAGGCAGGGTCAATGGAGAATGCTGAAGGCGCCTGAGTGGTCACTGATCAGCTGAGTGAGCTCCGAGGCCATTATCTCTCCTGTTGAACGCAGGAAGCTGAAACTTGAGAGGCAGGGTCAATAGAGAATGCTGAAGGCGCCTGAGTGGTCACTGATCAGCTGAGTGAGCTCCGAGGCCATTTTCTCTCCTGTTGAACGCAGGAAGCTGAAATTTGAGAGGCAGGGTCAATAGAGAATGCTGAAGGCGCCTGAGTGGTCATTGATCAGCTGAGTGAGCTAATCATTTAAATTGCCATCATAAGACATATCCATGTACAGATGTATCTGCATGCAGTGTAGATACTTTAATTCTTCGATTTGTATACAGTTTTGCCTTCTGCGTAACCAGTAATCAAATTTCCATATGAAGTTTTATTCGATTTTCGGATTCTACGTACCTTGGAACGTAAAACATCAAATTTTGAGGGGGGGGGGGTTAAATTTGTTTTTTCTTGCTCGATTCCAAAGGCTTATTATTGAAAATAATAAACCAAAACGGATTAGTTCGTAGTTTTTTTCTTCTGTTGTGTGTTGTCCTCCTTCACCCCAGATTAATCGCTAGAGGATGTGGTTAACCGTTCGAATATTTTTCCAGGAGCACAAATTAAGGAAATAAATGTCTGATTACTTCAAATTTTAATTAATTTAATGGTGGTGGTGGGGTGGAGGTCAGAATAGAATAGTGAAGGTACCTGCGTCACAATTAATGCGATTAAGTAGATAGCTTTCCCTAGAAAAGAAATTTTTTGGACTCACCAACGGCGACAGGATGTTCCCTGCCATCACCATCCACAGTATAGGCTTGAAAATTAGAATGAAGAACGCCTTTTCGAGGGGTCAAGATCAAACGGAAGTCCCTGTAGAACATCACAAAACATTTGAAAAATCTAGTAAAATCAGATCGATGGAAATAAAATTTAACAGAACTTCATCACACCAATTTAGGGTTGGTAAATCGAATGAAATGTATCGATATATATAAATCGTCAATGAAATATCGATACACTCGATGTATCGGAATATCTACTAGGAAAAAACTTGTTGAAATAAGTAGGCAGGTAAATTAAAACGTTTTAAAACAGTACAAACATGATTTTGGAAGAAATATATCAAAATAAGAAAATCTAAAAAAAGTGCACACATTTCATAGTTTTCGGCGCACTACGTCGGTAGCTCAGGGGTTTGGGGTTGTAAATTCGGTGATAAACCATTTGGGTTCCTTTAAAAAATCGTGGGTGCCCTCGCCATTGCAATGTTAGATTTACACATTTACTGGGCTATATGGTAGGCATGGTCCACTATTGAACATTTCAGTGAAAATAATGAGGAATTTCACCATGTCGGAATTTCCTATTTTTGACCCCAAAATCGGATTCAGCACCTCGAAAAACCTCCTAAGGCAAACTTTCAGCCCGAACTTTCTAATTTACGAAGAAACAAAACAGTGTAGAAAATACGAATGTTTAAAAAACCGAGAAAATTACGTCATCCTGGAATAGTTCATTTATGGCCGCTTGAAGCGCTGAGATCGAGAAATCCATAGTCCCCAGATGCAAAATTGCACGAAACAGTAAAGTTCGAAATCGAAAAACTTAAGAAGAAAAAATAGAAAAAGCAAGATGGGGAAAATTAGGTTTCCCCTGTTTTTGTTTGATAACTTTTCTCTTAGAAAACACGATTTCGTCGTCCCAATGGGCAACACTGGGAGGAGACGGCGATCCCAACAGCCCAATCAGCGAGCGTTCCCGCTTCACTTCCGTTTTCCTGGTTAGTTTTGAAATCAAAAATTTTGATTGTCCCCCAAAAATAACAGGAGACTTATTTTCCGAAATCAGCCCGATTTTCATCTATCCCACACCATTAACTATTCAGGAAAAATGCAAACAGAATTCGGTGAAATTCCTCATTGTTGTAAAAACCTGATTCACTTCGTAGATACCTAGTTTTAAATCTAGACGCGCCTATTATGGCTCAAGTCGAGTAATAGAGCCTTGAGCGTCACTGTAGGTACACAAAATTCATGTACACATGGATACACAACAGAGCTGAAGTCAACAGTCTGAAATGAAGCCATCACGTAGGTACCACAAAGGTTGGAATAAATGACTTGATGTTTTTACAGGTACAGGCGTCCCTTCTCATTCATTCATTTTAATATGAATTCTTCACTTTTTGGAAACAAGTCGCGATATTATCGGTAAATAACCGATATTAACCAATAATATCGGTGGTCCTCTATATCGATTGTTGTGGTCTGTGTGTAGTCGAGTGAGGGCGATGGTCCTCTCGATGCACTAGGTTTGTTCCAACAGAGGAATGCATTTGGAAGGCAATCGAACGGCAGTTCACAGCCTTCTTAATCGCATTCCAAAACTGTCGAACTGTTCAACTTCACTGTAGGAACGCTTTTTGCCGTCCCCTTATTTAACGTTACACAAACTGGAGCTCACGTTACTTCCAGTTTGACGTGTCATTTCACCTCTTGCTAAAATTACTAGCCATGTTTTGTTTACCTAAATGAAATTATGGGGTAAATTTGTAAAACGTTTCTACATTTGGTACAACTCTTACTAAATTTGCTTTCCTAAATTCAAATCAATGTTACCATTCGTTTACCTAGGTATGTGATTTTTGTTGATTCCTTCCAACATTTACAATCCATTATTATTTGTTTACATCTGTGTATTCTGTTGTAAAATGCTTTTTTCATCTCCATTAAAGTTGTTTACTCAAACTCTCTTTTAATTTGTATACAATACCTCTCCTGCGTTTGAAAAAAAAAAACAAAAAAAAAAAAACGCTGGACATTTATAAAACTATGGGCCATTACAGTTTGTAAGAAAACGCCTCGTACTATTTTGCATTTTTAATAGACTTTCCCTGAAAACGTGATAAATTACAGTTAATTGTTTTTTCAAAATAATAAAAACTTTTGGCATACCAATTTGAACTTTTGGCAAATCCCCTACGTTTCGGCAACTGCTGGAGTCCTTGTCCACCTGTTTAACTTCGACAATGTTCAATAGTGTTTTTTTCTATCAGGATTAAATTAAATCAATAAATAGACCAGGATGATTTGAAATAACCAATGCTGTGTATGGACGACTATTGGCTGGAGGGTGGGGTAAACTCTCAAAAAATACACCAATAACTGCATAAGTCACTAATAAAAATGAATTCAAGCAGTGGAGTAATAATTGATTTTTGGGGTAGTTGTAATTGAGAAGTCCGTGTTGCATTAACACATTTATTAAACCAAAAAAAAAGAACTACAAAAAATCGAATATTTTTCCTACTTTATCCATACTTTCCCAGTCACAGTATTACTTTGAATTCATTAATGTACCTATAGCTTACAAGTAACACAGCACATTAAAGGAAAAACCAGGTGGACCGATATCCAAAAAATGAAACTAAACTTATAAGGAGAAGTGGGCAGAAGAACGAACTAAATACAAATACGAAAACAACGCCCCGATTTGTTTGGAGGAGATGCGAAGTTAACTCCACGAATTCAATCTTAGAATGAGCAGGTTATGAAAAAGGTTTCAAATGGGAAAGGTTTCCTTTTCGATGGGACCCCTTCGAGCCGTCGACTTCCTTCCGAATGCATTCCAACTGCAGTTGAACGGATTATTCTGTTGGAACAGCGGTTGGTTTGATCCGTTGGACGGTTCGTCCTGTAGGAACAGCAGTTAGGCTACTGCGCATGCGCCAGTCGGTTTCCTTCCAACTGCTGTCGCTGTAGGAACAAACCTACTGAATTGTTTCTAGCCTGAATCCTACTCAATGGAGAGATTGATCCCTAAAGCCTAGAGCTTTAGCACTCCATCTGCGGCGCCTTGTGGCCGACCGTCCAGATAAGTGCTTATAGAATCTCTCCGCGAACCTCAGCGTCTGATGACAAGACACACCGGCGGGAGGCGGAACATTTACCTAGTCGGGCCTAATGTTCTGAAGAGGTCCCTAAGAGGTTCGGCGCTTTTATGGGGCAAACCGTTCCCTCGGAAGAACTGGGCTGTAGGTAAGACAAGAAATGATAAGTTGGATAGACGAGGTACGAATGCATGTAGGAAGATCCTTGAGTGTGGCTTATATACTCAAGTTAGTACGGTGGGGGGAGAGTGGAAAAGAGGTGACGTCAGATGATGTGTTCTTTCCCTCCCTCACCAAGTCCTTGTTGGTGACGACTCATGCCACTCTAGGTTTTCCTACACGTCACTTTATTGGAGAACTGTATGACATTAAATCGATGTACAAAAGGTAATATATCGATATATTTCATACATTGTTGCCGCCCCTACTATTATCATCACAACAAAGAACATCATCTTTAAATTATTTTACACAGAAAATTAAGCCCAGACAGAAAAACGATTAGGTTCCGTGTCTTTGCTTCATTAGATAACTACTTATTAAATTAGGAAGGAAAAAGAGAGGGGGTTAGTTGAGAAGAACTGATTAATAAATACAGCTTAATAAAGAAACAAAATTTCCAAAAAGTTGTGATGAAAAAGGAAGGAAAATTGACAAAGTGAAAGCTATGACATCCTGTCATGTTTAGTCAATAATAATCGGAAATTGAAACGGAGGTGTTGGGCAAAGGAAAAACATTAGTTAACCACAATATCCGCAAAACTCATAACCATAGAAAATGTATTTAACCCTTAACGCGCCAGGTGCTCCCAAATCCTCCCTCGCGCCAGGTGTATACTCACCCATCACGATTTCCGTAATTTCAAGCGTTTAAACCACTTTTCACGCCTCGTTTTTTAATCGTTTGACTAACATTCAATAAATTGCATACGGGCATAAATAAAAACGCAAAACCAGCATATAGCAGCCTATAGCATACCTACTCCACTTGTATATAACTTGTAACTCATTATTTTCGTGGAAATAGACAACGTTCTACTCAACTCCGTTTTCATTCACCATTGCTGGAGTAGGAATGAAAAATATCTTGGCGAAAAAAATATTGAAAATTCACAGCCTTGGCTAATTTTTATAAACTCAAAGAGAAGACTAGTGTTATTTCTAACTGCAAAACTAGAAAACAAAAACAAAAAATTTTTCGGAAAAAAGTTTTTTTTCAGTTTCGAAAGTTGCTGTACCTAGTACATACCAGTGTTTATAACGTATAGTTTATAGGGAGTTATCTAGTTCCCTATAAACAATTTATACGTGTTTTTCGAGAACACTGAAGTCAAATAGGATTATTGCATTGTTCACACTTGTATGGAGGTGTATGGAGGCTTTTGGTGAACAATATTTTTTCTTCTTGAGGTCTTCTCTAAGGTTCCCCTATAATTTTATATAACCCTAGGGTGCCACGTGAGTATGCCATACTCACTTTTCATCACAGAGTAATGGAGACAAGTTGCTTTTTATACACCGCTCAGGTGCCAGGTGAGTGTGGCATACTCATTAGGTTTCAGAAAAATGATACTTGAGGTGCGCAGGGTCAATGCAGGGAGGTGGCTCTAGCGGCAGTTGACAAGGTACTAATCCCCCCCCAATTTACGTTGGGTCCTCAATCCCGATGGTGGAGCAGGGCCGCCACCACAGCAGATCAAAAATCCTTAGTGAGTGTGACATACTCACATGGCGCGTTAAGGGTTAAAATAAGATGAAAAATCATGCTCAGACATAATTGTGAAATATTTTATAGTTGAAAACGCAGGAATGAAATTAGTTTGAAATGCATTTAAATCCGCTTACCTTCCATGGGTTCTAAAATTGACTTCTCTGATTTTATTGAAAGGGTGGTTACTCTCTTTCAAACCTCTTTTGACTATGTGATGTTTCAACTCTGATGCGTGTATGGTCGTGTAATAATTCAAATTTCTATGTATCGAGTCTGAAAATGAAATCACAAAATGCGTCTTTGAATCTTTTGGAAGCCAAGTCGCCAAACCTAGATCCACCTTGTTTACCTCGCTATTCAGCAGGGCCGAATAGTCATTCAAAAAAATGAGGAATTTCACCGAATTGTGTTTGCATTTTTCCTGAATAGTTAATGGTGTGGGATAGATGAAAATCGGACTGATTTCGGAAAATAAGTCTCCTGTTATTTTTGGGACACAATCAAAATTTTTGATTTCAAAACTAACCGGGAAAACGAACGTGAAGTGGGAACGCTCGCTGATTGAGCAGTTTGGATCGCCGTCTCCTCCCAGTGTTGCCCATTGGGACGATGAAATCGTGTTTTCTAAGAGAAAAGTTATCAAACAAAAACAGGGGAAAACTATTTTCCCCATCTTGCTTTTTTTATTTTTTTATTCAGTTTTTCGATTTTGAACTTTACTGTTTCGTGAAATTTTGCATCTGGGGGCTATAGATTTCTCGATCTCAGCGCTTCAAACGGCCATAAATGAACTATTCCAGCATGACGTCATTTTCCCGGTTTTTTTAAACATTCGTATTTTCTGCACTGTTTTGTTTCTTCGTAAATTAGGAAGTTCGGGCTGAAAGTTTGCCTTAGGAGGTTTTTCGAGGTGCTGAATCCGACTTTGGGGTCAAAAATAGGAAATTCCGACATGGTGAAATTCCTCATTGTTCTAGGAGGAACAAAGTAACAGTAAGTAAGTACCTACTTATGTCAATCGATAGATTACTTAATAATAATTAGCAACGTTGAATCGTTTAGAGATGGATTCTCTAATAGTATAATATTTATGCTTGAAAATTAGTTAGTTTATTAACTAAAAAGAAAACAACTGAAAAGAGTTTTTAAACTTTTACATACTACTAATTTTGTAAATTCGATGTAAAATTTACATGAAATCAATTTATCAATCAATTTACATCGCTGATTATTACATACACACATTTTGAGAGAAAGTTTTTATTGTTTCAGAATCAGAATATGCCTACAATAAATTACCGTAAAACCGTCAAACTTTACCCCAAGACTTACTCCAAAACATTTCCAAATACAATTTCTCCCACTCGAAATGGGTTAAAATGATTTTTTTTAATAAGTGAATTGATCTTCAGGGCTTCCTGAACATTTTGAGTGGTCGAGCTCATTGATCAGATAATTGTAACCCCCAGATTTAATTGTTTAAATGTTAGAATAAAGTTACCTACGAGTGCGTCTATCTTTACTCCACTCTGAAAAACTCACAGTTATCGCTACAGAAACGGGCAGTGGTGCAATGATACTAGTCGGGATTGAATTCATTACCCCAGAAATACTTGATAATATCAAGTATTTATAATATTATTATGAAATATATTCTGAAAAATTGAACTTTTTAGCTTGAAAAATTCAAGTTATACCTAAGAAAAATATAAATTCCAATGATCATTTATTTCAACGAATTTGCTTCAAATGCAATATTTCTGGTTAAGGGATCACAATAATTGTGAAATTATTTCAGTCTTCCAGTATAGACAGACTTATAGGTAATCGAGCAAAACTTTCTACAAGTAAAGAAATATTAAAGGACAATAAACGATAAACGAATGACTAAACAAAATCACAGAAAAAGTCAGTTTCACATTCGATAACTTTCAAATGAATTGCAATGGTAAATTTCAAAGTTAACCCACGAGTAAATAACATTGCAAATCACAACTTATGAGACCAAAGCACGTTTATGTTCATATCATTGTTGTAAAGTTTCGGTAGGGGCGCGTACCAAGCTTTTTCTCATTTCTTTACCCCATCCCTTACTTCTGCAACATGAGATACACTAGAAACCTTACATTCAACACTGCGAAAATGATAAAACTCAAATATTTTTCGAGATTAAACAAGAAAAATATGAGTGAGGCTACCTTTATCCCAACCTTTATAGTGGAGTAAAGATACCCGGTTTTTGGAGTAAAGTTACCATCAAATTTTTGGTAAACAAAGGCATAACTAAGAAACACTTTTTTGAGAATTTGATTAAGTGTATTTTGTTCAAAATAAGATATTGAAAGTGATATGATGAGGGCTTGCCTGGTAAATCCACTCCAAACACCTGATATGGAAGAAATTTTGGAGCACAAGAAAATGTGTTGTACTCGAATAATCGCAACCTCCAGTCTTTTTTTATGTTAAAGTTGAGTAGAATTGTTTCAATAATAATATTTTCTCTTCTTTTCTATTCAAATTCAAGAAAACCCAAACTGGCGCATGATCAGTCTCTGTGGCCGGTTGATGTCAATGCTGAAGAAATGCAGTAGCAAAATGTTTTACTACTGCATATCGTCGGTGAAGCGGCAAAATGCAATAACTCAATTTTTACCAAAATGTGTTATACATTAATCTTGATTAAAAATTTCCCGCCGGATCCAATGGTGAAGTCAGATTTTCGAAAAAGTTATTTGTTTCGGCGTTATCCACAATATTGCCAACATGAAATAATTCATTTTGAAAAGCAGCTTGTGATAACTCAGCGGTTTTGAATGAGAAAAGCTTACGATCATGGTCGAGCCGGTAAGTTTCCTTGTTTTTGCAAGCAATTTGCGAATGATTCCTTTGTTTTTTGCTTGATAATTGTACACTAGGTTATCCTCAACTAGTAACACTAAAAATCTCTTTGGAAGCATCAGCAATTGTTATTAAATCGTCGCTTGAAAACCACAAAGACAGTTCCATTGAATGTTGAAAATATCGGGCTTTTTGAGTTATAGCAAGTTGATTCCATTATTTTCCATTGTGAAGAAGGTACCTAGATAATATCTATACATATTATGTATAGTCCACCTTTTCTTAGGAGTGTGACTCGGACAACGGCGCGAATTCTGCGACGAGCAGCAGTGATTCTTCAATATTCGATCATTATGATTGATGACTCTCAAAACGTGGTCTCTTTTTAGGACTGGGGTGAAGGAGGACAACACTCAACAGAAAAAAATAACCACGTACTAATCAGTTTTAGACCATTCTGAATCCAAATTCATGAGAAAAAAACCCATAGGTGAATATCTGTCTGTGTGTGAGACAAAATCTTGTGTACTCTGCCCAGGCCTTAGTTTTTGATCGATTTTCGTGGTTCTTTTTTGTTCGACGCGAAAATTATCTGGTTTTGCACTACGTCGCCGGAATTTTGAATTTTGCCTTTTAAAGGGGGGAGGAGGGGGGTTGATGCTTAAAAAACCTCGGTTTCTGGTCATCATCTTATGTAGTCTACCCAGGCCTCAATTTCCAACCGATTTGAGTGTTTCTTTTCAAGTTCGACTCAGGTAACTTCCGAGCTGCACACTATTTCACCAGAGTATCGAAATTAGCATGGGGAGGGGGCAAGTGGGGGGGGGGGGTAATATTCTCAAAATAAACGATATTATATTTCGGCTCTTTTATAGCTTACTAATTGTACCCAAGCTTTGAAATTGAGGGAATATTATCAATATACCTCTGGATTTTCATGAATTATTCTTCGTGCCACAATGGAACAAAATAGTGGTGCCACCATGGTGCCAGGACACCAGAAACCACGTATTTCGTGGGTTTCTGTGTGTTTCAACTTGAATACGGATTTGAACTTCGACGGACTGCCTACCAAAACTTACAAATCAAATTTCAAAGGTTTAAATTGACCTAAGGCTTATCCAATGGGACGTCTCCAGGAATGCATCCATTACTAAACAATATGTTTAGGAACTTTCTTCTTTATCTTGTCTATCAATGCTCGATCCAAATCCAAGAAATTTTCGTTCCTTACTTTTGTAAGTCGGGGGATGGGGCGGTGGAGCGGATGACGTCACGACGGGCGAGTCAAGCCAGCCGGACCTCTACGTCAGAGCAGCCCGAGGGGGGGTGCTGATTCTTCGGGACTCCTCGGTAAACGTCGGGCGTCGTCGGCTTTCCCACCCCGGCAGCGACCAGCCACCCTCAACCGAGCTCCCCCACCGTCAGTCAGCTTCCTACGTTTGACCGAAGTGGTTGTGCTCACCAGGGCCGTCGTCTTTTTGCCAAAGACTGGTGTAGCGAAAGTAACAGTTTTCACATCTTGATCGTACCTAAAGTCACGGTGGTACGCTCACCCCTTTTCTTCGTATCCTGCCGACAACTACCTTCGGGCTTGTCGAACTCATCCTGGACACCTTTACTACTGGATCAGGCGCCTTCACGATTGGTACACCCCGTGCCACACCCTTGAGACGACTCCAGAATCTCTGTAGTACGGTAATCCCCAGCTCATATTACTTCCAATTGTTTTGCTACGTGCCAGTTAACTCGCTACATTCCAGATTCTATATATTGTTCTTGAATAAGATTATTAATCGGTACAAACGCAACTTTGGTTAGGTACATATGCAACCTAGTGTAAATTCAGTAATTGTGCAACACTTTTCGGTACGAATAATAGTACGCCATCAGCATTTATAATAATTCGTATTTTGGTACCTTTGGTACATCGTAATAACTCATATAGTAATTTTGATACACGTAACGATACGCTTTTCTTTCATCACATACCTTGTGTAATAGTCATTTCGAAGGGTACATATTTTCGGTACGCCTGTCTTTTGCATAAAACTTATAATACGTATTTCGGTACTCGTTTTGGTACAACTTACCTTTTGCATATATTTCATAGCCCACACTTAGTCTTGAATTGTGTGATATTATTTCCGTCAGTACGCGTTGCGTACCATTTCCTATTTACCCACGTGATACGTTTATTTTCTCATATATATCTATATTTTGAAGCACTATAAGCCAGGTACTATTGATACGCATATTATTTGTAGACAATTTCATTTATTTCGATAATACAATTTTTGAACAGCAACTTGTAACCTGTGTTGTGTACATTTCTTGTTCCCATCATCCAAGGTGTCTAAGGTACTGGGAGTATCAGTGATTCTCTTAGTATCATTTTGTTAGTTTCACGGTTTTGAATTGCGCTACCATAGTCTCCCTCAGAGCATTTGCATTTAGGCTCAGTCAAGTCTATATTTCGAAACCGAAAAAGCTTACAAAATTGGTGGCAGCGGTTAGGATCTTGTGTAGGTACGCCACACAGAACCCAGGAAAAAGACACTTGGTGATTGGTAGCAGGAAGGGTGCACGTATTGCAAAGATTTTGAGAGGGTGTGTACAAACGGTACGCATTCCACAAGAATTTTCACACGGATTGTACAGGTGGGGTCGTTGGGTTCGTCAACCTACCGACGCAGGTACGAAACAAGGGATTAGGCCGGTACGGATTTTCCTCATCCAACACAATGGCGACCGCGGGATCGGAAAGGGACTCGACGGCCGAGATGTTTTCGCAGTTAGGGACCCTGTTGAAGACCTTCAATGACCTGCACGTGGAAAAGGACCAGCGGGGGGGGGGGGAATAATCTCGACATTCCGAGGTCAATGTTCTTGGAGTTGGACCCCTGGGATCCCGATGAGGCGGGAGCGATATCGGTATCCTCGTATTTCCGATTATTTGAAGACGTCGCAGGTGCCCTCGACCAACAGAAACGACTACGACTGCTACGCTCGAAAATGAGAGGTACGGCTAAGCAGTTCATGATTGACAATATGGGTTCGTACGTAGGAGAGAACCCATACCTTTACATGAAGCAGGCTATGGTACAGTGGTACGAACGGGGTAACCCCGGGAAAGCCGCCGCTTCACTTTGGACCGTAAAAAGACAACCAAATGAGACGTTGCGACAATTCGCAGAAAAAATCCGACAGTTAGCACAGGTAGCGGTACAGGAAGAAGGCGCTGAGTTAAATGCGGCTCAAAAGGTACAATGGGTACGCCGAAAGGTACTCAAAGCTTTCATCCGAGGAGTTGGAAAGGAATTGAGCTCGCACCTTCTGAGTACTGAACCTGCAACTATTGAAGCAGCTCTCAAGCGCGCAGAAGAAATAGAGGAGACGCTAGGGGAACACGACGAAGTGGAGGTACGATGGGACTTGTCTGCGGTACAACCCGGAGACCGAAAATGCTACGCCTGCGGCGCATTCGGACACTTCGCAGCTCGATGCACTTCACGCGGTGCGAATGGTACGAACGTCGCGGCGTCAGCACCGAAAATTACCAACCGCCCGGTACCCAGATACCCATGCATGTTTTGCGCAGATACGCAACACTTCCCGGTCGACTGCCCGAGTAACCCTCAGAAGACCATTTTCTGTGATTATTGTGGAGTCCGTGAACACCTTGAAAGGGACTGCCATAAAAAGAAGCTGCTCACACCTGTATCGCACCCGCAGGGTACGAATGAGAAGTTCACAAACTCCAACAACGAATTGGTACCAGTATCACGTGAGGTGGGACATATCACCATCATTGAAAGACCCCTCAACCGAACGCTACGCATCAACGCTACGTTGAACAACGAGTCTCGCTCGTTGATCCTAGATACGGGCGCTGCGGTATCGGTATTAACAGTTCCGGTACGCGGTACTCCTATTCTACCAACGAATGCTACTGCATGGGGGGCGGACGGATACCCACTAAAATTCCGTGGTGAACAAACGGTACGAGTGAACTTGCGAGGCATAACTTTTGATCACACGTTTCTTATATTTGAACGGGAGGGAACCGGATTGGACTTACTGGGAATGGACATCATGAAGAAGGTACCCATGGTCATACGAGCAGACCGTCACGAAGTAACCCTACTGAGGAACGACGAGCAGGAATCGGTACCCGTGGCAGGGGTACAAGCAACAAGAGTAGTACCCGACCTCTCCGGTACAGTGGTACTCAACAACACTGGTACGGTGGTACTTGACACACCCGATACGGAGGTACTCCCTGAACCAGGTACGGTGGTACTCGACCCACCCGATACGGAGGTACTCCCTGAACCAGGTACGGTGGTACTCGGAAATTTCGGTACGGAGGTACGCCCAAAAGACGAAGTACCAAACATTCCCCAGGAAATTCCAAGAGTAGCGGAACCCTCGACAAGCGAACCGGATCCATCGGACGAAGATGAGCGGGAACTCACCCCCACCGAAAGATGGACCGCGACGGAACAAGAAATTATCGAACAATTACGACGAAAATGCATGGATGTGCCGGAGAAAGAAGCTAATCAGTTGCGAGATATTCTAGTAGAATATCATCAGGTCTTCCAGAAACCCAGCAGGGACGGATGTCAATTGGAGGTAGCACACCGGATCGATACGGGGGATCAAGAACCTGTTAATGTGCGACCGTATCCCATACCTCATGCACTGAAGGAAGAAGTTGAAGAGCAACTCATGAGCATGCTGTCGGACGGTGTTATTCGACCCTCCAGTAGTCCCTGGAACGCACCTGTTGTTCTCGTGAAGAAAAAGACTCCGGCCGGTGAACCGCAAAAATGGAGATTTTGCACGGATTATAGAGGTCTTAATAAAGTAACCAAACCTGATGCATACCCGATGCCAAATTTGCAGAGTACGGTGGCTGCACTGGGCCAATGTGCATGGTTCAGTAAGATTGACTTGGTGGCTGGATACCACCAACTACCTGTTCACGCAGACTCCATCGAGAAGACAGCGTTTTCGGCGTTGGGGCGCCACTTCGAGTACCAACGGATGGCGTTCGGACTTCGGAACGCTCCGGCAACTTTTCAACGAACAATGAACGACGCACTCGACGGGTTAATTGGAACCCATTGCCTGGTCTACT
Source organism: Apolygus lucorum (assembly GCA_009739505.2). Taxonomy (NCBI): domain Eukaryota; kingdom Metazoa; phylum Arthropoda; class Insecta; order Hemiptera; family Miridae; genus Apolygus; species Apolygus lucorum. The sequence continues at coordinate 10,761,308 of CM019177.2, read as the reverse complement.
TGGACGACATTGTGGTGTTTTCTCCCACACTAGAAGCCCACTTTGATAGTCTGGTGAAAATCCTAAGTAGACTACGGGATGTCGGGTTGCGGGCCAACCATGAAAAGTGTGAATTTCTCAAGTCCGAAATTCGATATTTGGGACACCGCATCACGAGAGATGGCATCAGAACGGAACCCGAAAAAACCACCGCGGTAGAACGTTTCCCAACTCCTACCGATGCAAAGCAGCTACAAACGTTTTTGGGGATGGCCGGCTATTACCGACGGTTTATCAAAAACTATTCCGGTATCGCCGCGCCACTTACGTCACTACTCAAGAAAAACGTAACCTTCGTTTGGGAACAGGAACACAAAATTGCCTTCGAGACTTTGAAGAAAGCGTTGACCACTGACCCGATTTTGGCACACCCGAATTTGGACAAACCTTTTGTCCTCGCGACCGACGCTTCGCAAACAGCTATTGGCGCGGTGTTGTCTCAGCGCGTTGGAGACCAGGAGCGACCTGTGGCGTATGCCAGTAGGAAACTTAACCCAGCTGAAACTCGATATTCAACGACCGAAAGGGAGTTGTTGGCTGTGGTGTGGGCAACCCGCCACTTCCAAGAATATTTGTTGGGAAAACAATTCCAGCTGGAAACCGACCATATGGCGCTAACCGCCGCTATGAGGTTGCGAGACCCCACGTCGCGAATCGGGAGATGGACGTTGCGGCTGGCCGAATACGATTTTGTACCGGCGTACCGACCCGGCAGTCAGATGGGCCACGCTGACGGATTGAGTCGAAATGGAGTAGCTGCAATAGAATTGGATATCCCCGGACGACTACTGGCTGCTGCGCAAGAAATTGATCCTTGGGTCCAGGGATTGGTGAGAAAAGGAGCTGCGGGCTTGGTGAGGCGGACGAACCTGTGGGAAACCACCGTTGTGACCGAAGGGGAGGAGCACGTTGTCCCCTTGATCCCGAGCACCATGCGCGAATGGATCATCAAAAACTGTCATGGTTCCAGTTGGGCAGGCCACCCGGGGGCGGACGTAACAGAAAAAATAATTCGCAAGGCGGGGTACTGGCCCAAAATGTCCCGTACCATAAAGGAATACATCGCGGCATGTGAAACGTGTCAACGGCGAAACAACCCACAGCGTTCGGAGGCCCCCATTCAGCGCCCTTTGATTCCCAGTTCTCCGGGGGAGATCGTGGGAATGGATTTTGTTGGTCCTCTACCGACTCCGTCGGGACAAAAGTATCTTCTCACGGTGGTGGATCATTTTTCAAAATACGCGGAGGCGTATGTGGTCGGCGACACGACAGCTGAAACTGTCGCAGAGTGTCTTGCAAACCGGTACATTCCGACGCACGGAGTACCGAAACGGCTAGTAACGGACAGAGGAACTGCGTTCACGTCACAAACGATCCAAACGCTTTGTCGACGATGGGGAGTGGTAAAAATTCAAACGACAGCGTACCACCCACAAGCCAACGGGGTTTGCGAGCGATTTCATCGCACCATCGCCAATATTGTTGCGAAACTGGTACGAGAGACTAAGAGGTGGGAAAAGGCTATACCGATCGCACTCGCTGCATATCGTGCAACGCCCCATAAAAGTACGGGCTACTCGCCGAATATGTTGACGTTTGGTCGCGAGCTAAGGATGCCTAATACCATTGAATGGCGACAAACTTGCCCAGTCGATCCAATAGACCCTCTCCGTTCCATCGAAAGGATACGCCAGATTGCAAAAAAGAGTCTGGACAAGGCATGGATGACGCAAGCGGAACGTATCAACCGCCGGAGAACACCTCGATCGTTTGAAGTTGGGGATCGCGTCTATCTCAAAACGATGCAACCACCCAAAGACGTGTGTAAGAAATTTTGGAGCCCGTGGACCGGACCATGGACGGTACTAGAAACGTCATCACCGGTAACGTACCGAATCACAGACGTACTGCAAAAACGTACCCAGGTGGTACACCTGAACCGCTTGAAACCAGCAGCGGAAAACGGCGTACCTGATGGTGCACTGACGGACGTGCCGTTCGGAACTGTTGAACAGCCGAGTCCTATTACACCAATACGACGTGAAGACTTAAGCCCAGAGAAAGAGCATGAGTGGGAGGTACTCATGGAAGACGAGGAGATGCGGGTCGGACCACACATTCCGCCACCCGTAACACCCAAGATTGAGACAGCGGTACCGGTGCTTGGAGACAGCACGCCAGGGGATAGCATACCATCCACCAGCGTACCGAATACCGACACACCGACTACTTCTACACCCTACAACTTGCGACCACGAAGTACTAAGGACTACCGCACGTTGCATCGGAAAGGTTACCTGTCAGGAGTCGGAGTACTGGAAGACGAGTTGTCTGCTGCTGACGACGAGTTGAGGGAACTGGAGGAGGCCGTAGCACGGATCGGTGATGTGGTGAATAAGGTACGCGTACCACCGGTACGCAACTGTAACATAAATAGAACAATGTAAAAAAAAAAAAAATCTGAAAAGCTGGAAAGAGAAAAAATATCTGAAAATAAAACAAAATAGTATGCGTAGATTTAGCCGATACTTACCTTCATCGTAGAATTTTAGTAAACCCCTTGCCCTTTTAAACATTGTAAACCCCACTTACCTGAATGTAGCGAATCTGGAAACGTGGTTTAACTGTTGGTAGTATTGTGTTCATGGAATTGCCGTATGAGTACTTAAAGAGATTCTTCTGTTACAGTACGGAGTCACAGCCATAGCCATGGCCATGCAGCCGACCGATCCAGCAGACATGGAAGGACCACCCACCGCCGAGCACGAGACTGTCAAGCAAATCCGAGAGACATACCAAAATCAGTCTAAGGAAATGTTTGAAGCTCAGGAGTGCCAGATAGAACGAAACCGAGCTCAAGAAAGGGAGGCACTACGGATGGTCGAGGCGGCTGCCTTCATGATCAACACTGCATCGCAAACGCACAACACGTACGCCATTCACAGCGCATTACAAAGCGGAATGACACATGTACTCCGTCTAGCAGCTTTACTACCGGCATGGAAGCACCTGCGTACAGCGTATCAGGGGTTGGAGCAGCAGTTGGAACTGGAAATGGCAGCGAAAAGAACGGCACATGACGAAGTCACAAAGCTCACAAGAGAAAAGCGCCAACTGATGGAAAAACTTGAGGCACTCCAGCCATGCGTCAAACTCACCAGATTGGATGACAGCGACGAAGGACCGTCCAAAACCATGACAGCTATTAGAAAGAAGCCACGTCACACAATCTTCAGCGATGACGATGATTCAGATGACGACTTGGAGAACCCTGAGGATGACATGCCAGAGGGAAGCCAAACACCATTAACCTCATCACTCACCCCAGAAGTCATACTGACTGAGGACCAGACTGTCTCGCCACTCACAATTAAACTGGTGACATGCCCTGTCTGTGGAGTGAAGGTGAAGAGACTGACTGCTTTCCGATGCTTGTCCTGCAAACAATTTTGGACCAGACTCATCAAACGCCACCGAGAAGGAACCCTCAATACAGCCTGTCCGGAGCCACACCCCGTACCAGTCTTGGGTTGTCAGCATTGCAGACGTCGACGATACGAGGCGGCAATGCTGAGACTAAAACCTCACAAACCACTGGAGATCCCCAGGACGGAGGACAATGATTTGCCCGCCGGGGACGGCGGCTTCCAGGAGGGGGAGGAGTGTAAGTCGGGGGATGGGGCGGTGGAGCGGATGACGTCACGACGGGCGAGTCAAGCCAGCCGGACCTCTACGTCAGAGCAGCCCGAGGGGGGGTGCTGATTCTTCGGGACTCCTCGGTAAACGTCGGGCGTCGTCGGCTTTCCCACCCCGGCAGCGACCAGCCACCCTCAACCGAGCTCCCCCACCGTCAGTCAGCTTCCTACGTTTGACCGAAGTGGTTGTGCTCACCAGGGCCGTCGTCTTTTTGCCAAAGACTGGTGTAGCGAAAGTAACAGTTTTCACATCTTGATCGTACCTAAAGTCACGGTGGTACGCTCACCCCTTTTCTTCGTATCCTGCCGACAACTACCTTCGGGCTTGTCGAACTCATCCTGGACACCTTTACTACTGGATCAGGCGCCTTCACGATTGGTACACCCCGTGCCACACCCTTGAGACGACTCCAGAATCTCTGTAGTACGGTAATCCCCAGCTCATATTACTTCCAATTGTTTTGCTACGTGCCAGTTAACTCGCTACATTCCAGATTCTATATATTGTTCTTGAATAAGATTATTAATCGGTACAAACGCAACTTTGGTTAGGTACATATGCAACCTAGTGTAAATTCAGTAATTGTGCAACACTTTTCGGTACGAATAATAGTACGCCATCAGCATTTATAATAATTCGTATTTTGGTACCTTTGGTACATCGTAATAACTCATATAGTAATTTTGATACACGTAACGATACGCTTTTCTTTCATCACATACCTTGTGTAATAGTCATTTCGAAGGGTACATATTTTCGGTACGCCTGTCTTTTGCATAAAACTTATAATACGTATTTCGGTACTCGTTTTGGTACAACTTACCTTTTGCATATATTTCATAGCCCACACTTAGTCTTGAATTGTGTGATATTATTTCAGTCAGTACGCGTTGCGTACCATTTCCTATTTACCCACGTGATACGTTTATTTTCTCATATATATCTATATTTTGAAGCACTATAAGCCAGGTACTATTGATACGCATATTATTTGTAGACAATTTCATTTATTTCGATAATACAATTTTTGAACAGCAACTTGTAACCTGTGTTGTGTACATTTCTTGTTCCCATCATCCAAGGTGTCTAAGGTACTGGGAGTATCAGTGATTCTCTTAGTATCATTTTGTTAGTTTCACGGTTTTGAATTGCGCTACCATAGTCTCCCTCAGAGCATTTGCATTTAGGCTCAGTCAAGTCTATATTTCGAAACCGAAAAAGCTTACACTTTATTACTTAAACTTGTTAGTGACTCATTCTGCTTTCTTTGCATACATTTTTATCTACCTCCTACCTTATTATAATGTTGTCAGGACGTATCTGTCTGCGATCCAAGTTCTATTCGAAGGTTATATTGCTGATAGTTATTCTGACAGTTTATTGATAATTAATTGGCAGTTAACTTAATTAATTGATAGTTAACTTGATTTTGAGTTAATGTGATTAATTGATAGTTAACTTAATTTAATTGATAGTTATTCTTAATAATAATACATTTTTGGTAGGCACGCTTAAAACTGGCGTTTTGTAGGTGACCAAATTTCGATTGGAAACAAGTTCGGATCTTTTTCATTTTCATCTGTTTTTGATTTTATTTGGTCCTCTGGTTTGAAAATATTTATACTGAACCATACTATTTCTGCTAAACAAAAAATATGACACATCAGAAAAATGTCGAATTTAAAAAAATATTGTAAACTAGGTACTTATGTACGAACTAGGTACTTATGTGTATCGTAAGTACAATGAACAAAAAACATTATAAATGAAAAAGTAACCCTGAAAACGTTCACTACTGCAATGATAATTTGCTATAACTAAATATCCTCATTGGCTACATGCAATAAATCTTGCTCGACGGGGACTGTAACTACTAGCTATAACTCAGAGTGAAATGAGGTAACAAGCTATAACTCACTTAACTTTTTAATTAATTGAAAATATATGGTAAAATCAGTCAGAATTGATGAAATGGGTCTAATTGTTGATGAAATTGTCAAAAGTTTTTTTTCGAGGAAGTAGTATTGAATTTAGATTTATTTAGTTTTTTGTGTCTCCTGAAAACTTGGGAAAATTGAGATATAGCATGTTGCCGCTTCACCGACGATATGTAGTAGTAGGTAAGGAGGTAACTAATATAATACATTGAAAATAAGTTGAATGCGTCACGACACACATAGCAGAACGTTGATGATTCATTCATTCAAGTGGCGTAAGAAAATCTCCTTCATACCTACCGATTGAAATTTGCACCTAAGTACTTCCCTTTTCATCTTTCAAGTAGATTGAGGAAACCACAGGTTTCTGTTTTGATGAAGGTAAACGCGGTTCCTGAGAACACTAAATAATAGCAGGAAAAAGAGTCATATTAAAGTACCTGGATACCGCACCTTAGTCTACTTCAACTACCTACTACACCCATCCACCATAATTTGGACGTAGGCGCACACCTGAGTTATCTACTTCAAGACCAAACAAAAATAACCGCACAGAAATTAGGTACTTACAGGTAATGTGGAAACCAGCGAATACGAGTAAAGTTAAACACAGGACGTGGGCCATGCTGACGAGTATAACGAAACGCTCTTAAATGACACCGAAAAATAATTAAATGATAGAGAAAATCATAACTCGTCGTGACGAAAGTATCGCTAATTGGACCAAAACATTATGGAATGACATCTAAAATACATGATTTCGACGAACGATTAGCGATTTCTATTCACTTCCGTCCACTAATCAAAACGCGTATTGACAAACAGATAAGCGAAATCGACTGATAAGGAAAAGATGGACCGCCCCGAGGCATTCCGAATGCACTCTTGCGGGACTGTGAGGAAGTTCTCCTCAACTGTTCTCTTTGACCTGAGTCAAGCCAGACATCAGTGATGTCACATCACTATGGTGAAGTAGTGGATGATGATCGGAGATGATGTTTGTACTATTATTTACGATGTGATAGAAAAATAAATCATATTATGCAAGTGAAAGGAAACTGCCATGGTTCGGGAACCGTGAGCGGGCTCACCTTCTACAATTTTTGTTGGAGTTGCTGGGAAGTGTAAATTGACGACACAAAGTTTTGCGAGAACATTACGAATATATATTGTGCTCGGCACATTATTTAAAAGGCGAATATAAAAGAGGGAAAACAATAGACAGAACATTTCACATCGCAGACATTTTTAACAGGTTATGGGCCCAGTGAGTTGATGTTTTACAACGAGAGCAGTAAGGTTTCTTGCGGTAACCATTCGTATACATTGCTGGTTGGCTAGCTTCATCAGAGGAGTGATGATCACCATTCGTAGTTTTCCAGGTTTTGTCCTGAAGAAGAGTTGTCTTGACTAGGTCGAATGTGATTATAGCGCCAGAGTTCTGAAGAGCCATTATCATTGGTATCGAGTTATTTAGGTAAACAGTGAACATCGTAATTAAATTCGTACTTCACATACCTCCGTTTTATTACTGGTATAGCCGTTATTAGATTGATCCAAGCTGCAATATTATTTTCATACGAAATCGGGAAGGACATCGCGTTCATCGTTGAGCGCCGTGGAGCAAGTGAAGAACCGATGGCCGAACACTACTCCCTCGTGGTGGAGTAGTCATCCCGGCTTCCATGATGTTTCATTCTTGAGGGTCCTCTTCCATGTTGGTAGGTAGTGGACAGAAGTCCTCTCTTCCATGTTGGTAGGTAGATGACAGAAGTCCTCTCTTCCATGTTGGTAGGTAAGGACAGAAGTTTGATGTCCCGTCACTCCCCTCCAAACTGACGTCCGGCACCAGTGGATGTCATCCAGAAGATTTTCTGAAAGAAAAGAACAACGAATCGGAAGAGCGATGTCAAGTCAGAGCCACACTGGCGCCTGAAAGGTGCTATGTCAAACTGACATTGCTGGCTTCAGATAACTCCTTTTTGAGTCAACACCAGCCCAGCTCTAGCCTGACATTACGCTGCTTCAAAAGAACAATATCTCTCCAACCATTTTAGTCGACACGATCTAAAACAAAACTATAAATCAGTACAACAGGTTGATTAGTGGTTAAAAATCGTCAAGTCTCTGAACTTTTCAAATCTATTTTTCATTAACAGTTTAGTAAGGATAATCCGTCAGTATCCATTCGATTTGAATGCGTCCATCCTGATGTTTCTGAAATACATATACATGAGAGAGTTTACCAGACACTTTTAAATGAGAATCGTACACTTTTGAACGAATCGCCGGCTTAGATTCCTCTCGAATTATGAGTATGAGATTTGTTCCAGTAATTTCTAAAACACATACTACCTATTAATGTGTCGATTCATAAGGAAGAGAACTTGTGTAACCGGCTTGTTCGTTCTTTCTCCCCTCTGAATCTCCGTATTCTAACATAGAAGTAGAAATAATTTTGTGACTATCAAGGTCGAACTTTTTCAACATAAGATCAATGAGATATTATGCACAACTCCTCCTGATACATTATGATGCTTTCACATGTCACCGGCTTGTTCATTATTTCTCCCCTCTGAATCTCTATCAACTACATATTTTTACCAGATTAGTTATCGAGAATTCACTTACCATAATGAACACTACTGAGACCATGCCAAAGATATCAGCTGCTACCGATACAATAACAACATAATATCAATGAGATAGCTCATAACTCAGGAAATACAAGTAAAAAATAAAGTAAAATAAGTAAATTTGGTGAGTAGATTAAAATTCGAAAAAATAAGTAAATAAAATAAGTAAATTTGGTGAGTAGATTAAAATTCGAATCCTTCCACTCTACCACCTTCCACTCTACCTTCAATAAACCATTTTCTAGGAAAGTCGTATAGTACCTACACATAGGTACAGCCCTCAAACTTCACAAACACAGTGAAGTGTTTCAAAACATCATGAAGGAATCTCTGGAATACAATCTTTTCCTTATGTAGTCACCGGCTTTTGAAGAAAATGTCCTCCGGATTAGATTCCTTTCCTTCATCTTATAGAAAGTTTCCATTTTGTATCCGGTTTAAAAGAATTAAACAATACAAAAAATATATATATCCGGTTTAAAAGAATTAAACAATACAAAAAAAATATATATCCGGTTTAAAAAAATTAAACAATACAAAAAAATATATATCTGGTTTAAAAAAAATCAAGCAATACAGGTTTTCTCCGGCTTGTATCATGCTGACTTTGATCTAAGTCAAGCTTAGACTTAATATCAGCAGATTTAAGGGTTCTTTTTTTTTATAACGCAACAAAGCTTAGTAGTAAAGCCAAGTTTATTAAAGTCAAGAACCCGACGTCCTCTTACGTCATCGTCTTTGATGTACGTCACCTTACTACATACCAATTTCGATTGGACTCCATGTGAACACCGGTTTGAGTGATCCCAACAAGTAGGAATATTTCGAATTCAAGTACCATTCAAGTTTACTAACTTTTGCACAGCCTAGGCCAGTTAGCAAGCTGCAATTGGCCATAACCAACTAATTACAAACTCGTACTTTTAATTTTTAAACGTATGTACTTGCAATTCATAAGCATTTCTTCAAGTAAAATTGAACTTATAAATCCATCCAAGTACATCACTGTTCCTCATCAGTAAAGTCTCAATTGTTTTGACCATCTTCGGTTTGAGACTCCCCTCTAAACCATTCACCACTTTGAACTGCACATCTTCGATGTAGTTGTTGGAAAGTGCATTCTACTCAGTACATTCAACATCAACGAGAGTGATATTGAAATAATCGATACTAACAACCTTATAAACCGTCATAGACCAGGTTTATTCAATAATAAACCATCGATATTTGACCAATAATTTCTGCATATTAAATCCGGGTTCATTAAATCACACGTGCATCTATCTTCCAGCTCAGAGCAATAGCTCACCTTTCTTTGAGTACTAACTTGCCTTTTCAGACAAGATCCGTATTTAACATATTAACTCATTCTTCCATGCCTTGCCGTTTCAGACAAGATCCGTATTCAACGTATTAACTCATTGTTCCATGGTGCATCTAGATATTCAAAAAAAATCCTTACTTTGTCCACCGGCTTATTAAAATCTGTGGCATATTCCACAACATATGAATATCTTTCTCACCATTATCTTGTCACGAAAATGAAGAAGAATGTTAATAAACCGGGTTTTAGTAGTTTTGTTCTTTATGAACCAACAAACGGTTCACCACATTAGGCTCACCAAACATTTAACAATACTGAACATCGAAAAACAAAATCACATCACCGGCTTTTTCTTAGAACAGTTTGTTTTCTCAAAACTACTGTAACCAAATCCAATGAATTAATATAAACTTCAATTTAACGAACACCTAGTCAAAGTGAAGTGACAATCAGGAACCCAACGTATTTATCGCTGTAAGGGTACCTATGTTCGTCTTCACATGTTGTTGCCACAATCACCGCCAAGTCTCCGGATTCGCAATAATCACCAAATCTTCTGATTTATAATCTAATGCACCACCAAGTTTCCGGATTCATAATAATCATAACCTCTTCTCCGGATTCATAATAATCATAACCTCTTCTCCGGATTCATAAGAATCATAACCTGTTCTCCGGATTCATAATAATCACCACCGATTCTCCGGATTAATAATAATAACCACCAAGTCTCCGGATTCATAATCATCATCAACTATTCTCCAGATTCATAATAAAAACCACCAAGCCTCTGGAAACCAATCTCTAGAATCCTCCACATTCATCCTGGCATGACTAGAGAAAACTCCTACAATTATCACTCCTCTCCTTAGCCGACTTTGTGTAGGATTCTAATTCTGCGGGTGACTTTGAACAGAAGTGCCTTGAGAGTGATTACTTTCCGATCGAACTTTTCAATATCCTTCAGAATGTGAATTAAATTATTCTGTCCTTCGAGGACACACATACATTCTGCTTGACGCCTTATTTTTCTGAAGAGTAAATCTGAAAGCCGTTCTTTGCATTGTGTGGACAAGTGATTGTTCACAATTTCCACAATTATAGCCCATCTTATCCGAATTTGTACAATTGCTCTTCATATGTTCCTGCATTCCACATTTGTAACAGGTTACTAAGGACCTTTTTTGGATAAAGGAGGACCCTTCTCTGACCGGTTTGCCTTCCTTTTCTTCAATACATCGGTTCTTATCAAAGCAATCAGAGCCTTTCCTCTTGCATTTTCACGTCTATTATTCTCAGCCATCACATCGAACATGGCAAACATACGATCGAAAATATTGGCCACCTTCATCTGAGAGCCTTCTTGGAGAGCGTCCTCTACAATTCTAGGACATTCTTCTGAGGCGACGTTGATAAGGTTTCTCCGGATTGCCTTATCTGTCAGTTCAGCTACAGGACATCTCCGGATTCCTTCGACTAGCTACTTAAACCGGTTTTGGAACTCAAGAACAGACTCAGCAGTTGAGTCAAATCAAAGGTTCATGTACTCAATCTGCAGCTCATGCTCAGCTCTTTTGCCTGGGTAGGAGGATCGACAGCTCTCTCAATCATATCGAGAGCTTCAAGAGGATCATCAACATCATTGATCAATCGTTGGAGACCAAGCTCCAAATTGGACATGAGATATACCATCACCAAACTTTTCATGTGGAATATCCCCTTGACAGTGTAGTCCTGATTGGATTATACCTCCGGATTAACTAGGAAAGCACTCTCAGCACTGTTCAATCACTCTTCTACAGACTCCAGATTCTTCTCCAGAATGACTCTTCTCTTCCAAACAGAGACAGAGCCATCTTTTAGTGGATTGTTGCCACATTTCAATCCGGGAGTTTGTATGACTCGATAATTTTCAATTATACGTTTCTTCCTTGGCTTTCTCACCACTGGACACATCGGTTTTTCAGTGCTGGGCACTGCTACAACCACTGGTACCTCCTCTGCTTGGGAATCTTGGCCATCGTTGGCAGGATCCAAATTCGCCACCTCCATTGCCTCAGTTTCCGGTTTAAGACACCAGTTTAAGAATGCTAGAGGCAATGCTGACCGGTTTCCATATGGGCCCCTGCGCAACCTTTTCAATTTTGACCTCCGCAAGCTTAAGAGTGTACTCGGCTTCAAGCCTCGACCTGAGAACCAGCTCCCTTTTCCTGATCTCCTTGTCAATTACTCTTTGCATCTCTCCGTTGTTCATGGTTTTCTGTAGGCAACAAAATTGAACTCATAAAAAAACTTCCGTATTACACCGTATTACTCAACCATTCTTTCACACCGTTTTGAACCAGGTAATTATTCACTCCGTACTACACAATGTTAAATTGACTATGCATTACACCGTACTTCTCATTCATTATTCCATACCATAGGTATATCAACTTCCACCGTCTTCATTAGTCAATTTTTAACCTGTCTTCACTAGTCAATTTTTCACCTGCCTTCATTAGTCAATTTTTCACCTTAAAAGAAAACCACTCCAACCGGGTTAATACTACATTAAAATAACTCTGATGGATTTGTTCACGTCTTATCACATAAGTACATAGAATTGAATGTAACATGTTATAGAAAAACATGTAATTGGGATTCAGTTGTGGGGTATTACATTAGGCCCCGCTACTCGAGTGCGCATAGCGAGCGCGCTTTGCTTAAGCAACAGAGCCACCAACTATCTAGTTCCCCAGCGACGCGTCCCTAAGGATCAACCCCGCTGACATCCATAAACTATGTATTATTAGTCCAAACACACCGAATTAATTTCTAGCCGGATTAAACCACCTCTCATATAGATTACTTTGATCTTCTGATACCACCGGATTTGACTTGCTCCACTTCACCTCGCTAAAGGCCCATACATACTGTCTTGAATTAATCAAACTCCGTATTTGTCAACTCCGTTATTATTCACCGTATTCGTTAATCACCGTATTCATTAATCACCGTATTCGTTAATCACGGTATTCATTAATCACCGTATTCGTTAATCACCGTATTCATTAATCACCGTATTCGTTATTCACCGTATTCCGTTATCCACCGTATTTTATCCACAAAAAAATAACTTAATAATGTATGGCCTTCCTCAAATACATTCATAAACCACCTTTACGTTCCTTCCCTAACACGTGAACAAACCATCATTTAAACCATTTGGCTTTGTTCAGTCGAGATATGCACGTCGGATTAAATTAGACAATAAAGCCGTTCATTTCTTTGTCTTCAACCACCGGATTATCAACCATCATTTGTGTTATACCACCGGATTATCTTCATCATTAAATGTCTTACTTGCATGAGAAAACACCAACCACTCCGTTTTAATAAAAAATTAGCTGTAAATAATTCGTAACTTTCTGTTATGAATCAGCAAAGTCTCAATTGCGTTAACATCTTCAAGCTCCGGTCGTTAATAACACAGTTTTCTGGACATAACCCAATAAATCAAGAATCCATTTAAGACGGATATCTCACATGGATTCGTGAAGAACAGGCATGTAACAGCACCATTATTATTCGCCTCTAACTTGAATTGAAAGCAATCAATAAAATAAGACTTCCGAATCCGGTTTTATTCATACACAGAAAAACAATAACGTTTGTTTACCTTCACATCAAACGTCCGATCAAATTTCACCGGATTGGATGTTTGAATCACCGAGTAAATCGAATGAATGAATCGATGTTTGTCTCTCCGTATTTTTCATCATCTCTTTTCGATTGTGTTGATTCGAATATTTTCTCATGCAAGCACATTGTTCATCACGTAATCACGTGAATCGATTCAAACCACCGAAATCGATACACCAAAGAATCGATTTAAATAATCGAATGTGTGAACACACACACATCGAAAAACAAGACATCGAAAAACACGTTCCTCACAGCCCGAAATGGCCGTCGTTATTAAGCAACAAAAACCGTTTTCCACACCGAACTTATAACACATTTCTCTTGCTTCCAGATTAACTCCCGACACCGTATTCCAATGCTTCTTAATAGGAACGATTTAAAAACATGGGGAACACCGTACTAAATGCATACTCGAGATTTATTGCCACCGTTTTGAACCGAGGAGTCCCCCCATCACCTGACCCGAACTGTAAGGATTTCTCACCGTTGATTAAATAGGACTCCTCGACCGTTTTCAGAGTTAATCTTTCCACACAATGAAAATCCTACAACATTGTGCCGTCAATAAAAGCATAGAGAAATAACGTGCCATATCTCGACTGAATGGAAATACCCCGTTTCCAGCCAATGCATGCATATCGAGTTATTTAGGTAAACAGTGAACATCGTAATTAAATTCGTACTTCACATACCTCCGTTTTATTACTGGTATAGCCGTTATTAGATTGATCCAAGCTGCAATATTATTTTCATACGAAATCGGGAAGGACATCGCGTTCATCGTTGAGCGCCGTGGAGCAAGTGAAGAACCGATGGCCGAACACTACTCCCTCGTGGTGGAGTAGTCATCCCGGCTTCCATGATGTTTCATTCTTGAGGGTCCTCTTCCATGTTGGTAGGTAGTGGACAGAAGTCCTCTCTTCCATGTTGGTAGGTAGATGACAGAAGTCCTCTCTTCCATGTTGGTAGGTAAGGACAGAAGTTTGATGTCCCGTCAATTGGACTATACGATTCCAGTAGACCTTGGAGCACATCAGCAGCTAGGAACTTGTCGGCAACTGGTTCCTTTATCTCTTTGAGTTTGATCGAGATGCTCATTGCTTCGTTTACGTATTCTTCTGTTGAGTTATATTTATCTAGCCTCAAAGTACAGAGTTGACGAAGCAAAGACAGCGACGTGTACAAACCTACACCATCAAAAGCTTGCTGCAAGCTTTCCCAAGCTATTTTAGCTGTGGTAGCTGATTCGACATGAGGATAGACACATTTATCAATAGATAAATTTATTTTTGAAAGTGCCTTTTCTTCCTTTCTTGCCTTCTGATCAGCAGGTGTCTTGTCATCTGCCGGGAAACCGGTGACACAAATCCAAAGCCCCTCGTATTTCAGAGAATTCGTCATCTGGAACTTCCATGCTCTGTAATTCTCGCTACCTCGAAGTTTCTCGATCACAGACACTGGGAAACACGATCCGTTGCTGTTTTCCGAAGTCATTATTTTTAGATAGACGAAGGAAACAGCGCGACTTTATAAAGTGTAACAGGTGGGAAAAGTGATGGTGAGAATGGAGGTTAGTTACAATCGAGCACTACACTTTACTGACATCAAACTTACATCGCGACTTGGGCTCATAATCTGTTGGAGTTGCTGGGAAGTGTAAAATGTTCCGTCTATTGTTTTCCCTCTTTTATATATTCGCTCTTTTAAATAATTGTGCCATGCTCAATATGTGTTCCTAATATTCTCGCAAAGCTTTGTGTCGTCAATTTACACTTCCCAGCAACTCCAACAATTTTGAATAATTTGTGTACCTACTTTCCAAAAAGAAGGTTTCAATTTTAGATTAAAGCTTGGCACCACTAGGACCTACCTATTCTAGTGTCTCTAGATAATAACATTTACTTATAGAATTTTTCTGTGGAGGGTACTTATTTTATATTAAGTTTCAAGTTGTTGTAAGTTTTCGATACAATTCTGTGTTTCACGCATTTGTGGATAAATATGCCCCTGCTCACTGATGATACCAACAAAGTAACAGGGCTGGGGTAAAGCTACACGCCCCCCCTTCCTGAACCCCAAGACGCAGCTTCCACATAGCCACCTGTGGCCAGGATTGTGTAGGGGCATGGTCTGGGGCCACTGTCGGACGCCGCACAACACCTTGAGCTGCGTCCACACTTGCAACATTCACCCGCTCCAAACCTTACTCCGATCCTCTGCCGTGTTCGGGGCGGCAAAACATCAAAGGAATGAGGATCAGAGGAGTGGAGAGCAGTCCGATCGCTCCGTGGGCGGTTTTTCATCTTGCATCAAAGAAATGTTTGGAGTGGGGTGAGCTTTTATATGGGCAGAGCGAGGTTTGGAGCGCTGCGATGTTCGGGGCAAAAGATCGAAGCAAGGTTTGGAGCGGCCGAATGTTGCAAGTGTGGACGCAGCTTTAGGCGTCCACCCAGGGATTCAACCAAATGGCTCCATGTCCAGAAGACCATACCTTCCATACAGGCAGGCCCACTCTGTGGGCAGGCCTCACTGGGCTGAAAGCTGAATGTGGGAGCCTGAGAAGCGTTCTGATTGGTGGAGCTCCAGGACGTAGTTATAGCTGAAAGCAACAGATAGCGTTCATGATCACTTGTTCCCAACCTCATCACAACAAGTCACCTAGTTTATCACATATTTTTCTCCTTGGTGCGTAACCGGCCACATTTAAGTAATTAATTTCATAACATTTAGTTATATTCGCGATAAGTATGAAAAAATCGAGCGATTTTCAATAATACACTGGGTTTCAAACGTTTCTATGGGTGGCAGTTGTGTTCGATCTGTGAAGGCCTCACCACTTGTGTCCACTCAGACTGAACCACGTTACGGACATTCAATGTGCAACAACACACTGTCGTTTGTTTACCTTTTCATAATTCGTTCCTCAAGCCTACCGATGTAACTAATGTTTAACTGTTTCATTACACGTTTCATTATGATTCCGTTGTTAATTATGATCTGCAGCCTCCTTAAATCTATCAGGTCATGGGCCTAGAAACGTTTGTAGAAAAGTGAATTGTTTGTGAAAGTGTAAGTTCGCGAAAACGCATTTTCTTTCATTGGCGGCACCCAGGTAACCTCTTGCATCTCACATTTCATTCATCCTTGTTTTCAATATTGTTGTCCCGTTGATCTAAATTATTCATTCAACGATGACTCAAAATAATTACAGGATTGATCCTCTCAGGAAGGATAATTACGATGCTTGGTGCATGCAAGCCGAAGCCGTTTTGAGTCGTAACGGTTTGTGGGGTTATGTGTCTGGGGAAATTGTAAAGCCGGCCGAAACTGATGTTGAAGGTCTGAAAGCCTGGAAAAAGGCGGATTCTGATGCAAAATGCGACTTGACCCTAATAATTTCACAGCCGGAACTCAAACAAATAAAGGGCTTACAAACTTCGAAAGAAGTTTGGGACAAGTTGAAAAACAACTACCAAAGTCAAGGTCCCGCTCGTAAAGCTACCCTTCTGAAACAGTTGATCCTTTATCGCATGAACGATTCTGATGACGTTCGTGATCACTTGAATAGTTTCGCTGATACTGTGGACAAGCTTAAGGACATGTCAATCGATATTCATAATGATCTTCTTAGCATCATAATGCTTTATTCTTTGCCTTTCTCATACGAAAATTTTCGCATCGCCATTGAGTCAAGGGACACTTTACCTTCTCCTGATGACCTCAGAATCAAAATATTGGAGGAAAGTGAGGCGCGCAAAAATTCTCGCGGAACTCAATCCACCACTGAAGGCGCATTTTTCAGCAAGAATAACAACTATCGAAGATACAACAAAAATAAATCTCAAAATTCGAATCAAAAATCAAACCAAAATTCTAGTCGAAATCAGAACCAAAATAACTCAAATACGCCAAAATGTGATAGGTGCAACCGTTTTGGGCATAAATCGTCAGACTGCAGAGTCAAAAATCCGACACAAAATAGTGAAGCCACTTTCATGGCTGAGCAACTCTGTCTGTCAACTGCCACTTGCTCTCAACGAGCCAAACCATCCCATTGGTACTTGGACAGTGGGTGCACCTCTCACATGACTTCAAATAAAGAGATTTTCCAAGATTTCAACCTCACTGACGAACAAAATTTATTGAAACTTGCCTCGAAGTCTCATACAACACCCATTATGGGTTTTGGCGCTGTCAAATTGAATGTTGGCCGTGATTCGACAGTAAATTTGAAAGACACTCTCTACGTGCCAGATCTCACCACAAATCTACTCTCCATTTCCAAAGTGACTGATAACGGATACAAAGCTCTCTTTCAGAAAAATTCAGCTGAAATTCTTGACCCCAACGGCAAAGTTGTTCTCCGTGCCAAGAAATCAAATGGGCTTTATATGGTCGATTCAGAAAACACTGATAGAGCTGAACAATGTCACAAAGCTGTCGAACACAGCAAAATTAAAGACTGGCACCGTAAACTCGGACACACCAACGAAGCTGACATGAAGAGGGCTCTACAACATGAAACTATTCAGGGACTGGATTTTAATTTGAAAGATTCCCTCGGTGATTGCGAAACCTGCATTCAGGCGAAGTTGACGAAGAAACCTTTCCCTGCGAAAAGCTTAAAATTAACGGAACTTCTTCAAATTATCCATTCGGATGTCGCCGGTCCATTCTCAGTCGAATCTCATGCTGGAGCAAAATATTTTGTCACCTTTACAGATGAGTTTAGCCGTTATACAAAAGTCTGCTTTATGAAAAATAAAAATGAGGTACTTCAGCACTTTCAGCATTATAAAACGGAAGTGGAAACATTCACTGGAAGAAAAATAAAATTTTTCCAGACTGACAACGAGAAGTCGGAATACTGTAACCACCAAATGGATGAATTCCTGAAATCCAATGGAATTCAACGGAGATTGAGCTGTGTCTACACGCCCCAGCAAAACGGGATCAGTGAGCGCAAAAATCGGACGCTAGTCGAGCGAGCTCGTTGCCTTCTCATTGGAGCAAAATTACCCACGTCTTTCTGGGCAGAGGCCGTAAATACGGCTAATTACCTCGTAAATAGGACTCCATCCAGCTCCATTGATTATGAAACTCCGTTCAAGCGATGGGTTGGGCATTTGCCCTCAGCTCGACATCTCCACGAATTTGGATCAAAATGTTATTTCCTTTCAACCAGTCGTCACAGGAAGAAATTCGACGCCAAAGCCAAAATTGGCATTTTTATGGGCTACTCTGAAATTTCAAAAGGTTATCGCATTTGGGACCCCGATCAAAACAAGATTGTTGTTTCCCGTGACTTAAAAGTTCTCAATCAATGCTACTTTGAGGACAACCCACAATGCAACCTTCAAAGGGATACAGTTGTCGAATTGAGTGTTCCAACTGACAGATGTGACACGAATGAAGCCTCTGAACAAGATGACAGCAGTGAAAGTTCGTCTAGCACTTCAGAAGAGGAAGTCACGTCAGAATTGGAGGATCACACATCAACTGAAGAAGAATTCCGAGGTTTTGATGATGAAATACCTGACCCCAATCAAGGAAGTTCGAATTCTACCAGACCTTTACGTCACAAGAGACCTCCTAAATGGACTGAAGACTACGTCATGGACTCAGACTCAGATACCTCTGACTCATCCTATGTGTCATTTCTCGCACATCTAGAAACTGATTTGAGAAACTCAGATGAACCATTAGAAAATTGGTCTGAGGCAATCAAGGATGAAATCAAGGCTCATCTGCAAAACGATAGCTGGGTTTTAACTGACAGGAAAAATGCTGAACATGTAATTGGGTCGAAACTCGTTCTGAAGAAAAAATACAAACCAGACGGTCTACTCGAGCGCAGGAAAGCCAGACTGGTGGCGCGTGGATTTGCACAGTCACCTGGTATCGACTACATGGAAACTTTTTCTCCTGTAGCGAAATTGAGTACCATTCGATACATGATGGCCTTAGCTGCTGAGAAAAACCTAAAATTGTATCATTTGGATGTGTCTACAGCCTACCTAAATGGTGAAATCGACAAAACCATTTACATGGAACCACCAGACTCACTTGAAGAATATTTACGGGACATTATGATTGATGAAAGTGAAAACCAAAATCAAGCAATCTTCAATAAGGCTAAAAAGATGTTGCAAGACCTGAAGAAAAATGGAAATAAAAAGGTCTGCCTACTCCAGAAAAGCTTGTATGGCCTGAAACAGGCAGGAAGATGTTGGTTCATGAAACTTGATAAAAAACTGAAAGATTTAGGCTTCAAATCATCCTATGCAGATCCCTGCCTGTATGTAGCTGAATCAGGGGGAGACAAAATTCTGATTTCAGTGTACGTTGATGATTTAATCTGCCTATCAACCAACCAAACTAAACTTTCGTCTGTTAAGGAAAATTTAATGAAGGCCTTTAAAATGCGTGACTTGGGTGAACTCTCATACTGCCTTGGTATTGAGGTAAAAAGAGAAAATGGTGCCATATATGCAACTCAAACAAAATATATTGAGGATATGATCCACAAATTCAAAATGCAGGATTGTAACCCTGTCACTACGCCGATGGTAACTGGCTTGAAGCTTGAGAAGTCTGCCAATTCAGATGATGACAAAAATGTGCCTTACCAAAGCCTCATTGGATCCCTTATGTACTTGGCCGTCGCCACCCGACCAGACATTTCTCATGCAGTCAGTTTTCTTAGCCAATTTAATTCGTGCTACGGACAAGAACATTGGCTTGCTGCTAAGAGGATCCTGAGATACTTGAAGGGCACCAAACATGTTGGCCTAAAATACTTCAAGCGTGACAAGGCTTTGCATGGCTACACAGACGCGGACTGGGCTTCTTGTCTAATCGATCGCAGATCTTATACAGGATACTGTTTCAAGTTCGCCAATGCTGCAATTAGCTGGGAGTCAAGAAAACAGAGGACCGTTGCCCTAGCTACCACCCATGCTGAGTACATGGCTTTAACCGATGCTGCCAAGGAAGCGATTCACCTCAGACTATTGTTCAAGGAATCAGGCTATCCAGTTGTTGGTCCAACGGTTATCTACAATGACAATGAGTCAGCTGAAAACTTGAGTAAGAAAAATATCGTCAGCTCTCGCAGCAAACACATAGCTGTACGGGAGCACTTCATTCGAGAGTCCATTCAGCTTGGAGAGGTTGACGTTGTGCACGTCCCATCTGGAGAAATGGATGCTGACATCCTTACTAAGGCGTTGCCTGGACCACTCTTTGCAAAATTCTGCCAACGCCTGGGACTTGTGGATGTTCAATCATCGTGAGGGGGAGTGTTCGATCTGTGAAGGCCTCACCACTTGTGTCCACTCAGACTGAACCACGTTACGGACATTCAATGTGCAACAACACACTGTCGTTTGTTTACCTTTTCATAATTCGTTCCTCAAGCCTACCGATGTAACTAATGTTTAACTGTTTCATTACACGTTTCATTATGATTCCGTTGTTAATTATGATCTGCAGCCTCCTTAAATCTATCAAGTTGTCAATTGAACATTTGAACAACTGGCGATAGGGACAACACCAATTGTAAGGGCAACTTGGAAAATACCTTTTGTCTTGATTGGAATTTTCAAGTAATTTTTGCAAATCTAAATGATGAAACGAAAAGTTATCAATTGCTGGTCATTCAAAAGGATTTGAAAAGAAGCGGTATGAAGAGTGTGTCCTCTCCCCCCACCACTTCCGTAGTAGTTCCTCAATCCTAGCTGAAAGTAGATGGCGCAACTGAAGCAGCCTCAAAAATGCTTGCACACCCTTTTAACACCTTCAGTGCGGATGACTGGTCATCCCTTCATACCTGCCATATGGACGACTTTGGGACCCGCATTGAAGGTGTTAACGTTGGCTTTCTTCTCTGTTACTCTGTCGGCAGGCCTAATAAGCCAAATCACCTAGGAGTATCCATGGAACATATCCATTCTCAAATGAGCTGCCAGAGGCAGGATTTAGAAGGCGCCTGATGACGTAAGAAGGGAGGGGAGACACCATCTTGAACCCTCCACAGCGGAACCGACTTCACTTCCCCTACAGAGCTCGACTAGTACGTTCCCGCAGAAAGTCATCCCTGTCCCCCTTCTTGAAAGTCAGTGCGAGAGTCGAATACCCCCTGAACTGGATAGTAAAGTAAAGTAAGCAACCATTTCAGGTTGAATTTTCGTCCGACTGCCATTCTTGGCGTCGCAGACGTCATCAGCTGTCTCCCTAAGGGGAGATCAGAATTTGTTCTGATGATTTCGCTCATGGCTTCCCAAACATCACCACCCTGGGTTGGAACGAGAGATTGCCGATCGTCTAATAGACAGAAAACTTTCTGCTGGCGACCAGACTCGAACTCGCATCCCCGCTAGACGGTTCTTATCCTATCACCGCAGTCGGGTACACTGTCCACTAGACCACCAACGCCCACCCCTGAACTGGATAGTCGTATCCCCCAAAATTACTCCCGGTTTTTGGTAAGACCTCGGACATCCGGACTTGGAGAAACTCAACCTATGCCACTTCACGTCGAGGATACCTTCAGGCCCAACATGTGAGTGCACTGACTAATTTCCTACCTCATTTTGGCCAGAATAGTTAGGCAGGGTGAACAGTGAAAGGTACCAAAGAGATAAGTGACTAGAGTAAATTGTAATTGATTATTGGAAAACTGACCTGGAACTTGAATTATTGCTAACACGATTAGGACATTGTTGATTGTAAAGGCACGGCTCTTGATATTGTTTTGTTATTGGAAATTGAATGTTTTGTCAAATTGAATCCTAATTTTCGCTATTTTCATTGCTAAATCTGTTTGTTCAACTTAAATCCTATCTAAATACTGCATTCCTTTGTCCTTTGAAGCGATATTACCCTTCAGGTATCTCCGTTGATTGCATCATCTTTCCGCCACATACTTACTGGATAATAAATCATTTACCTGGTATTTTAATCCATTTATCTTGTTTCTTGAGTTCATCCTGCATCACCTCAGCTAAAGGTATCATTAGGGGTAAAAGAAACACAAGTAATTTTCAATCATTCTTTATTCAGTAAAACCCTTCAGGTTCGTGTCCTCAGGACAGGTTTCTCAAAATACGCCCATGTGGAAATATGGTTAGGATCGTGTCCTCAGGACACGTTTCAGGAAACGCCCTTCTGGCAAGAGACACATTAGGTGTTCAAAGGAAAACAAATCGACCTTCAGGCTTTAACAGTGTAATTTTAACACGTTCCACGCGGATTGCCTACCGGCAGGCAAAAGTAATTCTCTCACCAGCGCAGATTGCCTACCGGTAGGCAAACAAAATCCCACCCCCTGAGTGGCTGACGTTTTGAGCGCTTTCTATACGTTGTATGAACTACTAATTTCGGGCGAAATTGCAACCCGTTTTGTACCTGGAACCCAACCTAGTGGAGAACGGGTATTACTAAACGAAATCACAAGGAGAAATCCTGTTGAAAAAAATTACCAACTGGTTCAACTAAGCAGAAACAGATGGCAGTAGAGCGGCGAAAAAGTGCCTACCGGTAGGCACCCCGCACTGTCGGGAAGACCACCCTGTTTGGGATCTGCGTTGGTGATGAAATCGCCATTTTGGGACCCGTGTGGAAAGTGTTAATCATCGGAGTCACCACCTTCGAGACACTACCACTACAACAGGTAAATACCTTTTGTTACCCTAATTTAACGTAATATTAACCTAGTTTCGGTATTTGTTTGACTCCTCCCCATTTCACAGTGTTAACACAGAGGGAACCCTTCAGGCACTCCCTCGAACCCTACTTGCAGACTGGTGACAAATATTCTACCACCGTCATCCAGCCTTGAGTAGCAGCTTACAATATGTAGGATATATTTTTTCTTATTCACACATGAACTAGCTGATATTTCATTCATCGTTTTTTGTAGATAAGCTGCAATACATTACTATGTTTTTAACACTCTCAACGTCATTAATCAGTCATTAATCAGTACCACTGTCCCCGGCCTAGACAAAAAACCTTCCCATTGACTCTCTCCTATTCACCATCCTCCATGTGTGATTTTCGCATGTTTTTGTTGGTTTTCGCATGTTAGTTGGACAGACTGAAGGGTTATAATCTCTCACGGGACTTTGAAACTGTTTTACCGCTGAAATACTGATTTTTTAAACGTTTGAAAGTCTCCTTCAAACTTCGCCTCGTCCACCATGTGTGGACGGCAGGCTGAGGGAAGGACCGCAGTGTCCACCACCGGTGGACACCCGCGTTGAGAGTGTTAATCAAACTTTCCTCTAAAAATGATTGGCCATTTTCTGGAACAACTCAACCAACAATCATTCAAATTCAAATTCAAATTATCCTTTATTCCTTCACCTTTACATAAGGTATGGGTACGTCAAAATCAATCTCTACAGACAAACAATAATTAAGCAAGAATACAGCACATATGGATACAATACTAAAACTAAATTTATGAACAAAGAGAAACGCGTCAAACACTGTGAAAAAATCAAATTAAATAGGAACTTAAATGATATAGGAACTCCCGTGATTTGGATTTCTAGGAACAAGGTGTGTGTGGAGCACCATCGTACCGGCCGGGGTGTCCCGACTGGCCCGGACCCACCCACCACGGCGGCTCCCGGGGCCGCCAATCCATTTCTGGAGAGGCAGCCCTTACGAACAGCGTGGTCCACCATAGAGGTAGACCACCTATTCCAAGCGCCAAGGGCTACAGCCCGAAAACACGCATCACTAATCACACACACACACACATATACATACATACACACTCACAGGCAATTCCTAATATCACAGTTGAAGCATTAAACAAAAATCATTGAAACGACTTTTCCAAACTATATTTTGAGGTTATCAAGGGCCATCATTCCAAGTGTAGCATTTATATTATTTTGTAGGATTACGTTTTAGGGATAAATAGTGGATATTTATGTACCCGCTACTTCAAAATTAAAATGAAGATAACGCGGTTATAAAACTTGCATCTCCCTTCCACCCATCACCCTCCCCCCCACCACGGTTGCTGTTGACAGAAACCGAATGCTCTCTGACCCTAGTTTTCTGAATCTTGACTTTGATAACAGTGATTCCCTATGAATTAGGCCTAGATGAGCACATCGAAAGTGCTCGCCTCCTGTACTCAACTTGCTGGTTACGAGGGATTCTCCAATACGGTACGTAGATAATAATTGTAATAGATGAAAGTTCAACGTTACGAAGTATTACCTACTGCTTTGGTGCCAGACTGGCACCACTGGGGGGGGGGGGGTGAACTCGAATTCCCATGTTGGGTATCGTAGATCATGGATTTTCATATGCTCTTCAAATAGGAGGCTCCCATGCCGCTTGAATGGGGTATTTTTGTGGGTCGGAAATTCAGGTTTTTGACCTCAAATTTGGATTCAGCACCCTTGAAAACCTATATACTACAACTTTAAGCCCAATAATACTGTAACATGTGGTAGAAAAATTAATTAAAGAGATCACACGTTTGAAAAAGGTGGGCCGCTATAAATGCACACACACTAGGCAAGGACTACGCCGCAGACTACGCCGTGCGCCTGTGGGAATGGTGTTTTGTAGTATCCAAGAGGTCCTCCAAGGGTTTCTGTGCATGGATACTTTTTTCAAAGACAGTTGGCTAGCTACGTCACGATTGGCTAGCTACGTCACACCATTCAAATCTTCAACTTTCCTTAGCTTCTCAGATTTTTTAAAAACATTTTCTCGACGAACAGACCCGATTACCGTTATTCCTGAGCCTTATTCTTTTGAAAAAAAAAATAAAAAAAATTGACTGAAATACCCCATTGTTATGGTTGATAAAGAGGAGGGGGGGGGGGAGAGACCACTATTTCTTGCCTGAAATACTAAATAAATTACACCGAGCGAAACAGTTTCCTTGCTTACCAACTGGTTCAAACTGACCTAATCCTTATCAAATGGGACGTCCCCCGGAATGCATGCATTACTTAACAGTATGTATTTAACATTACTTAACACAATTTCATAAATATCAAAATAGATATATGCATAAGTCGGGACACTAGTTTTGAGAAGAAGCGATTATTTTAACGTTCCTACTTTAAGGCATCTTACTTGCAACAAGTTGGTTTACCTATCAGTCAAACAAGCAGTGAAGATGAATGAAAAACTTTTTTTTGTCTTCTAAAAACAATTTTATTTATAAAAACGCAATATTTATACTTATGTTACAATCATGTTCATTCGATGTTCGAAACGATGAAATCACTCTTTGGACGAGACTCAGGCTCTGTGCCTGGTTTGGAATGGGCTCTTCGGTTTGCTTCCCTTGAAACAAAAAGAAAAATAATTAATTCTTTCATTAATAAAAACTGGAGAAATACCTCCACTTCACAATTGAAAAAGGTTTCATTTTAGTTGAGGGTCGGAGAAGGTTCTTTTGATCGATTTCTATTGCCAGAAGGAAGATGTAGTAATGTTAGTGCGGTGTCAGGTACTACCATACCCCCACTACCTCACTATCAGCCATAGCAAACAGTCAAGGAACTGTTTCGTGACCTTGAAAGCAGAGAAACTTGGAAGATGAGCCATGGATACTAATTAACCCATGCATGGCAAGACAACATATCCATCTAACTACATTATCTCAAGGAAGGAAACTTAGTTTTTTCGCCACCGCAAATAGCGGCTGCCTGGCACTGACTGGCCAAGGAATTCTTTATTTCTTCAAATGGAGTGTGAAGGGTTTATTTCATCAAAATAAACAAAATTATGAAGCGAAAACATGATTCTTGGTAGTAATGAGGGTAAAGCTGACGCTTGATCTTCAGAAAAATAATAAACCTTTGTGTAATAACTTGCAGCGTTTTTCATTATTGTTTATTACTCTGTGACTGGCCAAGCTGTTTGCCTCACGAATATTCTCACCAGACGCCCCTGCCTGTGATGCGTGTTGTATTAATTTATTCTGTACTATTCTATTCTAAATACTCTATTTTAAATCAATCATTTTATCAAAGCAGCAGAGGAATTTAAATACAAGTACTTTAGCTTGCAATTTTTTGGCTGTGATACCTGTTTTGGTTCCTATATTATAATTAGTTTAATGTGATTGTTAATACTGTTTTGTTACGGAGTGTGAATGTAAATTATTGGGAATGAATGTGAGTGGATAGTTTCGTTCTGTGTTTTGGCTGGGTGATGCTGGTCCAGCCGGTCTCGGTTGGCGGCCCCCATTGGCGTGTCTGGATCGGTGGGGGTGTCTGACACATCTTTCCCTTCTGTTGCTGTCCTGGGATGCCGCCATGGTGGGTTGGGCCCGGGGTCGGTCGGGGGGCGCCCAGCCAGCACGAGAGAGGTAGGACCAGCGAGTCTGGGTTCCCCTCACACTCCAGCAATTTAAAAAATATATATATTCTGCCATGCTAAGCTAAAAAGTCGTAACGTGAGAATTTGACCAAAATGAGTTATTGGTACCCGGGGGTTTTGGGGGTCGATTTCTATCGATTTTCGGAGTTTTAGAGACGTATTTCTATTAGAAATGCCTCAAACAAGCCTCCCGACTTTCGCGTTAAGGCGTGTTGATTTTGCTAAGAAACTAGTCGTATCAGAGCGATTCAGAAGAAGAAAACTCGTATCTTGACACTGATACGCGAATCTGCCTGTTTCGACGATACGACTTCTTGCATTAAATCGGCATGATACGACTTTTTGCCTCTGAAAACGCAACATTTAGTGGTGACTTTACGTTTATACTCCAAGTGAATAAACGTTTATTTTTATCGATTCAGCAGTTTTTTCTTACACTCTGAACAGAGATATGAAATACGATTGACTTTGAGTCAAGTAGGATGACAAAATAATCAAGGTGAAATGGTTTCTTGAATTAAAATGTCAATTCAAATGAATTATTGTTTCAAGAATTAAAATGAACAGAATAGTCGTAACTTCGGGTTTACGAGGGCTTAATCTCGTATCATTGTTTTTTGACTGTTTACACTCAAAAAAAGTTTAATTGTGACCCCAGAAATCGATTCGGCTACTAATTTCTTTTAAGAAAAACCTATAATTGTGGTAAAAGGCGGAAAAATAATCCCGCGAAAGAATTATTTCTCCACGAAACCTATTAGGTCGTTTTCCCGAAAGTTGGGTGAAGTCAAGATACGACTTTCTGGCTTAGCACGGCAGTATTGTGTGCCTATATGTAATTGACTACTGTCACTGAAATTCATTGTTAAGACAAATAAAAATTGATTGATTGAGAGAGTACAAGATGGAAAGTCGAATGCAGTCATATTCGAGAATTTCTTTGCGATATAAATTTCGAGAAAAAAGAAACCAGAAGAAAACAAGAGCACAGTTCTTCAGTCAGAGAAGCTTATTGTAAA
Organism: Apolygus lucorum; assembly: GCA_009739505.2. Lineage (NCBI taxonomy): Eukaryota > Metazoa > Arthropoda > Insecta > Hemiptera > Miridae > Apolygus > Apolygus lucorum. Next base: position 10,733,602 of record CM019177.2, on the reverse strand, counting down.
GTGCTAGTCACCTTAGCTTCTCCAGGGCTGAACAAGAGTGTCTATCCATTTACATCCTTATCTCAGTGATAGTGAGCTCGACTCAGGTTCGTTAAGTATAGTCGGAAGTGTGGAGATCAATCCTCAGTCGAAACAAAAATCTACAGGTCGAAATTCCCGTTTCTATTTACTTTGTTTGTCGTAATTTTCGAAAACAGCTTTTGCCAAAATATTAGGAATAGTTCATTTTCTGGAACTTCTGTAATACAATTTTGCTCCCATGCATTTATTAGTATATTTTAGTCAATTTACGCAACTTACTTTCTTTTTTCCTTGTTGTAGTTCATCTTAATCTTTTTAGTCATAGACTGGATGTATTTAGGGACGTGACGATGCCTGTTGATGCTTCTGATTTCTGGGAACAACTCGAACTTGTTGAGAAGTGCTTCGTTGTAATTGAGTGCTCTCTTTTCACGAGGTCTCAGCTGTAATCGAAGAAAATAAAAGTTGTTAGGTAAAAGGTGTTGAGCAATATGAGTCACTGCTGTCGTTTTGTTTTTGTGGCAAAAATCATCAACCAAAATGGCCACTGTCTTGTTTGATGTACGAACGCAGACTTGTATTGATGGTTCTTCTAGTGTTCACTTTTCATTTAGATTTTTAGATAATGTAAAGTAATTATGAGGAAGGATTAAATTTCTCAACTGACAAATTCCTAACTTGATAAACAGCTGATTCGAAATTGGCGCTCATGCGAGGACTTCGTTTGAAGATGAATAGCCCTCCATAAAATGTATACTCTAAGATTTAAACACAGGATTATCAGAACAACTACACTGGAGACCAAAAAAACCGGCGCAGTTGACTTTTTTCCAGAGAATCAAGTTAAAATCGCTAACAGTTGGGTTTGAGTCAATCGTAAGGTCAATAATAAGGTTCACAAAGATTACGTGCCAAGATCCATCCATGTTTTCCCTCAACTATCCAGTTTTTTCCTGTAATGCTCTCTTGAATTCACGATGGAAGCCTAAAGGACGAAAGATGACTTTCGATAGTCTGCCTTCAGTGCGGTCTACGCAAGCCTTTCTTGTCATTGTGCCTTAAAAATAACTTTTCTCGAACTTGTTCCTTTTCAATTGAGTTTTTCATAAATTTTTTACTTTTTAAAATAATGTTTACCCGCCGTTTAAATGGTTTTGGACGCATTTGTGGTCATACGACTTCTTGCGTTGATAGAGGACGGCCGGAGCCAGAGTTATGCAGCCGGGGCCCTTGGGCTGCCCGAAACAACGGTTCGACAGGCAGTTAAGAGGTACTGTGAAACTGGTAGCTACACCAGAAGGCCGGGATCACAGCGTCCAAGGGCGACGGATCCTGCTGACGACCGTTTTATTGTGATGCAAACCCTTAGAGACCGCACCCTTAGACAGCTTTTGAGACCTCTCACCGGCTACGTGCTGCTCGGGGTGTCGATGTCAGCGTTCAAACGATACAAGATGGCTTGCTGATGTGAATCTTCACTCCAGAGTACGAGCTTTAGGTCCTCTACTCACCCCAGCACACCGAACGGCTCGTCTTCAATTTGCAAGAAATCACACTCCTTGGACTGAGGCACATTGGGCCTCCGTTTTGTCTTCTGACGAGTCCAGATTTAATCTGTACACTTCAGATGCACGAGTTCTGGTTTGGAGAAGACAAGGCGAGCGATATACTCAGTGCAATATCGGTGGAAGAGTGCAGTTTGGTGGTGGATCAGTGATGGTATGGGGAGGAATTTCTTTAGAGGCAAGGATGGACCTCCACGTGTTTCAGAGGCCATCGCTGAATGTGCTGGAGTGAAGATTCACATCAGCAAGCCATCTGCGTATCTTTTGAACACTGACATCGACACCCCGAGCAGCACGTAGCCGGTGAGAGGTCTCAAAAGCTGTCTAAGGGTGCGGTCTCTAAGGGTTTGCATCACAATAAAACGGTCGTCAGCAAGATCCGTCGCCCTTGGACGCCCTGATCCCGGCCTTCTGGTGTAGCTACCAGTTTCACAGTACCTCTTAACTGCCTGTCGAACCGTTGTTTTGGGCAGCCCAAGGGCCCCGGCTGCATAACGCTGGCAAAGAAGTCTTGCGACCACACACGCGTCTAAAACCATTTAAACAGCGGGTAAACTTTATTTTTAAAAAATAAAAAATTTATGAAAAACTTAATTGAAAAGGAACAAGTTCGAGAAAATTTATTTTTAAGGCACAATGACAAGAAAGGCTTGCGTAGACCGCACTGAAGGCAGACTATCGAAAAGTCATCTTTCGTCCTTTAGGCTTCTATGGTGAATTCAAGAGAGCATTACAGGAAAAAAACTGGATAGTTGAGGGAAAACATGGATGGATCTTGGCACGTAATCTCTGTGAACCTTATTATTGACCTTACGATTGACTCAAACCCAACTGTTAGCGATTTTAACTTGATTCTTTGGAAAAAAGTCAACTGCGCCGGTTTTTTTGGTCTCCAGTGTATTTGCACTGTATTTTCTATGGCTTTTGAACATATAGCCAATAAACGTGACAGCTAGGGTATCCTTCCATGGCAGATCATTGTGATCTACTGATAAATACCAGCATTACCTTCTCAATTGAAATAGTATATCTACAACAATCTAGCAAAATGAAATAACACTCACAACTCCTAGTTTCTCAGAAGCCTTCGCCTTCCAAATTCGTAAGTTCATTTCATCCGACGAATTGATGATGTATTTGTTATCAGACGACCAAACAACGTCCGTTATCCTCTGCATTCTTTTTGTGTGATACACATCCCTGGAGAATTTCTAAAATAAGAAGGGATTAATAATATTAGTTCACAAACCAAATTTGTGGCCGCCTTTCGCGACACTTTGCTTAGTTGCTATAGCTAAGGATAGTAAAATTAATTTTAAAAAATCTGTCAAATGGGTGCGGCGCATAGCTTCCTAGTAAACAACTCGTTGTATGCATGATGCGATGAATTCTAGCTATTCTTGAAATATCAATCTTTAAGTACCTTGCACTGCCTTCTTAGGAGACATTCTACACAACAAACCACACAATTCCTGAACATTTCGTCGAAGTCGGATGGAAAACGTAGAAATAATGGCTGGATTTTACGTTTGCGCAAGCGCAGAGGATGGGTAATGTCAATCCAGGGGCGGTGGTTTTCATAAGGGGCAATCTATACGCCAACCACAATTCTTGAAAATCCCATCGAAGTCGGGCAATAACTTCATACAGTTTTCATCATGTTGGTGGTCGAAACGACTCTGGGTCCTCTTTGTGAATAAAAAGGGGGAAAACGTTGACTTTATGGTTTTTAATTTTCAGCTACAGTTTCGCTGGGCAACTTGCCAGCATCTTCAGGCTTGTCAGTTTTATGTAGAATATACTTCTTGTCATTTCAATCATTCTCTATTCAATCAAAACGATCTTAACGGATCCAAATTTGGGGTAGGATCCTTCTCGCTTCCCGTCGACGGGAGGGTATGAGCGTCCTCGGGGGAGAATTTCGCGATTTGGATGGTTCACACCGCGACTCCACTAAAAACTTGTTTTTTTTTCAATATTCTTTATTGCACCAAGTATTACTTACTAACAATATTATTTTGAAAATATGGACTTATATTCAAAACTAAGATACATCACTGAGTTTTGTTGATTATGGTGGATGTTTCACTTCACTGCTTCACAAGTAAGCAAGGTCAAGTGGTTTGGTACGCTTCAATCTTCTGATGATATCACTTGTATCAAGGAGTTGGACAGCTTCCTCGTTGATGTGACATCTTAGCCGCTGTAGGTGTCTCACAGCTTGTCGCTTTATAGCATCGTTTATTGTTTCGATCCGAAGCTCATGATGGAGACGTTCGTTTCGAAAGTACCATGGTGCATTGACCACCGTTCTTAGCACATTGTTCTGGAATTTTTGGATGATGTCTCGATTTGACTGAGCCGTACAGCCCCAAAGCTGAGCTCCATATGTCCAGACTGGTTTAAGGACTTGAAAAACTTGTTGAGAAAATTAATATTTTTACGGAAGGTTTGTAGCGTGGGTCCAGGGGTTTGTAGCGTGGGGCTGCATACCCTCCCGTCGACGGGAAGCGAGAAGGATCCTACCCCAAGTTTGGATCCGTTAAGATCGTTTTGATTGAATAGAGAATGATTGAAATGACAAGAAGTATATTCTACATAAAACTGACAAGCCTGAAGATGCTGGCAAGTTGCCCAGCGAAACTGTAGCTGAAAATTAAACACCAAAAAGTCAACGTTTTCCCCTTTTTATTCACAAAGAGGACCCAGAGTCGTTTCGACCACCAACATGATATTATCGTCCGACTCAACACCCTTCAACAATCATACAGTTTTGCCCATTTCGAGGATTTCATGACAGACAGCTCGACCAACCGACACGGAACCAAAATTGTTCAGGAAGGACTGAAACGTAAAACGCGAATGGAAATTTTGATTTTAGAAAACATGTTTTTTCAACCTTGAAAAGTGAAAACACTGCTTTCGCTACCTTGGCAGACTCGGAAGAAAAATTATATGAAACTTAAAAGATGGCGTCTAGTTGAACCAAGAAGCATAGTGTTCAAAGGGATAGGTAGAAATGAAGTTTTCAGTTCATCCTGTTCCAAAATGTTCATAGGAGAAAGGCTTTTTCGGTGCCAAGTTGGCAGTTTTCAATGAGGAACTTCACCACGTCGGAATTTCCTATTTTTGACCCAAAAATCGGATTCAGCGCCTCGAAAAACCTCCTAAGGCAAACTTTCAGCCCGAACTTCCTAATTTACGAATAAACAAAACAGTGTAGAAAATACGAATGTTTAAAAAAACCGGGAAAATGGCGTCATCCTGGAATAGTTCATTTATGGCCGCTTGAAGCGCTGAGAGCGAGAAATCCATAGTCCTCAGATGCAAAATTTCATGAAACAGTAAAGTTCGAAATCGAAAAACTGAAGAAAAAAATAGAAAACGCTGCAAATCATTGCTCAAAGGTTTATTATTTTCTGTATAGATCACCCTTCTGTATAGATCACTGGTTCTCCATCAATAGCACCTACCACCATCTGTATTCTCCCTTGACCTTCCCTCTCAAATTTCAGCTTCCTGCGTTCAATAGGATTGAAAATGGCTTCGGAGCTCACTCAGCTGATCAGTGATCTGAGGAGTAAAGAAGATCTCCTCGAATGCTGGAGACGCCTGGAAGAGCACTTCCATTCAATAGGATTGAAAATGGCTTTGGAGCTCACTCAGCTGATCAGTGATCTGAGGAGTGAAGAAGATCTCCTCGAATGCTGGAGACGCCTGGAAGAGCACTTCCATTCAATAGGATTGAAAATGGCTTCGGAGCTCACTCAGCTGATCAGTGATCTGAAGAGTGAAGAAGCCTTTGATTTGCAGCGTTTTTTACCCACCAACATTTTTTTTACCTACCAACTTTTTTTTACCTACCAGCTAGGTACTACCTACCACACCATACTGGCTTCACACCTTCACAATCAAGTTTATTAAAAAGAACTAAACGCTTCACACTCGATTGGAAAAATAGAAAGCTTCATATGGAAATTTGATTACTGGTTACGCAGAAGGCAAAACTGTATACAAATCGAAGAAATGAACAGCGATCGCATTTTAGTCCGATAAAATTTGAATGGAGATTAGACCTCTTTTGCGATTCACACTCATGATTCTGTTTTATCGAAGGAAAACCTTCAAGTACTCGTAGGGATCGAACGGTTTGTCCTACAGAGCTCCGGGTGGTCTCAAAAATTTTTTAAAATTCAATACTATTTAAAATTGGTGAAAAAACGATACCTTTATTTCGAGACTTTTCGAGCTACGGCACTCTTGAAAATTTTAACCCTCAATTTTCACCCCTTAGAAGTGACCTACATCAACCAAAAGCTTCGCGGCACAACTAGACCCCAAATGGAGCCCATATACCAAATTTGAACCAAATCAGTCCAGTGTTGCTAAGAAAAGTGCCGCGTACGGCGGACGGACGGAAATTTTTTAATTCGATTTTCGTATTCTACGTACCTTGAAACGTAAAACATCAAATTTTGAGGGGGGTTAAATTTTTTTTTTCTTGCTCGATTCCAAAGGCTTATTATTGAAAATAATAAACCAAAAGCGAGATGGGGAAAATTAGTTTTCCCCTGTTGTTGTTTGATAACTTTTCTCTTAGAAGACACAATTTCGTCATCCCAATGGGCAAAACTGGGAGGAGAAGGCGATCCGAACAGCCCAATCAGCAAGCGTTCCCGCTTCACGTCCGTTTTCCCGGTTAGTTTTGAAATAAAAAATTTTGATTGTCTCCCAAAAATAACAGGAGACTTATTTTCCGAAATCAGCCCGATTTTCATCTATCCATTAACACCATTAACTATTCAGGAAAAATGCAAACAGAATTCGGTGAAATTCCTCATTGTTGAATCATCGAAAATTAACTTCCCTCGACTGGGGATCGATCTCCTATCGTTCCGATTCTGAATCGGAGGTCCTACCACGGAGCTAAGGAAGGGAATGGACAGAAATGCGAAGAGGTAGCTGATCACAACACCCTCCCCCCCCCCCCCCCGTTAGGAAATCTTAGGTACTCCGTTACCTATTTTTGACTGGCTTCGGAGTTTTTTGTTATTGTTCCTTATTGACGGGGCGGGGGATCTTTTGACCTCAACGTTTGTCCGAATAGGCGGTGGCTCGACTCGTGTCTTGGAAGGGAGTGGTTTTGATGACCTAATCTTAATGAATTATTGTTTCTCTGAGAAATGCTGAGGAGACCATTCGGGTCCAATACGACTGCGCCATACTGTTGAATCATCAAAAATTAACTTCCCTCGACCGGGGATCGATCTCCTATTGTTCCAATTCTGAATCGGAGCTCCTACCACTGAGCTAAGGAAGCGAATGGACAGAAATGCGAAGATGGTAGCTGATCCCAACACAATGTTTAGAACGGTATGAGACCGACCGAAGCACTTCAAGTGTCAACCCCCGCAAGGGCATAGGGGTTGGGTACAATAACAAGTATTGTTATTTTTAATTGATCTTCAACCATCTCCAGACGTCAATTCTCTTCACAAGAAGTAAAAAAAAGTCTCCCAAGTGGCACATAGCTTCCTCGTATCCATAACCCGATTATATAGATGATCAGATGCATAGTAGTTAATCTCAAAACACCAATCTCTGAATACCTTTTACTACCCTCATAGGGGACCATCTACAACCTAATCCGTGTAATCCCTAAAAATGTCATCGAAATCGGGTAGAAAATATGGAAGTTATGGCTGTGACAAGGAATTCACGTTTGCGCATGCGCAGTGGCTACTATCAGTCCGAAGGTGGTGATTTTCATAAGGGACCACCTACAACCTAATCCGTGTAATCCCTAAAAATGTCATCGAAATCGGGTAGAAAATATGGAAGTTATGGCTGTTACAAGGAATTCACGTTTGCGCATGCGCAATGGCTACTATCAGTCCGAAGGTGATGATTTTCATAGGGGACCGTCTACACACCAACCCGCACAATCCCTGAAAATTTCATAGAAATCGGACAATAACTTCGTATAGTTATGCGCGTTACAAGGAATTCATGACAGACACGGAACCAAAATTGTTCAGAAAGGTCTAAAACGCAAAACGCGAGTGAAAATTTTGATTTTGGAGAACTTTTTTTTTCGTCCTTGAAAAGTTAAAACAAAGCTTCCGCTACCTTGGTAAACTCGGAAGCAAAATGTGAAGACAACCTCAATTTATGAGAGACTTATTCAAAACCTGGATGTATTATTAAGCTACAGAATTTTCGTTGTGTAACCGAGAATCACACTTCTGAATGGAAAAATGATACTAATATTTCAGTGTGAATAACTACGGGTGTATAACCATGTACCTTATTCCTTTGGAATATCCGGAGAGTTCTGTCATAGCTCCCTGATACGATTTCCTGTCCTGTGGGAGCGTAGTCCAGACATGTGACAGCGGAAGTGTGGCCTTTATGAATCGTGACAGCAGAAGTCATAAATCGCATGTCAAACGTGTACAAACTGGAACAATCGACAAGTTCATAACGTAAGTAATATTCGAACACATTCCAATTCGATTATTTTAATTATATTTTTTATCCTGTTCGAATCGGTAGGAAAATGATGAAAAATGTATTAAATTGAACGAAATGGACATCATAGCAACTTGAAGTTATAATTATTCAACATTTTAACTTTACGGATACGCGAGATCTCATACTGGTCAACGGGAGAAATGGATAATTGCGAAGAGGAAAGGAAGGAGATCCACATTAGGAGACTCCATTGAGAGCAACTCGGTTTGGAGAAACAGAACATTCAGGTACAGTTGAAAGAATTGGCATGAAAGCAATCGTTAAAAACCTTTCAGTGAAGAGTGACAAAGAATTTTTTAACCCAGAATGTGTTTTTACGGAGGTTATTTGGTTAGGAAGTGTCTGGAGAAAACTTCAAAGAGTCTTCAAAGAGAGTCCCCTTGGTGATGAGAATAATTTACCCAATGGAGTGATACTATACAGCTGGGAGACCTTAACTTGCTTCAGGTGGCTTCCAAATGGTGGAATTTTACAGAGGGCCTATTTATTTTAATTCCTGCTATATTAAGATTGCACGTTTTTCATTCACTACACGTAGGACATCCATACATCAGTGGAATGAGGGCCTCCACTTTTCAGTTCTGTTGGTTTCAGTTCTTTTCTGGTTTGGTTCCGATCAGGTTTGGGACTGCTTCTCCGGACAAACCTTGTTACGAGTGTTACCATCTGTAATGTCATACATCTATGTTCGTTAGTTCTCCAATAAAGTGAGGTGCAGGAAAACCCAGAGTGGCATGAGTCATCACCAACACGGATGAGGTGAGGAAGGGAAAAAACACGTCATCCGACGTCACCTCTTTTCCACTCTCCCCTCACCATAATAGCTAGAGTATATAAGCCACACTCAAGGGTCTTCCAACATGCATTCATACCTCGTCTATCCAACTTATCATTTCTTATCTTACCTACAGCCCAGTTCTTCCGAGGGAACGGTTTGCCCCATAAAGGCGCCGAACCTCTAGCTCCCCAGGGACCTCTCCAGAACAACTAGGCTTCATTAGGTAAATGCTCCGCTTCCTGCTGGTTGGTCTGGGTCCAGACGCCGAGGTTTGCGGATAGATATTTCAAGCACTTATCTGGACAGTCAGCCGCAAGGCACCGCGGATCTAGTGCCAAAGCTGTAGGCTTAGGGATCAATCTATCCGTTGAGTAGGGTTCAGGCTAGTTCAAAAAATCAGCGCATCGAGAGGACCATCGCCCTCACTCGAATACACGCAAACACAACACCATCCTGTGAGCTGGTTCCCAACAGCTCACTGTTTCCCATCACAGGCCAGTAAGCCCTGATTGCCCTCTGGGACCATCAAATTCTTATTATTATTATTATTCTTCACTGACCTTATTCAAAAGTGCTCTGAACAACACCAAAAGAGCACGAAAACACCAATCTTCACGAACATGGAAGTAGAAGTGGACAACATCCATCTAAGAACCAGAAGAAGGACAACTTTTCGCCTTGTCAGGTTGGCGCCCCTGATCAGGGCAGTGAAAAGCACAAGTCATCGTCTTAATTAATCAGATCCCCTTTAATTGCCTTGCCAGCACGTCTGTGAAGCTCTCTCCCACCGTCCTTGAAGCGTTCTTCCCCAGTATCGCAATACGTCCCCACAGTGGTATCGTCCCTCCTGCCTCCCCCCAGAAGCACTTAGAGAAGAAGCTGCCTTCTGGTATTGTCCTGCCTCCCCTGGATTCCGTCGAGTCTCCAGTCCATTCCCGGCTACTTCCCCGTATCTCTCGCCTCTCCATGCCTTGTATTCCAACACATGAGTGAACAATAAGTGTATCTATGCTAGATTGGCCAATACTAGGTAGATAGAGTGAGAAGTGACTCAAAAAACTAACAGCATCTTGTCAAGTAGAGTACTAAAACCAAGTTGAAACTAAGGTATCGTAGTAGAACTATTAAAGAACTAACCGTATTGCTTGAATATCAGAGAAAGAACTTGTTTATTTTTGAACTGTAGTGTATTTGTATCGCCCTTCTGGCGCATCGGATCATTGGATCCGATAGAACTCTGGTCATTAAACTTACCGTATCTCATACCTATCTTTTCCTTCTACACCTGCACCCCTGGTTCTGAGTAACATAAAGCGTATCGAATTAGGTAGTTAGAGTCATTGAACAAAGAGTAACGTAAATTCCTTTTATTTTGCAACATATCGATACAGAACGCCCTTCAGGCACAATATCACAAGTGAACTATCAAGGTATCGTAACTGGAATGCCTTCGCCTGTTCGCCTCACCGCTCGGGAACACCGCTACCAACAGAACCAGTTAAGTACCAATTTTCATATCTAATCGTAAGTTTCCCCGATAGTTTTGTGTTAGGAACGGGGTCGATACCCTTCAGGTAAAACCCCCTCAACATTAACGATACCCCTTAGAGCTTACATTTGTGAGTGACGACATAACCGCTTACAATCCTATATGTATAAAAAAAAAATACAGTTGAAAACTCACCAGAAGTCTTCATTAGCAACAGTGTACGTGGTTGACTCCATGGGGTTCCATGCTAACTGGTTCGTTCTCATTTGGAGAGTCATTTGCTTGATTGGCCCAGCCTCGCGGATATCGTAAAAAGTGATTGATCGATTCTGGGAGCTCGTTCCTGATACATAAAAGAATCATCATGTGATGCCACCCAAAAGCTGGTGTAAGCGACTAATGTATTAGCAATCATGTTTTTTGACGTATACATTTGATTTCTGATGTCTCTACCCAAGATACAACAAAAAAGTCATGACATTCTAAGGTAGATACTCACCCAGAATATGAGGTTCAATAGGGTTGAAAGCCAAAGTATCCACGCTGTCCTTCCCCCAAGAAAACGATCTGACCGGCTCGTTCCTGGTTTCTTCCCAAATTTGGCATATTTCACCGCAGGTTGCGTACTTTTCGATTTTAGGACTGAACGCTATTCCCGTCAAAATTACCTGCAGGATTGAAAATTGAAGTCACCGACAACAGGAATATTTTGACACACAAAACTTTCGGTTTCAAGTTATTTTCTTTAGTTTGAACCACAATAACGTAACACAATGAAGCATAAATTATCAATACTTTGCAATGGGGTATTTCGGTGGGTCGGAATTTCAGGTTTTGGTTTATTATTTTCAATAATGAACCTTTGGAATCGACCAAGAAAAAAAAAATTTTAACACCCCCTCAAAATTTGATGGTTTACGTTTCAAGGTACGTAGAATCCAAAAATCGAATAAAAATTTGGCCGTCCGTCCGCCGTACGCGGCACTTTTGCCACTTAGCATTGACCGATTTTGATGAAATTTGGTATGTAGGCTCCATTTGGGGTCTAGTTGTGCCCCGAAGCTTTTGGTTGATGTAGGTCACTTCTAAGGGTTCCAAAATCAATTTTGAAATTTTGAAAACGCCCTAACTCAAAAAATTTCGATATAAAGGTATTGTTTTTCCTTCAATTTAAGATTCTATGGAATTTTTAGAATTTTTTGAGACCACGCGGAGCTCTGTAGGACAAACCGTTCGCTCCCTACGAAAATTTAAGGGTTTATATTGAAATAGATATATATATAAATCAAAACACGAGTGTGAGTCGCAAATAAAAAACTTTTTAACAAAAAAACGGACCGACCTCAAAACTGATGATAGCATCCTACTAAAAAGGAAAAAATAATAACGACAATTTATTTAGATAGGTTGGTAGGTAGGTACGCATTGAAGTCGCCGCCGTGCCCATCTGCAGAGACAAACATACACAAGTAGATTCCACTTCCATCTGGTTAGTGTTACAACATGGGTCGATAGTGCAATACAAAACATGAATGAGAGTGGGTACCTATCATTGAGGTAATGCATGTGTTCCAAAACTATTAGGTAGTAGGTCACTGCTGTCGTATGAAGGAGGATGAGAGAGTGGCAATAAGTGTGAATCCCCGTACGAAATGTTTGGATTCCAACAAGCCATCTCTTGATTAGATAGTATCTAATAGTTATTTATCTAATTATACGTGATCAATCTTTGATTACATAATATCTAATTAATCTTATATTCCATGTGTGGCATATTGAATGTAGAATTGTCTAGGTCATGATGTGGGTTTGTGATATGAGTTCATACTCAAATGAACCAGTTAGTGTTACAACATGCGTCGATAGTGCAATACAAAACAGGAGTAGGGGTAGGTAAGTAAGTAAACAACCTTCTCATGTTGAATTTTTATCCAACTGCCATTTTTGGTGACGCAGACGTCTTCAGCTAATATCAAAGGAAATATTCTTACTGAGATTCACACTTATTGTCACTCTCTCATCCTCCTTCATACGACAGCAGTGACGTACTACCTAATCGTTTTGGAACACATGCATTACCTCAATGATAGGTACCCACTCTCATTCATGTTTTGTATTGCACTATCGACCCATGTTGTAACACTAACCAGATGGAAGTGGAATCTACTTGTGTATGTTTGTCTCTGCAGATGGGCACGGCGGCGACTTCAATGCGTACCTACCTACCAACCTATCTAAATAAATTGTCGTTATTATTTTTTCCTTTTTAGTGGGATGCCATCATCAGTTTTGAGGTCGGTCCGTTTTTTTGTTAAAAAGTTTTTTATTTTACTATTTTTGTATTTTCATAATTTTTTTATTTCTTACTTTTTAGTGATTTTTTAAATTTATTTTTAAAATTTAATTTTATAAGTCATTTGTTTTAATTTTTGATTTATTAATTTTTTCGACTTTAATTATTTTAATTTAACATAACTTACCTACTACCAAGTACTTTTGTTTAAATTTTTAAATCATTCGTTTTAATTTTTAACTTATTAATTTTTTCGACTTTTATTATTTAATTTTTTTTAAATTTTACATAATTTACCTACTACCAAGTACTTTTGTTAAAAGTCGGTATTCTTTGAGTTACCGACTGTTAACCTTTTTTCTACATTGTTCGCTATTTTTCTTATTTAAATCTTTTACTTGTATTTTTTAATTACTAATGGTTTTTAACACAGAATGTGTTTTTGCGATGACCTACCGAAAAAAAATCGTCACGAAAAAGCGACAGAAAAAAATCTCTGTTCAATTTCTCCCTTGCGAGGGAAAAACATTAAATCATGTTTAATGTTTTTCCCTCGCAAGGGAGAAATTAGATTGCCGATCACTCAGCTGATCAGTGACCACTCAGGCGCCTTCAGCATTCTCCATTGACCCTGCTTCTCAAATTTCAGCTTCCTGCGTTCAACAGGAGAGAAAATGGCCTTGGAGCTCACTCAGCTGATCAGTGACCATCTTGGTACAACTAGACCCCAAATGGAGCCGATATAACGTGGTAACTAAGAAATCGGTCCGTGGTAACTAAGAAAAAAAAGCGTTGCAGATTTGCGTGTCGGAATTCACAGAATGACCCCCAGCCCTAAAACATTAAACATGTTAAAACCGTTACGCGCCTTTTATAATGATTTTCACGTGCAACCAAGCCGTTGGTAAGGAAATAGAACTCCCGCAGTGTTCATTGCACAGAAATTGTTCACCATTCGTTGGAAAGCTCTCAATTTATATAGTATTTTTCTTGTAGTTACATATTTATTTAGATAACATTTATAGGGTTTTAGACCAAATTAAATGTCTAACAATTATTTATTTTATTATTGCCAAAGACTCCACATTTATTATTGTTGTTTTTTATTTAACGGATGACTAGCATCGCAAAAACACATTCTGTGTTCCTATGATTTCATACAGAGTATGGAAAAAGAAATAAACCGGGGGGTGCAGGGGGGGAGGAGCCCCCCGCCGAGGCGCAAAGCGCCGAGTTTTATTGTGAAATTAATTATTACTTTTTGAGGTTTTTTATATAGCAGGTAACTATTGTTTAATTTTTACATTTTATTTTAGTACCTATACCTACAGTATTATTGTTTTAAGTTGTTATTAGTGAGTCCAAAAAATTATTAAACATACCTATTGTTTAGTAATGCATGCATTCCAGGGGACGTCCCATTGGATAAGCATTAAGTCAATTAGAACCTGTTGGTGAGCGAAAATACACGCATTGTTATTTCGCTTCCTCCTGCACCAAACTGTTTCACTCAACGTAAGGGACACGGGGGCGATGATATCCGTAGAGGAGTATCCACTCAAATCCGCGCAATCCCAAAAATACCATCAAAATCGGATGGAAAATGTAGAAAGTATAGCTCCTACAGGGAATTCACGTTTGCGCATGCGCAGTGGCTATTATCAGTTCCTTGGCAATGTTTTTCATCGGGGACCATCTATATGCCAATTTGCATGATCTCTGAGAATTTTATTGAAATCGGATGGAAAATGTGGAAATGATGGCTGCTATTTTTTTTTTTTTTTTTTTTTTTTTTTTTTTAATAAACTCCCCTCAAAGACAAAATGTCTTTTGTGACGGAGGGGGCACGCCATAAAAACAAAATAAATAAATAAATCAAATATAATGGGGAGGACGCCCAGGACTCACCCGACGCCGGCCCTAGGGATGAGGGATGATGAGGAAGGTTGGGGTGGGAGAGAGGGATGAAGGGAAGTGCCTCTATAAAATGACCACCAGTTTAAATATGAGCCGAGCAGTACACGGCGGGTGACACCACGGAGTACACCTACTGAGATGCCCAACTCGCGCAACTCCGTGGCACTTTTCCCGCACCACACTCCGCGCCACGACAAGGTCGCAGCCATCACCCTGATGTTGTTGGGTTCCACTCCTTTTAGCTCTGACACTGCTTGCCGTAAATCATCTCTATCATACTTTCTTATCTTAGCCCGCCAGGTCTGCTCCATGTCCATGCTGCCATTAACAACCTGGACATCCAGGATAATGCAAGACCTGTCGGGCTTGACGGCAACAATGTCAGGCTTCTTGCCCTGGTCACTTGGCATGTGGTATAATCTCTCCCTTTCAACATCCCAGCCGCTAGATGACAAGGCACCTGCTATCTGCTTGGCGACCGCATCATGACGTAGGATGCGGCCCCCATGAGTTCGTGGACACTGCTGCACTACATGATACAGGTGTTCATTTCCACTCCGACAGGCACGGCAAAGGGTATCTGTCATCCCACGACTACCTCTTGAACACCGTACCGCTGTTGGCAGTGTTGCCACGCGGACGGCGTGGAAGTTCCGGTAGTCGCGGGCCCCAATGCCCTCCGAAGCCCAATCCACCCATTGGGATGAGATAAGGCTTTCGGAGCACTGTCGGAGTTCTTTACCATCTACTGACTCATGCAGAGCAGCAGCGAACTCAGCAGACGAACTGGGTTTTGGAGCAGATGGTGTTGCTCAGTCGCACCATGCTAACTGCTGCCTGACAAAATCAAGACCAGCAGCAACATGGGCGACCTCCCAGCTCGACCCCTGAAGGGCTAGCAGGCGCTGGCGGCGCAGAGAAGGGATACATGCGGAGAGAGACACAATGCCAAGCCCACCGGATTTGACCGGTGCATGGATATAGGCACTTGGGACACCAGGTGGGAACCTCAGCCAAGAGCGCACAGCAGAGCGGACTTCTCGATCTAATTCTTGCAGCCTCCCCGCCGTAAGCCTACCGAAGACTAACCCGTAGGTTAGCTTCGGCAGTAAGTACGTGCGGAGGAGGCGCAGCCTCTGCTGCGGCTTAAGTGGAGCCTTGGTAACGCGAGCTAGCGCTCTACCAAGGTCCACACGGCTGGCAGTGATGGTGGCCACCCCCATGAAGTCGACTCCAAGGTACCGCCAGACCTCCAACACAGATCGAGAAGGAATGGGGGCTTGCCCTATGACAAAACCCCCATCCACAACCTTCACTTTGTGTTGGCGACCCGACGGGACCAAGGAGACCGACCCACATTTATCGGGGTTGAGGAAATTATCGTTTGCACATGCGCAGCGGCTATCAGTCCGGGGGCAATGATTTTCATAGAGGACCATCTACACGCCAACTCGTACAATCTCTGAAAATTTCATCGGAATCGGACTAGAACTTCATATTTTAGCCAGCTGCAACATGTTTTGGATGATGAGAAGGCTATGTGCTAGACCCACTTGGTAGTCTACTGGAATTTGATGGTTATCGGAAACCCCCTCATAAAGCATCTCATTTTTTGTGAAGCTTAGAATCGGACCTTAAATTTGAATGTACACAAACATGTACACAAAGTCGGGAAACTCGTCTTTCAGTGAAATGTTAAAGTTAATTTCAAAATAATTATTGAGTTCAATATCATTTTTTTTTAATTAAAATTTTGCTTCACAATCCACTTTATCTTGAAGAAATAAGCGTTTCACTCTAAATAGGGAGGATGGTCCCCAATGAATGAGAGGGTGGTCCCCCTTGAATTTGTTGAGGGGCGGCAGGCGTCCGAGAATATGCCGGAGGGGACGGGCGGGTGGTGGAGGTGGGGGGGGGGGACGAGCGGGTGGGTGGCTTGGAAGAGTCGGGCGGGGGGAGAGGATGCGGAACAATCTTCCCGAAAACCACGTTTTTTGAACTATTTTCACAAAATTTCGATACTTTTAACAAAGCAAAATGAAATCTGATTGAAACGGGACCACTATGGATACTTGTAGAACACTTTTCAAGAAGAATCAGGCAGATTGGTGCCCGAATAAGAAAATGCTAGTGGTACAAACATACAGAAAAAAAAAAAAAAAAAAAAAAAAAATCGTCGTCCCATGACACACCGAACTGTATACCTCCTTCCTTCGGCGCGGCTTCGCCGCGCATGAAGTCGGTCAAAGAAGCCTAATCTCCGTTCAAATTTTATCTGACCAGAATGCGACGATGGTTGGTGATTTTGATTTTTTTTTAATTAAAAAAAAAAATTTTTTTTTTGATTTTTTTTCTTTTTTTCTTCATATTGGATGGTTGGTGATTTTGTAGACGAGTGATCTATATAAAAATAATAAACCGTTGTGTAATAATTTGCAGCGTTTTTGACCTCAAATTTGGATTCAGCACCCTTGAAAACCTATATACTACAACTTTAAGCCCAATGATACTATAACATGTGGTAGAAAAATTAATTAAAGAGATCACACGTTTGAAAAAGGCGGGCCGCTATAAATGCACACACACTAGGCAAGGACTACGCCGCGCGCGCGTGTGTGAGTAGAATTTTGTAGTATCCAAGACGTCCTCCAAGGGTTTCTGTGCATGGATACTTTTTTCAAAGACAGTTGGCTAGCTACGTCACACCGTTCAAATCTTCACTTTTCCTTCGATTCTCTGATTTTTTAAAAACAATTTCTCGACGAACAGACCCGATTACCGTTTTTCCTGAGTCTTACTCTTTTGAAAAAAAAAAAAAAAATTGACTGAAATACCCCATTGTGAGGCAAATTCCCCATTTAATTATTCTCATTAATTAATTCTATTGTCCACATCCCCTAGAACAATGCTGTTTCATGTTTGAGGAGAGCAGGGAGAATTTTCAAGAATCAAAGTTCGGCTGAAGCCGAACGACATAACTTTACCAATACGAGTAAAACTCATTTACCTACCTTAGAAACGATAGTTTTCAGGGGGCGCTCTTCTTCTCCAACATTGGGCGAAGACACTTTCCAAAACTTGATGGTTTTATCGTCTCCAACTGTCGCAAATCTCTCACCGTCTGAAGTGAACGCTATTCCTCGTACGAAATTCTCGTGTGCTTGCAAATGTTTCAAACATCTCCTAGTTGTAAGATCCCATAATCGAACCTGGATCAAAATATCAAGCAAATTGTAGTGTAATAATAATACAATTTTATTATTATAAATAAAATTATGGAATTTTACTATTATTATAATAAATTAAGGTACTTGAGTATTAAACGGAGGCCACCATTACGAAACGCGCCGCGGTACTTATAGAAGGTTAAATTGTTATAGATGTTGTAGTAGAACTAATCTAGTATTGTTGTGAGTCGAGCGTTATCAGATGAGTCATGTGTCTGCTCGCAGAATCCCCTCCAAGTAGGCCAAGGTCAGGGTCGTTGACCGGAGCGCGCGCCATTACTGCTAGCGGCGGCGACGCTTTCAACTCCATCCTGACCGACATTGCTGCATTCTGGGTTGCACAACGTCAGAACCAGGCGTCGGATTAATTCTAAACTTCACCTGTAAATCTATTAAAGTGTGTTCTTTCCAATTATGTAGTTATTTTTGGTATCTGGTACGAAATACTTCTATAGGTTAGGTGGCCTCCGTTTAATACTCAAGTACCTAAATTAATTTTATTAAAAAAGTATTTCATGTTTCATTGTATGCCAGCTTAATAATGCAAAAAACAATATTGATGGATGAGTCGCCTGAAGCCATCGTGCAATTTTAAGCAGTGAACCTTTTGAAGCTTTTAACAAGATAGGTAATAGGTAGGTACAACACTAAGAAGAGTTGAACATACTGTTGAGTCCATTACTTTTTTTTATTCGAAATTCCCACCCACCATATTTTAGTATATTGTTGAGAATATTATGCTGCTTTAACATCCACCAGAGTTTTCACTTCTTAGATCGATTATTATTTTTATTCAAAATTCCCAACCACCATATTGTATTATAATCTTGAGGATATGTTGCTCTAACATTCGGGTGTAGTTCGTTATCCGCCCCCATTTTGTTCTCTCTTTTGCAAGCACACCCGACCTCCTTTTTCAATTTTTGAGGAGTGTTCCGTAAACTAGATTTCATCTTCTTGAGCACAATCGTGACGAATTATAATTTTTGATTGGTTAAGATTGGGAAATTAGGTGTTGAAAAAAGTGGGGGCGAATACCGAACTATTTCTCTAGTGAAAAAGTTCGGTATGGGCCCCCACATAATGGAAAAATAATAATAAATACTGGAAATAAAAATAAATAATGGAAAACACTACATTTTTGGTTTAAATAATTCATTTATTAATATGATTATTACTTCTGACACATATTGTGGTGTTGTATTATGCTATGGTTGGGTCATACAAATTCTTGATGCAGTCCAAAAAATGCTCAAATGGATCTATGCCCATTGACTTCACACATCTCCTCCACAAAAATTCGCACAAGTGTGAATGAACTTAACTTTCGATCAAAGTTATTCTCTGCCTCACCAGTTATCTCTCCCAAGAAAACGTCCCAGGCCGAATCAATGCAATTCGGTCGTGGGGGCGGTTATCGAACTTTTTCTCTAGGGAAATAGTTCGGTATACGCCCCCAACTTTTTTCAATGTCTAGTTTCATTGCTTGGAGTATTTGAAAACATAAGTGCGGTATATTATTCATACAGTACATGAAATCTAGTTTACGGAACACTCCTCAAAAATTGAAAAAGGAGGTCGGGTGTGCTTGCAAAAGAGAGAACAAAATGGGGGCGGATAACGAACTACACCCTAACATTCACCAGAGTGGAAAGATTAGAAGATGACTACTTTTTGTATAGTGCGAAAATGTGGTTCTGTGGTAGTTGTGATTACAGAACCTCAGCTTCGACACAGATTGCTCGGCAACCTCTAAGATCGATTGCTATTTCCTACTGAAATCATCTATCACCAAAAATCGGGCGGTCATAACTTTCCTTACACTGATCCGTAATTGACCAAATTTTACTATAATCGCTCCAAACTCCGGTGGATGTAAGATAAACATTTCACGCATAAATCATTCATGTCTGGGTACTTACGACTGAGCTACATGCACCAAATTCAGTCATCAATAGTCATCAAGTCCACAGAAAACCTAACTAGAACTAGTGGCTTACCTCTCCATCGAACGCGCCGCTAGCAACCGTGGACAAACTTTTTGGCCTCTTGCACAACACCGAAATCCCTTCAGTGTGCCCATCCAAACTTCCTATGAAAGGTTTAGCAAATACGCGATCAAGTTTGACAGCGTTGAGAGCTCTCGTATATTCTCGCGGAGCCTCCAATGGGTGAAGTTTAGGATCGTAATTTCTGGGAACTGAAAACCAGTACCAAAGTAATAAAACACAATTTCAAAATAATAACATACATTTTGCATCTCAAGGAGAAGGAGAGTCTGGACCCCAGAAAGTATTGTAGGGTTTCAGCGCTACCTACCGCCACTTCAGTGAACTATTATCCTTTTTCAGCTCGGCATTTCTGTAAAGTAGGCTTACCTCGATTTTACCACCTCGGTTTTACCACTCTCTAATTTCTAAGTTTGGCGGCTTTACTTCCCTGCCTTTTTAAATTGCGAGGAAAAGGAACTTGATATTGCATTTATGTGTTGTTTTCAATCGTTGTGTTGTTCTTCTTTGCTACATTGCAATCTTGGGATAACTTGCAAGTTAGAGGAGCGACGGTAATGCGGTCGCGAGCGTGATCACCTGATAAGATATCAGAAATGGTAGTTCATTGAAGTGGCGGTAGGTAACACACTACTCCCAAGTGGGTCATACACTCATTAAAAAGGCGGTTAACGCATATGTCCCAGAAATTCTCATGCCATCGGATGAGATGAGAAAGAGATACTTCTGGAATCTTAGGACTACTTTTGAGATAAAAAGCAGAGATGAATGGAGCCACCAACAAAACCCTGTTGACACGGCAGACACCATTAATTGCTATACAGATGGATCCAAAATTGACGGACCTCAGGAAACCAATTCTGGGGCGGTTGTCTACATACCCAGCCTTGAAGTGGCGAACTGGTATAGCTTGACAAGTACGCAACAGTATTTCAGACAGAAATACTCGCTCTTTACCGACAGCCAGGCAAGTATAAAAGCCCTTCAAAATTCCATCACTACCTCAAAACTGGTATGGGAAACGAAAAGGCAAACAAACAATCTATTTTTAGGAAATAATAAAATTTCTATAAAATGGATACCCGGACATTCCAATCAGCCCGGAAATGAATATGCCGACAATCTGGCCAAAAAGGGTTCAAGAAATAATTTCATTGGACCCTCACCAGTGATCGGCATTTCGAAGAATGCTTGCAAAGAAAAGGTAAAAAAAATGGGAATCCCAAGACCTTAATATACTATGGTCTAAAGAAACTGATAGATATAGACAGACCAGAATGCTCATCACCTCGTATGATGCAAAACAGGCTCTATGGTTGACCTCAAAAAGTCGAAACACCATCAGGCTAATGTTAGGCATTCTAACGGGACATTACGACTTCCGAAGAATGCTGAATATCATGGACAGTCGTATTTCATCAATGTGTCCATGCGAACAAGAAGAAGACACAGCTGAACACTTCTTGTGCAGATGTGACCGATTCTGGAGATACAGAACGGAAGCATTTGGTCACCACATAGTGGAGCGCGCATCTTTGCGTCTCATTTCGTGGAAACGCATAAAGAAATTTGCTGATCTCAGCAAATCTCTCAGATTTACAAACTCTGAAGTGGGGTAGCCGGCGGAATCCTCTTTTAACATAAAGGGGCCTCGAAAGAGGGAGAGTATAAGCCATCAGAGCCTGAAACTCTTTTCCAATGGCAACCCCAAGCAGTGAGTGAGCGGTAGGTAGCGCTGAAACAGGACAACAGTTTCTGGGGGCTAGACTCTCCTAATATGAGACAGTCATTATATTGTAGGAGCAACCCCAAGTACTAGTGTTTTATTAAGTATTGAAATAACACATGCTGCGGTCCTGTACCCTCTACAATGATAAACGACTGGAATGCTTCAGTCCAGTCGAATTCACTGGAAACCTTAGCTCACTGGTCAGCACTAAGGAAACATATGCCAGATTCCACGTATCCTGTAAAGCCTGGTCTTTGAAGAGAGGAGGAGGAGCCGACCTGGCTGAGGCAGAGCGAAGAAGCAACCCGTGCGACTAGGATCAAAAAAGGGGACCTTATAATATAAGTATGTATGTTTAGAGTAGGAATCACTGTGATCAATTAGCGTTTATGAAACACACTGTGATACTAGAATAAGACCAGGTTAGGTTGTGATAATAGGTTTAGGTCGTTAGGTTAGATAGTATGAAAGAGCGAGCAGATGTTGGGGACCCTACCGGTCCCTCGGGGGGACAGCAAAACCGGTACGTTATTTAGTAATATTATGATTTCGCATTCTATTAATTTCCATTTGATTAATTTCAAGGGCTGTAGGCCACTCTGGACTTTGCAACACCCAAAGAAAGCGGGAAGCCCTACAAGACGGGAACCAGAGTGGCCGTCCTAAGACGGGTGGGCTCGGGAGGGCCGGTCAGTGTTGTCCCCAACACTGCTGGCTAGTATGGATGTTTGAATGCAAGTATTTATTGAATGGATGATAGTCGTGTACGGAATCCCTGTGATAGTTCTTTGATATTTATGTTTACGTGTTTACTTTTACTGATTTTGCGTAATAGGCAGAGGAGGATATTCCAGTACTCGCCCTGCCTCACAGCACACAAGCATCAAGTCCTGCGACAACCAACGATGGTAAAACCCCAAGATACACGAAGAGGGGGAAGAGTACCTAGGTGCTGTCAGACCAGGAAATATCTGTAAATGAAAGCAGCTACCAGTGATGTGAAAACCCCAAGTTGCAAGAAGAGGGGGCAGAGTACCTAGGTACTGCTGACTCCTGTCCCTCGTATCGCATCCCATGAAAACCTGGCACCTCCACGTGGGCCATCCCGGGCACATTCAGCATGAATGTGGCTAACGCCAGAGGGGACAGGAGGGCCTGCTGTGTCTAGAGAGAGTGGAGATAAAATGAAACCACTACTGCCGCATGAAAGAATCTGCATCGATTGTATTGGGCCAATAGGCCCCAGAGACAATCAAGACCACTCGGATACAGCAGGTATTGAAATAATACACGTTATGAATAAACTTTTATTGACGATCGAATCAGGAGAGCCAGCGTCTCTAGCCCTGGAATGGATGAATGAGTCATGTTGACTCCGCGCCACACTAAAACGTTGGGGGGGGGGGGGAAGGAGAAGTGGGAGTAGCTCCTCCTTCCAGGTATGCATCTACCCATCTGTTGCACCAATTTTGCGCTGGTGACTGCGCCGTGATGTTCTCCTGGGGTGCATTCAAACGATAAGTTAGTAAAACCAAGGCGTCAGATTGACTCATTCTTGCAATAGGGTGCACAGATTCGGCTCTTTTTCCTTTAATTTTTCAGTCATATTTTTACTTCATATTTTTACTCATATTTTCAGTCATATTTTTACTTTATATACTTTACTCGTATATTTTTACTTAATATTCCTATGTTCAACCTATGTGATAAAACATGAAGTAGGTAGTCACATATTTGTAGGTTTTGGCAAAGTGATTTTTATGTGATGGGTTTATTATAGGTGGGTAGGGTACCACTGTGCCTTTCTCTCGTAGTTCCTTTATTTGTTATTGCGGTACCCACCCATTCTACTACCGTTCTCCTTTTTTATTGTAATGTACGAATGATATTCAACGAATTTATGTTTCCTATAATCCTTGAAAAGGAATGTGATGTTTCCTATAGTCCTCGAAAAGGAATGTGATTCACTAATTACATCAGTCATGGTAGAGATGATAATCCCTCCATAAGTCCGACTGATTTTTGTTTCAGACTGATTAACATTTTTATGAAATATATTTACCAACTATTGCATTTGTGGTTTTATTCGTGGTACCTAGATTGATTTGACGTGAAGAAATGTGGTTGAACATCAAAAAATGATCATTTTCATCGACAATCGTAGGTAAAATGATGCAGACGGGGGTAAGTAACTCCCCAAAACTTCCTAAATTCTATAAAAACCACAAGCTAATGCATTTGGTAAGGTAAAAAATATTATTTAGGCCGGAAAAACGCAGGAGTCAAAATGACTCCGAATTCTTCCAATGAAGGGGGTAAACGTTATTCTTCCATTCCAGGGCTAAGGACTCATATTTAGTGAGTGACACTAGAGAGAGGGCCAAGGAAATTGAGGAACCAGAGGACCAGCCGATTTCACGATGAAAACGTTGACATTATGCAGCCTTAGTCTAAACCATCTGCTATGCTTCAGCATTTACTTTTCGGAAAAAAAGAGGATGTTCGTGAGTGTTACCTTGAAATTTCACCAACATTCACACATTCTAGGGAATCCAAAACCTTATGATATCCTTGAATATTACTCATAAGGTTGTCCATTGACAACGAAAAACAATTCAGTCCCTCGTTTCCAAAGGCCTCATTGGAGAAACAAGGGACCAGCTTCTAGGTATGATTTCCTATGGTTTCAGCTACATTGTTGTACTTTCAAAAGCGTGCAATAATATTGAATAGTAATGGTGATTGAAACTTGCAATTCCTAATATAAATAAAAACACCCAGTCCCTCGTTCCCATAGGGCCCACAGGAGAAACAAGGGACCACCATATAAAAATTGACACCAGAAATTAACCAAATTTTTTTTTGCTGAGAAGGTACTTTTATTTAATAATGCTTATTGATGTTTTTATTTTATACTAACAATAAATTATAGTGTATTAATGCTGAGTAAAATTAGTGCATAACTCACCTTTATGGATGTCACGAGTTGTTTCTCTCAAATATTCATCAGGATTTCGCGTTAAAACCTTGACCTTCATGATGCAATTTATATCCAATTAAACCATGACAACCTGACAAATTTGAACACTGTAATTTGCCTATAACTATTAAAAATAATGCTTTATGAAATTAAATAAATGGCACAAGATTAGGAAAAATAAAAAGTCCTGGAGAACCACGCGTTCAAACGCGTGAAATTTCAAAGGTAACCACTGCGAAAGGTTATTGTACATGGAGTAGGAATGTGCCCACAAGTGTTTGCATCTTCTGACAACAATGCGTGGAGGAAAAAAATGAACGTTAATATTCATTTTGGGCGCGAGTACTGCGGCACAATTTTCAGTTCATCAAAATGATTTTTCATCATTAATAATTCATCAGGTTTAAATGAGATTTACTAACTCGGTAGGCAGATGGTTTCGTTTTTCAATCCTACCTTTTGGTGACTGTAGAAGATACTCGATTGATACATACATGGCCAAGAGAAGTGTATTTGAACACCGATTCCGTGTGAATCGCTGAATTTTTCACGGGTTACAACTTACAACATAAATTCAGTTCCCCTTCCTTCTATCTTTCGATTGTCTTGCCCTGAAAGCCAGCCGAAGGAAGATCAATATTTCCCAGACGGGATCGGTGGGAGTGGTCGACAAGAGGGCGGTCTTCTTTTAGCTGTCAATCGAGTTTTCCTCAGACCCGAAGTACATAGAACGTGGCGCTGGGTTGTCAGTGCCCAAAGGAGGGGTCAGCCATTCCATTTTCTTCCTATCCTATAATCTGTCAGTGAGAAGTGCATTCGATCTTGTAACAGTTGTAGATTTAGTTATTTCATTGTGACAAATGTGATTATTTCTTCTCGCGTTCCATTCCCTCCGATATAGTCTGGTTATCCTAAAACGGTTCACGATGTCCTCATCCGGCGACTTCGGAAACCCTCTGCGGAAGTTCAAATTAGTTTTTCTAGGAGAACAAAGCGGTGAGTTTTCTTTTCATTTACAAAATTTTCCTACCGTTCACTTTTGTGGTCTATGCGTTTAGAGGCACATATTTCTGGATAATCTTTCTATGTAATGCGAAATTCGCTTTCCCCTCTCAAGAAACTATAGTTCTCTCTAATACTGTCTCCATGAACCTCTCACCGAATGTAGTTCATGAGCTCTATTTCACATACTCCATTTCCAAGATAATTGACTACCTACCTGCAGACTTGGGGATTGGGCACTAGATTGTTTAGTGGATTACAACTATCTCTTTAGCTTGCTTCTCAATACGATCTCAGTGTAAAACACTTCCCATTTCTTTCATAAGTATTCGACGTTTTATAGTTACTTTACCTAGATCTCTTATGGTCAAGTAACCTGTATTGCTTACGTGTTGGTTTAATTTGAAAGCTATTAACGTATATGCTGACATGATTTAATAAATAAAATAAGATTTAGAAAAATAGAACTAGGCATGTGATCATAATTAATAGGATTATGTAGGTATCTAAATATATTTGAGTACCTTCTTATCTTCGATACTGCTGGGGTACCTTCTTCTAATCCAAATGAATGGCATATTCCATTCTGTCAATCCATTTATAAATTCATTATTTGTCATCATTCTATCCTAATTATATATTTATTTATTTTATTAAAAATTAAACCCCTGAAAGACGCAGGGGGCACGCCGTTAATAAAAATAAATAAATCAACCAAACATAATGGGGAGGACGCCCAGGACTTACCCGACGCCGGCCCTAGGGATAAGGGAAGATGAGGGTGGGAGAGAAGGATGAAGGGAAATGCCTCTATTAAAGGACCTCCAGTTCAAACATGAGCCGAGCAGGACACGGGTGGTGATACAACGGAGTACGCCCACAGAGATGCCCAACTCGCGCAACTCCGTGGCTCTTTTCCCGCACCACACTCCGCGCCATGATAAGGTTGCAACCATCACCCTGATGTTTTTGGGTGCCACTCCTTTTAGCTCCGACACTGCTTGCCATAAATCGTTTGTGTCATATTAAATATATGACACAAACATAATATGTCCATAATAGTCATCATATTATGAAGACTACAGGGGAAAAGGGAGATAACTGACTTTTTTTCTCGAAATGAGTTAGACGGTACCTTATAGATTTTTTTTTATGGCGAACACAATGGGCACATCAAAACTGGGGAAACCCGGGTCTAAAGAGGCTAAAATTGCTGGTGAAATAAATGCGTACAGGGGAAGAACGGGACTCTCCAAGCGGTTCCGGGGAAAAAGGGGATAACATGAGCGCATCCCTTCTATCACGCATCTAACCTCCTTGTTCAACATTCCCACCTCTCCCGCGACCCTGTGATTCACAGCTATCTACTGTGAATTATATTATTAAATAATGTGAAAAATATGAAAACCATGAAGACAAGAGGAATAAGAGAGTTGAACATTGTCAAGAACCATCCCAGACTGGCATACCATCGGGATACCTACAATGGAGCCTGGACCAGCTCTGTCGTAATTCCGAATCTCTCAATAAATAAGAAAAGGAAAATGAATGCTTGCATACGAGACAGCAACACATTGGGACATTTTCATGTGTTTTCTTATTGTATTTATTACTAGGCAGATCTAACCCGTGCATTGCACGGCGGGGCGTACAGATCAGTTAAATGGGCCATAAGAGAAACCACCCGTGGGAACTTAATTGAATTCGCGATCGGATTTGACGTAAATCCACTACACAACAAGGTAGTGAAGTAAGGTTGTTAGTTCATGTACCCAAGCATCAAAATAAGAAAACAGTTGATTGTTCTCTACGCAACACAGTGAGTCTATTTTATTTATTGGTATCGCGTGAGCAAGTTTTCGTGACGATTTTTCAGTTTATGTGCCAAAGCAAAGACATGAAAATGTCAAAAACTACTACCTTCAAACACAACACCAAAAACCCAACAGCAACTCTGTGACAACGAATTTCACTTCCCAAACCGAGCCTACAAGAAATCACTTCCGATCTCCAGGGAAAAATATGATGACCTCCAGCATTTGATGCAGTTTTGCTGTTCCAAAACAAAAGCATACTTCACGAAAATCAGGACAACCAGCAAGAAATAGAATAATCTTTGCCCAAGAACTTTATTACCTCTGCTACAAAATTATCCGCGTAACAATATTATTATAACCCAACACTTCTGTAAACTTTCAACTTACCTAACTCAGGTACCTACCCAATGTATTTTTAGAAAGATTTCAATTAAATGGTTTACAAATAAATTTTATGTTTTGGAGCTGAAAATAATGTGTTAACTTTAATTCATAGACCAAGAATACCATGGAGAAAACCCGCAATACATGGAGATACCCCCCTTTTCCCCAGTACAGTTGGACCTTTAGGCGTTAGCTGGCTTCCCTGGCCCAACAGTGACTTAATTGCCAAACTTTGATTATGCAGTAACATTCTCTAGTACTTGAGGAACTTTGTTTTTATTTTTTATTTTTTGCTTTCATACATGAACAGTAATGGCATTTTCCACACAAAAAATGTTCTGCTGACAAATTTCGAAAATGGCAGTTATCCCCCTTTCCCCCTGTGGTCTTCATATTGTATATATAATAAAAAATATTTGTGTTTAATATATTATTATATATATATTTATCATATTTCCATAGGTATATAATACTCTCCTATCTGTCCACTTCGTTGCTGTGAAACATTATCTAGGAAAGTGTGTAGTGTAGAAAGAAAATTCATTTTGGCGTAACTACCTGAAATATGAAGATTCGTTCTACTAACCCAAACCTACCCAATATAGGTATAATATTATACAGATATTTTTATTTCATCATCTATCAAGTAACGATTCTCTCATTCGCGTCTACCTTGTGAAGCTAAAATAGCTACTCACTCATCTTCAACCTACCTGAGTCATCCCTTCTGGGTGTATTTACCCGGCGTTATCTTTTGCGTTTGGAACATAAATACCTGTACACCCATTGACATTGGTGATAAACAGGCACTCGGGTACCTTAAGCTCTCCCGACAATAAATTGCAATCGTGATCTTACGTATCAATAACGCTAGGATGTTCCTAATGACTGATGGACTTGCGAAATGAGAAAATGAACACTTGAGTTTCTTCCCTATTACCAATCTGGGTAGGTAACCACATTAGTAGGACTTTTAATTTTTATTCTAGTAGTGGTTTTATTGATTATATTATGAACATTTAGAATGGGGGGGTGCGCCTTGATTTTTTTTAGATTTTTAGTCGAAAGAAGACCTCATCATAAGAATTCTGGCATCAACCGCGACCTTCTAGCGTGAGAAGATCTGTTTCTATGATTTTTCAGTTTCGACCGTTTATGACGTCACGCGCCCCTCGCCTGGGCGGGACCCCCCAGCCCACTGTGACGTCATAAACGGTCGAAACTTCACAAATTCATTGGAAAATATTTACACACGCTAGAAGGTTGGTACCAAAATTCTCAGAATGAGGTCTACCTTAGATTAATAACAATAAACAGTTTTTCCTACCCAGGCGCACACCCTATTATTTAAAAAAAAGGAAGTGAAGAGAAAATTTGAAAAATTAAATAACATTGATTGGTGAATTATTTTTCAACGGGGTTTCTATGGGATGTTTCTGCATGACGAAAGCCAAGGATGGAGGAGTTAAATCAGGCATCCTCTTGTTTTCCTCTATTTTATGGTGTTCTCCCTATTTCAAGGTGAGAAGCGTGAAAGGTCTCAAATCCAACGAAGGCCTTTCACTTGACCGAGGAGTTCCATTCCTCCGTATCTTCGCATTTTTCTCACTTCTAGAACTAATAAAAGACCAACCGAGGGGGGGGGGGGGGGTTGCAGGGTGTTTTTCTTATAGGAAATTTGGAATCGGATTAAAATTTAGGTAGATTTAGGTAGATCTACCTACTTGCGGAGAGCTTCAGATTGCACAGGGAACTTCCACTAAATTTCCCCTATAACAGAATATTCAAACTCAAATGAAAAACAAGAACATTATACGTCGATACCTTAAAGTACAAAGGCGCTATGTCCACCCTTCTTCCAAATTTTTAATTTCAGAAAAACTCAAATTCAACAAAACTATTATTGACCTTCTTGACGATTATAGCTTGAAAATTTTTTGAAGAATTAAAGAGTGTAGTGTAGTAAGCCATTATTTTAGGAATTCTGGTGAAAACTGGTGAAAACTTCTTTTGCGTTTTTCTGAAAACACCGTTTTTGGACATAGCGCCCTTGTGCTTTAATGTATCGATGTATTCTTTAAACCTAGGTATATGTTTTTGCTGGTAATTGTAATATTATATCATTAGAAAACTAAGATCTGGTGGAAGTTCTAGTTAAAGCATTGTTTTAGTGAAATAATTGAGGACTAAAATCGCTTTCGAAAGCTTAAAATAATCGTAGTTTTTGTATCAAAGCTTAAGTGTTCATTTCATTGTTGAAATGATGATTTCCTGACCATACAGCTTATTCTTTTATTAACACCTTCAGTGCGGATGACCGGTCGACCGGTCATCTGGTCATTTCAACTCTCTTTGGGGGAGGGGGCCTGGTACCTCCCCTTTTTGATATATTCCATTTTTTGCTTTTTTTTCGTCTTCAGTATGAGTTCAACTGTCTAAAACATTGTTTCGTTTTTGATGCCGAACTTTAATACGAACTTTGCGTTCAAATTCACCAATATCGAATTTCAAGCTCGAAAAATTTTCAGTACGGCAGGGTTGCACGACTTTGGTACCCGCATTGAAGGTGTTAATTCCAGTCTGTAAAATAAAAATTTATAATATTTGGATAATTTAGAATATGAACATTGATAAATTAAACGCCCTCTTTCGGCCGTGTGAGACATTCTTTTTAATAAGTTATCAAGGATCAAAATTAATTCATTCACTTATTGGAGTCTAGTCGTGCCTTGAATAGTGATACTGTCAGCCATTCCTATTTTGTTGGAAATTGGGGGTCGTACTTTTCAAACGCCCTAGCAACCCAGAGAACTGTAGGATCAGCCGTTCACTCCCTTTAAACACTTGAGCATTGATTGAACGAAAAATCAGAAACATGAGTGAGATGCGTAAATCAATTAGCTAATCTAATACGATCTTCGTTCTTTCGAATCAAGTTTAATTTCATAGGATGGAAGTTGGAATTTAATACTTCCATGATTAAAAATACACTGTTGGGCTTTGTTTACAACCAAATTTTGGCGCCCACAACACTGATAATAAAATCAAACAATAGTCCTAATGTAGTAATCCGTTTTGAGCCGCAGATAAATGTCTTCCCTAGTAGAACATAAATCCACTCAATGTCATTGACAACTTCATAGGAATCTTCCTCACACCAATTTATTTTCAATTATTTTCGACTAGTACCTTTTCAGGTCATCACCAGAGATGTTTTCGTAGGTAAGAACGGTTTTGCCATTGTCAAACACTAGGTGGAACTCACAAAACAAGAAAGAACCTAAGAACCCACAATCATTAGGCATGTGACTGGTCAATGATGGCCGACGCTCGCGTATCGGTGCTTATTACTGCCATATCGGTTCATAATAATCGATTATTATTATTTTATATCGGCACGACTATCAGGTAGATACGTTGTTTGTACCAAAATAATGTTGATATGATTGTTTGGTATGTGAATAATGATTTTAATGTTAGTTTGATAAAAAATACCTACCTACCACATAAGAAAATAAAGTTTCTATTTATAAACTTTATTTATTTATAAACTTCCATATTTATACGTAGCTCTGTATAAAATAGGCTAGAGGTGCGATCCTGTCAAAAAAGCATTACTTCAATGAGGAATTTCACCGAATTCTGTTTCCATTTTTCCTGAATAGTAGTTAATGGTATGATAGATGAAAATCAGGTTGATTTCGGAAAATAAGTCTCCTGTTATTTTTGGGAGACAATGAAAACAGGGAAACCTAATTTTCCCCATCTTGCTTTTTCTATTTTTTCTTCAGTTTTTCGATTTTGAACTTTACTGGTTTTGTGAAATGTTGAAATGTGCATCTGGGGACTGTGGATTTCTCGATCTCAGCGCTTCAAGCGACTGTAAATGAACTATTCCAGGATGACGTCATTTTCCCGTTTTTTTTAAACATTCGTATTTTCTACACTGTTTTGTTTATTCGTAAATGAGGAAGTTCGGGCTGAAAGTTTGCCTTAGGGGTTCTTTCGAGGTGCTGAATCCGATTTTGGGGTCAAAAATAGGAAATTCCGACATGGTGAAATTCCTCATTCAATTCAACATTCAATTTTTTGTGATAAACAGGTAATTCTTACGTGGCAGCTATATCAAATTCTGCTATTTTTGGTCAGGTAGAGTCGAGTCCTACAGCCTCCTAAAATCACTCAATTCGCTAACCAAATCACCTCTATCATTTTACTTATACAAATCCAACCAAAACCTGCGTTTGCCTCTTGTACCGTTGATATGAACATAAGAAAGTATTTTTCATCTCTAAGAAATGATCATTTTGATTGTATTTCCCAGAAGTGATTTGTTGAGAAACAAAATGGAAAAAAAGAAGTAAGATTTCTGTCAACAAATTGAAAGTTTGCACAGGTGCAGAGGCTATTATTGATTCAATGTTGAGTAAATTGTAGACATCCTGAGGCTAGCCCCAAACTTCACCCCAAAATTCACGTTGCTAACCTTCAGATCGTACGAAAACTGTATTTCATGTAACTTAATACCACTTCGGGGTTTTAACTTAATTTCCCATTCTGAAGGCATTGATATTTTGGTAGGTACCCTAGTTCGTTATAATTCTCTCGGAAAAAACCAAAATTGTTATTTTGTTAATCTTTTTAATAAAAATGATGAACTATAAAATGATCTAGCTGGAATTGGCACTATTCTATTCTTAACGGCGGATAAATTAAAAATAAGACTTTATCGATTTCCTCGCTACAGCTGACCGTTTGAGGTCAGCCCCGTACGTTTCTTATGTAGGTACTTCTTTTCCTAAACTTGATATCTCATTGGTGATACTGAAGCCTCGCAGATTGTGGTGAAATGAAGAAAATGCTTACAAAGTCATTACCTACATCATCAGTAATTGCTGTATCTTATGTACACTCAACATGAAGAAACAATTATTGCTACATTTTCTGACAATACGGCTATTGTATCCGTCGAAAACGACGTATAAGATGCACCTCGAAAACCTCAAATCTCCAACAACTAGATAACTAACTAATTGGACAAAGAAAAGGAGATTAAAACTGAACGAATCGAAAATAGTACACAAAAACTTTTCCAACAGCAAATTCCCAACATTACAAATTTGAATGGGGGGTGTGCCTGATATTTTTGTTTTAAATTTTTAATCGAAAGTAGACCTCATCCTGAGAATGTTGACACCAGCCGTTCTCTTTTTGGACGGGTAGATCTTTTTCTATGAGTTTCAAAGTTTCGAATGTTTAATACGTCACACGTCACCAGGCGGGACCCCTCAACCCACTGTGACGTCATAAACATGCGAAACTTTGAAAAATCGTAGAAAAAGATCTACTCGTCCGAAAAGAGAACGGCTGGTGTCAACATTCTCAGGATGAAGAAGATGAAGATTTTGAAATTCAAGATAGTATAGAATTTTTTGAATTTTTTGAGACCACGCGGAGCCTTGTAGGACAAACCGTTCGTTCCCTACGATAATTTAAGGGTTGGACGTATTGTAAATCAGAAACACGAGTGTGAATCGCAAAAGAGGCCTAATCTCCGTTCAAATTTTAGCTGACCGAAATGCGATCGATGTTTTTCTTCATGTTGGATGGTTGGTGGCTTTGCAGACGAGTGGTCTATATAGGGTGTAACGGTTAAGGTCGTACAACCGGCCAAGGTTCGATTCAACAACTAATTTGTGACTTTTTTTTCTTAACCCCCTTAAAATCGGACTTTTTTCACTTCCAAGATTCTTTTCGTATTTTCGACCTTACGCCATTAAAACAGCCATAACTCCCTTGTTTTTCAGTTAAAATTCAAATGTAATTATACCGTTGGAAAGAGCGTTAAATTCTCTATCTCTCTAGCGTTAAATAAACCTTTTTAAAGAAGACCAAGATGTTGAAAAATGAGCCCGAATAGTAAAATCTCGAAAATCTCAGAAATTTTTCGTTTTTCAAACGTTTGTAACACTAACTGAAACTGCCGGTTAAGTTCTCACTGTAACCCTAAAAGTTGACCCAAAATCTCAGCTTTCCAACGGTATGGTCATGCAATTGTTTACAGTGGACTAATGGTGTTAAATCCTCGTTCCCGTGCCAAAAACCGTGGATCTTCCAGTAAAAATCGACGTTTTTCGCGAAAGACATTCTAGCCAAATTGAGTCAAATGATGACACAAGACTTATCGAAAAAGCAGTCACTGATATCTTGTCCAATTCACTTTTCGAAAATTGTCTTAATTTCTGTTAATTTGTATGCCAATTTTTTTATTACTAGATCGGCCAAGTTACTACGGTCGACAATAAGGTCAAAGGTATGTTTTTAATGTCCATCCTCCTCCCCACATCGCAAGTAATCAAACCACCCTGTTCATAATAACCTGTCTAAAACAAAATAGCCGGTCATAAAACTCATACACTCATAAAACGGCATACAAATAAATAGAAATTAATTAATAGAAATTAGTTCTTTAAAAAGTTTTATTTAACACTAGAGAGATAGAGAATTTAACGCTCTTTCCAATGGTATAATTACATTTGAATTTTAACTGAAAAACAAGGGAGTTATGGCTGTTTTAATGGCGTAAAGTCGAAAATACGAGAAAAAAAATCTTAGAAGTGAAAAAAGTCCGATTTTAAGGGGGTTAAGAAAAAAAGACAAGAGACAAAAAAGTCACAAATTAGTTGTAGAATCGAACCCTGGCCGGTTGTACGACCTTAACCGTTACACCCTGTATAGAAAAATAATAAACCATTGTGTAATTATTTGCAGCGTGTTGGTTTATTATTTTCAATAATGAACCTTTGGAATCGACCAAGAAAAAAAAATTTTTAACACCCCCTCAAAATTTGATGGTTTACGTTTCAAGGTACGTAGAATCCAAAAATCGAATAAAAATTTGGCCGTCCGTCCGCCGTACGCCGTCCGCCGTACGCGGCACTTTTGCCACTTAGCATTGACCGATTTTGATGAAATTTGGTATGTAGGCTCCATTTGGGGTCTAGTTGTGCCCCGAAGCTTTTGGTTGATGTAGGTCACTCCTAAGGGTTCCAAAATCAATTTTGAAATTTTGAAAACGCCCTAACTCAAAAAATTTTGATATGAAGGTATTGTTTTTCCTTCAATTTAAGATTCTATGGAATTTTTGGAATTTTTTGAGACCACGCGGAGCTCTGTAGGACAAACCGTTCGCTCCCTACGAAAATTTAAGGGGTTATATTGAAATATATATATATATATATATAAATCAAAACACGAGTGTGAGTCGCAAAAGAGGCCTAATCTCCGTTCAAATTTTAGCAGACCAAAATGCGATCGATGGTTGGTGATTTTTATTTATTTTTTTTTTGATTAAAAAAAAATTATCTTTATTTTATTATTTTTATTTATTTTTTCATATTGGATGGTTGGTGATTTCGTAGACGAGTGATCTATATAAAAATAATAAACCGTTGTGTAATAATTTGCAGCGTTTTGTTTTGGAGGACATTTTTTTCAACCTTGGTGAGTGAAAACAATGCTTCCTTTACCTTGGTAGACTCGGAAGCAAAAAACATGAACTTTTTTTTTTTAACTTCATGAACTTTTGATTTCTATTTTCGAGAATTCTATATTTTGGGGCTGGTGATATCTAATTTGTCATTCTGACTTCAGATGAATGAAAATTGAAATCTGTTGTAAACCTTTGATCCTGCCATATTTTGTTGCTCATTTCTCATAAGGTCTTTTGTAATTTTCCTCCTACTGTTCCAGTTTGAAACACCTGAAAAACGACATTTTTAAAAAGTATTAAACACTGTTGTAAACACACCATTTATAACAATCCTGTTTTCACAAATGTGTTTAAACAGTGTTTAAAACAGTACCAACCCTGTCCAGTTTCGATGAAATTTTCAGGGATTGGGCGAGTGGGTCTCCTATAAAAATCATCGACCCCCGACCGTGCACGCTCAAACGTGAATTCCTTGTAAAAGCCATGACTTCTACATTTATCATCCGAATTTGATGAAATTTCCGGGATTGCTCAGATTGGCGTTTAGATGGCCCCCATGAAAATCATCACCCCTGGATTGACAGTCGTCCTCTTCCGCAAGTTTTTGTCCTGTTGCGCAGAAGTTGCCTCACTCGCTTGGTTGAAGTTTTCACGTGAAACTGTAAAGTTGAACCTCATTAAACTTGCCTCTGCTACCTGGTTTCTATACACTTAATGGGTCATGGCTACAGTACCTACCTACGGTACCTACTTCTTCCTGAAGTTTAATTGGTAAAAAACGTTAAAACGAGCGCCTTATCAACAAAGTTTTATGTTCTTGAGAGCCTTATCAACAACGTTTTATATTCTTGCAGAATATTGTGTATATTTTGTGTACCTACATTTCATGTTGTATGGTAGGAACTTTTATTTTGCTTCTGAGTCTACCAAGTTAGCGGGAGCTTTGTTTTCACTTTTCAAGGTTGAAAAAGTTCTCGAAAATCGAAATTTCCACTCACGTTTTACGTTTTAGACCTTTCTGAACAACTTTGGTTCCTTGTCTGTGTGTCTGTCATGAAATCCTTGTAACCGGCATAAGTATTAGAAGTTATTGTCCGATTTCAATGACATTTTCAGGGATGGGGAATTTGCCTCACATTTTTTTTTTCGAATGAGGGTTTATTCTTATGGAATAAAACCATAGTGAGCTGCTCGAAAACGCATCCAAAAAATTTAGAGAATTTAAGGAAGATGGAAATTTTAAATGTGGTGGCAATGTGTAAGAGGCAGCCATGTTTGAAACGTGACGGATATTCTACCAATCTGACTTCAAAGGAGGTTTTGTGGCGCTTACCACAGAAGCGGAACATACACGAACTTTTAGCTTACGAGTAGTGCGCACAAGAGTGCGCCGCAAACTGGCAGGAAGAACCCAGACACAAAAGTGACCAAAAGAAACAATATTACTCACTTTTTACAATACAATTCTACCTACTAGTTTATCAAGCATTATTAGTCTTCATCTTCTCTTATTTAGTTTCAAGATTTGAATCACATTATTTGAGTTGCCATTTCACTGGATCGTTTTGTGTGGCGGTGCTAGAACTCTGTCTGTTGTCGGAGTTGTTTTCGCGTCGTTTTTTTTTTTGTATGACGTCAACAATATTCCTCGATTTTTGCGGTGTTTTGTAACAGAGGCTTCACTTGTTTAGTCATTTTCTCCTACGGTAATTTTAACCTTGAAAAGGTTTTAGCGATGGGACCCCCCGCCGAAAAACGACAGGAAAAATCGACAGTAAAAAGCGACAGGAAAAAGCGACAGGAAAGTAGCGCTATGATTTATCATATGCTTGACGACAAATATGCTTGACAACCTGATGTTATTATGAATAAGGAGGTATCTTAAATATTACAGTGGAAGAAAGATAAAGAAGGAGAGGGAGCAAAAATCTTTTCAAGGTATGTCACATTTTAGCCATTAGGCTCTTAGCGGAAATAATTTTTTTTCCCCTTGGTTATTCCTAGTGTTAAACGTTATTCTAGGGCCCTATTATAGGATTTGACTTGAAATTCCAGAATCTAAAATTGAGGCAAATTCCCCATTGTGCGGGTTGGTGTGTAGACGGTCCCCTATGAAAATCATCACCCCCAGACTGATAGTAGCCGCTGCGCATGCGCAAACGTGAATTCCTTGTAACTGCCATAACTTCCACATTTTTCATCCGATTTCGACAAAATTTCTCGGGATTGTTCAGATTAGCGTGTAGATGGTACCCTATGAGGGTAGTGGAAGGTACTTAGAGATTGATGTATCGAAATTAACTTCTATGCTTCGGATCATCTATACAATCGGGTTATGGAAACGAGGAAGCTATGTGCCACACCCACTTGGCAGACGTTTTATGTTGTTTACATGTTATGTCACAAAGGTTTATTATTTTTGACCGAAGGTGCGCGAAAGGGGAGTTACTCAATGAGGAATTTCACCGAATTCTGTTTGTGGGTGTAGCACATAGCTTTCTCGACATCAACGTGTGTAAGTAAGCAATGTGTATCAGAAGGTCTTCAGAACGGTACAGTACCCAAGCAAATATAAGGGATATAGTTAGCTAATGAGTGAGTAGTCTACCAAGTGGGTGTAGCACATAGCTTCCTTGTCATCAATAACACAATTGGGTAGGTAATGGTATCGGAGATTGTCAGAACTGCATAGTGTCCTACCAAATATGAGGGATATGGTGCAAGTTGATGAGAGGGTATTCTACCAAGTGGGTGTAGCACATAGCTTCCTCGTCATCAATAACACAATAATTATTGGGTAGGTAATTATTGGGTAGGTAATGGTATCGGAGATTGTCAGAACGGTACAGTACCCAAGCAAATATAAGGGATATAGTTAGCTAATGAGTGAGTAGTCTACCAAGTGGGTGTAGCACATAGCTTCCTTGTCATCAATAACACAATTGGGTAGGTAATGGTATCGGAGATTGTCAGAACTGCATAGTGTCCTACCAAATATGAGGGATATGGTGCAAGTTGATGAGAGGGTATTCTACCAAGTGGGTGTAGCACATAGCTTCCTCGTCATCAATAACACAATAATTATTGGGTAGGTAATTATTGGGTAGGTAATGGTATCGGAGATTGTCAGAACGGTACAGTACCCAAGCAAATATAAGGGATATAGTTAGCTAATGAGTGAGTAGTCTACCAAGTGGGTGTAGCACATAGCTTCCTCGTCATCAATAACACAATTGGGTAGGTAATGGTATCGGAGATTGTCAGAACTGCATAGTGCCCTACCAAATATGAGGGATATGGTGCAAGTTGATGAGAGGGTATTCTACCAAGTGGGTGTAGCACATTGCTTCCTCGTCATCAATAACACAATTGGGTAGGTAATGGTATCAGAGATTGTCAGAACCCTACCAAATATGAGGGATATAGTACAGTTAGGTGATGAGTGGGTATTCTACCAAGTGGGTGTAGCACATAGCTTCCTCGTCATTCATAACACAATTGGGTAGGTAATGGTATCGGAGATTGTCAGAACTGCATAGTGTCCTACCAAATATGAGGTATATAGTACAGTTAGGTGATGAGAGGGTATTCTACCAAGTGGGTGTAGCACATAGCTCGTCATCAGTAACACAATGAGGAATTTCACCGAATTCTATTTGCATTTTTCCTGAAAAGTTAATGGTGTGGGATAGATGAAAATCTGGCTGATTTCGGAAAATAAGTCTCCTGTTATTTTTGGGAGACAATCAAAATTTTTGATTTCAAAACTAACCGGGAAAATGGACGTGAAGCGGGAACGCTCGCTGATTGGGCTGTTCAGATCGCCGTCTCCT
Source organism: Apolygus lucorum (assembly GCA_009739505.2). Lineage (NCBI taxonomy): Eukaryota > Metazoa > Arthropoda > Insecta > Hemiptera > Miridae > Apolygus > Apolygus lucorum. Next base: position 10,694,532 of record CM019177.2, on the reverse strand, counting down.
CCCAGTGTTGCCCATTGGGACGACGAAATCGTGTTTTCTAAGAGAAAAGTTATCAAACAAAAACAGGGGAAACCTAATTTTCCCCATCTTGCTTTTTCTATTTTTTTCTTCAGTTTTTCGATTTCGAACTTTACTGTTTCGTGAAATTTTGCAGCTGGGGACTATAGATTTCTTGATCTCAGCGCTTCAAGCGGCCATAAATGAACTATTCCAGGATGACGTCATTTTCCCGGTTTTTTTAAACATTCATATTTTCTACACTGTTTTGTTTATTCGTAAGTTAGGAAGTTCGGGCTGACAGTTTGCCTTAGGAGGTTTTTCGAGGTGCTGAATCCGATTTTGGGGTCAAAAATAGGAAATTCCGACATGGTGAAATTCCTCATTGGGTAGGTAATGGTATCGGAGATTGTCAGAACTGCATAGTGCCCTACCAATTATGAGGGATATAGTGCAGTTAGTTGATGAGAGGGTATTCTACCATGTGGGTGTAGCACATAGCTCGTCATCAGTAACACAATTGGGTAGGTAATGGTATCGGAGATTGTCAGAACTGCATAGTGCCCTACCTAATATGAGGGATATAGTGCAGTTAGTTGATGAGAGGGTGTTCTACCAAGTGGGTGTAGCACGGTTCCGTCATCCATAATATAGTTGGTTGAGTAGGGGATCTTTAGTTGGGTTGACAGAATTACCAAATACCTACCATATATGATACGAATAAAATCACTCGCGATGAGATTGTGGAAAACCATTTTAATAAAAACGGAGTTGAGTAGAACGTTGTCTATTTCCACGAAAATAATGTGTTACAAGTTGAATCGATTTCGACGGTTAGGTCATCATCAGTAACAAACAATAGCATAACAGTTATTGTTTGTTACTGATGATGACCTAACCATCGAAATCGATTTAACTTGTAACTCATTATTTTCGTGGGAATAGACAACGTTCTACTCAACTCCGTTTTTATTAGTATATATGAGGAAAGTCAACAGTTAGGGGATTGGAGAGTTGATTGCTAAGTAGGAAAGTGACCCAAATACTTCTTGGAAACCAATCTAAAGTACGGAAACTCATCTATACATTTTCATCTCCTATGTCCGACTAGGATTTGTTTCCAAGTTATAGGAAACAAGGACCGACTCTGATAATTGTTACAAGTTTGAAGAAAATTAAAGAGTGCTGCCTAAACTTTTTATTAAAGAAAATAAATAAAAAAATAAAAAATAAAATAATATAAATACAATAAAAGAAATGATAAAAAATGTAATCTTGAAAATTTTAAATGTAGGTAGTATTTTTTGCCGATTGTAATATTTTCTAGGAATAATCATTTATTTTATTTTAACTCAAATGTATTTGTAATGACTCATATACTCAAATATGTTAGTTCACCAATAAAGGACACAAGGGAAACCCTGTGTGACTCATCGTGCCAGGTAGGTAGAGAGGTATGGGGGACAATCACGTCACTTGATGTCACCTTCCTCCACTCTCCCTTTACCTTGTTAAAGTAGTATAAAAGGAGGACTCAGGGCTTCACCTTCATGCATTCGTCTTCTAACAATCGACTTGTTCATTTCTTGTTCTCCTTCGTCACCTCTTGGAAGCCCTAAGTTCCTCGGAGGTATCAGTAAGCTCATCGCACCAGCCTCTACTCCCATTTCGCCTAGGAGTTGTCTGCCCCAACTAGGACCTAGGTAAATGTACCGCCTTCCTCCGGCCAGCGAGCAATCGCGCCGAGGATCCCGGCTAAGCTGAAGTTCTAAGCACTCCTGCATGCGGTAGGCGGAAACGCGCCGGGCAGAAAGTGCTGTCCCATCCTACACCTTGTTGAGTAGGGACCAATAGAAATCGACAAGCCGACGTGAAGACCATCACCTTCACACGACGACACGCCGACATAACAGTATTATAATGTTTATTTCAAGGCCGAATGTACCTAACAATTTTACGACGCCAATGAAATTATTTTAAAAAAGTCCAACTAGTTTGAAGCAGTAAGTAATATAAGTAGTTTTAGTGGTACTTTGGTTAGATTTGAGCGACATTCAACTGCATGACGTCACAGGTAACGATATCGAGGCAGTCGACGCCATTAGTTTCTAAACTTCTTTTCGGCTCCCACTTTTGGTTTATTATTTTCAATAATGAACCTTTGGAATCGACCAAGAAAAAAAAATTTTAACACCCCCTCAAAATTTGATGGTTTACGTTTCAAGGTACGTAGAATCCAAAAATCGAATAAAAATTTGGCCGTCCGTCCGCCGTACGCGGCACTTTTGCCACTTAGCATTGACCGATTTTGATGAAATTTGGTATGTAGGCTCCATTTGGGGTCTAGTTGTGCCCCGGAGCTTTTGGTTGAGGTAGGTCAGTTCTAAGGGTTCCAAAATCAATTTTGAAATTTTGAAAACGCCCTAACTCAAAAAATTTCGATATAAAGGTATTGTTTTCCTTCAATTTTGGATTCTATAGAATTTTTAGAATTTTTTGAGACCACCCGGAGCTCTGTAGGACAAACCTCCCTACAAAAATTTAAGGGTTTATATTGAAATATATATATATATAAATCAAAACACGAGTGTGAATCGCAAAAGAGGCCTAATCTCCGTTCAAATTAGAGCTGACCAAAATGCGATCGATGGTTGGTGATTTTTATTTTATTTTATTTTTCTTCCATATTGTATGGTTGGTGATTTTGTAGACGAGTGATCTATATAGAAAAATAATAAACCATTGTGTAATAAGTTGCAGCGTTTTTTCTTCATTTTTGACCCATGTTGAATGCGATAGAGTAATTTTAAATTATTTCAATTCTTTTCTTTTTGCAGTTGGAAAAACATCTCTCATCACGAGGTTCATGTACGATAGCTTTGATAACACCTATCAGGTATGCTATCGGTAATCTACTTGGATTTTTATGGAGATTGATCCCTTGGGTTTACGACTCCTTCGCTAACGACTTTGTTCTACTTTTCTTTCAGGCTACTATCGGTATTGATTTTTTGTCCAAAACGATGTACTTGGAGGATAGAACGGTAAGTAACTAACTGTTCGTTACCTTTGATTCACTAATATAATTCGCTTCCTTCAAGCTTTAAATATTGACGCTTCCGATATCGGTGTTGTACAATGCCTTACTGACGACTTAGTAGAATAAGAGTTTTGTTTCTACGTTGATGAAGTTGTTAAAATCTGAGTGTATCCACAAACTTGGAAAAGTTTCCCTTCCTCACTAATATTAGAAGATAAGGATGCTTTGCAGCAGGTCAAAAAATTTAGGTCCTCCAGAATCAAACTTTCACTCGAACAATTTTGGTTTCTTGCTCGGGGTAAACTCCTTGTCCCGGTCATAACTATACAAAATGGTGGATCGATTTTGATAAATTTTCCAAGATGATTAGTGGGTGATTGTAGTCCTTAATAGAATGAATAGGGTGTGCGCCTGGGCAGGAAACACTTTTTATTGTTATTTTTGATCTAAGGTAGACCACATTTTGAGAATTTTGGTACCAACCGCAACCTTCTAGCGTGTGTAAATCTTTTCCTATGATTTTTTAAAGTTTCGACCGTTTATGACGTCACAGTGGGCCCTGGCGAGAGATGCTCGTGACGTCATAAACGGTCGAAACTTTGAAAAATCATAGAAACAGATCTTCTCACGCTAGAAGGTCGCGGTTGGTGCCAAAATTCTCAGGATGTAGTCTACTTTCGATTAAAAATCTAAAAAAAAAATCAAGGCGCACCCTCCATTTTAACCGGACTTACAGTTGCATCTGCCCTCGTGGAACGCAAAACGATTTTACTTAAATTCAATTTCTCACTTTCTGATTGTCCGGTTTTGCTCGACAATTAATGGAGATTCGGGGCTGATCCCAATATTACTGCTTTTGTTTTTTATGTTCTATAATAAACCTTTGGAATCGTCAAAAAAATTGTTTAACCGCACATAAAAACTTGTTGGTTTACGTTTCAAGATACGTAGATTCCGAAAATCGAACAAAAAATTTTCCGTCCGTAGGTCTTGCGCTGCACTTTCCTTGGGTCTATTTGGGTGGGGTCTATTAGTGCCGCGAGGCTTTTGGTTGATGTTGGTCACTTCTCAGGCTTTAAATTTTGAAAACGTCCTAGCTCAAAAAATTGCATTATAAAGGTATTGTTTTTCCATCAATTTAAGATAGTATTGAATTTTTAGAATCGAATGAGACCACCCAGAGCCTTGTAGGACCAGCCGTTCGCTCCCTACGAGAACTGAAGGGGGAGATCCTAACCATTTTTCTCAGATATCTTCGTATTAGCTAACCCTATAGGGACAAAATTTTGTGATTCTTCATCTTATTAGTCGAGAAATAGAACACCGATAATAGATTTTAGATTTTAAAATTTTATCATATATGATAAAATTAAACATAAAAAAACATAAAAGTTTTATGTATATAGATACTAATAAAACAATATATTGTTTTATTAGTATCTATATACATAAAACGCCAACCGTACGTACGTTCGTATGCACAGCGGGGTTGGAGGGGTCTTGGGAGAGGGGAGAGTCGGCGGAATCGGAGACGGTCGGAGTTGTGGGCGGGAGGAGTCGGAAAAGTTGGAGGCGAGAGGAGTAGGAGACGGTCGGAGTTGTGGGCGGGAGGAGTCGGAAAAGTTGGAGGCGAGAGGAGTAGGAGACGGGAGGAGTCGGAGACGGGAGGAGTCGAACAATCGATGGGGAAAACAAGGGAAAACAATCGAAGTGGTCATATCTCTCGAGTAAACCAACAAGTTTCGACGATTTAAACGTTCAAAAATTCGACTTTTTCAAACAATCGGAGGTGAAAACAAGCTTTTGAAGTGGTCATTTCTCCAGAATAAACCAACAAGTTTTGATGATTTCAACGTTCAGTCTCTACTTTTTCGAACAATCGATGGTGACAATAAGCCTTTGAAGTGGTAGTTTCTCACGAGTAAACCAACGAGTTGAAAATGTGGAAGATGGGTTGAAGTAGCACCCCTTATATAGAGAAATATATTATCTAAGATTTGTTTGCCCGCTAAATGCAGGCTTTTCAGCTAGTGAAAAATAAGAAAAAATTAAAAACTCCAATATCTCCATGGAGATCTGTTAGAAATAACCTCCTGAGTGTTCCTTAAAAATCTCAGAATTTTCGGTTCATCCGTTCATCCATGGTGAGGGAAATACTTTTGACTTGAGCCATATAAATCAGGGCGCTAAGAAGTAAGGAAGTTAGGATTGTAGTTCTACCCCGAACACAGAGATGTCTCTATAATAGGCGGCTCCTTCCCGCAGCAGAAATAGTTCATACTTCGACGTTCCTGACCCACCCTAACCTAGATTAGGGATGGGTATCGTTATAAAAGTATCGATATTTTGTATCAAAACTGTATCGTATCCGAGTATCGATATCCCAAGTATCGTTGGGCTTGAGTATCGATATTTTAAAATATCGAGTATCGATACTTTAGTGGCACAAACTATCAATATTATACAATATTCTCAAGAAAAAAAAAATTTTCAACAATTTTTATTCATTTTTCACTATTCCAAGAGTCCAAGCAGGGTGATTTTCTCCATGAAAACAACGTTATTTGTGCAACCAAAGAGTAATTACCCAAAAGCCTCTCTACTTTCTTCATTTTTTAGCCATTAAATTGAATTTTACGCGAGAACTGTATCGATATTCGATATTTAGAAATATCGAATCCAAAGTATCGATATCCAAAAATATCGGATAGTAAAGTATCGATACTAAAATATCGAGTATCGGTACAAAAGTATCGATATTTTGAAATATCGAGTATCGATACCCATCCGTAACCTAGATGTGAAGGTATTCAATGTGGCCGTATTGTCCCTCCCCCTCCTCACTCATTTCGTTTGAGTACTTTTCCCTCGTCATCTATTTTATTACCTATCTATCTATTATTTTATTATCTATTGATTTTTTTTTCTCCATTTTCTCTCTCTAATTCCACAGTGAAACTAAGAATTGGGTAACCGTTGAAAAGCTGATAAAATTGAGAAGTTTTAAAGCTTTTGAGCCTCTCTGGCAAATACCTTGTTTCCATGGGGAAAAATCATCAAAATTTATGAAAAAACAAAAATTTACAAATTTTAAAGTTTTGGAAGTTTTGAAATTGTAAATACGTTTTACCGTAATCTGAACGCTTAAAAGGGAGGCCAAAATCCACATTTTCTCTCTAGGCATCGTTATTTATCTCACAATTTATTATGAGTGGACTAATGAAGTTAATTCTTACCTTCCTTCCAATACTTTAGATGAAGTGATATTTTAATTTTTTTTTTAATGTTTGTCTCAAGGTAAAACTTTTTTTAAGGCACTCCCACAAAATGTGTTTGTGGGAGTGCCGTTGAAAAAGGTTGGATGTGAAATGATCTGTATCTACTGACTAGTGATTGCTTACAAATTTCTAGCAGGTGTATCTTAAAACACAGATGTCCTTAAATTCGATTGTATGTACGAATATACAAGCTAATGAGGAATTTCACCAAATTCTGTTTGCATTTTTTCTGAATAGTTAATGGTGTGGGATAGATGAAAATCGGGCTGATTTCGGAAAATAAGTCTCTTGTTATTTTTGGGAGACAATCAAAATTTTTGATTTTAAAAGTAACCAGGAAAACGGAGGTGAAGCGGAAACGCTCGCTGATTGGGCTGTTCGGATCGCCGTCTCCTCCCAGTGTTGCCCATTGGGACGACGAAATCGTGTTTTCCAAGAGAAAAGTTATCAAACAAAAACAGGGGAAACCTAATTTTCTCCATCTTGCTTTTTCTATTTTTTTTCTTCAGTTTTTCGATTTCGAACTTTACTGTTTCGTGAAATTTTGCATCTGGGGACTATAGATTTCTCAATCTCAGCGCTTCAAGCGGCCATAAATGAACTATTCCAGGATGACGTCATTTTCCCGGTTTTTTTAAACATTCGTATTTTCTACACTGTTTTGTTTATTCGTAAATTAGGAAGTTCGGGCTGAAAGTTTGCCTTAGGAGGTTTTTCGAGGTGCTGAATCCGATTTTGGGGTCAAAAATAGGAAATTCCGACATGGTGAAAATCCTCATTGATTGAAGTTTTCCTTTTCCTTAATTGAGGTCGGTTAGGAATTTGCATTCTGTGTTAAACTTGGTTCCTTTGCAGGTGAGATTACAACTTTGGGACACAGCCGGGCAGGAAAGATTCAGAAGTTTGATCCCGTCATACATTCGGGATTCTACAGTTGCTGTGGTTGTATACGATATTACAAGTGAGTTTCACCAATCCCACATCTTATAATTAACTCTTCCCAAAAACATACGTGCTAAGAATACAATATTCCATCATTAAGTTGGGTTTGTGTAATTGATTTAGAAAATAGTACAGGGAGTATCAGATGATATATCTAGATATCTCTAAGGAACTAAAGATCGAGAGAGTTGAAGGAACATTAACCAGTATGGGCAGAAGTTATTCACTTAATATATTTAAAGGTTTCTCTCGACATCTCTGTGTCCTTATGGCATTGAATCTTGAGTTCAGAAGTGAGCCCACATCATTTGGTTTTTAGCCGATAAGGAAATTTCTTCGTCGCTCTCACTCAAAAACATAGTAGGTGTCATCACAGCTCGGACACAAATGACGATAGGTACATTAAAAACCTCAAAAAGGAGAGAGACAGCTCATTAACACTCCACTCTTCACTATAGACAGATTTATTCAGGAGAAGCATTCGAAGTTTTTTACTCGTGCGCAGTAATGTTATATCCTCCTAGGGGTGCAAAAAACATAGTTACGACAATTTTTTTTCATAATTTTTGTGTTTTTGGAGATCGCTTGCCTCAACCTGCATCTAGACTTTTCATGATGGTGTTTCTACCAGAAAATTGATAATTTATTGTAGATTGCTAGAAACACGAATGTAAACTCAACCCAATCTGCCTCATCTGGGCGCTTCAAGTTGGACCTCAAGAATCACCGTAGTAGAGATGGGTTGTGACAGGTTTTTCGAGTCACAGGAGCAACTTGTTCCTGTTACTTTTTGGTACCTGATACTTTTACCTGATACTTGTCACAAATGTTCCTATGAGCCAAGTCACGGTCGTGGAGCAATCCAGTTAGCTGCTGCAGCCAAAGTTATTTGAATTCCAATTGTACTCGATCTCGATAGGAAGGTACATTCTTGGAAACAGAGCAATGGGTGTACGCTTACTCTTGAAGTGTCAACGAACTTTCGAACTTCAATCCTTGCATTTCAATTGAAATACTGAAAATAACTATTTCTGGAGGAAAAATTTCTGAAACTTTTTTTTGTATGTTTGTTTGAAGGGAGAAACCTAATGCTTAAAACAATGCAGATAAATTAAAAGGAAACACAATTAAAATGGCAAATGAGTAGGTAGGTATATTGAACGATTTAAAATGAATGGAAAAGACAATGAGTGCAATATTGGAAGATTATTTTGAAGGAACAGGAAGGGGAGAAAATCAAAAGAAAGAGATTTTGCCCCTTTCCGCGGTTGCACAGCGGAAAGGGGCAAAGGGGGAAGGTGAGGGTGGAGGGAGGCCCGCGAAAGAAAGGAAGGAGAAGAAGGACGGCAGTGAAAGGGGAAAGGGGGGAATGGGAGCAGGACGCAAACGCAAGGACGGTGCGAGGGTGCAGGCGCATTGGTCGAAGATGTGACTGCCTGATGCGATTGTGACTTGAAAAGTGGTTGTGACTGGAAGAGGAAACTGAAGAGCCACCAGGAAAATACCTGGGACTGGACCGAAAATGAAAGGTACGAGGGAACAGAGCAAACAGTAACACCTACACGATGTGACCGCAGTCTCTGATTCTTTTGGCTTGTCACATTTGAGAGTACCTGCTACTTTCCAGTCACTGGGACAAAGTATCAGATTGATACAGAACAACCCATCTCTACACCGTAGAAACCCCACTCAATCAGTCGATCCCATCCTAGCTGGTTCATAAATACAGGTCTATATAATGAAGTACCTACTAAGGAATTTAAATTTTTTTTCAGATGCCAACTCATTCCATCAAACCTCCAAATGGATCGATGACGTCAGGACGGAGCGCGGAAGCGACGTGATTATCATGCTCGTAGGCAATAAGACTGATTTGTCAGACAAGCGGCAGGTGTCAACTGAGGAGGGAGAGCGGAAAGCCAAGGAGCTGAACGTTATGTTTATCGAAACCAGTGCGAAAGCTGGTTACAACGTCAAACAAGTGAGACTTTCATCTGGCTAGCTTTTGTATCTGAGGTTGTGGTCAACTGGGTTGAAGGAGGCTACACAGTTTTAGGTCACCCTAAAAGATTACAAGCAATTCAAATATTTAAATAGTAATAGAGAGTTTTTGCACGTCACTACCAGGGCCCGTAGGACCTCTTCACAAAGAATTTGCCTCTCGTCAACAGCGGGCACCGATGAAAGAGTTCCCCTGGCACAAGCACCCCCCCCCCCCCCCCCGGGTCTTTGGAGGCTCCAGTGGGCCTCCTCCTTCAACTGGGTAGCATCTTCGTTGCTCGCGCTAGTCTCCTCCTAACAGGGTCCGTCAAATTTTGGCAGCAAAAACTCTTTACTGAATGTTGGGGCGGAATTAAATTATTAAGTACTGGGCGGAATTACTTAAGTCTGAGTGCACCCTCTAACGCATCGATAAGGGTTGGCGGGCACTCATTTGTATTCGTAGACAAGATTTGAGGGCGCCCTGAGGGAGCACTCAGTGCGATTTCTAAGGGCGCACTCAACGATATTCATAAACAAAACTCAGCGTTGAGTTGAGTCCCACCCTCGACTCAATGGTGCAAAATCCTGAGTGGTGGCTGGAGGTACCTTAATTGCCCCTCAGCCACAGTTATTATCAGATTTTCCTACTGAAAATAGTGTACAGCAAGTCAACTACCTACCTATTTTGTATGTCTAATAAAACTAAGGCGATTAGACAAGTTTTTCCGTAAAAAATATCCAATGAAGATCACCGCAAACTTGAATTTCCTTGTAACAGTCTTTTAAATATTTGCTTTCTTGAAGTTGTCAAACATTCTCGCCTTCGTTCTCAATACTCATTCTTGTTTTACGATCTAGTAAAATGATAAAGTAGAAAAACATCCATATCTGTACGAGTTTATTTCGGGCTTTATATTGTTTCACACAGGTAAATAAATAAGTAGGTAGGTAAAGGTTTTGAAGGGTTCCAAACGTCATAAATATTCATATATTTGCTTGTGGATAAACCTTCTTCATTCGGCCGGGAGAAGTTTATTTTGTCTGAAACAATCAATGGGTTTATTTTGGTAAATGGTGCCTAAGAACACTCATAAAAAGGATACCAAAATGTCTTTTTGTGTTTATTACTTTGAATAGTGGTTCTTTCTCTCGTATCGTACCTACATATAGATACATACTTTTACTGCTAATTTAAGGAAATCATAATTTCTCACCTTCTTCAGAGCAATATAAGGGGTATTCACGGTTGGGCCGTTCTCGACGTGTTAATGTGTTATACATCGAGAACGTGTTTAACGTCGAACAAATCGGTCGTAAACATGTTATCAAAGTGTGTTATCAGTCGTCGTAAGATAACAGACCCAAATGGTCTGTTTATCTTGTGTGGTAACTTGCTAAAGGCCATATCACACGAGCGATTTTTCAGCTTTTTTCCGCAGAAAAATCGCTGGAACGTGAAGAGGAAGTTAGAATAAGTTAGGCGAAGTTGAAGAAGAATAACCGCAGAAAACTGCGAATAGAGCGCATTCTGGCGGCCAGCGATTTTCACTCTACAAGTTTTGGATCAGGTTATAGTAGTGTGGAATTTTGAAGCAACGTTTTAGCGTCGCTCCCACTCCCAGAAAAAGTAATCACTTTTTTTAAAGATGGGTGATAGCAGAGGTATTAGTCAGAATAGGACCTAAATCTACAATTATTATTTTTAAATAAAAAATAAGTGTGTTGAGCAAAAGTCACGAGAAGAATGTATTTTCCTATTCAACAATAAATTGTAAAATAGGAATCACCTGTTGTTTAGGTAATTGATGGGTGGGAAACTAAACTTGATTTTCGGTCCTGGTAGGTAATTAATTAATTGAAAACTTGGCTTCTTTATTTTTTTCACTCGCCAACAACTTTACTTGTCTCCGTGGCGTCACTACGATCTCGTTTTCTTCAGTTTTTGTGCTCCTGCCATATTATTCTTCAAAATGGACCCTATTTCCTTGATCATTAGTGGTGAGTACCTACCAACTACAATATCTTAACTTGAGTATATAAATTATGTACCACTGTCCAGTATTTTGTCTGTCAAACATGTAAGTATTTGTACAGAAAGAATTACTGAAATCTGATGGTTCATTGTTAAAAATCGTCATTGTAAAAATGAACGAAGAACTGATTAATTTTTCTCTCGGAAAACTGCAGAAAACTGAACAGACGTCGACTAGTAGATCAAGGAATGCTACAACCACAAATTACTTATCGATGGAGAACCTTCGAATGGTTTCCTTCCAGCTTTTTTTCCCGCACAAAATGGCGGACTAGAAAAATTAGAACGCGTTCTAAATATTCCAAAGCTAGAAAAATCGCTCCACCAGGGTGCAGGCTGCGCTATGGGGGGGTGGGGAAGTGGAATTAAAAACCCGCTGCATGGATACTTGAAACACTGTACTTCTTCCCTTGCATGGATACTTGAATCACTGTACTTCTTCCTCTTCACGTTCCAGCGATTTTTCTGCGGAAAAAAGCTGAAAAATCGCTCGTGTGATATGGCCTTAACGTGTTATCTATCGCGTTATCAAAAAGGAAATGGCCGACAACTTGCCAGCTGTTTTTGTATGTGAGGTGTTCGCGAAACAAGTGGCCCGGTGGCTTGTTTCTTTGCCATGGTACAAGCAATAATGGACATTGTGGATGTTTTTTTACATTTTTACCGAATTTACGGCATCCATCCCTTCTTGTTCACAATTCCTCCACCGAATCATGCCACACAAGAACCATATGACCCTCCTGGCTGCGGTCTAGCCACCTAATCGAAGAAGAAGAAGTGATAAGACTTTAACAACTTCAGGACGTTTAAAGCTTGGTTCACATAGGTGCGTAATGTCTGTAATCCGTAGTGCGTAATTGGATGCTATTGGCTGAAGCCAATTGAGGGTCCGGGAGCAATCTTTGCGGACGAAGACTTTTGGAGCGGAGTGTATCGTTTTGAAAAATTAGATATTTTACGCATTACGGATGAACTTCGATAAATTTCGGCAAACTTCGTGAAAGCTCTCGTCGTCTGTTCATCGTTCAGCTGTTCATCGTTGACTCGTCTCGTTTTTGGTTTATTGACCAAACAAGCCGATTGCCGATTCCGGATTCCGTGTTGTTATTTGCTTTTCATTTTCGTTTTTGCATTGTGCTTTGCTGGATTTGAATTTAAGTGATTTTAATGAGAGCCTCATTGATCTCGTCCGATCAAATTATGTCAATAAATCCTCAGAAATCAAATCATTCTCCAATAACCGCATGAAAAGAGTCTGCGTATTAGGTATGTGGAAATATGATTGATTCAACTTCCGAAAACTTATTTTTCAATTTATTCAACTTCTGAAAACCTGGGTTAAAATACATTTTTGAGAGAATTTGGTCGTTTTGAACATTGCGATTCTTCACAACAATTCAATAACATTATTTTTTACATCAAAGGTACTTACCTCGTTTTCCGAAATGGGTATACCCAGAGTTGGACATTAGCTAACAAATTTATTAGCTAGTTAATTTTTCAACTAATAGCTAAATTAGCTTATAGCTTTTTTTTAATATCTAGAAGATAAATTTAGCTATTAGCTGTCGAGGAACAGCTAAATCACCGCAGTAAATCTTTTAGCTATAAGTTTTCGACTAATAGCTAATTTAGCTAGAAATTTTAGCTGTTCCTCGACAGCTAATAGCTAAATATTTAGCTGTTAGCTTCAGCTAAATCGTAGCTAATTTAGCTGTAGCTTTTAGCTGTTAACTATAGCTAATTTTTGCCCAACACTGGGTATACCATTCTCCGGGCCTACAAGTAGGCAAATCACCAAGAAGACGATGAAAATAATTTTTTTCGAAGTTAATAATTAATAAGAAATTATTCGATCGATGAACAGGGCGAAACAGCAAAACAGCTGAACACTTTGCTGAACCAAGCTTCTGCGTAATCGCGTAATCATTTGGCCATGTGAACGCTCTTTTACGCATTACGGATTACGGACCACCCCCCTCTTCTCTTTTTGCGCATTACGGATTACGGACATTACGCACCTATGTGAACCAAGCTTAACACGAGTCGACTGGGGTTGTTCACACTTTTTTTTTAACAAGTTAAGTGCTTAACACGTTCAACATATGAAGCTCAACCGTGAATACCCCTATTGTCGAGTCCGATGGCAGCAAATTCATTGATGAAATTGCGGAGATAAAAATCAAGTTACAAACGCCGAAAAAATATCAGCACCCTCATATAATTGAACAGGCTTCAATTTGATTGATTTACCACTGCTAATAACTCAAAACTAATGGTTACTTGTAGGAAATCGGACAAATTAGAGAAATTATAATGCACCTCCACAGTAGCGAAAATGCAATGAGAAACTTTTCATTACTGTTATAACCACAGAGAACCGGGGACAAGGTTATGACTCACGATCAGTGCAGAATACGAGAGGGAAATTTCCCCGTGCTTTTTACCCAAAATATCCATGAAACAGGGAAATATCCCCACCAAGGTTGCCAACTTAAGGTGAAAATGAGTTGAGTAGCCCCTGAGCGTCCCCTCAGGCTCAGTGCGCACTCAGGTGACCCACTAAGTGGGCCATCTAAATCAACTATGAATACAGACTGTTGAGTCGAGGCCGACCCTCAACTCAGATAATTGAGTGCTCGCTCACATTCAAGCCTTGTCTATGAATTCCGCCCTTAGTTTTCATGACTCTGAATGGTTGAATGGAGGGGTGGCTTATATCAGTTGCAGTGTATTAGTGGTCGAATGAGGCGAAGAAAACCACTGACCCTCTCCATGAGTAGCAACTACGAAGATCGACCCAACAAACAGCACTAAACACCAACTGATTTGGAAACCTGTGTGAAATGGGCCATAGGCGCCCAGCCATAGATTTAAGGCGCGTCTAGACTAACCCGCAACACTTCCCGAGCCGCGCGCCCACATCATTCCGTTACAACAGAACTTCTTATTCGCCCAACTTCTGGAATCCATCAAAAAACGAATCTCCACTGAAATTTTCTTGAAGTTCTGACATGAATGAAGCCTGTAGAACTATGGACAACCATTTTCAACAGCACTAATTCGTGCATTCAACAAGATAGGTAATAGGTAGGTACAATAGTAAGCAGAGTTGAACATACTGTTAACTAAATTACTTTTTTAAATCGAAATTCCCACCCACCATTTTCTAGTATAATGTTGAGGATATGTTACTCTAACATTCACCAGAGTTTGGAGAGATTTGAAGATGACTATTTTTTGTAAAGTGCGAAAGTGTTCGAAATTTCTACTGAAATCAGCTATCACCCAAAATCGGGCGTTCATAACTTTTCTCCTATTGATCCGGAATCGACCAAATTTCAGTATAATATCCACCAGTTATATAAGAAACATATCCCAGAATTTCATGGATGTAGCTCAGTCGTAAGTACTCAGCCATAGATGATTTGTGCGAGAAAACGTGTGTTGCGGTATCAGAACAGGTGGCACACCAAATTCTTACATCCATTAATTTTTTTAAACAAAATTCCCACCCACCATATTTTAGTATAATGTTGAGGATATTTTACTGTAACATCCACCAGAGTTTGGAGAGATTTGAAGATGACTATTTTTTGTAAAGTGCGAAAATGTGGTTCTGTAGTAGTTGTGATTACAGAACCTCGGCAACTTCTTACATCCATTACTTTTTTTTAAACAAAATTCCCACCCACCATTTTTTAGTATAATGTTGAGGATATGTTACTCTAACATCCACCTGAGTTTGGAGGTATTCGAAGATGACTATTTTTCGTAAAGTGCGAAAATGTGGTTCTGTAGTAGTTGTGATTACAGAACCTCGGCAACTTCTTACATTCATTACTTTTTTTATACAAAATTCCCACCCACCATTTTTTAGTATAATGTTGAGGATATGTTACTCTAACATCCACCAGAGTTTGGAGAGATTTGAAGATGACTATTTTCTGTAAAGTGCGAAAGTGTTCGAAAATTCTACTGCAATCAGGTATCACCCAAAATCGGCCGTTCATAACTTTTCTCCTATTGATCCGGAATCGACCAAATTTCAGTGTATTATCCACCAGTTATATAAGAAACATATCCCAGAATTTCGTGCTTGTAGCTCAGTCGTAAGTACCCAGCCATAGATGATTTGTGCGAGAAAACGTGTGTTGCGGTATCAGAACAGGTGGCACACCAACTTCATACATTCATTAATTTTTTTAAACGAAATTCCCACCCACCATTTTTTAGTATAATGTTGAGGATATGTTACTCTAATATCCACCAGAGTTTGGAGTGATTCGAAGATGAGTATTTTTCATAAAGTGCGAAAATGTGGTTCTGTAGTTGTTGTGATTACAGAACCTCGGCAACTTCTTACATCCATTACTTTTTTTAAACGAAATTCCCACCCACCATTTTTTAGTATAATGTTGAGGATATGTTACTGTAACATCCACCAGAGTTTGGAGAGATTTGAAGATGACTATTTTATGTAAAGTGCGAAAATGTGGTTCTGTAGTAGTTGTGATTACAGAACCTCGGCAACTTCCAAGACCGATTACTTTTTTTAAACGAAATTCCCACCCACCATATTTTAGTATAATATTGAGGATATGTTACTCTAACATCCACCAGAGTTTGGAGAGATTTGAAGATGACTATTTTCTGTAAAGTGCGAATGTGTTCGAAAATTCTACTGCAATCAGGTATCACCCAAAATCGGCCGTTCATAACTTTTCTCCTATTGATCCGGAATCGACCAAATTTCAGTGTATTATCCACCAGTTATATAAGAAACATATCCCAGAATTTCGTGCTTGTAGCTCAGTCGTAAGTACCCAGCCATAGATGATTTGTGCGATAAAACGTGTGTTGCGGTATCAGAACGGGTGGCACACCAAATTCTTACATCTATTACTTTTTTTAAACGAAATTCCCACCCACCATATTTTAGTATAATGTTGAGGATATGTTACTCTAACATCCACCAGAGTTTGGAGAGATTTGAAGATGACTATTTTATGTAAAGTGCGAAAATGTGGTTCTGTAGTAGTTGTGATTACAGAACCTCGGCAACTTCTAAGACCGATTACTTTTTTTAAACGAAATTCCCACCCACCATATTTTAGTATAATGTTGAGGATATGACATATCAGTAACATTGTTACTGTAACATCCACTACAGTTTGGAGAGATTTGAAGATGTCAATTTTTTGTAAAGTGCGAAAGTGTTCATTCCCTACCTTTGCCTACTTTGATTTTAGTCTTAGATTTCTTAGATAAGTCTGAAAAATCGTCATTGACATGACGTGAACCAAAAAAGTACACGAAAACTAAGCCGACTAACATATCCTCAACCATATACTTACTAAAATATGGTGGGTGGGAATTTTGAATAGAAAAAGCAATCGATCTTAGAAGTTGCCGCGAATGTATAATCACAACTCCTACAGAACGACATTTTCGCACTTTACAAAAAATAGTCATCTTCAAATCTCTCCAAACTCTGGTGGATGTTAGAGTAACGAATCCTCAACATTACACCAAAAAATGATGGGTGGGAATTTTGATTTAGAAAAGTAATGGATGTATGAAGTTGGGGTGCCACCTGTTCTGACGCTGGTAAGTGTTGCGGGTTAGTCTAGGCGCGCCTTAAATCTATGGCTGGGTACTTACGACTGAGCTACATGCACGAAATTCTGGGATATGTTTCTTATATAACTGGTGGATAATATACTGAATTTTGGTCGATTCCGGATCAATAGGAGAAAAGTTATGAACGGCCGATTTTAGTAGAATTTTCGAACACTTTCGCACTTTACAGAAAATAGTCATCTTCAAATCTCTCCAAACTCTGGTGGATGTTACAGTAAAATATCCTCAACATTATACTAAAAAATGGTGGGTGGGAATTTTGTTTAAAAAAATTAATGGATGTAAGAATTTGGTGTGCCACCTGTTCTGATACCGCAACACACGTTTTCTCGCACAAATCATCTATGGCTGGGTACTTACGACTGAGCTACATGCACGAAATTCTGGGATATGTTTCTTATATAACTGGTGGATAATATACTGAAATTTGGTCGATTCCGGATCTATAGGAGAAAAGTTATGAACGGCCGATTTGGGGTGATAGCTGATTTCAGTAGAATTTTCGAACACTTTCGCACTTTACAGAAAATAGTCATCTTCAAATCTCTCCAAACTCTGGTGGATGTTAGAGTAACATATCCTCAACATTATACTAAAAAACGCTGGGTGGGAATTTCGTTTAAAAAAAGTAATGGATGTAAGAAGTTGCCGAGGTTCTGTAATCACAACTACTATAGAACCACATTTTCGCACTTGACGAAAAATAGTCATCTTCAAATCTCTCCAAACTCTAGTGAATGTTAGAGTAACATATCCTCAACATTATACTAGAAAATGGTGGGTGGGAATTTCGATTTAAAAAAGTAATTTAGTTAACAGTATGTTCAACTCTGCGTACTATTGTAACTACCTATTACCTATCTTGTTGAATGCACGAATTAATGCTGTTGAAAATGGTTGTCCATAGTTCTACAGGCTTCATTCATGTCAGAACTTCAAGAAAATTTCAGTGGAGATTCGTTTTTTGATGGATTCGAGAAGTTGGGAGAATAAGAAGTTCTGTTGTAACGGAATGATGTGGGCGCGCGGCTCGGGAAGTGTTGCGGGTTAGTCTAGACGCGCCTTAAATCTATGGCTGGGCGTCTATGGCCCATTTCACACAGGTGATTTGGAATTGGGTCTACTGAAATAAATTCCTTCTTTGCCGAGCTTTCGGAAAATTTATACCTTCTCCAGGGCTCGAAGAACGTGTTACTTATGCTCTTGAAGGACGTATTGTGATGCTCACAGTCCTTCGAGCCCTGAAGAAGTTAATAAATTTACCGAAAGCTCGGCAAAGAAGGCATTTATTTCAGTAAACCCCATTCCCAATCAGTTGATATAGCCTTCCACAAATCCCACACATCTATCGTATACAGAGTGAACCAGAAATGGGTGAATTCTTATTCATAAATACGATTATGAATACAAATCATATCTTTGATTTAATGATTATGAATACGAATAAAGGTATGAATATGAATACGAATTCGAATACAATCGTATTCACACTTTGAATACGATTTTCCCCCGTATTTGTATTCTGAATACGATTTTATGATTTTTTCTGTGATTTCCCTCAAAATCAATTTTTTTTAACGATTTTCACTGAAAATCATACTTTTTTTTATGATTTTCTCCCGAACTCTCGACATATTTATGACCTAACATTGTCCAAATAATCAATCAAAATTCGAAACGCTCACTAATTCTTATAGGATTTTTCACGCAGAATCGAATGAGACCAACCCAGGTCGCTACGACCAACTGAATAGGAAGTACGAAGAAATTTCCGGAAAAATCTTAATTTTTTAATGATTTCCAGTGCAAATTGTTGAAAAAATACGATTTTCAGCGGAAATGTCGTCGTACTTTATATTCAGTTGGTCGTAGCGACCTGGGCTTGGTCTCATTCGATTCTGCGTGAAAAATCCTATAAGAATTGGTGAACGTTTCGAATTTTGATTGATTATTTGGACAATGTTAGGTCATAAATATGTCGAGAGTTCGGGAGAAAATCATTTTAAAAAAGTATGATTTTCAGGGAAAATCGTTTAAAAATTCGATTTTTAGGGAAATCATAGAGAAAAATCGTATTCTGTGACGATCCTACTTTTACAGAAGGGACAAACCGATTTGGATTGTTCCCGATTTGTTGGAGCTACGCCTAGGGGGATATTTGATTCATAAAGATATGAATCGATATCCTCTTCGGGCCGGCTGATTAATCTAATCACTGGTTTGAAGGGGTAGGGTCGTCACCCTCCTCTGACTAACTTATGAACAATTAGGTGAATTTCAATCTGAAATTCAACCTATATTGTTACAATTCAAAATACGAATACAGGGAAAATCGTATTCAAAGTGTGAATACGATTGTATCCGAATTCGTATTTATATTCACACCTGTATTCGTATTCATAATCATTGAATCAAAGATATGATTTGTATTCATAATCGTATGTATGAATAAGAATTCGCCCATCTCTGGGGTGAACCTTTGTAATGTGTCCAACATTCAAGGAATCGATTCTACAACTAATTTCCAACAAAAAGTTCCTCCTAGAGTTTTTCAACCCCCACGTTTTCGTGAGTTTTAATTGTTTGGTGTTTTCGACCTTATGACCTCTTATATCACTAAAATGACCGGAACTACTATTGTGAACGGACAACACTGTCACTCTTAGGGCTGGTTCAATAACAAATTCAATCCCAAGGTTGAAGTTACGAAGAAAAGTTGCATTCGAAAAACTTGTACTTATAATCGATTATTTTTCAAGACAATTGAAAAGTTTACCTGGGTTACGTAACCCCACAGAGGACTGAAGTTGGACGAAATTTATCAATGTTCTATGTCAATTGATCGGGATTAGGGTCAACTGAAAACAACACCTTCTTCGCCGAGCTTTCGGTAAATGTATTACCTTCTTCAGGGCCTATAAAACAAAACAATATTCACCCTTAATAGCAAACTCTAACAATCTTTTGAGTATAAAAACAACAAAATTACGAATCGACAACAAATAAAAAATAATAAATATAACAAATTTCACTTACTCGAAGGTTGTCTATTTAGTGACACCACCAAAGGTCCATAAATGAAGAGAAGGTGGAGACGCCACTACAAAGAAACAAGTAGGTAGGAATAGTTTAGAGTTATTGTTTTTGATATAATATAAATTAAGTTAGATTAATTGTAAAATACGGCCAATTGAAAAAGGTATCTAATTATTAAATAAGTTAAGTACGGTTGAGGCAGTTGTGTTAATGTTTATTTTTTTAAATAAATAGCTTACCCATAATTATAGAAGATAAATTTACGGTAAATGAAGACATTAATTAAAAACACCGGCTTTTTTAAAATTACAGAACAATGGAAAATCAAAAACGCGCAAGGACTCCAGCTCACAGAGAATAACAACTTTGATAACAGATAACAATAGTAACTTCCTTTTCACTTTTTTATTTTATAGCCAGTAGGAAGTATCAATCAAACAAAAACAGTGTCCTAATAAACAAACAAAATTCAAATGGAACAATTTTATATGGCTACCACTAAACCGTGTGTGAGGATTGCACTTGGGAGAAGCCTTTAGCGTGTGATAGATGTGATTACAGGGCTTTGTGATTGGGAACTCTGAATGACCACATAATGACTCATGCCGAGGATGGTCTACATCCCTAAGATAGATTTTTAGGATTACGGAATACCGCAACTGAAAGCTCGAGGCAGCACATGAGACACGCACTAGTGGGAAGCCTTATGCCTGTGATATACATGACTATAGAGTCTCGTGACTTAGACCGTTGAATTTGTAGACACATTGTGATGGTCCTCACACAAGGTTTAGTGGTAGCCATATAAAATTGTTCCATTTGAATTTTGTTTGTTTATTAGGACACTGTTTTTGTTTGATTGATACTTCCTACTGGCTATAAAATAAAAAAGTGAAAAGGAAGTTACTATTGTTATCTGTTATCAAAGTTGTTATTCTCTGTGAGCTGGAGTCCTTGCGCGTTTTTGATTTTCCATTGTTCTGTAATTTTAAAAAAGCCGGTGTTTTTAATTAATGTCTTCATTTACCGTAAATTTATCTTCTATAATTATGGGTAAGCTATTTATTTAAGTTATAAACATTAACACAACTGCCTCAACCGTACTTAACTTATTTAATAATTAGATACCTTTTTCAATTGGCCGTATTTTACAATTAATCTAACTTAATTTATATTATATCAAAAACAATAACTCTAAACTATTCCTACCTACTTGTTTCTTTGTAGTGGCGTCTCCACCTTCTCTTCATTTATGGACCTTTGGTGGTGTCACTAAATAGACAACCTTCGAGTAAGTGAAATTTGTTATATTTATTATTTTGTATTTGTTGTCGATTCGTAATTTTGTTGTTTTTATACTCAAAGGATTGTTAGAGTTTATGCTATTATGGGTGAATATTGTTTTGTTTTATAGGCCCTGAAGAAGGTAATATATTTACCGAAAGCTCGGCGAAGAAGGTGTTGTTTTCAGTTGACCCTAATCCCGATCAATTGACATAGTACGTTTTGTTGGGTCGATCTACATAGTTGCTGTTTATCATGGTTATCTGCTCGGACTCGAGAAAATTAATGCCAGCTCTGGTTGTGTCACAATTTCGCCCGATTTTATAGGATTTTTTTTAGGATTTTATAGGAACAGAACCGATTATTTAGCCCTTATTCATTATTCTCAGTAAATAATAGGATATTTCTTGGGCATGGAAATAATACGGTATTCAAACACTTATCTAGTAATCACAAAATTCATCTGGGAACGAAAACTGCCTCGCAGGTCGGCCAAAGCTGGCCTAATAAAGAATAAAAATGATCACGTTGTTTTTTGACATTCAAATTAATTTCAACAAACCAGATTGCTAAAGTGGGAATTAGGACAGTTTGTTTACATTTTGCTAGACAAATTGAGTGACATTGTTGCTGAAACTGAATGAGTTTTTTTGGGGGGAAAAATTGGCCACAGTGCAGCCTAAAAGTTGTCATTTTTAGGTGTTAAACGTAGTTAAATTCTATGGCTTGTCTGTTTTTCAAGTATCAATGAGCAACATGGATGTGAAACGAACTTCAGAGCATCGATATCCGTGGCAACCTTGAGGTTCATGATCATTGTGGGTGAAAAAGCGACTCTTTAGATATCCAATGAACTTCAAAGAAAGAACGGGGAAACCTTGTTCTGCCTTCTCTAGTATCCATGGCTCCACCAGTCAGTCCAGTTGTAGGGCTCTTCCCAAGCTGAAGTCTCTGGAACAGGGGTTCCCAAACTTTTTTGTACCACGCCCCCCTCTGGTTATTTGGAGACTCCCCACGCCCCCTACACATATCAGCTTTCCATTTTGCAATACCCTATTTCCACGGTGCCAGGTTATTTAACGTGTCAAAAAAGTCTGATAAATAGGCCAAAATCACTTGATTACAGGGTTTTTTGAACCCTGCACTAAGCTCGTTTTGTTTCTGCTGTGCCAAAAACGTGATCACTTCATCAGGGAGTTCAAATAGTCTTCCCATCATATTGCCTTTTGATAGCCATCGTACTTCTGTATGAAATGCAGCGTTTTGTGATCACTTCCTAAATCTTCACACAGAATTTTAAACAGTCGAGTATTTAATGCACTGTTCTTAACGTAGTTGACTACTTTAATACAAAGCTTTAAAACAGCATTGAGTTCGTTAGGAAGAGTTTTTGCTGCCAAGGCTTGGCGGTGAATAAACCAATGAATCCCAACCACATCAGCATTCTTCTCTTTGACCAACTGCACAAAGCCTGAACGAGAACCCAGCATTGAAGGAGCACCATCATTGCATGCACCAATAAGTTTTTGCCAAGAACGTTCGTGTTTCTTAAAAAAGTCTGATACTGCTTCCATCACATCTACAGCTTTAGTAGTGGTTAACAGTTCAGTAGAAAACATCAGTTCATCCTTCATTCTTTCATTTTTATGACCTTTCAAGGTTATTGACATTGGATTGAAGATGCGGTGGAGGTGGGCGTGATAGGGGTGGGGGGACACTCGCACTCACGCCAAGGCCAAACGGAGGTATCGTTACACACACCCGTTGTGTCTGACAGTAACTGCTATGGAGGGGGACGGTTTCGAGAATATTGAACTCTTGTGTGTTTTGATCTGTTTTATTTTAAACAATGGCTTTAATTTTTTACAAACACTTGACCATTATGTTAAGTGAATATTCTTTATGTGGAAGCGTGGAAATTGGTAAAAAATAAGTGGAAATTGAAAACATTACAAAAACAATTTTGAAAACTTAGAAAGACTTTATTTCAAAATTCTGAGGAAATTATTTTTGTAATTTTTTTTATTTATTTCATTTGGGTGTCACGCCCCCCTGGACTTTCTCCACGCCCCCCCCCCCCAGGGGGGCGCGCCCCCCAGTTTGAGAACCACTGCTCTGGAGTCTTCAATGCGTCCTTGTAACATTCGTGCTTTTCGTTTTCCTTCCGCCAGTTGTTCCGGAGAGTGGCAGCTGCCCTCCCAGGTATGGACTCACCAGAAAACCGCCCTCCTGAAGACAGTATCCTTTTACCCTTCGTATACGTACACTTTTATATTATATGGCGCTTTCTTTATTCATTAATTACTTACTTCACTTGTCTTACACAAGTTTTATTTTTCTGCACAGCTTTTCTATTTTTGCTGTAGCTGTTGCATGGTTCAGTAATGAAATGCCTCCGCCGAATCTCTTTTCCTATCCTCCCACCTTTTCATGTTTCACGTCAAGTACCTTTCAACACTGTACAAAATGCTATCTTTCCACGTATTATAGACAGGCTTTAAACATCCAAAAACAGAAGGAGGAAGTCGAGTGACACAGTTTTTCATGTTTTGTTTTTACTTAGCATGCGTTTTGACCTACGAGTGCCAATTCTTTCAATAGTATTTTACAATCTAAATTTATCGATCTATTTGTACGTAGCTCACCATTCGGTATCGATATATCGTCATGATTAATCCTCTCACTGTTGTTTAGAGTGTACAAATACTGCACCCGTAGCTGTTCATCATCAGCATCGTCATTTTCTTTCCGATACATTTCTACGTTTCATAATTTAAACATAGGTATCGCACGTTTTCTTATTTTATCAATTAATACCCAACCTACCGGGAGGCTTCTTCCTACCTATTTGGACCTTCGAGGGAGGACCTTCCCCCCACCTTCTTCAACTTGTGCAGTTATGGCCTGGTCATGGAAGAAGATAGGAGGAAAGCTCACTTCAATGGGCCTATGCACGCGCCTTTTTTCCTTATCGCGACACAGTAGTGTTCTCTGTAGGTGGTGAACAGAGTTAAGAAGTACTATTGAACGGGGGTTTGCGATGTGCTCCAGTTGCGATGTGCACCCGGCGATGTGCTCCCAGGCTGGTCGATCCGTATTCGGCGATGTGCTCCTGGGAAAGCGATGTGCTCCCAGGCTGGTTCGAAACGCATCCGGCGATGTACTCCCAACACAAAACTTTCCTTCCCACTTTCACAGACTTAGGACTGTCTTCTGAAGAAGGTGTGGCTAAAAATTGTGTGTTGACTTCATTCAACATTCGTCAAATCATTGATAGATAGTAGTCAGGAGGTTAAAATATCGGCTGCATACAACATTCGTCCAGTAGTAGGGGGCAGTAGGACCAGCGATAGTTTCTTCGAGACTCTTTTTACATATTCGTACAAAGGAAGGTCGTGGTGGCGTTTTTTTTTTCGTATCAGGCGCTGGATCCCTGCCTCTTTGAGTTTTTTCTTACTCGAATAGAAATCCTACTTTTTTCACTTTTAAGATTTTTTTCGTGTTATCAACCTTTGGTCACTGAAAAGGCCATAACTCCCTTAATATGGAGAGTAAAACCTCTTTCCCACATTTACTTCCGGCAGTAACAACTTCGATTCGATTCGCCATCACGATAAATAAGTGCGAGATAACGGTGGCGAAAGTGGGGAGTACATCGCGTCTGTTTGTATCGTAGAGATCGAAGGAACTCGACCTCACCAGGAGCACATCGCAACGCTTGAGCCAGGCCGCGTTCACTTCCCCTTCACTTTTCGAGCGGCTGGGAGCACATCGTACTCCCCCCTCCCCCCTATTGAAGGTCGCGAGAGCTCATAATGCTTCCCTGATAAACACTTACTCCAACATATTTTTCCATGATGTGTTTCTCGTCATTAACGTTCATTTCCTCGTCTTTCTGTTCAATAGTGGTTCTTCTCCTGAAATTTAATTTTCTCGGCGTCCTGTTCATCTACAGTGATTCGTCTCGAGTTTGCATTTCACTTATTCAAAACACGAAGTAGGATAATGTCAATTCCGATAACTTGGGACCATCAGTACACTTTAGTGGAAATTCAGAGTGGTGCAGCAAGACTTATGATATATGATGATACTTTTGTTTTTCATTTTATGGTAAGTATGTACATTACTCCTTTTCTCCTGGTATTTCATTTCTATTAAAATACTCACCAACAAATCAACTGGTTCAACAGAGTGTCCGAAATTGTACCCCACAAGTAATATTCATGACGTGCAATTTAAAAAAAAAACTGGGATTGAGCATGAGCGACGTAGCTCGCTCTAGCGACCGAGTGGTGTACTATTGGGGCACAATAATATGTTATATTCCTTTGCCACCTAGAGGTTGCCCTAAAAGCTTGTGGAGGGGGGGGGAGGACTTTTCGTCGCGCTTCTTTACATTGACTGAGCTTTCCTCCTATCTTCTTCCGTGGCTTGGTGGATTATTGCAACGTGGCAATATTTCGCTTTGTACATCTAGACGAATTTCTCTCAATTTAGTCTGTCAATGATTTCAGAAAGCCAAGTTGAAGCTGCACCTTTGAAACAGTCAGTGAAAGCCTTGACTAACTGGGCAGTGTTTGGCCGGTGCTCTCTCATGATCAGTTCCTCGTTCTAATCCATCTTTTTGGATTGGCAACATCAGGATTAAATTCTGGGAATTTGAATTGTTGTTTTGGTGCTGCCATATTTGGGAGACGAATGTGTAACTCGCCAAACATCTAGGCTTGCATTCCAATTAATTGTTCCATTTTTTAAATTTTTTTATTTCGTTTATTGATGGCAATAGATGCTACTAAAAGTACCCATGTCGCCAGGTATTTACAATGTTACAGGTTACGATATGTTCACACACCAAATATGTATTAAAATTAAACTTCTGTGATCAAAATGACACTGCTACGTCTTCCAAGAACTGTAGTAAATTGTGGTATCCTCGTCGATCCAAGTTCATCAGTACATCTGCGAAGGATGCTTGACGGTTCAGCAGAACTCTGTAACTTCTCTCTTCATCGTATTTCTGGCAGTCCATGAATAATGTTCCGCATCCTCCAGTACACCGCACTGGCCACAAAGTTGGCTAGAAGCGTAGCCGTATAAATTTAAAATTTTATTTATTTTTCCATGACCCGTTCTGATTTGGATGAGGGTTACCAATTTTTCTTCGGATATTTTATATATTTTGAACCATTGGATCGTTCTGATGCGGGGGCACACTTGGAAATGAAATTCGCCCTCAGTTTCCGACCGGTGCTCATTTACCCTTTGCAGCGTATGAAGTATCTTGGTCACAGTATCGCTCGAGACTTCGACGAGATCGGACCTCCAGCTACCTCTTATCTCTTTCCGTGTCAACAACACTTCGACCGGTGAGTGCACAACTATCAATTAAAAGGTCACCTACTGGTCTAGAAATGGGAGACCCAGAGCCTAAAAAGCCACCTGATATTGGCGGTGTTGAAAACATGACTGTTGACGATCTTTCTACAACAAATTTAAAATTTAAAATAGAAGATTCAGGACCGTTTTACGTTATCCTAGAAAGTGAGAATGTCACTGAAAAGGGCATTTCTAGATTACATCCGATGACTTTGGGAAAACTCTTACATGAACAACACTCAGAAATTTCTAGAAATATTCTGAAAATAGAAAAAGTTGGACGTAATCGTATTCGAGTGGAGCTTAATAATTATGTTTCGGCAAATAAACTAACGGAGTCCGATGTATTGAAAACTAGAAAATTCAAAGCTTACATTCCCAACTACCTAATGAAACGTTCTATCGTAATACGTGGAATAGATACTGGAGTTACAGAAGAGGAAATAAAAACATTCGCGAAGGATCCTCAGGGTAAACCATTGAATATAATTGAAGTTAAAAGAATGTCTCGCAGTATAACGGATCAAGCTACTAACAACCCTATCCGTGTTCCGACTCAATCCGTTAAAGTCACTATTCGAGGACAAAATATTCCGCAATACGTAACTATACTTCATGTATATTGCTCGGTGAGTCCTTACATCCAGCGTGTTGTCCAGTGCCAACAATGTTGGAGGTTTGGGCATTTTAAAGATCAATGTAAGGGATCAGTACGCTGTGATCGATGCGGAGAACCGCATGATGTTGCGGCTTGCGTAAGTCTGGTTAAACGTTGTGTACATTGCAGTCAACAGCACTCAGCTTCTGAGAGGAAGGTGTGTCCACAATTTCAAACGGAACAGGCTATTAAAAATACCATGAGCACACATCATATTTCGTATACTGATGCAAAAAATTTCATCAACGGTCGATCATATGCATCTAATACTGCGCCACCTGATTTTCGTGATAAATCAGTTTTTCCAGCTCTACAAAGCGATTCATTTCCCGATCGATCCTACAACACCGGATTCCGTGCCAAAAAACGAGTTATTTCTCAAGGAAACACTCCAACATTCAACCCTACTGAATACTCTAGGCTAATTCAACAACGATTAGAAAAGAAGAACCAAACTGGTGGTCTCATATCATCAAACCCGCATAAGTCATCACAACATGGGGAATCAGTAACTTCCCCGGGTGTTAGCTCTTCGCAGGATTGTCTTGTCGATCTAATTCTTTCAATAATATCAAGTCTGAGGTCACACGTTAGTATAAATCTTGATGATGAACTATTGAAAGTGATGGTAAGAGACAAATTAGGTTCAAGATCTCGTGAGACTGAATGAATTTGAAATAACTCAAATTTGGATAAACTTAAACATATTCAAGTAATAAGAGAATCAGTTATAATCTCTTCAGCAGTTTTTTTTTTTTTCAATAACGTACAATCTTTCGAGTACCTTCATTTTCATCTGGCAACGAAAGTACCTAATTCTCCTTTCTAATGATAACTATGAATAATCTTCATATTTTGCAGTGGAATGCGCGTTCAATTGTTCCTAAAAAAGGAGAATTGGAGCAGTTTTTATTGTCCAAGGGAATATCTGTAGCATTAGTTAGTGAAAGCTGGTTAAAACCGACCAAAAATTTTGTAATAAGAAATTACAACATCCTACGTCATGACCGTGCAGATGGATGGGGAGGATCTATACTCCTAATCAGAGAAGACATCCCGTACGATGACTTATCTACGAACATACCACATTTTGACAACTTACAACGAGTCGGCGCTAAACTAAAATTTTCAACGGGGATGCAACTACATATAATGTCTCTATATAATCACGATCGGAATAATTTGACACCCAGACAGTGGAAGGAATTGTTTGATTCCATCCCTCACCCTAAAATAGTTGGAGGAGATCTTAATGTTCATTTGGTATGTATGGGCTCCAGTTATTCAGACAGGAAAGGAGTACAACTTTTAGAAGGCATGGAGGACTCAAACCTAGTATATTTGAACTCAGGCGCCCCAACATTACTCCCTAGAGCGAACACAGTAAACAGCTCAGCTCCTGATATAACACTTTGTTCACCAAATTTGGCCACTCTCTTTCATTGGGAAGTAGGAGACAACCTATTGGGATCAGACCACCTACCAATAACATATTCAACTTCAGCTTATCGTATTCCTGCTCAAATTACTCCTACGAGAAAATGGAAGGTGAAAGAGGCCGATTGGTCAGAATTCCGAAATTTATTGAATTCAAATCATGACCCCAACGAGCCCATGGCGTATGATACACTCATTGCAAAATTTAATTACGCTAGTGAGAGTGCTATTCCTACATATAAACCCCGATCTATTACGCAACCCAATGCAATATGGTGGAACGAGGAATGTAAAAGAGCTTTCCAAGCTCGCCAAGAAGCTTTCCGTAATTGTAGACCAAACTTTACTGGCAACAATTTCGAAATATATAAGGAAAAGGATGCAATTTTCCGAAGACTCGTACTGGAGTGTAAAAAGAACTCTTGGATTTCCTTTTGTAATGATCTGACTAAGTCAACTCCCCTTGCAAAGATATGGTTCAAAATTAAGTTGATTAAAAACAGGAAAGCTGGCAATAATCCTCCAACACAAGAAGGCGATTGGATCGAGGAGCTTATGAACAACTACGTTCCTAGTTCCGTATCAAACCTCATTGAATTCGATGGAGAATATAATGAGAGATCCACTAATTTGATGTTGCCGTTTACTAGTTTTGAATTAGAAGCCTGCACAAAGAAACAACTGAATACTGCTCCAGGAAAGGATGATATCGTTTACCCTATGATTGCTAACCTACCTACTGCTCTCAAAAACTCCTTGCTCTCTATGTACAATGAATTCTGGGCTCAGGGATCATTCCCAGAGGAATGGAATCAAGTAATTGCTGTACCGATACTTAAGCCGGGGAAACAATCAGGTATATGGTCATCATATAGACTCATTTCATTGACATCGTGCTTATTGAAAACGTTCGAGAGAGCTATAAAATCACGTTTAGAGTGGTATGTTGAATACAACGGCTTGCTACCTCAATCACAGCATGGTTTCAGACAATCGCGAGGGACTTATGATGGGATTACCAAATTAGTCACAAGCATTCACCAATCTCTCACAAGTCGGAGAATCACACTTGCACTGTTCCTGGACATTTGTCGAGCGTACGACCATGTGTTGTTGGAAGAATTGGCAGAGAGAATGCGTATAATAGGGCTACCCCGAGATTTCTGTAGAAATATAATAAACCTATACCATACTCGCCACATATTTGTTCGAGTTAACCAGAAATTGTTTGGGCCTAGAACGTCTCATTTGGGTATTTCGCAAGGAGGAATTCTATCGCCTATATTATATGCTATCTATGTTGGCGATATTGAGGACATTGTACCTGATGAAGTTAAAATAATGCAATTCGCTGACGATATCTGTGTGTTTGTAGAATGTGACGATTTATCGTACGGAATTGGAAAACTTACCGAGTTCTATCATAATCTAAAAGGTTGGTGTACAATGAAGAACCTACAACTGTCACTGGATAAATCGGTTATTGTCCCATTTACCAGAAAGCGAAAATTGCTCATAGGTGAATATGTAACAATCGATGAAAACAGAATACCAGTTAATCGAACCGTCAAATTCCTGGGCCTATGGCTCGATAGGACTCTCACCTGGTCTACACATATTGAACACGTTCTCAACAAAACAGATCGCTACTACAATATATTAAGAATTATTACAGCGCTGAAATGGGGAGCAGACCCTGACATATCTCTAATCTTTTACAAAGCTACTGCTCGAGCCATTATGGATTACGCCTCCGTATTTTATGGGCAAGCTAGTGATACAAATATGATGAAAATATGTAGGCAACAATATAAATTTCTGCGGTTATGCCTGGGGTGTTTAACATCGACTCCAACTGATGTTCTTCTGGCAGAGACAGGCGAACTACCTATGAAAATTCGAGTCCAAATGTTGAGCGATCGATATATTTTGAGACTAAGATCGAGATGTAGTGAAGCTCTATATGATATCTGTAGACTGAGTGTATTTGATTTGAACTCTGAGGATATGCATATACGGAAATCACCAATGTTGATGGTTAGTTTTATCCAAACCGAATGTGATTTCTCCAAAGTCTACAGAAGTTTGAGACCTCCTAAGTTCACCTTGGAATATGAAGTATTGATTAATCCTGTCTGTATAAATAGGTTTGTACCAAGAAGAAATGTGAACAGTAACTTGAATGTTGAGTTCAACGCATTTACCTCATCTAAATGGCCGAATAGCAAGCTCATATTTACGGATGGGTTCAAGAGTGGGGAGTTTGTTGGGTGCGCATTTTGGAATCCGGTAACAGGGTATAGAGCAATGTATAAATTACCTCCCATGACGTCAAGTTACCATGCAGAAACTGTAGCGATTGTAAAGGCCCTTGAGTATATTCTGCAACTGAGAGAATCAGATTCAACGCACATCATATGTACAGACTCCCTAAGTGTTCTGCGGAAAATTGGCTCATCATCCTTCAAGCGCGTGTC
Organism: Apolygus lucorum; assembly: GCA_009739505.2. Lineage (NCBI taxonomy): Eukaryota > Metazoa > Arthropoda > Insecta > Hemiptera > Miridae > Apolygus > Apolygus lucorum. Next base: position 10,663,349 of record CM019177.2, on the reverse strand, counting down.
AAATGGACTGACAAAAGAACTTTTACATCTACTACATACGTGCCAAAGCAACAGCATAGATATTCAATTCTTATGGATAAAAGCGCACGCAGGAATCAATGGAAATGAGATAGTCGACCGCTTAGCGAAGGAGGGCTCGAATTCAGGACTTCCGTTGGATTTGGCAGTTGAGGTGGAGGACTTCTTCCCGTCGATTGTCGGGATCCATAGAAGTAAATGGCAGACGCTATTCTCAGCATCGACGGAGGGTGCCTTTTACAAGAGGTGGCAGCCGATCATCCCAGTTAGACCATGGTTCAATAGGAAAGAAGTGGACAGAAACTTTGGTAGAACCATATGCAGACTAAGAGCGAATCACGGAGTCTGCGATTCATACTTATTCAGAATTGGAGTGCAGGAATCGACGGAATGCAGCAGATGTGGTGAAATAAATGGAAACCTGGAACATTTAGTTATGGAGTGCCCCACTTACCGCGCGCAACGAGAGGAGTTTTTTGAAGAGACTGCGGAGCTTATAGATAATAATCCTTTCAACTACATAACTTTAATACAAAGTGGAAATTATTTAATATATAAGAATATTCATAAATTTTTAAGCTCAGTGAATGTACATGTATAAATTAATGTAAAATAATATTATGGCTGTATAAAATCTTAATGCCAATAAAAAAAAAAAAAAAAAAAAAAAAAAAAAAAAAAAAAAAAAAAAGTATCTTGGTGTTGCAGACTGATCTAGCCTCATGTTCGGGGATTTTGATATTTGTGATAGTCTAGAGTTGAACGGCGTCTTTGGCAATCTTATCTGCTCGTTCGTTCCCCTCTAATCAATAGTGGCTTGGTACCCATTGTTTATGGACATTCTGCATGGTTGCTGTAAGTAGTCTTGCGATTTCTATCACCATATAATATATGGTGACACTATATTATAGTGTCTGGCTCGTCCCTCTGAAACACCCTGGATGCTCATACATGCAGATCGCGAATCAGTTACTATTACTGCCTCTTCGACGTCTTTATTTCTTATTAGTTGAACTGCAAACCATATTACTGCCAGCTCCGAGCTCTTGATGTTCATGATCTGGGGAAGCGCGTACCTATATTCCCGTTCGTCTCGAGGAAATGTTCCATTTGGCTTTGTTGAGGAGTTGGATTCGGTGGAACTTCGTTTTCGACGTTGAGAACTTCATCAGAATCCACTTGATTTTGCTTATCCACCTCGTCTGTAATCTCGCTACGTGAGAATAAAGAACCCGTGATCTCGCCAAACACTACACGCACTGAACTGGTATTTAAAAAGTTTGGTAGAATAATATTCTGCACGTGAGCGAAGATAGAATCACAACTTCTGATTCACAATTTGAATATTTTCCAATCAGGAGTCGAGGGTGTAAAAAATAAAAATTGTAAAGTTTAACGAAGTTATTATATTTCAAGGACTTGTGTCTCATATTCAGTCTGGGACGATACTAACCGTCTCATTGTCAAACCATCAAGCTCCCAAGGTCCAAGTAGGTAGGAACAAGTATTTTGGTAGGTTGGGTATTAATTGATAAAATATTAAAACGTGCATTACCGATATATGTGACGTACAATATCTACCCCACCACACTAGTAAGCTAGAAGAATTCTTAGCAGTTTTTGGTTTCAGTAGAAATCAATTAGTCCAGCTGGCTTGACACGCTGAGGTGTCTAGGTACTATTTTCTTTGGCACTTATTAAATTTAGATCATAAACAGGGTGTTCCAGAAGTTATGGTCCACCCTCCGGCATTTCCGTATTTAATTACGTGATAAAATGGGCCCAACGCCATTTTTCATATTTTTTTTGTAAAAAATTCAGGAAAAATACTTTTGCGCGCAATTGTGCGCAATTGACACTAACTTTGTTTTTTCAAATGGGAACTCCAATTTTTTATTGCAGATTCAGATTCGACGTCAATTTTCATGAGAAATTCATACCCGAATCGATTTTTTTTATTGCGTGCAACTGGTACTTTTTGCGCGCAAAGTGACCAGGGTGCGCAAAAGTGAATTTTCTTTAACCCCAAGTGTGGCACATTTTTTTTCATTATTTTTGACGCTGAATCACGTGGTGAGGTCCTTTCTTCGATTTCATCGTTATTTTTCCAAATTTAGAAGGAAAAATTATGTTTTTGGACTTTATTTTCCCTCACCTATTCGCAATACGGGCTGGGTGGGGACCTGGCTAGATTAAAAATAAATTCCTCACTTCTAAATTTTAAAAAATATATTGGAAAGTAGGTAGGTACTAACCTACTTTAATGTTTAAAAAAAATCAAAAAGCTTCTCATTTCAAAATTTTCAAAAAAAATTAAAAGTTACAAAATCTCAAAAAAAGTAGTAATAAAAAACTAAGATAATAATAATGAAATTAAAAAATCACAGCAACTGCTCGAAATTACCTCCTTTTGCCTGCAGACAAGTAACAAGTAAGTTTTAATTTTTTCAAAGGTTTTTAGATGAGAAGGATATTGATTTTTTTTACATTAAAGTAGTACCCACTTACTTTTCAACATTTTTTAAATTTAGAAGAGAGGAATTTATTTTTAATCCTGCCATAGCCGGTCCCCAGCCCGTGTCGCGAAAGGGGGAGGGAAAATTAAGTCCAAAAACATTATTTTTCCTTCTAAATTTGGAAAAATAACGATGAAATCGAAGAAATGACCTCACCACGTGATTCAGCGTCAAAAATAATGAAAAAAAGTCTGCCAAGTTGGGTGGGCAGTATAGCTTCCTCACTCATTGTAATATGGACGTATAGAATCAGTTGGCGAAAAAATTATGATTCAAAGAGTTATTGAATACCAAAATATTGGCGATAATATGCGGGATAGGGTTGCAGGTATTAATGTTTATAATATTTTTATAATTTTTATAAGGTATTATAGTTTATAATATTTTGTATTTTCAACGTAGAATTTTACTTAGCGGTCCACCGTCTAGGACCTAACCCACACAATCCCTGAAAATTTCATCGAAATTGGTTGAATAGTTGCGGAGTTTTGGTTGTAACAATAAATTTAAAGTTCGCGCATGCGCAGCGGCTATTGCTTGACCAATTTGATTGAAACTTATAGGGTGTCTCTTAGAAGTTAGTCCCTAACTAACCTCCAAATTTGAGCAAAATCGGTTCATTAGAAACCGAGAAACCGAGGTTCCAGGAAATTCACGATTGCGCATGCGCACTCGCTCCTATTGGTCCGAAGGTGCTGAAATTGATAGGGGACCGTCTAGGACCTAACCCGCACAATCCCTGAAAATTTCATCAAAATCGGACCACAGGTTAGTATAGTCTTGCCCGGGACAAGGATTGACCACAGACAGACAGACAGACAGACACGGAACCAAAATTGTTCGGGAAGCTCTAAAACGCAAAAAGCAAGTGGAAATTTTGATTTTGGAGGACATTTTTTTTTTTCACTTCTTTCACGAATACAAAGCTTCCCTACCTTCGGTAGTGAGGAAGCAAAATGTGCCACACTTAGGGTTAAAAAAAATCACTTTTGCGCATCCTGGTCACTTTGCGCGCGAAAAGTACCAGTTGCACGCAATGAGAAAAATCTACTCGGGTATGAATTTCTCATGAAATTTGACGTCGAATCTGAATCTGCAATAAAAAATGGGGGTTCCCATTTGAAAAAACAAAGTTAGTGTCAATTGCGCGCAATTTTTTTGCGCAAAAGTATTTTTTCTGAATTCTTTACAAAAAAATATGAAAAATGGCGTTGGACCCATTTTTTTACGTAATTAAATACGGAAATGCCGGAGGGTGGACCATAACTTCTGGGACACCCTGTATATTTATATATCTGTAGGAAACTTATTTTTGGTTTCAAAAGTTCTTTTAATGGAGTGTGCCATGTCTTCAAAAATGAATTATTCCTATTTCATTTTGTAATTACTTGTAGAGTAGAGTTCAGAACACATCAAACTCGTCAGTTAGCATTTATAATCATCATAGAAATATGTAGGTGATTGCTTGGATGTGTCGGTTTATTTTCTCTCTAAACAGCCGATTCCACGAGAGGATGGAGGAAGTGAATTAATCTTGGATGCTGCTCTGCCAAAATATCCAACCAGTTGCTACTAGGAAATTAACTCACTTGAGTGATAAACTTGTGTGAATTGTTGAGTGTAAATTTTCATTTGTCATCAACACCCTGACAGATTTCATGGCGATAAAGCCATCCAAGTTGGCGATTGCACCTCAAGTAGGCCAGTAGGAGCGATCAAAGCGTGGTGGCGTGTTATGATTCGCTGTATCACTAGTTGCATTTCCTACACTTCATTCTCAAAATTACTAGTTCATTGTTTTGAGTTCTTTCGTTGAAGAAAGCCTGAATAATTCTTACTATCATTACAATGGCGCTTTGATATTTCAGATCTCAGAATGAAGCATCCAGATATGCCCACTTTCACCAAACACTCGAAACGAGTTTAAACCAAAAGAGGCGAGAGATAATCGACGTTTAGTAATAATCGTCTTTCACCAGAACGATTTACGAGTTTAAACTCCTTCTCGGGGGGTTCGAGTTTAAACGGTCGAAAGTCGGCCGAATCAACTAGCTTACCTCGTTTAACTCAACAATATGGCCGCGCATTTATTTGTTATTATTTTCGGGATGAAACTGCGAATTATTTTTGCATTTCGAATTATTTATTTTTTTTTATTTAGAGGAGGTCCTTCGACATTGGAATCGGTCGTGCCAAGGAATGGGTATCCCAGTAGGTGACCAAACAATCCACTCCCTGCTCTTCGAGGATGACCAGATCATCATGGCTCAGGATTGGCATGATGTTGTGTTTATGCTCAAGAAACTCAATGAGGCATTCCGGGCTGCGGGGCTTACAATCAATGTCGGTAAAACTGAATATTTGGTTGTAGGCGGAGACGGTTACGACATAGAGGTGCCTGGGCTGGGAACTGTGAAATCCGTCGAACAGTTAAAGTATCTGGGTTCAATCGTCGATAGGTCCGGGACGAGTGGAGCTGATATCGACCGTCGTATCCAACTTGCTAGGGCAGCGACGCGATCCATGAATGGGATCCTCTGGAGTCTGGAAGTAAATCTACACACAAATCAAGTTGTGGAAAGTATCCTGACTTATGGAGGGGAGGGGTGGTCCCTCACACAGAGGAATCGTCAAAGGTTGGCTGCCATGGAGATGGACGAGTTGCAACGGAGCTGCAGGGTGTCCCGATTGGAGAGGATCCGTAATGAAACCATCAGGGAAACAATCGATCAGCCAGAGACTGTAGTTGCACGTCTGGAAAGAAAAACCCTGAAATGGTATGGGCACGTCAGGCGGATGCCTGAGTCAAGATGGCCGAACAAAAGATGTTGAGCTGGTCGCCGAGGGGACGTCGAAAGAAAGGCCGTCCTAGAGTTACATGGAGAGGAGGAGTTTTTGGCTCTATGCGCAGGCTGTCTTTGGACGACGACCAGTGGCAAGATATAAGATCTTGGAGTCAGGCGATAAGGGGCAACCCCTGACAAGGGGAAAGGCCTTCAAAAGTAAGTAGAATTATTTTTGACTCGTCTGACGATGACGACGACGTCCGAGTCGAATCCTGGATCAGATTCCACATTCCGAGGTGATGGACAAGACTGAGTTTCTGCCTTTCCAAGCCCCCAGTCGTCCAACTGCTCGACTAGATTGACACTCGCCTCGAGTTCCCGTCATACAAATAAGCTCAACACGTTAATTTAAAATGAATAATGGTCTTTTCAATAATAGAATAGTGCAACCTACATTCCTTGGGTGTTTCTATTCAACCATACATGGACGAATTATACAAATTGACCATTATACAAAACGACCAGTTCGACCAAAATACATTTCTATTGAGGTGAAATTGGGGGCCCTCATCTTCGAGTGTACATCTATCGGTAATCATTTAAATTGTCGAAGTACATTCCTACCCTTCAGAACAAGGCGGCGGCCACTGTGTTTCACTAGGATACATCAAGGAAGGTACTTGAGTCTGGGGAAATACTGTTGTATTGCGCTCGTTGCGGCTCAAAGTGATGATGTGTACGAGGCTTGTCCCAAAAGTAAGGTCTCCAAGCTCGTAGCGGACAAGGGATTTTTTTTTCAAAAGTTGGCAACAGTGTCGTAAAGATTAGTTCCTCCCCTTCCAGGTTGCAAAAATATCAACCGGATCGGACCGTTAGTGCAGTTTTGACAAGCGACAACAATGAACGTGTCAAGGCCGTCTTCGTCCACTACCCTCTCAGACTATGCTCCGTGCGAGGTCTGTGCAGTGATCCGGTTTCTTCATTCACGTGGTGAGACCCCATCAGCCATCCATCGACAATTATGTGACTGCTATGGATCAACCTGTTTGTCCATTAAAAATGTAAGAAAGTGGTGCAGAGAATTTTCAGAAGGGAGGAAGAATGTTCATGATGAACCCAGAAGCGGAAGGCCATCTTTTTCTGACGATCTCAAGGAGCATGTCGAGTCAGCAGTTCGCGAAGATCGACGATTGACTGTTCGAGAACTTAAAGAAAACCTTGTCATACCCAAATCCTCGATTAACAGAATCCTGAATGAATTGGGATACCGAAAATTGAGTGCAAGATGGGTGCCAAAGATGCTTACAGAAGATCACAAACACCAACGTCTTGAGACGTCCCACAAGGTTTTGGAGCTCTATGGTGAAGAAGATGAAGCATTCTTGGACTCCATTGTGACAGGTGACGAAACCTGGGTCTACCACTTCACCCCTGAGTCAAAACAACAGTCAATGGAGTGGAGGCATTCATTTTCCCCCAAAAAAAGGAAGTTTAAGGTGACTCAATCTGCAAAAAAAAATCATGGCAAGTGTGTTTTGGGACAGGAAAGGAGTCCTTCTCATCGACTTCATGCCAACTGGGACCACCATAAATGCAGCAACTTACTGTGAGACGGCAAAAGATGGTCCACCCTGTTGGAACCAAAAGACCGAGTTCCTCCCAACCTATCGCGAATGGAAGCTGTGGCAGGTTTCAGGCACATCACCGGCCATGATTACCTGAATGCCCACCTCCACAGGATCCGAGTGAAGGACCACCCAGGATGCACATTGTGCCAATCCCCTACCCCAATGACGACAGACCACCTATTTGACTCCCCTCACCTTGAGGACATTAGAAATTCTTTCTTGCCGGACGACACCCACTGGGTGAAAATCGCGAAACTATATTGGGCTGCTCGAGGTCACATGGCGGAAGAGCCGCAGACCTAAAATGGCGTAGGGGGGGGAAAAAAAAACCTTGAAAAAATTGAAAAAAGCCATAAAAAACAAAAGACCTGGGATGCTGACAAGGGGAGTGCGCCTTCTGCATGACAATGCTCGACCCCAGGTGGCCCGGGACACAAAAGCCCTTTTGGATCTCTTCAGTTGGGACGTTCTCCCCCATCCCCCGTACAGCCCAGACCTCGCCCCATCCGACTACCACTTGTTTACTAACCTGAAGAGACATTTGGGTGGAAAAAGGATGGAAACCGACGAAGAAGTGAAGGCTGCAGTGAAGGACTACTTCGATAAAGAGGTGGACGGAAAGTTCTATGACGCAGGGATAAAAAAGCTGCCAGAGCGACTCAAAAAGTGCATCGAAGTGAACGGCGACTACGTCGAAAAATAATGTATATATATATTGAATATAACCATACAAAAAAATTTCAACAACAACTTTTTTTTCGATTATTTAAAATTGTGGAGACCTTACTTTTGGGACAAGCCTCGTAATAAGTCAAGTGATAGATAGGTGATGAAAATAATCAGCAAAATGAAACGAAGGAATTGATATGAACCGGAAAACTTGAAACAAACCACAGGAATCGGCAGAATAAAAAACGAAGAAATTCGCCGACACTGATAAATCTACACAAGGCGGGAATCTACTGATAGTAAGCGCGGGAGGGGTTGTTGTTCAACGCTTCTATTGCCCCAATACATGTTCTGCTCGACATTTCAAGTTTAGCCAAACTCGATTATCTTAAACGACGTTTAAAGATGATTTGGGTTGGTGAAAGACGCTTGCCATTTTCCCGGGTTTATTCCTCCAGATTAACTATACAGGGTGTAAGCCTAACTGGTCTGCCATACGGTGCCAGTCGATTCTACAACTAATTTGCAACAAAAAATGTCCCTTAGCAATTTTTTTTAAAACCCTTCGTTTTCGAGTTATTTTAACTTTAAACTTTTTTTCGTGATTATGACCTTATTTCATTAAATTGGTCATAACTCCTTTAATTTGCTGTGTAAATTACAATTTGAGGGTACCGTTGGAAAGAGCATTAAATTTCCTATCGGATAGTTGCCTTAACTTCTTTTTGAGTCAAGGTTTGAGACATGAAAACGTCCTCTAAAAAGAGAATTTTAAGTAATTTTGGAAACCTTGCATTTTTTCAATCTCAAATTGAACTATGAGAACCCATACTTTTTCAAGATGCAAGAACAGTGAAAACTGCGCCAGAATCTCAGCTTTCCAAAGGTATAATCAAAACATATTCTACAACCGTATTTAGGGGAGAAATTCGTGTTTGAACGCGGAAAAACGTGCATTTTTTCAACGAAATCGGCGCTCTGGCCTCCTGTTTCCGGAGGCCTCGCGGTCTACTGCGGCGCCCGCCCACCCACTGCTGTCGTCCGACCCCTCAAATCGACTAGACGGAGCGCCGATTTCGTTGAAAAAATGCACGTTTTTCCGCGTTCAAACATGAATTTCTCCCTCAAATACGGTTGTAGAATATGTTTTGATTATACCATTGGAAAACTGAGATTCTGGCGCAGTGTTCACTGTTCTTGCATCTTGAAAAAGTATGGGTTCTCATAGTTCAATTTGAGATTGAAAAAATGCGAGGTTTCCAAAATTACGTAAAATTCTCTTTTTAGAGGACGTTTTCATGTCTCAAACCTTGACTTAAAAAGAAGTTAAGGCATCTATCCGATAGGAAATTTAATGCTCTTTCCAACGGTACCCTCAAATTGTAACTTACACAGCAAATTAAAGGAGTTATGACCAATTTAATGACATAAGGTCAAAATCACGAAAAAAAGTTTAAAGTTAAAATAACTCGAAAACGAAGGGTTTTAAAAAAAATTGCTTAGGGACATTTTTTGTTGCAAATTAGTTGTAGAATCGACTGGTACCGTATGGCAGACCAGTTAGGCTTACACCCTTTATAGGCGTTTAGTTAAACGCGATTTGAACAACTTTTGGTGAAAGTGGGCCTTAGTAATGTAATAAACCATAACTCCTGTAAATCAAACTTGGTTCCCTTTCATATAATGATTTTAAATCAAACCCTGCACTTATTTATGCGTTCGAATGTGTTGTGGCACTACTCGACGAGTACTTCAAGGTGAAATAGACAGAATTTGTTTTGGTGCATGGCGGCCCCGTTCAACTGATTCACTAAGTACATAGTAAATTGTTGTTCTTCTCTTGGGTCTATCAAGTTCCTATTTTACTTATTTTTTTTTTTTCGCTTTATAAGTATTATTTTTATCAACTATTATCATTACTTCGGTAATTGTTTATTGTTTTGTTCCTTAACTTATTTTTTGTTTTTCCCTCCCCTTCCTTTCACCAGTGCAAGAAATTATGCTCAAAGACACTCCGAACGAGGGTGTTAACCCTGAAGGTGGTTGCGCATGTTGATGTTGTCCCTCAGCCCACGCCTTCGATGCAATGTATGCCATAAAGCTTAAAAAAACAGCACTATGTCGCTATTTTGTCGTTAGGCTCTGGACCCGCTGATGAGGCATGTACCGCTTGCACCGAATGTCACGAAAGCGGTCACCCGCTACCTAACCTCTGACGAACATACAAGAATAATTCCCTCCGCTCCCGATCCCTTCTTCGGAGCCCAAACGCCGGCTAATTAAAATATCAGTCAAAATATTGTGGAATGCGAAATCTCCGTTAGGCGATCCTTGAAGATCCATCTTTATTCGATATCTAAAAGGCTGTGGAGTCTTCAAATGTCCTAAATCCATCAGTTGGTTCCAACAATATCTGACAAAACTGATTCACAAGGCTCGTTCACGCCTGATAACAATAACATTTCGGGTCCTATGATTTGCAATTACGGATAAATTCACGGACTAAACTACTTTTCACAATACTTGTTTGATGGGTAAACTATTTGAATTTATCATTGACAAAATTTCATTCCTCGCTTTAATACCTTTTAATCCGACTCACCAAGTCTCAAAGGAAATCAAATTTTAGCTTGACTTAGGTTTATTCATTAAAAATAGGGTTTTCGTGCTTCAATTTTATTTACGGTTGTTATTGTTTATTGTTGAATTTTACGCTGAATGACGGCGTGGGAGAGTCGTCATAACCTATTCTCTTTAATGTGTATATAAATTAAAGGTAAAAATGTATTATGTTATAATAATAATAATAATCCTTATTTATTTTAATCGCAATCCCTTCAGTACTTATGTGACTAATTAATGATTCCATTCCTCATTATATTCGGATGTGTTAAATTCGATTAAAATTTTAATTTGTATCGTTGTTTTTTATTTTTTGTTGTGTTTTTGATCGTTTATTTTGCTTTCAATTGCGAAATACATTAGGTGTAGCATGAAACTGGATGAAATACCGTAGGTTGCATGATTGCGAGATGTCCACCTCTGATTTGTGTGCTAGCGCCTTGCAGAAAAGAGCTTGCCTTGCTGTTATCATGTGTAATGAGGAATTTCACCGAATTCTGTTTGCATTTTTCCTGAATAGTTAATGGTGTGGGAACGATGAAAATCGGGTTGATTTTGGAAAATAAGTCTCCTGTTATTTTTGGGAGACAATAAAAATTTACGATTTCAAAAAGTAACCAGGAAAACGGACCTCTTCAACGTGAAGTGGAAACGCTCTTAGAGAAAAGTTATCAAACAAAAACAGGGGAAACTCATTTTCTCCATCTTGCTTTTTCTATTTTTTCTCTTCAGTTCTTCGATTTCGATCTTTACTGGTCTTGTGAAATGTTGCCTCTAAGGCCCGCCGCAAATACAACCCAGCACACGCATAGCCCACGTCCGACCCACGCGTGGGTAGGAATGTGAAACACAGTTCTGCATTAGGTACCGCATATTGAACCCAGGCCACGGCTATCCCACTCAGTTGCTCTCCACGCGTGGGTCCGTTTGTATGTGCCCCACAGTTTTCGTGGGTCGTGGGTGCGTTGTTTCCTATCCTATTTATCAATAAAATATTTACCCCCACCACCCCCTCTAGAAAACACCTACCGGGGAGGTAGAATTCGAATTTACTCATTTTTCAGTATTTTACACGTTTTCCCGAATTTTGAACTCGTTCCTGGAGCGAGAAATTTATTTATCAATAAAATATTTACCCCCACCACCCCCTCTAGAAACCACCTAACGGCGTGGTAGAATTCGAATTTACGGCATTTCCAGTATACCTATTTAACACGTTTTTCCCGAATTTTGTACTCGTTCCTGAAGCGAGAAATTTATTTATCAATGCAATATTTACCCCCACCAACCCCTCTACAAAATACTGCTAACTTTTCTTCGCTGCTGATTGGTTTTTGGGCGTTGCATTCACCTCCCGTGACGTCACTTTTTATTAATTCATGAATTTCGCCAAACTGTTCCTGGGTAAGCCGAAAACTTTCCTTAAAAACATTGTCAGGGACTTCCGAAAACACTTTAAATTCACCACCAGTAGTTCTCCCAGCTAAATAGGTATTTCTTTTACTTTTTTTTTCGTTTAATTGAAGAATACAAAGTAATGAATTCCTCAGTCTTTGGCTCTGAACCGAGATCCAGGAGGAGCTCGATCAGCGAGTTGGGGAACATCTTGAAACGTGGTTGTGGTGTGGCACACGACTGGGTTCAATATGCGGTACCGGACCCAGCCCATGGTCGTGGGTTGGGGATGGGGTCGGCATGGGCTGTGCGTGTGCTGAGTTCAATTTGTGGCAGGCCTGAGGACTATAGAAGTGAGATTTCACGATCTCAGCGCTTCTAGCAGCCGAACATGAACTATTCCTGGTTGACGTCATCCTCCCGGTTATTTTAAACGTTCATATTTTCTACACCGTTTTGTTTATTCGTAAATTAGGAAGTACGGGCTGAAAGTTTGCCGTAGGAGGGGGTTTTTCGAGGCGCTGAATCCGATTTTGGGGTCAAAAATAAGAAATTCCGACATGGTGAAATTCCTCATTATGTTTAGCATCGTCTCCAGTGAATTTACCGACTAGACATAGCAAATGGAAGCAAAGAATTGATTTGGAAAATCAGAACTTCTTCAATTGGTCATAACTGATGTAATAACAGATTATTGAGAATATTGTTAGCATGCAGGTTTGGACCTGGGAAGGTTAGTTGCACACATCTCTTCTTAGTATCTCCAATACGCATCAAAAGTTATGAAGAAGTTCTTGATGGTAGTCCCAATCTGGTGTGCTGTTGGAGAAAGCGTATGTATAAGGTGAATGAAGAGGTTCCGCCTTGGTTTTAATGGCAGACTAGGATTTAGCTAAAGTTCTTCGCTAGGTACCATGAAAAAACATTGAATCATGGATTTGTTGCGCTCTGATTTGGAATGTAGCAATCTGGCTAATCAATGGGAAGGTCAGTTTGCCATTCTAAGTCTGGAGTCTCAGACAAACTACCTATGGAATGTCAGCTCTGTGGGGTCGTCAGGAGTGAATTTAATGCATTTAGCTCCTCTCTGCTGATCAGGGAGGAGATCGTTTGCCATTTGAACTCTGCAGTCTCAAAGAGGAAGATCCAGCTGGTTGGGGCTGACTTGGGGCCACTGAGACATGTTTCGTTCGTTCATTGTCACTGCCGCTGTAGGTACTTCACTCTTGCTAAACAACGTTTTGTAGCGAACTAACGAAACCATTGTTGACTTGAGTGCCAGTGTGGTAATTCCCGATCGTTTGGTATTTCCATCGCTTGGTTGGTAATATCGGGGAACCACATTATCCCTAGACACTTTTCCACAGGATCAGAACAGATCCCACCAAACCAGGGGTGATGTTTTGTTCATCAGCCTTCCAAGTGACCCGAGTAGTTTATCAGTAAAGTTTAACATTTGTTTCATGTCAGAATGACACTCACCCCAAACACAACTATTTTGTAACAAGTTGGCGCAGTCGGTAGGACAACTTGAGTTCAGCAGATTCCTCCCCCCCCCCACCCTTCAAGGAATAACAACAGACTCCAAAGCCAGTCAAATATAGAGTGTTCTCACTGGGTTGACTCCAACCCTCATCTCCCTGACTAGGTGATGGACTACAGGGCACGGCAGAATAACTTCCTTTTTTCAAAACTGTATAAGACGCATTGTATAATTCAGAAAGTTTGTAATTTGGTTTTTACAATGTAGGTCCACTAATAAAGTAATTTCAGGGAAGCTATTATACCTACCTCAAACCTTCCTTGACATCCTTTTTCTTGGTTTCTTTTTGATTGGTCAGCCACTCTAGGAAGGCCTTTAGGTGGTCATGGATACTATACATCTTACTGCTCATTGCCTTCTTGTATTCATTCCAAAACGCAGGCTATTGACATCTTTGTTTCCATCCTTGAAGTCATACAAGTATCATTTTTTTCTGTTCTACCCTCTGGTTCTTTCCTCATCATTCTGTCTTGCAAGTAATTATACTCCCATTGGTCAATCTTATCTCTAGGGTACTTGTTTGAATGTCTGGAGTGGTGTTTGGAGATAGAAAGTGCATGAGAAAGTCGAGTATCTAAGAAGGTATCTAAGAAACATAACTGAGTAAAATACTAGATAACTTTCAATTGACGTAATGGGCAATTCAGGCAAGTGTATATAATTTGTCTAAGTGAAAGACATCAGTGAGTGTTTTCCAAACAAATACTATGAGGGAAAGCCAATGGTTGGAAGGAAGCAAAAACCAGTGTTGCAACCTATCCTCTCCTAACAATGATGACGTCATGCGAAATCTTTAGGCTGGGACAATCCTTGTTCGAGTGGGTATCCGTGTAGACGAATCAACATGAACTCGATAAACTTTTTGGGATTGTGCGGGTTGACATGCAGATGGTTTCCTAAGAGGGTAGTGCAAGGTACTTAGAGATTGATGTTTTGAGATTAACTATTATGCATCGGATCATGTACACGATGGGTTATGGATACGAGGAAGCTATGTGCCACACCCCCTTGGTATACGTTTGGTAATTAGAATTTAACAACAGTTTGCATTATGCCGATTGCTTCAAGGAACAGACCCTATCAGGCTTCCCCACATAAGGAAGGGCTCTAAGGTCTCATCCAAGCAGTGCCATTAGTTACCTACCTCCTAGGAGGGTGACTTATAAGTAAGACTCATTTGCCAAAAAATGTTGTTACCATCCTGCTCACGTTTTGGAATTGTTTGCAATAATCCAAGGTTTCGCTGTAATCTTGTTCAGAATATGTTTTGCCCAATGAGATTTTTCAATTTGCAACTGAAGAACACACATGATGCCCTTTTTGGACTTGGCCAGTTTTCATAGGTGCAGTATCACAGCTCCTTTAGCCTTCCAGGTTCATCACTGGACGTCAGTGTCCTGAGGGCTGAGAGAAGCGCGTGCCTCCATACACTGCCTTTAGTTCCGCTTTCTGAGTGAGTGAGTGAAGTCTTTTGATCCAGCTTGTCGGCTGGATTTTCGCTTCAGTTCTGAACTGCAGATCTCAGTTTAGTGGACGAGGCTGGCAAAATTCCAAGGTCTGTGAGGCACTTGTAGGTCAAGTTGAACTCTGTGCTGGTGCACTGGCCAACACTCAGATCGTAGCTTGATCTTCGTAAAAAGCTAAATTGAAACTGTAGTTCACAAATATTCTTATTTCAAACGATCAACCACTGTATAAACTCCAAAGGGACGAAAATTAAAACTTGAGCAACTATGGGGGATTTGGAGACAGAAACCTGCACTGAAGGCAGTGTGTGGAGGTGAGGGCTTCTCTCAGCCCTCAGGACACTCTGACGTCCAGTGATAACCTGGAAGGCTAATGGAGCTTTGAATACTGCACCTACGAGAACTGGCCAAAGTCCAAAAAGAGCTGCAGTTGCACCCACAATTCGATCATCTCCCTCTTGTTCCAACAGTTTAGCTGTTACACCAACCGGGCTGCCATCGCCTGAAGTTCTCAGCGGTGAGTTTCCAATGATGCCTTGACAGTCTGCTTGGACATCATTTGGATCGATATTGTTTGCTGGAAAATTGTTAATTAAATGGAGAGCATAATACCCTCCCACAAACTAGACAAGATAAGATGATAAGATAATGGTATCAGTCTTCATGGGAGTAGCATGGAAGTCTTGGAGGAGATAACAAAACATAACACCCCATAAGTGGACCAACACCACATAGTTTGGTCAATCAGTGTTACCATGAAAAAATTAATTTTTTTCTTCGTCTAAATTGCACATTATTATAATTTATTGAAATTGTTGACGCTATTTATCCTATTCATGTTTTGTTCAAGTGTCTACTTTGCTTTTTTCCAAAACCCTCCTCTCGCTTGTATTCACAAAATCCCTTTCGACGGGATTCTCCTTTATCTGTGTTGCTACTTTGATCGATGTTCGCATGCGTTTGTGCTCAATTTTACTGTAACTTTCTGTGTGGGAATAACAGTAATGAAATCTAAAAGGGTGTGTGTCCTTAACTCCGGGGTCGTTCTCTCCCTCTACCCTACAGCTGTTGATCTTCAAACACAACACTCTCCACAGAGCGAGCAACAGGATTCCGAGGGTGGCTGCATGTGCTAATCGTCAGTGCTACCAATTTAACATAGCCTGGTCAACTCACAGCCCGCCTACTATACTGCGTTTTCAATTTAATTGTTTTACTTTGTTTTGTTTGTTTTAAAAGCGGTTTCTTTACTTGAAACAAGTAAAAAGTGGCCACGTCTTTTATGCTTCCTTTTGAATTACATATTTATGTTATTTATTATTTATTTTTAATATCTACTTCACGAGATGTGCGGATGGCACTTGTTTTGCTCACAACTCAACATAGTTATACCTACTCTAATGTTGTTCTCATTTCCTGGCCAAGAATTGAAACATTTAAAAAAACCTACCTACTAAAAGATCACCTTTGCCGATGTTAGAAACATCTATTATTCTTCTAATGGATTTATACATTTATTACCAGTTTTAAACGTGAAATCTTAGATTTTTAAAAATCCCTCGTAGGAGCTTGTAAAATAGTATCGTCCTGCAGATCTAATTGTACAAAGTGATTCGTTGCACGGTACCTATGCCTACCTGCTGAGAACTAGATCAACGAAATTATTTGGGTATTTAATTGCATTCGGGAGTCTTGAGTTCTACGGAAGGATGGAAGCACGTTTTACCAGCCATTAACAAATTCTGGAAACAACATATTTTACAAATAATACTAGGTTGAGATGGCTCTGGTGGTAGCTTATATGACAGAGATGGGATAGATTTAAGATCAAGTTTCATACTTGAGCACTGCATTTCCTATCTCGGACATTGAGGCAATTAGGCATAGCGACAAATGCTGGAAGCCCAATGATGATATGTCTACTCTGAATGGCTGAGAAGAACTGCCATGCTTAACACTCTCCGTGCGGATGATGGTAAACTCGTTTTCGCCTGTGGCGGAAGACCTTTTTGTCAGGAATTGAGAGCCCGCATTGAGTGCAAACCCGCAAATAAGATAACAGAATCCCCCGAAGTGAAAACGGCGAACTCTGGTGGCAACAAGAGGACCTACTAAGCACGAAAAAAATCCAAAAGGTGTTCTTAAGTCATCCACTAGGTAGCAGAACGATGAACAGCTCGGAGATATGCTTGGAGCTATGGAGAGCGCTGTGATGGTATAAACCATCACTCGCAACTCGCGAAACTCGGCATGATGGTTATTACCATCATCCGCACGGAGAGTGTTAACACTAACCTGTAACCTGGTGCCTTGCAAACTGTTGATTAAGGCAAGATTACACGTATTTGTTGGAGAAAAAGCTCTTTTCTATACTCTTAACTATTACTAGTTGGTAAAATTAGCCCATGAAGGCGGAGTTTAACTCATTCAAATATGGCAGCGTTTTGGTGGATTGATTTTTCAAGAAATGGAATTTGAACTTGTTGAGAGTGCAGTTCGTTGTGAGCCTCCATTTTTGTAAGTGAACGTTGTTCCAGAAGGAACCTGAGCAGCAAGCACTGCTCTCTAGCTAGCAGACTGTAAAGAAGGCCTACTACCTATGTTACAGTTGTTATTAGAGTCCATCTGCCTCAGTTTTGGAGTTTCCTTCTTTCTGAATCAGTTTCCTTTTCCTCAATGCAGCATTTCATCCTATCAGTGTAGATTCTCCTTAGACGAAGCTGCTGTTAAGGGGGTCTCAGTCGGTCATGTTCGTTCTGAGTTAGTCTAATCTCTTACAAACCAGCGCTCGGTTGCCCCCACCCCGGTCTGAAGGAGCAACATGGCCACTTAGTGCGTCCCTGATTCCCCAGCCTTCTCGTAGCTGGTCCACATTCATCAACAGTTTTTCCCATTTTTCTCGAGGAATAATCATCCAATTTCCATGTTTCATGTGGCATTCTTCTTATTTTTAAAATCGCTACACCCATGCACTTGTTTGATTCCAGAAGTAAAAAATTGTTTAAAAAAACCTTGAATTTTTCAAGTATTTTCATGTTCATCTACCCAGGGAATTGAAAAACTAAAAGATTGCCGCTGGAATCATCAAAATCGAACAATAATGGGGTATTTCGGTGGGTCGGAAATTCAGGGTTTTTTTTACCTCAAATTTGGATTCAGCACCCTTGAAAACCTATATGATCCAACTTTAAGCCCAATGATACTATAACATGTGATAGAAAAATTAATTAAAGAGATCACACGTTTGAAAAAGGCGGGCCGCTATAAATGCACACACACTAGGCAAGGACTACGCCACGCGCGTGTGTGAGTAGTATTTTGTAGTATCCAAGAGGTCCCCCAAGGGTTTCTGTGCATGGATACTTTTTTCAAAGACAGTTGGCTAGCTACGTCACGATTGGCTAGCTACGTCACACCATTCGAATCTTCAACTTTCCTTAGCTTCTCTGATTTTTTAAAAACATTTTCTCGACGAACAGACCCGATTACCGTTATTCCTGAGCCATACTCTTTTGAAAAAATAAATAAAAAAAATTGACCGAAATACCCCATTTCGGAGAAAATCTATTGTTAAGCAATGCATGCATTCCAGGGGACGTCCCATTGGATAAGCATTAGGTCAATTAATACCAGTTGGTAAGCTTTTATTCACTGACTGAAACCCCCTCACAGAACTCTATTTTGACATTTCATCTATTCCTCCCAATTTTCATTATTGTTGTTGGCTAGTCAAATGTGATTCTCGACCGAAATCATCATTATTTGTATTGTCTTGTTTCCTAAAGTAGAGTATGATGATATATTTATATTAGGCTGTCATAAGCCTTTGAGAGTTTGTCTTGTCAATAAAACCTAAAATTGAGATTACCTAGGTTAGGCAATTGGTATCATTTTTGTTCGAAACAACACTTGGGTTGGCAAATAAAGGTTGGTTGCCCAAGAGAATTGTGGCCAGAGCACAGTGAAATATTGTGCTTGCATATTAATTTATGCTGACATGCGTGAACATTCTTGTGCAGTACTTGCACATCACAGCTCTTTCAATGTCTATCGCTGGAGGAGGGGGGGGGGGGTCATAGCAACGTTCATATTTGATCTGTCAATCCATTAAGTATTGACACCTGCAACAACTCACTCATTGGTTGTCTCATGTCTTCTCCAGAGTCAGATGTGATATGTACGCCTGTACAGCTCTTGCGTTAATGTTAATGTTTAACTTGAAAGGATCAAACACAGATTGTCCCAATTCTTGGATAAATCTTAGATGGATTACGCCCCAGAAAAACATGACTGTTACTGTTAGTGAGAGGAGTTGGTAACTCCTCACTGTTCCATCTGTGGAGGCCTAGGCTCCAAGCCTCCTGTAGAATCCCCCCTTGTTGAGCAAATGAATGCTACACGAAAAACGTATAACGAGAAACACTGTGTATTTTTGGTGTGAAAGGTTGTGAGCTGGGGGCAGCCTAAGGAGAGCAAGATCAAGAAGAAGATGGCTTACTTATTTTGTAGACAATCTAAGAACGACGAAGGAAATTGGAAAGGAAACCACCGTGGATCGAGTAAGATGAATGACAACTTGATGTTGATCTGAAGGACAAGACTCAGACTGTGCTGTAGCAATGACACAGAGAAGAAGATTCAAAATGGAGGTGATCAAATACAACTCTGAACATGAATTTACCCTTCCACTACTAATTCAGATTTTGCGTAGTTAAAATCTGAAATAATTATCTTTGGAGAGTGTGGAGGTTTAGGCTCCAGTATCCAGGCTCCTGCTGGGTATGCCCTTTCGTTTGAATGCAGGGCAAATTATTGCTACATGAAAGACAGATGACAATCCTAAGGAGTAGTTCAGAAGCAGAAAATCTAGGGCTGGCAGATTGAGAAAACCATAGCAGATCGAGTAGATGGAAGACAACTTATTATTGATGAGAAGGACAAGGCTCTGACTGGACTGCAACAGTGACGCTGAAAAAAGATTCAAAATGGAGGTAGAGGGATGGCCAACTTCCAAACATGAATTTCCCCTTCCACTGATAATTCAACCAGTGCTGACACCATCGCCATTTTACTCTTTCACAGCAGGAATCTGAAATAATCATCATTGGAGAGATAGGTTGTAGATTTGTACCTATATCCATGTGAGCAGCATACACTGTTTTTGACAATCAAGTGGATAGCTACTGGCTATGCGAGTATTCATTTTCCTCTCAACTTTTTCTAATAAGTTCATTATTTTTGTATAAGATGGTCCAAATATTGGGTTAGTAGTTTCACTCGCCTCTTGCTTGTGATCATTCCAATAAAGAAGACTCAAATTAAATTATTTGAATTGTCACACAAATAAGCATTTTAGGCAATTTTGTTTCCATGCTCACCAACTTTGCCTATCAGGTGGTCAATTCACAAAAAATACTTGAGCTTGAATATACGCTATGTAGTCGAGTTGAAACCATTTATATGATGACAGCAAGGAACCCCACTCAGCAGCATTCAGATGGCTGGTCACCATTTTCCAATCTGCCTACCTCGGGTCTTTAGTAACAGAGCAAAACGATGTGGTCTAGGAGATCAAAGCAAGACTCATAGCAGGTGATCGGTCCTTTTGTTCTCTCCACAGAGTCCTCAGCTTCAATGCTCTCCATCAAAAAGCGAAAGTAAGGTTGTATGATACTACGATTCACCCAGTTGTCACCTGTGGGTCTGAGACGTGGGTACTCACACAAGAATGGGAACAGAGGCTCCAGGTTTGAGAGAGGAAGATCTTCTGAAGAATTTACGGTCCAGTGTTTGATGCAGAGCACCAAGCCTGGAGAATAAGAACAAATGGGGAGCTGTATAATGAGCTGGACGTGGTAACATTTGTCAAGAAGAGCAGACTCTGATAGTTGGGTCATATGGGATGGAGCCTGAAAGAGTTCCACTCAGTTTGCTTTACAGGCATCCAGATGGCAGCAAATCAAGAGGAAGTCTGTGTATGAGATGGATCGATGATGTGGAGATCCAACCCTTTCAGTTAGGCGATGGTTGATGACTGCCTTGGATAGGGGACTGTTGCGCCACGGAAGAAGAAGTCGAGTTGAGACTTGTAGAGGTACATTCATCTAGTAACTTCTGGAAGCAGAATTCTACAAACGCAGCAATCTCCCCACACCCGAGCGATGGTGGCTCTGCCAAGTGGATGTTACAAAAGCCTGGATCCCTGCCTAACTTTTTAATGCATTGATACTACACTCTGTATGGAATGACCTGGTTTTATAGAAAGAAAACATCAATTCATAAGTAATTGTAACTGTATATAATAATAGGTAGGTGCGAGGAAGCGCTCGTAATCTAGATTAACACTATTTCAAGTTCAAAGGAGTGGGAAGCAACTAAATCCGCAAAGCTCTGCCCGCAGCCACTCTGAAGAATTAATTATTCCTTGAGGTCACATTTTGAAGGTCAATTTGATAATTTGCTGTTTTGGACGCTGAAGATTACGCTACAATCACCACAATATTTTTGCTTCATTGTCCACTTTGCCATCTGCATTTGTGGCAATTTAGGTGTACCTACCGTCTTCAACTTAACAAGTTCAATACTTTTTTATTGTTGGCCATTCTTTTAATTTTATGATGTGGATGTTGCAGTATCACCCAGCAAACCAGCTGTTACTTCATAAATCACTCATTCAAATCGGAAAACCCCAAAATATAGTATTATTTATATTCGTGATCTGCCTACCTCAAATGTCCACTTGAAAAAAGCTGATTAATAGCTATAGATGATGTTACGGTTCTCTTCTAGGTACCTACGATAAGTTTTCAAATTTAATACTATCAACAAGGACTTTGGAAAACGATGAATGATTTTCTGAATTTTAAAATGCTACCAACATTCCTCATTTTAGGTCCCTAAAGCCGGTACAGCTAGATACAGGTACTACCTATGTATATTTATGTCATTGACAAATTTTGTCTACCTACGTAAGTTTCTCCGTACTGTAGCATTTTACTGGACACGTCGTCTCCCAGAAAATTGAGGGTTTCTTGAGTTGATTTTTACTGCCATACACGTTTTTTTGAGTGTGGGGACTCCCTGTCCAATGAACTGGTGACTCTGCCAAACTGCCTGCTTTTCCGCATTGGTAGCGTAAATAACAATAATTTAACGTGAAAACACTTTTGATTTCTTAGCAGTTAACTCAAAACGGGGCTATAATGTAATTTGCTACCTACCAGGACTGGTAGGAACCCCCTCTGTGAATACAAACGTTTCTACTGGATAATGGATTTCCATTACATTCCACTCTTGGCAAAATCTTTTATTGAGAACAGAATTGGGGTGTACAAGTCTGCAATATAATCCTGTTTTGTAAATTGTGATTTTAGAATAAATTCAATTGATTGTAACTGCTTATATGAACTTTCTTTCTGTCTGACCTATTTTTTCAAATTAAGTAGGTTACAACTACCGCAATATGCCTTTGCATTTTTCTCGTCATTCTCTTCAAGGAAAACAATTTTCACAGATGCACAAACGCCTGTTTTTTAGCATTCAGTTCCATCATTAGTTTTTGAATAAGATCGTTTTGTTCAGGAACATCTTGATCTAACCTCTCTGGATGTCTGATTTAACACCTTCAATGCGGGTACCAAAGTCGTGCAACCCTGCCGTACTGAACATTTTTCGAGCTTGAAATTCGATATTGGTGAATTTGAACGCAGAATTCGTATTAAAGTTCGGCATCAAAAACGGAACAATGTTTTAGACAGTTGAACTCATACTGAAGACGAAAAAAAGCAAAAAATTGAATATATCAAAAAGGGGAGGTACCAGGCCCCCTCCCCCAAAGAGAGTTGAAATGCTAGGTATGACCGGTCGTCCGTATGGCAGGGATGACCGGTCGACCGGTCATCCGCACTGAAGGTGTTAAATTGGCTCGAGACAACTTGGAAGGGACTTAAAGAATGAGAGTGGCACTAAAGCAGCATGGCTCTCCCTTTTACTATAATGAAACAACTTTGAGAGATGTGAAGCTATCTGAGACATGGAGGGGCAAGTCGGGAGAGCGCTAAGGTTCTTCCTCTCACTAGAACTAAACCACTGTGAGAGGTGCTAAGCGACATGCAAGGGCAAGTGGGAGGAGTGCAAAGGTAGCTTGGCTCTTCCTCTCACTAGAGCCAAACCACTATGAGAGATGTGAAGCTATCTGCGATTTGCAAGGGCAAGTGGGAGGAGTGCTAAGGTAGCTTTGCTCTTCCTCTTACTAGAGCCAAACCACTGTGAGAGATGTGAAGCTACCTTAGACTGGAAAGGGCGAGTGGGAGGAGTGCTAAGCTGACATGGCTCTTCCTCTCACTAGAGCCAAACCACTGTGACAGTTGTGAGGCTACCTGCGACTTGCAAGGACAAGTGGGAGGAGAGTTAAGCTGGCATGGCTCTTCCCCTCACTAGAACCAAATCACTGTAAGAGATGTGAAGCGACTTGCAAGCGCAAGTGGGAGGAGAGTTAAGCTGGCATGGCTCTTCCTCTCTTTAGAACCAAATCACTGTAAGAGATGTGAAGCTACCTGCGACTAGCAAGGGCTAGAGGGAAGAGAGTTAAGCTGGCATGGCTCTTCCTCTCACTAGAACCAAATCACTGTAAGAGATGTGAAGCTACCTGCGACCAGCAAGGGCCAATGGGAAGAGAGTTAAGCTGGCGTGGCTCTTCCTCTCACTAGAACCAAATCACTGTAAGAGATGTGAAGCTACCTGCGACTAGCAAGGGCTAGTGGAAGGAGAGTTAAGCTGGCATGGCTCTTCCTCTCACTAGAACCAAATCACTGTAAGAGATGTGAAGCTACCTTAGACTTGCAAGGGCTAGTGGGAGGAGTGCTAAGGTAGCTTTGCTCTTCCTCTCACTAAAACCAAATCACTGTAAGAGATGTGAAGCTACCTGCAACTAGCAAGGGCTAGTGGGAAGAGAGTTAAGCTGGCATGGCTCTTCCTCTCACTAGAACCAAATCACTGTAAGAGATGTGAAGCTACCTGTGACTAGCAAGGGCAAGTGGGAGGAGAGTTAAGATGGCATGGCTTTCCTTTCACTAGAAACAAATCACTGTAAGAGATGTGAAGCTACCTGCAACTAGCAAGGGCAAGTGGGAAGAGAGTTAAGCTGGCATGGCTCTTCCCCTCACTAGAACCAAATCACTGTAAGAGATGTGAAGCTACCTGCGACTTGCAAGGGCAAGTGGGAGGAGAGTTAAGCTGGCATGGCTCTTCCTCTCACTAGAACCAAATCACTGTAAGAGATGTGAAGCTACCTGCGATTTGCAAGGGCAAGTGAGAGGAGAGTTAAGCTGGCATGGCTCTTCCTCTCACTAGAACCAAATCACTGTAAGAGATGTGAAGCTACCTGCGACTTGCAAGGGCAAGTGGGAGGAGAGTTAAGCTGGCATGGCTCTTCCCCTCACTAGAATCAAACCACAGAGTGATGAGAAGCTACTTGCAAGGGCAAGTGGAAGGAGTGCAAAGGTAGCATGGCTCTTCTTCCCACTAGAACCAAATTACTGTGAGAGATGTGAAGCTACCTTTGGCTTTGGGAGCTTCAGCTTCTTGGGGCTACCAAACGCAATTTTAGCTCCAGCTGATCAGGGAGGTGCTCAGTTTTATTCAGAATCTGCAGTCTTCCTAAGTGCAGTACTGGGAACACTTCCGTATCACTTCATTGGATTGCATCATCACCAAGAGATCTCGTGGCAGACATTTTCAAACCAAAAAATCTCCTTAAAACACACATTCTGTGTTAAACAGAGGCGTCAAGTGAAAAATTTCATGTTAAAACATTCTTAACTAAATATTGAAAATTACAGAGAAATTTCCTATAAGATAACTTTCAAAAATAAGAATGTATCATAGTTTAAAAATTCGAACTCTTCGAAAATTAGCTTAGTTACTCATGTTGCACGAATGGGCTGTCGTAAATCCTAAAAAACTTCAAGTAGGATACGTTCCTATTTAGGGACGATGAAAGAAGTACACTACTTCTTTCTTTCTGGGAGACCAAACCAGAGACTTTGAGCTCCCTGAGAACTTTGTCCCTCAGACGAGACTACTAGTGCCAACCTACCTTTATTAGTTGGTCGGAATATTGAAAACCCCACGAGCCTAGGAGAGGCTGTTGCATGCGAAGCGAAACTGCGTAACACGCCATTTGTGCCCATCATATTCGTGATGCCCTCCAATATCAACATGGCGTGGTGGGGGGGGGGGGATAAGTTTTTATGATTGAAGTCTCTTCTCGCTCTGGCTTTGCACCAGCTGGCACAAGGGCCTCTGCTACAAGCCCCCTGATGTGAAGGCACGTTCTGCTAACGCTAAGTTATTCGCTCACATGGACTCTCATTCCGTTACCCCCCCCCCCCCCCCCCCGAATATCCTCAGACATTCCTTTACTCTGCGTTCGACCTCATTTATTTTTACATTATGGAAAAGTAGGAGCTTTATCGAGCCTTTTACTTGATATAGCCGGAAGGAATTTCCATTCCCGACTCAGAACGACAGATCCTAGTCGAGCTCACTCATCTCTACGATGTACTCGGCTGCAGCTTTAAAAGAGTATTGTGTACTACCTAGTACCCACTACCATTGAACCAATCTAGAGCACTTTGTACTATCAAGGTAAGTATATTACTGCATTTCAAGTTTTAGTCAACAAGCTATCTAGAAAACATATTAGAATAGAATAGAATAGAATAGGTTTTTATTGTAGAGACATATAAAATGCATTACAATCGTCATTATCAAATACTAAATCTAAATAAAAGCATGTAAAAACCTAATAAAACTAACTATCACAGACCGGCATATAAGTCACACTAACAATACACATTAATCAACAGCATAAAAAAATTAAAAAAAATAGCAAAGCAGCAAAATAACAGAGTAAAGCAATAATCAACAGGGCAACATAAATTCTTCCACACTATACAACTCTTTTCCAATCAGGAAGTCTTTCAGGCTCTTTTTGAAGGGGCGTCCTTGGAGAGTCCGAATGTCAGCGGGTAGCCTGTTGTAATTGTTTAGTAATGCATGCATTCCAGGGGACGTCCCAATGGATAAGCATTATGTCAATTAATACCAGTTGGTAAGCGGAAAAACTGTTCACTCGATGTAATTTATTTAGTATTTTAAGCAAGAAATAGTGGTCCTCCCCCCCCCCCACCTCACCATTAGCCACCACAACATTTCTAGCGGCATGGCAGCCTCGAATTTGAAGAGCTTTTTAAAATCCATGATCTACAATACCCAACATGCGAGTTCGAGTTCACCCCCCCCCCCCCTAAAAGGACACCCAAGTCTTACTGTGGGACGTCCTAAAAAAAAAATCGGTCAAATTGTTACTTTTCATCCAAAATGGAAAAGATCAAATTTGGGTGTCATATTACCCTGAATTATGCGCACCACGTAGAAGTGGAAGGAGGGGTAGGAGAGAGGAAATTTCCTCAATTCAACGTCTTGTTATATTAGGGGTTTAACGATTCTTGTACGTTAATATGTAACGTAATTCCACTCTAATTTGTAATCAATCTCTCAACCAGTGGAATAAGTAGGTACCTAAATCGTCTGAATTTAACAAATTTTTCTGAATAGAAGAAAGTTGCGTTCAACCTCAGAGACCGAAATTGCCATGTGTGTAACTACTCCATGAGTTCATGAAGACGAGTAGAACTTGAACAATATTCAAGCATATTATGCTGAATATACAGAAAATCAAAAACAACGAATCGTGTAAAAAAAACTTTCTAAAAGAAATTGCAACACCATTGTTCCTTTTCTTATCCATACCTTCAACTGAAAGATTTCTTTGAAAATTCGCTCATCAATTCATGCTGCATGAATGGTCTTATTCTTCTTGCAGCTGTTACTTTGTTAGGTTCCTAGGATTTTTAAAACATTTACTGCAGCTGTTTCCTCAAAAAATAATTTATATAAAAAATATTATTTTTATAAATTTATAATGTTTCACATTAATTTATAATGACAACTTATTCTATATTGCTTCCGTGTTAACCAAAGGTAACGTAAACATTGTACTCATTCACTTTTCAGGGTTGGAAAAAAGAATCTCCAAATTCAAAATTCCCTTTTACGTTTTAGATCTTCTTGAACAATTTTGATTCCGTGTCTGCCTGTGTGTCATGAAATCCTTGTAACGGGCAAAACCATACGGAGATATTGTCCGATTTCGATTATATTATGAGGGATTGTGCGGATTGGAGTGTGCATTGTATCTTGGTAGACTCGAAATCAATTCACAAAATTACCACAGTAGGTAATTATGTAATTCAACAGTAGAGATGTTCGGAAGGGATGGGGGGGGGGGGGGTGAACACTCCAGAGGAAGAGCGGACCCGTTTTTGGCTAATAAAATTTGGTACAACTAATAATAAAATCTTTGGACTAGGAAAACCTACCGATGAAAAACAAATTTTTATCCCCTTCTATTAGGAAGTAGGTACCTAATAGGAAATTTTGAAGTTAAAGAGAAAAAAAGTCTGCCAAGTGGATGTGGCACATAGCTTTCTCGTATCAATAACCCGATAGTATAGATGATACGATGATAGTAGTAGCAAAACATTAATCTTCAAGTACCTTGCACTACCCTCATCCGTCTACACCCTAATCCACGTAATTCTTGAAAATTTCGTCGATATCGGTTGAGAAATGTAGAAATTATGACTGTTACAAGGAATGAGGAATTTCACCATGTCGGAATTTCCTATTTTTGACCCCAAAATCGGATTCAGCACCTCGAAAAACCTCCTAAGGCAAACTTTCAGCCCGAACTTCCTAATTTACAAATAAACAAAACAGTGTAGAAAATACGAATGTTTAAAAAAACCGGGAAAATGACGTCATCCTGGAATAGTTCATTTATGGCCGCTTGAAGCGCTGAGATCGAGAAATCTATAGTCCCCAGATGCAAAATTTCACGAAAAAGTAAAGTTAACAGCCCAATCAGCGAGCGTTCCCGCTTCACGTCCGTTTTCCCGGTTAGTTTTGAAATCAAAAATTTTGATTGTCTCCCAAAAATAACAGGAGACTTATTTTCCGAAATCAGCCCGATTTTCATCTATCCCACACCATTAACTATTCAGGAAAAATGCAAACAGAATTCGGTGAAATTCCTCATTCACGTATGTGCAACAGCTACGTCCGGGGGAGATGATTTTCATTGGAAACCATTTACATGCCAACTCACAGAATCCCTGAAAATTTCATCGAAATCTGACACTAACTTCATAAACCTAGCCAAAATTCTTCAGGAAGGCCTGAAACGTAGAACACCCAAAGTCCTTCTAAGGCAGTGAGGTCCATAACATCGATATTTGAAATTTGATGCAACGTTTATGATTCCTATCGAGTTATCTAGGTAAACAGTGAATATCGTAATTAGTTTCGTACTTCACGTACCTCCGTTTCAATACTGGTACAGCCATTATTAGATTGATCCAAAGCAGCAATCTTCTTTTCTTATGAAATCGGGAAGGAGCATCGCATTCGTCGTTGAGCGTCCTGGAGCAAGTGCTAGCTAGTGATGCGACATCGACATCGATGTTTTCAAAACATCGATGTTTTTCAATAAACATCGATGTTTTTAACATCGATGTTTCGATGGCGATGATTTCACAACATCGATGTTTCAATCGATGTCGTACTTCCCCTGATTTGTTGTTCCCATTGGTTTTCTCAATAGTTCACACATTAAAATAATGAATGAAACAAGCGTTAAAATACCAATCGTGATGAATTATTACATTCTTATCTCTTGGAGGAATAAAAAAAATAGCTAATTTTCCTAACTTATGGGGGTGTAACTGCTTTAAATATTCATTTGGCGAATGTACTGGGGTAGAAATTGACCTAGTAGCTAGAAATTGATTCATCAGATGAAAAAAAAGTCTAATCGAGTAGGTACCTACAAGTAAACGATCTCGAATATTTGTATAATTATGATCGATGTTAAGAAACATGTTGAGAAACATCGATGTTTTTGGTCGATGTTTCCACTCGACATCGATGGTGGATTTCAAAAACATCGATGTTGTTTTTTTTAACCAGTTGAAGTTTTTTCTGTCCAAACAAGTAGCTTCTACTGATTGTACTGTGCCTGAGCCACCACTATACTATAAAATTACATTAGGTAGTAATATTACATTACATTAGGTAGCTAGTATTCCTATAGTTCAAAGTCCATACTTGTTCAAAATCCATAGTTCATGCGTGGCTGACATGGATGTAACTAAAAAACCTTGTAAAGTATCCTTCCCAAACGGAGGTAGGCTAGTTCGAGAAAACAGTTTCTCGGTCCGAGAAAACAATTGAGTGCTATTTTGAGTTTTTTCATGGGAAATCTCGTGAAGCCAGGTTGTTCCCTAAGTTTTTCATAAGAGGTCATTCACATCATGTATATGTGTCGGTTAAAATAATTATTTTGTAGTGGGGACAATAGGTATCATTAACAAGTATATTTAGAACTCAATCTAGATTATTGACAAATTCAATTGTTATCAGTCGCAAGCGTAAGAAATCTAGAAATCTCCCAGTCGCTGAGTTTTGTTGTCAAAGTAATGTGGTCCTTGGTTTTCGTTTGATTTGGTCGCCGTTTGTGTTTCATCGAAGATTAACTGTCGAAATTTAATGCAAATGGAAAAATTTATTAGGTTCGGATTGAAATTCTCGGCAGGAAGGAGGTCACCACCAACCTGCGTTTGGTAAGCGATTCTACTTAATTGATTTGAAGGCGGGTAGGTCTAAGTGGGTGTGAATATAGTTGAATGCAGCGGGTTTCATCAAATATACGCAAGTAACTTTACCTAATTATTAGGTTACCCATTTACATTGTGCAGGTTCCTACCTTGCAGATTCTGAAATGTTTCATGCAGTGTTGTCAAAGCGCAGCCTGTGATGGGCTAAGCATCATAACTACTTGGTCATCTAATAGGCACCTATTTAAATAAAAAACCAATCCAACCTCTCGTTGTAAGGATGAATGTAGGTCCAGTGAAAATCATTCCGTTAGTTACGGGATTAGTTATTCAGGATTGAAGGAAAGATGAAAACAATAAAATAAGAAGGTTAATGATCGAGACCGTTCCAGTGGAGTGATTCCTTCTGAATAGTTTCTTTTTCGAATCAGGAGTCATAGTATGACTGAAATTCAATCGTGTTTAGTTAACTCAGAAAACGGGTATGGTGGTCAATGTCTAGACAGTGAATTATGAATATTTAATTTGGAAAGCAAGATCAGAGGCTACGTCATGAATGCAAAGTATCATTATGTATACAGGTAATGGTCACGAAAAAGTTATTTCTAGTAGATCTTACCGTACATGGTACAATACATATATTTCTGGTGAGGAAAAAAATTGACCACGAAAAATCGTCAGTTAACAGTCCCATTCCTTTCACAAAGAAAACCTTTGGATCAGTCGTAGAAGAAAATAACGGAGTTTTATTAGTGATTTGGAGCTTTCATGGTAATTAAGGGTTAAACGTTTGCTCTTATAAATGAAGAGCGCCACTTGCAAAAGTGCCATTCAAGAGAACTTAGAAGGAACTAAAAAAAACAGTGTACATCTAAGAAAAGTTTGTACAATTTTATTGAGAACAACGTTAAAAACACAACTTGGGGAATGTAATCAAGTAGTATATTGGTATTAAATATATTATGCAGACATTTTTATTTATTCAACTTTTCTACCAAAAGGGTCTAAGTACCATACAAATTGCACATAAGGTACCTCAAAAAATCAAGCAGCTAGTAGTGAAAAAATATCATTTTGAACTAATATCTTTTTACTTTTCATTATCATTATCATATAGATAATGTGTACATGAATTTATTATTGTGCATTATTAGTTTGTAGTGTTATTTCTAGGAATTATGACGGCCAATCGAACATTAAAATGTAAGCCACTGAAAAAGTCTTAAGATTAATAATGAGCTCAAAGATTTAAAAAAATTAGAGAAAGATTGAAATGAAAATAAAGCTCATTGGTTTGAATGAATGGAATTATGACAGCCAATCGAACTTTAAAATGTAAGGTATCGAAAAAGTCCTATCATTAATAATGAGCTTAAAGATTTAAAAAAATGAGAAAAAGATTAAAATGAAAGTAAAGCTCATTGGTTTGAATGCCTACTACTCATTGTAGCCACTAGCTCCTGATAGTAAATTTGGTTTTCTTGTTTTACAAAAGGAATCATATTTTCAATATCTTTTATTTTGGCAGCAGACCAAATTTTGGGCTCACTGACAAGTGCCTGAATATCAACTTGTCGAAAAGTCTCCATGTCTCCTTTCTTGAATATCTTCACTTTTCGAGCTGGTGCTACATCACTGTAGCTACTCTTCACTTCTACACATCCTTCTTTAAGCAGAACTCGATTGAATTTGAATGAAACAAGCTGTGATATCCCAAGAGTCTTGGTGTCCAATGTGTCCTTGGCCAATGCCATCCAGTTATAGAATGTGTCCATTACCTTGACCATGAATAAGGGTTCTGTTTGCTTAGAATTCACGATTATTTCAATCAAGTCTTTTGGAACTTCAGGTTTCTTCCCCTTCTTGGCACGCTCTATGACTCCGAAGTCCCTGTCGCAGGACAAAAATGTATGGCCCAACAAAGGGTACCGCTGATCAAATTCTTCAAAAGTGCCTCTGGCAATAAGGGTTATGTAGAGAGCCAAAACCTTTTGGAAAGTAAACCTACCAGATCAAGTGAAACATGGAGCTATAGAACACCCTTCTACCCCCATGTCATCGGTAATGCAACCTCATGGTACTTAGGCCTGTTTGGTTCGAGATGCTAATTTCAACCGCTTGGAGCAGCACTATCGCCATAATATTCTCAGAGCAACTCCACTGAGGCACATAGGCCCCAAATCAACGAAAAAAGCTCATTGTGAAAAAATGGCACTTAGACCCTTTTGCAAGTGGCGCTCTTCATATGATCCGATAATGGTAAAATTTTAAGGTAAAATCAAGGTCAAAACGTCAGTTCTCAATTACCCTCTAAGTTTGATTTTGATTGCTTGCTGCTGCATGCTTTTTTGCTTCCTCACTACCGAAGGTAGGGAAGCTTTGTATTCGTGAAAGAAGTGAAAAAAAAAATGTCCTCCAAAATCAAAATTTCCACTTGCTTTTTGCGTTTTAGAGCTTCCCGAACAATTTTGGTTCCGTGTCTGTCTGTCGGTCTGTCTGTGGTCAATCCTTGTCCCGGGCAAAACTATACTAACCTGTGGTCCGATTTTGATGAAATTTTCAGGGATTGTGCGGGTTAGGTCCTAGACGGTCCCCTATAAATTTCAGCACCTTCGGACCAATAGGAGCGAGTGCGCATGCGCAAACGTGAATTTCCTGGAACCTCGGTTTCTCGGTTTCTAATGAACCGATTATGGTCAAATTTGGAGGTTAGTTAGGGACTAACTTCTAAGAGACACCCTATAAGTTTCAATCAAATGGGTCAAGCAATAGCCGCTGCGCATGCGCGAACTTTAAATTTATTGTTACAACCAAAACTCCGCAACTATTCAACCAATTTCGATGAAATTTTCAGGGATTGTGTGGGTTAGGTCCTAGACGGTGGACCGCTAATATTTTGGTATTCAATAACTCATTGAATCATAATTTTTTCGCCAACTGATTCTATACGTCCATGTTACAATGAGTGAGGAAGCTATACTGCCCACCCAACTTGGCAGACGTTTTTTTTTGTTATGATCAGACGTAGCTAAAGCGGGGATTTCACGACCTGATTTCGGGACCCTAAATCGGGCCCGATCACTGTCGGCCCTGAAATCCGATGGTGAAAACCCATGCTGCTGGTCACGTTTTGGGGAGGCGACCAGGCAGGGAGGTCGGGAGAGATTTCCAACCGATTTCAGGAGGAAGGGTGGGGATAGACCAGGCCCCCACCTCTTCACCCGGTATACTGCTTGAGACAATTGTAGATAGCTGCACAAGTTTCTGGAATCATGGTTGACATCAATGATGGTGATATAGCAGCACTATACTTCAAGTCTTTGTACGTCCTGCCAGTGGCCAAAAATCGAAGCGTGACAATCAACCGTTCCTCTGCACTCACTGCTTCACGCATAACCGTACTTTTTTTTTTCGATATGAGGCCTCACTATATTTAGTAAATTGGTGAAAACCTCGGGTGTCATACGCAAGAAATTCCGGAGATTTTCAGCATCCAATACGTCCATCAGTCTTGCATGAGTCAATAGACCTCTTTGGCGGTACACATCCTTCATCCACATCTTCTTTTTCTTCCTTTCCTTCTCACACGCGGCCAATGCAGTTAATGCTACACCAACAACTAAATGTTTTGATAAATACGGAGCCATTCAATTAAATTTTTGAAACTTGACAACTCAACTAAGAACTTAACTAAGAAACTTTGAAACTCAATTGATAAACTGTCAACAGGCGCTTCAGAACGGGTCGTGAAAATACGACGCTCTGTCGAGGAGAGGGGAGAACAGTGGCAGGGAGATCGGGACCATGAACGGGAGGGCGGTCGGGGACGCGTCGTGAAATCGGGGCTTAAGTTAGAGAGAAGTCTGGAAAGGTCGAGTACTCACACCGATGGGCGCAGGGCGGCATTTCGGCCGCCTTCGAATAATATAATATTTGTAGCATGCGTACACCATTGACCACTGACTTTCACATTAGGGAAACACAAATAAGGTACACAACCATGAATATTAGGTAAAAGAAATACATTTTATTGAAAACAATTGTCAACTAGGTGGGTACTTTGAAAATATGACCGAATCAGACTAAAAAAGTAACCCAGCAAAAACTTTATAATACAATACAACAATATAATGTTGGTAACACAATAAAGTGATTGCTTGATTAAAGTGTACTTGAGCACCTACCTACCCATGTTTGCTGACTTTGTCAACTTTCACACTGATTTACGAGCGTCGTTCGCGAATTTGACGTAGCTTCTGCCTGTCATTTGGTGTCTTATGTTGTAACTGGCTGGAACTACTAAAAGCAGGCAAAAACGATTCCTTCGACCCTCCCGCCTCCGATTCCCCCCTCCCGCCCCTCCGAAACCTCCCGCCTCCGACTCCTCCCGTCTCCTGTGCCCTGTGCGTTCCGTTGCGCTGTGAATGAGGAATTTCACCGAATTCTGTTTGCATTTTTCCTGAATAGTTAATGGTGTGGGTTAGATGAATATCGGGCTGATTTCGGAAAATAAGTCTCCTGTTATTTTTGGGAGACAATAAAAAAATTTTATTTCAAAACTAACCGGGAAAACGGACGTGAAGCGGGAACGCTCGCTGATTGGGCTGTTCGAATTGTCGTCTCCTCCCCTTGTTGCCCACTGGGACGACGAAATTGTGTTTTCTAAGAGAAAAGTTATCAAACAAAAACAGGGGAAACCTAATTATCCCCATCTTGCTTTTTCTATTTTTGACATTTTATGTCTTTACTATGGCACATAAATGAAAAATCGTCACACGGGGAGCGTTACGCAAAGGGGAAATATGAAGGGGAAAGGGCATAAAATGTCTCTCCTGGTTGCGTACTTCTACGAAAGCTGTAGCCACCAATCGGGAGGAGCAGTGTGCGGGAGGAGCAATGGGTGGGAGGAGCAGGGGGCGTTTCTATATAGATCACTCGTCTTCAAAATCACCAACCATCCAATATGAAGAAAAAAAAATAAATAAAAAATAAAATACCTAAATAAATAAAAAATATAAAAAAATAAAATTATACTACAAGATTTTTTTCTTCAGTTTTTCAATTTCGAACTTTACTGTTTCGTGAAATTTTGCATCTGGGGACTATAGATTTCTCGATCACAGCGCTTCAAGCGGTCATAAATGAACTATTCCAGGATGACGTCATTTTCCCGGTTTTTTTAAACATTCGTATTTTCTGCACTGTTTTGTTTATTCGTAAATTAGGAAGTTCGGGCTGAAAGTTTCCCTTAAGCCCACTTTCACCAAACATTCGAAACGAGTTTAAACCAAACGAGGCGATAGATAATTGATGTTTAGTAAAAATCGTCTTTCACCAGAGCGATTTGCGAGTTTAAACTCCATCTTGGGGGGTTCGAGTTTAAACGGTCGAAAATCGGCCGAATAAACTAGGAAACCTCGTTTAACTACCAATTCAATATGGCCGCGCATTGATTTGTGATTGTTTTTGAAATGAAATTGCGAATTATCTTTGCATTTCGAATTATTTTTGACTCGTCTGACGATGACGACGACGTCCGAGTCGAATCCTGGATCAGATTCCACATTCCGAGGTGATGTACGTTACTGAATTTCCGCCTTTCCAAGCCCCCAGTCGTCCAAGTGCTCGACTAGATTGACACTTGCCTCGAGTTCCTGTCATACAAATAAGTTCAACGACGTTTAACGATGATTTGGGTTGGTGAAAGACGCTCGCCATCTTGCCGGGTTTATTCCTTCAGATTAACTATTAACGCGTTCAGCTAAGCAAGTTTAGAACAACTTTTGGTGAAAGTGGGCCTTAGGAGGTTTTTCGAGGTGCTGAATCCGATTTTGGGGTCAAAAATAGGAAATTCTGACATGGTGAAATTCCTCATTGCTTTTGTCTAAGCAAGATCGTTTTTAGTGAAAAGGCGGCAAAATATCCGCCCAAGCGCCCGCCCGAAGGTTAACGAGGGAATAAGAGTTAGGAGAATTTATCGATAGTGAATGAAATGAATTGAAATGTATGAGGGGTAGGCCACATTTCCCCCAATATCGTCAAATCGGATGGACTAAAACACAGGGGTGAAAAAGAATAGTTTTGCGGAGGATGTTGTTGGCGAACATAACTATCTACCCAATGAGGAATTTAACCATGTCGGTATTTCCTATTTTTGACCCCAAAATCGGATTCAGCACCTCCTATGGCAAACTTTCAGCCCGTACTTCCTAATTTACGAATAAACAAAACAGTGTAGAAAATATGAACGTTTAAAAAAACCGGGAGGATGACGTCAACCTGGAATAGTTCATTTACAGCCGCTTGAAGCGCTGAGATCGAGAAATCTATAGTCCCCAGATGCAACATTTCACAAAACCAGTAAAGTTCAAATTCGAAAAAAAAACAGAAAAAGCAAGATGGGGAAAATTGGGTTTCCCCTGTTTTTGTTTGATAACTATCCTCATAGATACCTAACACAATTTCATCATTCCAACGGAATCACTGGGAGGAGACAGCGATCCAAACAGCCAATCAGCGAGCGTTTCTGCTTCACATTGAAGAGGTCCGTTTTCCCGGTTAGTTTTTGAAATAATAAATTTTGATTGTCTCCCAAAAATAACAGGAGACTCATTTTCCAAAATCAACCCGATTTTCAACTATCCCACACCATTAACTATTCAGGAAAAATGCAAACAGAATTCGGTGAAATTCCTCATTGAGCTATCAACTCAAATGTATACAGTGTGATGGCTGCTAAAAATATCTTTCACAAGTGTGGCGTGAAAAAAATTGAAAGTTAGCATGGAGTTACCACAGAGAAGAGATTCAGCTGATTCACGCTTCTCAGGATCTTTGTTTGGTGGACCAATAGAAGATGGGTTTGTTCTGAGGGGCAGTCCGGAACCAGTTTGGAACTGCAAAGGGGAGGGGATAGAGGCGAATGGACCACTCCAAACTCCTCATTGCTCCTCCAACCTGTACGAACCATTCGGGACTGCCTCTCCGAACAGACCCCATATAAGTCCATTCATGCAGCCACATGCAGCGCTCATGAAGTAATGAGCGAATTTTCAGAGAGATCTTTCAGTTGAAGGATTTAAGGAAAGAAACAATGGTAACAAAAGGTAACTACTAAGTTAATAGGGTGTGCGCATGGGTCGGAAAAACTGTTTATGATGGTACAGTGGGCTGGGGGGTCCCGCCCAGGCAGGAGGAGACGTCATAAGAATTAGAAACTTAAAAAAATTATAGAAAAAGATCTACTCATCCAAAAAGAGAACGGGTGGTGTCAAAATTCTCAAGATGAGGTCTACTTTCGACTAAAAATCTAAAAAAAAAATATCAGGCGCACCCCCCATTGTATGAGTTAATAAGAGATTTATATATTATCCAGCGTCCGTAGCAAGTGTTTTTTTACCCACACTTCCGGGATTGTTTTAGAGTGTTCCAAAACGGATTTGAGTGAACCAATGCCGAAGGCGCGTGAAAGAGGAGGTACTCAATTCGGGTTGTCGTGGGAGGACGATTTTTTTTGTATGTATGGACACTGAATTTCTTTATTCTGGTACCAATCTGTCTAATTCTTTTTGAAATGTGCTCTACAAGTATCCGTGGTGGTCCCGTTTCAAACAGATTTCATTTTGCTTTGTTGAAAGTATCGAAAATTTGTGAAAGAAGTTGAAAAACGTGGTTCCCGTTTTTGGGAATATTGGTCTGCAATCACTCTTCTTCCCCTATGACTTCCGATTGAGCCGATGACGAACTATTTGTGTATATTCAAATCGAAGGTCTGATTGTAAGCTTTTAAATGATATGCTATATAAGGGGGGTTCGGATAACTAAAAGGTGCTGCGGGGATGGGAAAGGGGGAAATTATAGTGGGTTATTCGCTCAGAACCTGCATGAGCCTTATCAAACGTGTTTATGAATGCTCAAGTATGTGAGTTTTCCTACCAAATATGAGGGATATAGTATAGTTAGATGTAGAGGATATTCTACCAAGTGGCTGTAGCACATAGCTTCCACATCATTCGTACATAGTTGGGTAGGTAATAGTGTAATGGTCGGACAATGGGGATTCCCTCTACCTTCTACCTGTATGGTTCTACTCCCATGTCACGACAATGATAACAGAGATCCCACCAGAAGAGCTCTCGGGCAGTGTTGCTGAGTATTTAACATTTCACAGGCCTTTTTACAAGACTCGTTTTGACTGCATTCATTCATTCTCCAGGGGACTTCTGCCCAAGTTACAGAACAACAACCCCCCATCCGTGTAAAGGGAACTGGGCTTATTCAAAATGCGGGGTGGAGGAAGTTTATTCAACGTCTCCATTGACCAATGCAACAAACTTGTTCATGGCACATGGGAAATGTTTACTGAAAAATAGTAAACCGTCGTGAAAGTGCTTAGGTTTTTTTTTGCATTCTGCTGTTGGGGAGTTTTTATGAAGCATCATTCTACCAAAATGCTTGGGAGTGATGAACAGATTCTTTAATATTTGCCTCTTCGTGTTTCCGCCTTCTCATTATTCAGAACAGAAACATCTGTTCATTTTCCCACCCCGCAAACCCGGAAGTTTCATTCCACTACCCCTCCCACTACGTAATTACCTACCCGGAAGTCTTTCCTTTCCAGCTCTCTCTGAAAGTAGACCTCTCTTGTTAATAGTCCATTTATGTCATATTTTCAGAAAGTCCCTCAAGTGATGCAGGATGGCTTAAAAACTGCACTTTTTAGTAACAAAATGGCAAGGGTTGAAAATCATTTTATTAAAATAAAGTACACAAAAGGTTTTTATGATCGTAAAATTTTTGAGTATGTCAAAATGTCCTCCTTTATTGGCCAAACACTCCTCCATTCTGGGTATCATCTACCCTCAGTTTTTAAGGATGATTTTCTTTTAATGAAAAAGATTTTCAACCCTTACCATTTTGGTCCTGAACAATATGTTCTTATTCAATTGTTTTTGGTCAGAACTGTTATTTAGACATTTCCATGAGTGAGATTTTGGTTAGTGTTATAAATGAAGTGCCTACGACGACAAAACCTTGCTCATTCGTCAATCCTTAATTTGCATGGTAGAAATTCGCTGAAATAATTGTTTCCAGGTACCCTCGGTTTGCTGGATTGGGATCCTTCCTCCGACGTGTGAATGGTGAAATGTAGTGATCTTTCAGCCGTAGATTCCTCAACAAACACGATGAGTTCAAAAAATTTTGAGTGCGAAGGCTTCACTTTCTTTCAAGATTTTGACTCTGGCAATTTGGGGCGAGTTGAATTCGTAGGAGAGCATTGTGAGTATTTTTTATTGTAGATTAATCATGCAATCTTAATTTCTTAAATTCTCAATGAAATGAGAAATTCAATGGGGTAGTTGCATGATATTTTTTTGTATTTTTTCTGTGTAGAGAATCTCTATTGAAGTACGTATCTGCAAATAAAACTCCCGGAAACGCTTCCTAAAAATTTAGAGATTTTTTCGAAAAACGGGATTTCGGATTCAGGCAGGAAAACCTACACACAGCTTGGACACTGCAGGGTGGGGGCTACATCACGGGTGTGAAGGGGGCCAAGACACCCCTACACCACTGTTACCCTGACGCAAGGTTAGGGGTACTGTGCCGGGGGGTCCTTTGATAGCAACCCTCTGTTTGTTTACGTTCGTTTGTGGCAATAAAATTGGAGAATCACTCACACTTTGTGGTGCTTTCATACTGAATTTTGCTAGCTGCGCAATCGAAACATGTTGCATCAAAGATTTTGTTTCCTACTGGCATTCCCTCCACTGTAACTGAAATCGTACATGGTTGTGAGGAAACGCGGGGTTCTGGTGATACTCGAGCCACAACCTCGCAAATTTGCTAAGTTGCTTCTAAGTTGTGATTCTAATTTGCTAAGATTCTTCTAAGTTGGACATAACCAACATCGTTTTATTTAACCATTTACTAACACTCATTGGTACTTCGTTGTACAGGATAATGACACTACAATGAAACTTCCAATAAATGAGCAACCATTTGGATGAAGAAGTACTACACACAAGAAATCACAGTTACAACTGACCTTTCACTATAAAAGTGTCAACTTACTTCACATTATTGGCTCCTTTTATTTCGGCACTGACGAACTTGTTGTTATTGACGTAAAAATCGTACAACATACCAATATTTATGTACGGAATATTTTCCAGGGAAGCTACCTCGAAACTCTAGTCGATGGCTCAGCTTTTTGGCATATTGACATTTTATTTCAATACTTTGGCACATCAACGAAAAAAAAAGTTACAGTTGGTTTTCTGATGATATCTACTTACAGCCAAGTCGTTCCTACCTAACTTTATCTTCGTCATTCGCGTTTGTAGAAAAATCGTTCACCATTCGTTGGAAAGCCCTACATTTACGCATAAATGATATACTGCCAAAACCGTTGTACTTACGGAAGAAACTGAGATACACCCCTGAGTTAAAAGAACTATCAGCAACATTCGAAACCAGATTGGGTAGGTAGCGGGAAAAAGTGATGACATGTGTTGCAGACTCATATGCAAGCGTTTATTAAAAGCTTCTTGAAACTTTACAGTGAACATTATCTTTTCCAAACCAATCAACTAATAAATTATGGTAAATAGTGGTGTAAACTATAATATGGTAACAACTCGGACCGCACTACGAGAAAAGGCCACCCAAAAAACTGATAACGTGATAACTATGACCGTAAAAGTAACGTGAGGTTTTAGCGCCAACACAACAAAAAGAAAAACAGCCAAAATTATGCTTCAAAATTTTCAATTTAAACGATTAATTCAAACATAAAAAAATCTGAAAAATATATGTTTCAAACGTTTTTTTAATCATCACCATCATTTTAACCATCATTTTGCAAGTATATTTCAATGTTTCTGACTCGAATTGTCCTCGATTGCAGTGATCTCAATGCACTCTATCGTGAGATTCTCGTTTAGGGATGACGTAAGAGGAGTGGCCCGCCAACACTAAAAAGGATGGTACTTCTTTATTGAAATACGGCTAAACTAAATGGAATTTCGAACTGAAAACTGGTCCATAATCGTTTTTAAGTGCGCTAAATTCGAATCTGAAGTCAAAAACACGAAATTCCGACCCATGCAACTACCCCATTGTATAAGTAACAATTTGATAGTGATGTACCAGCTTTGTGGGCAGCTTTTGGTAAAATAAATGGCCAACGTTGGCCTCGGAGCGTGTTTCTTCAACAATTTGATCCTGTAGATCTTGTTGACTTGGCAATGGGGAATTTGCTTCAATTTTAGATTCTGGAATTTCAAGTCAAATCCTATAATAGGGCTCTAGAATAACATTTTACACCAGGAATACCCTAGGGAAAAAAATTACTGTAGAAGAAAATGCCTAAACAAGTGAAGCCTCTGTTAAAAAACACAGCAAAGATCGAGGGAAACTGATTACGTCACTCCCCAGGGTTCCTCACGCAAAACAAGCGTAAAAGGAGTTTCGGCAAATAGTGTCAGAGAATGTCAATAGGTAGAGTCGTAGGCGCCCTAATGACGAAATAATGTGATTCAAATACCAAAACTAACTAACGTAGAAACTAAATAAGAGAAGGTGAAGACTAAATGCTTGATAAACTAATAGGTAGAATCGTATTGTGAAAAAGCGCGAGTAAAATTGCTACTTTTGCTCACATTAGCATCTGCTCCCCCTAGTTCACACACTCCTCTGTTCAACCACATAAGCTAATGGTTTCATGTGCGCTTTTGGAGGTAGCATTGCTGTCATAAGGGGCAACTCGTCACGTCACAGACTGACGCTACATTTCAAATTTCCATCCTTAAATTCTCTAAATTTTTTGGATGCGTTTTCGAGCAGCACACTAGGGTTTTCTTCCATATCAATGAATCCTCTTTCGAAAAAAAAAAAAAAAAAAAATGCGAGGCAAATTCCCCCATTGTCTTCAATCAAAAGTTTCTAATCTACTCATAGCCCTGGAAAATTAGTGCTAAAAAGGGGTCTAGCCTCTAAAAATTGCACGAGAGCTGGAAATCGTGTTATACCTTGTGGGGGGTCCTCAATAACGGGTATCTGAGTTTGCGACGGTTTGTAGGATGTGCTTCAGATTAGAGAGCCTAAAAACCGCGAAATGTTTGCGCTTTTCTCCTGTATTTTGCTTATAACTCAAAAAGTACAATAAATTTAATGCATCATCTTTGAAAGAGCATATCGTCCCTATACCTGGAAAACCATGTAAGTCGAGTTTATCAAATTTTACAGGGGACACTAAAAACTGAATCATTAAGTTTTCATTCCATATACAATACAAAGTTTTTTCGTTCCATTCCATAAAATTGGTGGTAACAGTAGTATTTCAAAGGGCCTGAGACTAATTTCGTCAAAATTTTCTTCAGCGAACGAAAAAATGGACTTGCTTTTACCCAGCCTTTGACACCCGACTTACACGGTTTACCAGGTATAGGGACGATATTTTGCGTCGATTGGCATTTGAAACATTGAAATCGGTTAATCCGTACAGCCATAATCGATCGTCAAAGAAGGCGATTTTTACCAACTTTCCCTAGAAGTGCTCAACGATCAACTTCTAACGCCTGTAGGTCAAAAAGGACTGCACCGATTGGGAAATTTCATAAGACCAAACTCGAAGGAAATTTAATTGCTAATCAGGTTGATTTACGATTTTGGAATTCGGTCGCTCTTGTGCTGAGATATCAATTTTAAACCAAAATAGTCCGTAGCGCAAAATTTCCGTTAAGGCAGTTCAACGCAGGAAACTTCGTCTGAACTCAAAACACCTTACTTTCTCCATTCTCATTCAAGTAATAGTAAAAATATTAAATTCATATAACAATTTAAACTCAAGAAATCATCACATCCTGCTCTGATTACGAGGTAATTATCAATCATTAATGACTTTCGCGCTACAGACTCTTTTGGTTTAAAATTTATATCAGCGACTAGAGCGACCGAATTCCAAAATCATAAATCAATCTGATTAGCAATTAAATTTCCTTCAAGTTTGGTCTTATGACTAGAGCTCGGAATTTGCATATTTCGCATAACTTTTATTATGCGGTATATCCTTGTATTTGAACGTTCTGAAGGTTTTTGAAGGGCATGCGGTGGTTTAAATTGAAATTGAAATTGCATATTGGTTTATTATTTTCAATAATGAACCTTTGGAATCGACCAAGAAAAAAAAAATTTTAACACCCCCTCAAAATTTGATGGTTTACGTTTCAAGGTACGTAGAATCCAAAAATCGAATAAAAATTTTGCCGTCCGTCCGCCGTACGCCGTACGCGGCACTTTTGCCACTTAGCATTGACCGATTTTGATGAAATTTGGTATGTAGGCTCCATTTGGGGTCTAGTTGTGCCCCGAAGCTTTTGGTTGATGTAGGTCACTCCTAAGGGTTCCAAAATCAATTTTGAAATTTTGAAAACGCCCTAACTCAAAAAATTTCGATATAAAGGTATTGTTTTTCCTTCAAATTAAGATTCTATAGAATTTTTAGAATTTTTTGAGACCACGCGGAGCTCTGTAGGACAAACCGTTCGCTCCCTACGAAAATTTAAGGGTTTATATTGAAATATATATATATATAAATCAAAACACGAGTGTGATTCGCAAAAGAGGCCTAATCTCCGTTCAAATTAGAGCTGACCGAAATGCAATCGATGGTTGGTGATTTTGATTTCTTTTTTTTGATTTTTTCGATTTTTTTTGGATTTTTTTATTTTTTGATTTTATTTTAATTTTTTTATTTTTCTCTTCATATTGGATGGTTGGTGATTTTGTAGACGAGTGATCTATATAAAAATAATAAACCGTTGTGTAATAATTTGCAGCGTTTTTTTGCATATTTCGGTCATTTTGGGGATTTTTGCATTTTTTAGTCATTTTGGGGATTTTTGCATATTTTGCAGCATATTTTA
Organism: Apolygus lucorum; assembly: GCA_009739505.2. Taxonomy (NCBI): domain Eukaryota; kingdom Metazoa; phylum Arthropoda; class Insecta; order Hemiptera; family Miridae; genus Apolygus; species Apolygus lucorum. Next base: position 10,620,040 of record CM019177.2, on the reverse strand, counting down.
CCAGTTTTTTGCGTATTCTGGATTTTTTATTAAAGTCAATGCTGGAAGTTGACTGTTGTGAAAAAAGCTCCCACTGGCATGGAATAACTGGAAAAGCCGTCAAGGATAAACTGGAGGGGGTCCTATCGAAAAATCCAGGGTTCAAATCTTCAGTGGTTCAAATCGCGAAAATTCTCAAAGGAGAAGACAGCTCATGGGACTCTCCCTGCTCTCCAAAAGAGATTTCCACTTTAAAATGTTTGCCTATTGTATCTTGCGATGTAGAGAGATCGTTTTCTGCATTGAAAGAAATTTTAAGTGACAGGAGACACTGTTTTACACCTGATAATTTGGAGCGTGTAATTGTTGTCCAATATAATATGTAGTTCATCTTTACATTTTATACCTAGTTCTTACAAATGTATAAAAGTAAATAAAAAAATGTATAACTGATTTTTTGAATTGCTTGTTTACTTTACCTGATGCTTCATAACTTTTTTCTAGGAGAAAAAAGGGCTAAAACAATGTAACAATATGGAACATCCTTTCTTAAAATACTGAAATTCCAAAGTCGTATGCAGTTTTAAGGGCAAATGCATATTTTGCATATTTTTCCAGTTTCCGGTGCATATTTTCGGGAAATTTTCGTGCATATTTTCCGAGCTCTACTTATGACATTTCCCAGTCGGTGCAGTCCTTTTTGACCTACAGGCGTTAGAAGTTGATCGTTGAGCACTTCTATGGAAATTTGGTAAAAATCGCCTTTCTTTGACGATCGATTATGACTGTATGGATTAACCGATTTCAATGTTTCAAATGCCAATCGACGCAAAATATGCTCTTTCAAAGATGATGCATTTAATTTTTTGTACTTTTCGAGTTTTATAACTCGAACTTATTTGCTTATGCAAAATACTGGAGAAAAGCGCAAACATTTCGCGGTTTTTAGGCTCTCTAATCTGAAGCACATCCTACAAACCCCCATTTATTAGCAATTAAATTTCCTTCAAGTTTGGTCCTATGAAATTTCCCAATCGGTGCAGTCCTTTTTGACCTACAGGCGTTAGAAGTTGATCGTTGAGCACTTTTAGGGAAATTTGGTAAAACTCGCCTAACTTTGACGGTCGATTATGGCTGTAAGGGTAAACCGATTTAAATGTTTCAAACCCCATTCGACGCCAAATTTAATGCTCTTTCAAAAAGGACAAAGTAAAATTTTCTGTCAGATGCGTACTTTTCGAGTTATAAGCAAAATACTGAAAAGTGCGGACATTTCCCGGTTTTTAGGCTCTCAAATCTACCTAAGGCTTTCAAAGCTCTACCTAGAAACCGTCGCAAACTCAGATACCCTTTATTCAGGACCCCCAAAAAGGTTTAAAACGATTCCCAACTCTCGAGGAATTTTTAGGGTTTCAGTATAAGAAAACAATCATAATTCCTCAAAGTCCGTCAAGCCTTACTGATAGGTTCCCCGTGTAATCACACTAATGACCAAATTCGCTCTAAGAGATATTATCACCACTGGCTTCATATTTCAGCTGAAACGGAACTTGAGGAACACCATTACGAGTTCAATTTGTGGACGAGGCCAGACAACGCTGGAACACCTTACGAAAATGGAAACCGGACCTGGTTCCACTTTGGAGTCAAAGGTGACTGGTCTTATTCTATAATTATAATATCTACCTTGGAAGTATCCTACTTGGTGTGGTACTATTCGGGTTACACGACAGATCTTTTGGATTTATCATTCTGGTCCCCTTAGCCTCAAATTATTGATCTGCAGGGACTGATAATCTTGCTTCTCCTTATACTTATAAAAAGACGATGCATCGACATCGCTATTTTTATTACGTCAATGCACGAGGGTCATCCAAAAATTAAGTTTACAACATTTTTCAAAAATTGAAAAATTCTTGTATTTTAATGAAATTTACAGAATATTTCACAAAATAATGAATATACCTATGATATGATATTTTATTCTTCATACTGTAGGTACATATATGTACATAGTATAAGTCGGTACAAATTATTAACGCTTATTACTTAACTTACCATATAATTCTAACTTGTAGGGCAAGGTATCAATAACAATTATAATTAGGCAAAAAAAGTCAAACTAAAGAGCTCGAACTATGTAAAACGATGAGGAACAGGAACTAAGTGTAATAGGAACTAGTGTGATCGACTAGGGGCATCCCGGCCGGCCCGGACTCACCCACCATGGCGGCTCCCGGGGCCACCAATCCATTACTGGAGAGGTAGTCCTACGAACTGCGCGGTCTACCGCAGAGGCAAACCGCACACCTCAATAAAAGCACCAAGGGGACCACCCCCAGGCCGGCCAAGAACCCCTACTGAACTAAGTTAGTCCCCGTTGGTTTCGAGACATTTCTGTAACCTGGGAACAAACGTTTAGCGAATTTTCAAAAAAAAAAAAAATAATAAAACTATTTCAATGGCCACAATATTTAACCCTAATTAGACCATGGTGTCACTTGTGACACCAAAAACCATTTTGTAAGTTGTTAGGAGTCAAAAATGATATGACCAAAATTTTGAAATTTTTGTCATAGGGTGGAGTGGGGCAATTGCGACCCAAAATGTCAATAGTTCAACTTTGATCCTCTGTAACTTTCCTTTGAAAACGCTATTTTCACTTCTTTTTTTTTAATGAGTAGCTTATTTTACGTAGATTACGATGCACTCTTCAAATTATACAAAAGATTTACTTCTCATGGTCCAAACTGTGTTTTTTAAAATTCCGACCGACTTGCCCCACTAGACGGGGCAAATGCGGAAACGGCCTGCGAATCTCATAAAAACATTTAGTTGCTAACAAAGCCATGCCTACAAAGCCAAATGCTAACAAAGCCCATTTCAATACGAACAGAACGCTATATTTAATTTTTTTCTCCTCCACTTTTTTATGACCAAAATGAACTTTCCTGCGCCAACTGGTTTGCACTTTATCTTTCAAATGACTATTTCTTGAGTGAATAATTTTCCCTTGAGGCCTGATTTCGAAAGTGGGAGAGGAAAATGAAGAAATTCAACGTGTAGGAAACAAAATGTGTATTTTTAAAGGTTCATCTCCAATTTTTGTCCTAGAACAGAATGGTAACTCAGTCTAATAGTTGTTATAGGGTGCTTATTTTGCACTTCCGCATTTACCCCATACTGCAATTTTGCTGGGGCAAATGCAACCCATGTTATCATTTCTACAAATGATCGTGATATAAACGATTTCATAATGAAAACTGTTAAACTGACTCATGTAAAGAAGTTTCAAGATAGAACAGATGTTACTGCCCCACTGCACCTCATGGAAAACTTATTTCTTGGCAATAACCCGCCACTCGTCTGAAGAGCTAATCACTAGTGAGTCAGAATAACGTTAGGAATAAGCAGCTGACTGGCGAGAGCCCGCCTTTTCCGACAGGTAAGGGTTACCAACATAACTGGGTACACATTGAGAAGGTTTCTGAGGCAAGGCGCTCAAATGGCGCCATTTTCAAAACCATTTCCGCATTTGCCCCATTTCCATATTTACCCCACTCCACCCTAATTATATTTTGTGACTTCTAATAACCCACCAAAAATTCTGCTGTCCATTAAATTCAAAATTGCAATTTAATTTTGGTTACTCCGGTAACACCTTTGGCCAGCAGTGGAGTTCCTGAGATGTTTTTGGTGACACTAGTGATACAATGGTGCAATTAGGGTTGAAGAGTATTTTTGAAGTTTTTGTTTTATTTTTTACCAAGGGGTTGATTGCATAATTTTATGTGCTAGGTACGTGCCAACACCCGCAAGGCTTACTACTCTCTCATATAGATTATAATTTAGATTTTCTTGACCATAGCTTCAAAGATTTTTTTTTAATTCGCTCATTAGGTAATTTACGCTTTATGAATGGGTTATTTTTATGCCAGTATCTTCATGCCGGGCTGTCCATCGCCACCTTTTTTTTAAACCACTTCTGAACCTCTTTATCGTCTGCAAATCGTTTACCACCCACGAACTTCTTTAACGCCTGAAATATTCTGTAAGCGTTTGAAATGTGTCGTTCTAATTTATCTTAGAGTTTGGGGAGTGAAATAAGTCAAATATTTCATCACAGCTTCAGCAATAGTATTCGTCCCTTCCGCCATAAGTTCGACCAAAGGGCATCCTTCCGATCCCCAAAGACAGATGCCACTTCACCAGCTGAAGGCGACGTTCAAAATGTTCGTTCGAACATTTTGACTCCTGTGGGGGTTGAATGACGTCATTGAAGGAATTGTCTTTTTGATTCTGGGGTTTAATGGTGCCTAAAAACGCTGCAAATTATTACACAATGGTTTATTATTTTTCTATGTTGATCACTCGTCTGCAAAGCCACCAACCATCCAACATGAAGAAAACATCAGCTAAAATTTGAACGGAGATTGGGCCTCTTTTGCGAATCACACTCGTGTTTCTGATTTATCGTACGTCAAACCCTTAAATTCTCGTAGGGAGCGAACGGTTTGTCCTGCAGAGCTCCGCATGGTCTCAAAAAATTCTAAAAATTCTATAGAATCTTAAGTTGAAGTAAAAACAATACCTTTATTTCAAAATTTTTTGGGTTAGGGAGTTTCAAAATTCATTTTTGAACCCTTAGAAGTGACCTACATCAACCAAAATCTTCGGGGAACAACTAGACCCCAAATGGAGCCTGCATACCAAATTTCATCAAAATCAGTCAATGCTAAGTGGGGAAAGTGTCGCGTACGGCGGACGGACGGCCAAATTTTTATTCGATTTTTGGATTCTACGTACCTTGAAATCAAATTTCGAGGGTTTTAAAAAAAAATTTTTCTTGGTCGATTCCAAAGGTTCATTAATGAAAATAATAAACCAAAATTTGGCCGTCCGTCCGCCGTACGCGACACTTTCCCCACTTAGCATTGACCGATTTTGATGAAATTTGGTATGTAGGCTCCATTTGAGGTCTAGTTGTGCCCGAAGATTTTGGTTGATGTAGGTCACTTCTAAGGGTTCAAAAATAATTTTTGAAATTTTGAAAACGCCCCAACTCAAAAAATTTAGATATAGAGGTATTGTTTTTCCTTCAATTTAAGATTCTATAGAATTATTAGAATTTTTTGAGAACACGCGGAGCTCTGTAGAACAAACCGTTCGCTCCCTACGAGAATTTAAGGGTTTTACGTACGATAAATCGGAAACACGAGTGTGAATCGCTAAAGAGGCCTAATCTCCGTTCAAATTACAGCTGACCGAAATGCGATCGATGTTTATCTTCATGTTGGATGGTTGGTGGCTTTGCAGACGAGTGATCTATATAGAAAAATAATAAACCATTGTGTAATAATTTGCAGCGTTTTTATTCGATTTTTGGATTCTACGTACCTCGAAACGTAAACCATAAAATTTTGAGGGGGTGTTTGGTCGATTCCAAAGGTTAATTATTGAAAATAATAAACCAAAATTCTTTAAAATCGTCGCTATTTTAAATTAATGAAAACAATACCTGTAGATCTAGGGTTTTTGAGCTACGGCGTTTTGAAAATGTTTTTCCCCACATTACACGCTTTAGAAGTGACTGACAATAACCAAAACTTTCGGGGCTCAACTAGACCCCAAATGTAGCCGATATACCAAATTTCATCAAAATTTGTCCACTGTGTTCGAGTTTTGGATTCTACGTACCTTGAAACGTAAACCATCAAATTTTGAAGGGGTGTGTTACAATTTTGTTTTCTTACTCGATTCCAAAGGTTCATTATTTATAATAGTAAAACAAAATTCTCTTCGCCTCAGAAGCCCTTGTAAACCTACTTTCTGAATGACCCTCGTACTTCGGCACGGACTTTAGTTTCAAACGTGGAGAACGTTACCCGACCCAATACCAAAGTAATGGGAAACTCAGTTTTCCTTAGATTGCAATACCATCTTCACATTTCAGGTGAGTCGACGAAATTAGTAAGCTGTTGATGAAGCTGTCTGCTAACTTTTTACATTTGTGGTAACCCTAGGAGTGAAATTAAGGATTATGATCTTATCCTGTTGGTGGTCGAAACGACTCTGGGTCCTCTTTGTGAACAAAAAGAGAGAAACGTTGATTTTGGCGTTTAATTTTCATTTAGCTACAGTTTCGCTGGAGCATCTTGCCAGCATCTTCAGGCTAAAAACATATTTAGAACAGCAGATCTCTAAATTAGTCATCTAATGGTCACTTTACAAGTAGACATATATGTTATATTTCCCTATTTAGTTATTGATGTACAATAGACGTGCATTTTACCTTGTAGTGCTTTATGTAGAATATACTTCTAGTCATTTTGATCTCAATCTTTCTCTATTCAAAATCGATCTTAACGGATCCAAACTGGAAAAACAATGATTATTATAGTGTATAAGTCGAGAAATTTCAAACAAGTGTGAAAAAAAACGTCTGCCAAGTTGGGTGGGCAGTATAGCTTCCTCACTCATTGTAACATGGACGTATAGAATCAGTTGGCGAAAAAATTATGATTCAAAGAGTTATTGAATACCAAAATATTGGCGATAATATGCGGGATAGGGTTGCAGGTATTAATGTTTATAATGGTGTTGTAAATAGTTGTGGTATATGAACCACTGAAATAAAAGAACGAAAGAGTGTAGGTATAAAATAAAACTACGAAGTTATGACGATAATGATTATTATTATTCAATACTAAAACTATAATAGGTGTACGTATTAGGATTATGGGTATTAATTTGTTATATACTCGTAATTTGAGTTTTGTTTAAAATTAAACGTAGAATTTTATTATTTTATTTAGCGGTCCACCGTCTAGGACCTAACCCACACAATCCCTGAAAATTTCATCGAAATTGGTTGAATAGTTGCGGAGTTTTGTTGTAACAATAAATTTAAAGTTCGCGCATGCGCAGCGGCTTTTGCTTGACCAATTTGATTGAAACTTATTGGGTGTCTCTTAGAAGTTAGTCCCTAACTAACCTCCAAATTTGAGCAAAATCGGTTCATGAGAAACCGAGGTTCCAGGAAAGTCACGTTTGCGCATGCGCACTCGCTCCTATTGGTCCGAAGGTGCTGAAATTGATAGGGGACCGTCTAGGACCTAACCCGCACAATTCCTGAAAATTTCATCAAAATCGGACCACAGGTTAGTATAGTTTTGCCCGGGACAAGGATTGACCACAGACAGACAGACAGACAGACAGACAGACAGACAGACAGACACGGAACCAAAACTGTTCAGAATGCTCTAAAACGCAAAAAGCAAGTGGAAATTTTGATTTTGGAGGACATTTTTTTTCACTTCTTTCACGAATACAAAGCTTCCCTACCTTCGGTAGTGAGGAAGCAAAAACAATAATAATAACCTGTACTCCTTCAAAGGAAGAAAAAACAGTGTCTGAACACGTCAGATAGGTACCTACCTTGTTTGTAAAATTGTTTAGTAATACCTCCTTTGATGTAACATTACTTTAATTTTAATTGCGGAAAAAAGGAGATTACACATCGAAAAACAAATGAAACATTCAATATTGGCATGGGGGGCAGTGTTGATTTACACTATCAGGTTTTAACAACTATTTCCACGTCATCACCAACCATGTGGTATTATAAAAATATTCCCTAATAAATATTACCGTCAAACTTTACTCCAAGATTTACTCCAAAACAGTTCCAAATACAATGTCTCCCACTCGAAATGGGTTAAATTGATTTTTTTAAATACGTGAATTGATCTTCAGGGCTTCCTGAACATTTTGAGTGGTCGAGCTCATTGATCAGATAGTTGTAACCCCCCTATTTAATTGTTTAAATGTTGGAGTAAAGTTACCTACGAGTGCGTCTATCTTTACTCTACTCTGAAAAACTCACAGTTATCGCTACAGAAACGGGCAGTGGTGCAATGTTACTAGTCGGGATTGAATTCATTACCCCAGAAATACTTGATAATATCAAGTATTTATAATATTATTATAAAATATATTCTGAAAAATTGAACTTTTTAGCTTGAAAAATACAAGTTATACCTAAGAAAAATATAAATTCCAATGATCATTTCTTCATCATTTATTTCAACGAATTTGCTTAAAATGCAATATTTCTGGTTAAGAGATCACAATTTCAGTCTTCCAGTATAGACAGACTTATGTAGGTAATCGAGCAAAACTTTCTACAAGTAAAGAAATATTGAAGGACAATAAACGATAAACGAATGACTTAACAAAATCACAGAAAAAGTCTGTTTCACGTTCGATAACTTTCAAATGAATTGCAATGGTAAATTTCAAAGTTAACCCACGAGTAAATAATATTGTAAATCACAACTTATGAGACCAAAGCACGTTTATGTTCATATCATTGTTGTAAAGTTTCGGTAGGGGCGCGTACCAAGCTTTTTCTCATTTCTTCTCCCCATCTCTTACTTCTGCAACATGAGATACACTAGAAACCTTACATTCAACACTGCGAAAATTATAAAACTCAAATATTTTTTGAGAAAGAATAAGAAAAATATGAGTGAGGCTACCTTTATCCCAACCTTTTGTAGTGGAGTAAAGATAACCGGTTTTTGGAATAAAGTTACCATCAAATTTTTGGTAAACAAAAGCATAACTAAGAAAACACTTTTTTGAAAATTTGATTAGTGTATTTTGTTCAAAATATGATATTGAAAGTGATATGATGAGGGCTTGCCTGGTAAGTCTACTCCAAACACCTGATATGGAAGAAATTTTGGAGCACGAGAAACAGGACAAAAACAGCTGAACAGGAAACTATGACTGATAACAGCTGATAACAAGGATAAAGGCGCCATCGCAAGCCGTATCGATTCACTGAGATGTGGAGAATAACGAAAACACAGTAGCTAACTTTTATCTAAGTTCTACCACGCTTACGTCACAATTGAAGATTCTCACTTTTTGGGGTAAAGTTACCCCTGGTGGGGTAAAGTTTGACGGTTTTACGGTACTTTAAATTTTATAAATTTAAAAAATTTAAAAAATTTTAAAAAACATTGTTGTGCTAACCAATATCCTATTACTTTAAAATACTGAGTTACATTATAGTGTGTGGCTTCATGTACATGGATAAACTTTATCACCTGACAACAAGAGAAAGATTGAGATCAAAATGACTAGAAGTATATTCTACATAAAGCACTACAAGGTAAAATGCACGTCTATTGTACATCAATAACTAAATAGGGAAATATAACATATATGTCTACTTGTAAAGTGACCATTAGATGACTAATTTAGAGATCTGCTGTTCTAAATATGTTTTTAGCCTGAAGATGCTGGCAAGATGCTCCAGCGAAACTGTAGCTAAATGAAAATTAAACGCCAAAATCAACGTTTCCTTCTTTTTGTTCACAAAGAGGACCCAGAGTCGTTTCGACCACCAACAGGATATTATCATCCGACTCAACACCCTTCAACGATTATGATCTCAACAACAAACGTTTACTAGTAATGATCTTTTTACATGAATGTTCACGTTCCATCTTGGCAGACTTTTTTTTTGCTCTACTCGCTAGATGACAATAATTGAAAGTTGGAACAAAATGCTGTTAGTTGGTCCAAGCGCCACCTCACATGATCTCCCCGTGTAAACCTTTTGACCTTTTAAACTACCGCAGTTCTCTGATTGTCGAGGCAAAGGTCTCTCCTTGTTGGCATCTTGTCACACAAAGGCTCAACCCTCACGTGAGTTGTGAAACGAGTAGGTCTATAAATATGTGTTTTGGTTTAGTGAACTCTATGCGACCCCAGTTTTCTTGACTCTCTGCCAACAGACGTCAGAGGATTGCTATATGAAGACTCAAAATCAACTATTCTGTAATCTGTGCGTGCACTTGTCATCGAGTTGGCCTTCAAAAAATGATCGATAAAATGGAGTTGTATTGCGCTAATTGGGGGCTGGAGCTTAATCTAACGAAATCAAAGGTAATGGTGTTTAGGAACGGTGGTAAGCCTAGCTCAAGAGAGAAATGGAATTTCGCTGGCCAATGGGTTGAAGTAGTAAGTAGGTATAAATATTTGGGATTCACTTTAACACCAACTCTCTCACTGAACCCACATCTACAAGAAAAGAGCTCTATGGCGAAACTAGCCATTAATGGAATGTGGAAAAACTTTGTCGCATCCGAAAATCTCATTAACAGAAAAGTTCAAGGTTTTCAATGCCGTTGTGCGCTCAATTTTATGCTATTCATCCCAGGTATGGGGCTATGTTCTAAGTGACCACGTTGAGTCTGTTTTACGTGTCTTCCTGAAATTTATTCTTGCCTTGGTGCACTCCTACGTATATGTTGTTTCTTGAAACACAACAGCAACCGGTCTACCTACACACCCTTCAAATGCATTTCAATTACATTTTTAAAGTCCTGAAGATGCCCACTGAGCGCAGTGGCGTCAGGTGAGTGTATTCGTCAGGCAAACAGCTTGACCTGTCTTAGAGGAATAAACAATTATGAAAAACGCAGCAAATTATTACACAAAGGTTTATTATTTTCCTGTATAGATCAAGCTCCAGCAAAGAATACAGCTTTGCCATTGTCACTACCTACCATGTTTTCGCTTCAAAGTCGAGTTTATTTAGATGGAATAAACGCCTTATACTCCATTCAAAGAAATAAAGAATTCCTTCATTATGAAATTTGATTTCTGGTTGCTAAGGAAGAGTAACCATGGCTCATCCTCCAATTTTCTCTACTTTCAAGGCCACGAAACAGCTCCTCGATTGTTTGCCTTGGCTGATACTGTGGTAGTGGGGGTTTAGCAATACTAGACCCCGCCTACCCACCCGCTGATCGTCGCCTGTCATCCAAAACAGTCCCGCAAAATTAATTTGTTTGAACTGTGCCTAGCATCGCTGGGCCCCGCGCTAGTTCGCATATCATTAGCAATCGATCGTTCTTTGGTGTGTTGCGGGCTAGTATCCTAGGCAAAATACGTACTTACTCCATTCTCCTATTTCATCTAACTTGCTTGGTTATCATGAAACAGTCCCTAAATTTTATAAAAATTTTCCACAATCTGCTAAATATCAAGTACTTGCAAAAAATGAGGAAAAATAACAGGAGAAAAAAAAATACAGGAGAATCTCAACAAAAATTAATTTTTGTTTTTTCATATTTTTAGTAAGGCAAACAGTGTTTGCTATGTTTGCCTGGAGGTGACGCCACTGACTGAGCGCCTTCCGAACTACCTTGCCAGGAAGTGTGCTGCTCTTAATGTGTATTGGGCCAGGGAGTGGGGGATTCTCCATGAGATGCATGGTATCCCACTCATGAATGTAGATAACCTGCTGGACTGGAAAACGCTCATAAATGAAAGCATAAATAAGATAGGTAAAAAATGATGGCCGATTTTGAGCAAAGGGCTTTAAGCTCCCAAAATCATTCCCAATACGTGTCCTTAAGACAAGAAAGAGATATAGTGCCCCTCACAAGCTTTACAAATTTTCAACATTTGAAGTGGATTTTCAAAATCAGGGGTGACCTGTTGGCACTGAAAAGTAGGCCTTACTTGACTGAAAATCAGATATGTGATCTATGCAGCAGTGGTGAGGTTGAAAATGCCTACCATTTTATCGCCAAGTGTCGGGCATTGCGCAATTTGAGGAAAAAGTATTTGGGGAAATTTGATATAAGTTGGGAAGAATATATATATGCAATAAAAGTTGGAAGCCCAATGTTGATAAAGTACTGTTCAGTTGCATGGGACTTGCGGTACAAGACCCGGATTGAGTATGGGTTTTTATAAAATAAGGAGAAAAAAAAACTGATACCATCTGTTAGTCATTTGTCACTCGTTTTGTTAATTTCATTATGGATGTTCCATTATAGATTGTTGTTGTTTTGATTATTTTACTAATTTATTTGGCATAAATGTTATAGAATATTTGATAATAAATTGCGATAAAATAAAGAAATAAATAGAATAAAATATTAAATTTATTATAAAAAATGTGTAGTCGGCGAACTCATCGGACGGTCATGTCTGACCACGATTATAACATGGCTCTTTGTAGTCAACTGAGTTGTTATCAATTAGTTACCCAATAAAGCATGTTTTATCTATCTATCTGTGCGTGCACTGCTGATGATGGGTGCCAATCAAGTAGGTATCAGAAGAATGACACCTAAGTTGGTTGGGTATGATGATCTCCAAAAGGAGATTTACCCACCAAATTTGAGCGAAATCGAATATTTCGATTGTGAGAAAATTATGTAGAGGACTATATTCAAGCATTTGATTACTGAATGATTATAAAATCTGACTGATGTGAATTGGTTGGTTGATTGTTAATAGCTGACATACGCACATAATCACAGACACGGAACTAAAGTTGTACAGAAAAGTCTAAAAATTCAGTCCTAAATTGGAAAAACGCGAAATTAGTCTTAATTTTGATTTTGAGTGAAAACAATGCTTCCTCGGTCACCCAAACCAACATTTTTTTCTCGCATTTTGTGTTTTGGAGCTTTTAAGGGTACAAGGAGATTTTTTCGAGTAAAAATTCGATTTTTTAAAAATAATTTTTTGTTAATGTGCATATAATCACGGACCAATTTAAAAAAATCATGAAAAAATTTGAACGAGAAGTGGGTCAAATAAATACGCAAACCGACCTGTGTCAGGGTTTGCGCTAGTAGAGTCCGGCGCTATACGCTGGACCGTCCGCATTTTCAAGACGATTCAGCACAGCACGAAACGAACGGATTTCACGGCACAAAACGAGACATAAACATAGAAAAAGACGAGTAAACAAAGAAACAAGAGATTTAGCTTCTTCTTCTTCTTTGTTTTCATCAAATCGAGTCACCTTGGAGCAAGTTGGAAGCTCTAGAAACCGTATGATGACGTCATGAGATGAAGATTGTTTAATTTCAGAAAAAAACATTGTTTAATTTCAGAAATGTGTTTCCTGAAAAATCGCGTTTTCTAGCACTCGTGTTCCATTTTGTTGAGTTATACTGGACTTATCTCCTTGTTCTTTTTTTTTTTACTTGTACGTCAGTATTTTATACACCAACTGTGCATAGGGATTGGCGTATTTTTCCTGACAACAAGATAAAAATGTGATCCGTTTTTGTGGGTTAGAGCCCTGATTTTGATGGTTTTTTCAAAAATCCGCCTTTCTTTTCTCAAGCGTTGTACGAAATTATCCTTTGCACCAGTTATAGAGCATAAGATGCTCGACAATATTTGAAAAAAATCAAGGTGATCGGTTGATTACAACCCGAGAAAATGTCGGGGAAAATTTCCTTGTACCGTTAAATTTCTGTCTGTTTTAAGACACTTTCGGTCAAAACTAAGAAATTATGGTACAAAGACATCCAATGTAATCATTGGATTGCCGTTAGATCAATGGTAGCATCTGCACGAAAAACAGGTACTCACTTCCTGAGTGCCCTAAATCCCTCGAATTCGCAGGGAATGGGGTATTTCGTGGGTCGGAAATTCAGGTTTTTGACCTCAAATTTGGATTCAGCACCCTTGAAAACTTATATACTCCAACTTTTAGTCCAATGATACTAAAACATGTGGTAGAAAAATTAATTAAAGGAATCACACGTTTGAAAAAAAGGCAGGCTGCCAAAAATGCACACACACTACGCTGCGCGAGTGTGTGAGTAGTATTTTGTAGTATCCAAGAGGTCCTCCATGGGTTTCATCTCTTCTCTGTGCATGGATACTTTTTTCAAAGACAGATGGCTAGACGTTACGATTGGCTAGCTACGTCACACCATTCAAATCTTCAACTTTCCTTAGCTTCTCTTTTTAAAAAAAAAAAACATTTTCTCGACGAACAGACCCGATTACCGTTATTCCTGAGCCATACTCTTTTGAAAAATAAAATTAAAAAAATTCACTGAAATACCCTATTCAGAGGTTGCTCTCGTAAACGTTGTTTTTCTTCAACGATTTCCCGCGATGTAATTACACATTGTCCATTTTTGATCTTGGAGATTATCCTCTGCTACTTTTCAGGAGGGAAGATGAACGCCATGATGAAACTCAACATCCTGACTGGCAAGCAAAGTAAAATGTACGGGCAGGGTATGGCGCCTGTCTTCAGGATGCTTCCTGGACGAGGGACGTGGGAAAGGATCAGAGAGAGGCCCACATTCACAGTAAATCGATCAAAAGTTATTGTCATTCTAACACCGTCCATTTTTTCTGTTTACTAATTTTTTATTTCTTAATCGTGTTTTACTTCAGCATGCCCGGTTAGATGTTTAATTCTGGCCAATTAAAAAAAGAAAAATGAGTACGGTAAGTACTCTGCTTCGGATTGATGGAAATTGAATCTGTTTGTCCCTAAACACTTTTGCATTGATTTGACAGGCCAATTAAAATAAAAATTCAAAATAAACGCAGGAATGCTACACCCAAGTAGCTCCTCTAACTTAACTCGAGAAGCTTTCTCTCTATGAAGTGACTTATTCAGAATAGGTTGAGGCCAGCCTCAGCTCAAGATGAGGTCTCCTCCTCATCACTGGAGGTCATTACAGGTTTCTGTAGTGTAGGTGGTTCTACTTCACACATATTGAAATCGCTTGTAAATCTGATTGAAATCAAACTGTTTCAGGGGAGTCAATCTAGATTCACTCTGACTTTCAAGCATAGACTTCAGGACAATGACAGAGTAATAACCTACTTCGCTTTCACCTATCCTTTCTCTTACACGGATCTTTTAGGTTTCTTGAGTAACGTTGAGTTGTGCCACATTCAACGATCGAAATCTGAAGGTTCGTATTTAAATAAATCACTTGATAATCCCATCTTTGTTTCCACAAATGAAAAATGGGTGTACCTAACTGACTTTTTCCTAAGACTTACTAAAGTTATTTTTTTCCTATGAATTCCAAAAATGTTGATGATGTAACTAGTCGTATGCAAGTATCTTTGACGTGTAATCTAGGTTGCTTTTGTGATTCGGATTTGAAATTATCAGAATTTAAGTGCCAGTTCTAGACAAATTCTTCATTGGTGTTTTCTGTATTTGTGTTTGATAATTTCTGGTGAGCAGAACTTCTTTTCATTTTTTCAGATCCCACTGCAAATAAATTAGACGAAATTTATTACCACAGAGAAGTTCTTTGCTACACACTGGACAGGCGGCGAGTAGATCTCATCACAATCTCTTCCCATCACAACATTACAAATGAGCGAGAGCCGCGTTTCAAACATCTCTTCCCTGACGTCATGATACCCAGAGCTTTCAAGTTCGATAAAAAGGTAAACTCGCTTGAATTTTGAGATCTGTGTTGGAGGTTTCTTTTTGTCTGTCTAGGGTACTCTTTGATGAAGGTTGAGGAAAAGATTCGTTGTTGGAGCTTTCTCAGGCTCTACCAGTCGGTAATTTCTTCTGGGATTTGTGGAATTGCCAGGTCGAGTCACTTGGTGGTGTCACCAGGATGGGAGGGTAGCGAGTTGTGGCTTCTGGAGAGCTTCGGTAGTATATTTTTAGCCCTCCATTCTCACTATTTAAAAAGGCCGTGCCGATCTTATGACGTCATTACATGCCCTAGAGAAGTAGGTAATCCAGCTCTGGGCTCACTTATGTGTTTAAGTCAGCACTTGAGGACTGATTGATCATCAGGGAGGAGAATGCAAGTCTTTAAGTACCTGGGTGTGGGGATTTAAAGTAACTTCAAAATAGACGGCGTTGGAAACTTAGCTTTGTTGAAAAAATGGTAAGTCCCTCATTTTCCATGCCTTGATTCAGTCACACCTCAAGTGCAGAGTGTCAGCATGTGGCTAGGAATCAGGTCTGTCTTCGAGAGCATCATGATCCTGCGGAACTGAAGGAATCGAGATCATGAAGGGAATCCTAAGAAAATTTACATTTTGTTATTTCTGTAAAGAACTTTTCTTTGACGGGAAGAGATTGTTTGAATTTATTTCTAACAGGTTGTCGTATTTCTAATTTAAATTGAGTCTTTTTCTCGTGTTTCTAGCGATGAACCATTTTTTGGTCGGAAATACAAATTTAAGTAACCAAGATGGATGAGGCTGAGAATGATCCTCAAAGTTTAGTAAAATAAATGAGTTAAGTGTTTTTTGAAATGCTGTGGAACCATCATTCTATGAGAAGCTATAGGGCGAGCATCGAGTGGGTGCTAACTTTCCTGCGTGAGTCTCACGTCAATCCCATGAGCCTCACAGGATTGACGTTGGTGTAGATTTTACAACACTCCATAGGTAACATCAACTCAATCCGGGGTTTTTTGTTTTCATTGAACCGATGAAGGAAAATAGGAAGGAAAATACAAGGAAATCAATGAAGTACGCTCGTTTATTACCCAAAATAATTGTAAAAGTATAAATAAATAATAAATGCAAAATGTATGTGAGTAATCGTGCATTTCAGTCTATCCCCATGTCTGAGGAATAGATGGCAGACAACCGAATTCAACGAGATTGGTAGTTTTTGATCGACCTTGGACTAATCTATCGTTTCGTATTATATTCCAATGTTACATTTTCGAAGTAAAATAAATACGAATCGGACAAAAAGGTGGAGGAAACTGCCTTCAACGGGAAAGAAATCGAGATTGATCGTTCAACTGTTCCATCCACAACAGACTGAAATGTATAAGGGATCAATTCAATTCATGGGAAATGTAGGTATAAGGGATCAATTCTTCAATCTTCAATTCACTTTACTGCAACGCCAAAGATAAATAACTTGTAGGGGTGGGTATCGATACTCGATATTTCAAAATATCGATACTTTCGTACCGATACTCGATATTTTAGTATCGATACTGCACTATCCGATATTTTTGGATATCGATACTTTGGATCCGATATTTCTAAATATCGAATATCGATACAGTTCTAGCGGAAAATTCATCATAATGGCTAAAAAATGAAGAAGGTAGAGAGGCTTTTGGGTCATTACTCCTTGGTTGCACTAATAACGTTTATATCATGGAGAAAATCACTCTGCTTGGACTCTTGATAGTGAAAAATTAATAAAATTGTTGAAAAAATTATATTTCTTGAGAATAATGGATAATATTGATAGTTTGTGACACTAAAGTATCGATACTCGATATTTTAAAATATCGATACTCATGCCCAACGATACTTGGGATATCGATACTCAAATACGATACAGTATCGATACAAAATATCGATATTTTTATAACGATACCCATCCCTAATAACTTGCAAAAGAATCACCGAAACACTTCCAAACGAAAGAAACAGACTGATCAGCTGATTGACGGCGGCCATTAGCTCAGCCATGAAAACAAAGAGTTGAGTTATCTCACAGGATTTACGCGACTCTCATGTAAGTTATGCGAGGGAGCTGAGACAGCCAATGTTCCGTGAGCCTCACGTCATTCGCTCGTGTTTTTGACGTGAGTCTCGCGTTTTTACGTATCTTGGCGTGCTGTAACTCTGCAAAATACCCTCCAAAATATGAGGAAAATTGAACAATTTCGTGATGAGAGGGTATTTTACCATGTGGGCGTAGCACATAGCTTTCTCGTCATAGGGACAGATCTACATTACGACAATTGATCGAAAAGCTGCGGAAAAATTAATTCCAGATTAAAAGCCACTAAAAATTGAAAAATAAAAAATATTATAAAATTTGAAATAATAAAATAAAAACATTAAAAAAAAAAAAAAAACAACAAAAACGAACCAACCTCAAAACTGATGTCGGTAAACCTCAAAAAAGGAAAAAAAAATCACAGCATTTCAAATTTATTCACAAACTGTATACAGGGTGTTTCACGAAAAGGTTACACCCCCCTTCATTTCCGCAAAATACTGCGTAAAAATTTCCAATCAACGCAATTCTTCATGTTTTTTTGTGAAGATCTCAGGAAAAATACTTTTGCGCAAAAAAGTTGCGCGCAATCGTGCGTAATTGACACTAACTTCATTTTTTCAAATGGAACACCCTCTTTTTTATTACAGGTTCGGATTCTACGTCAAATTTCATAAAAAATTCATACCCACA
Source organism: Apolygus lucorum (assembly GCA_009739505.2). NCBI lineage: Eukaryota > Metazoa > Arthropoda > Insecta > Hemiptera > Miridae > Apolygus > Apolygus lucorum. The sequence goes on along the minus strand of CM019177.2, from coordinate 10,602,051 downwards.
TCGATCTGATTTATTGCGCGCAACCTGGCTTTTTGAACGCTCTAAGTTGCGCAACTCCACAATTGCGCAAAAATTAGGTTTTGGAGAACCCTAAGTGTGGCACATGTTTTTTCATCATTTTTTAACGCTAAATCACATGATGGCATCCGTTTTGAGGAAGACCAAGATTTCAAGAGGAAAAATTAACATTTCTTCAACGAAAACATCAGTTTTGTGGTCGATTTCATGTTTATTTTTTATTTTCTCACGTCCTTTTGAACCATGGGCTTAGGGCCGTCTACAGTGGAGTTAAAAATGAAAACTGACAGCACGATCATGCTTGAACTCAATAAAATTGCCTAAAAACTCTAAACGATTTAAAAAGAGCGATTTTTTCACTAATAACAACCGACTTTTTGGCTGCCATTTAGAAAAATTCCAGTCAAATTGAAAAATGGATGCCACCATGTGATTTAGCGTTAAAACATGATGGAAAAACATGTGCCACACTTAGGGTTCTCCAAAACCTAATTTTTGTGCAATTGTGGAGTTGCGCAACTTGGAGCGTTCAAAAAGCCAGGTTGCGCGCAATAAAACAAATCGATTCGGATATGAATTTTTCATGAATTTTGACGTACAATCCGAATATGTAATAAAAAAGGGGGGTTTCCATTTGAAAAAATGAAGTTAGTGTCAATTGCGCAAAAGTATTTTTCCTGAGATTTTCACAAAAAATCACGAAGAATAGCGTTGTTCGGAATTTTTTACGCTGTATTTTGCGAAAATGAAGGGGGGTGTAACCTTTTCGTGAAACACCCTGTAGATGGGCATGGCAGGGGGTCGTGTCAATGCTTACCTTCCTATCTGAATTTGCTGTGATTATTATTTTTCGCATTTTTGTTGACAGAATGTGATGATATGATCTGAAGCCAATGCCTCACCTTGGTGGGAGATTTTCACTCTTTTTTGAATTGACAGGGATTTACGAGTAGAAACTAGTATAAGTTCAGTCTTTCATGTAGGTTGCAATGTTACACATATCTTCTGATTTTGTCGTATTCATTAAGATATCTGGGCGTTTTCATTAAGATTGACTAACATTATTTCATGTTCAGAGATGGTATCCAAGATCACCTATGGCCAGATTCCGTTTAAACCTTCGTCGAGAATTTTTGAAGGCTCACACAAAAAAGGTTATGGCGTTTCCTTATCTAGTTTATTTTCTTCGTTTGGCCGCCTCGATCGAAATTTATTGTGATATAGTTCCAACTGGTGAAGAACCCTTATTTACCTATTTCTAACTAATATAACTATGATGTTAATGTTAATACCTACGGAAGTATAGACGGAAAGCGTTTATGATGCCACTTCTGCTGAAATGCTGTCCGAAGTTGTTATTCTACTCGTATTATGGTAGATTGTAGATTGTACCTGAATCTGCGGATCAGGGTGAGGGGAGCCCAAAAGCCTGGTGGCTTATTATGTCAAACAGTCCCAGCCCTTTAGTAAGGGCCAGTAGTGGTTTGGCTAGGTTAGTGCAGGGGAATGCCTCCATGGGTGTGGGTGACCCAAAGAGTTGGAACCTGCGGGTTGATAGAGCTTGGCAATCAAAAATTATGTGGGAGGCCTTTTCTTCAGCCTCACCACATAGCTTGCATAGGGTTGTATCTTGCGTCACCCCAATGCGGTTAAGGTGGAATCGGAGTGGAGTGAAGCCTGTTACCAGACCAACCACTAGCCTGACTTCCCTGCGGCTTAGCCGCAGCAGCTCCTCAGAGGCGCTGGGGTTAGGTTTGGCCACCATGCGCTTACTTGGAGCATGTCCTCCTAGGTTTGACCATCTTCTTGTGGTTTGGTTTGTGACCCACCGATTTATGGTCGCCCTGAAGGAGGATTTGGGAATGCTGACGGCCGGCTCTGGACCAATGAACGGAGTCAGTGAGCCTTTTCTGGCCAGCGCATCAGCGTTCTCGTTTCCCATTACCCCACTATGCCCCGCCACCCACTCCAGGGAAACCCTGTTGCGTTGTGACAGGGAGCAGAGGTTATGGTAACAATCCCACTTTAACTTAGAGTTAATGGTGGAAGCTGCCAAGGCCTTGATCGCAGCCTGGCTGTCGGAGAGAATGCGGATGTGTACACCATTGTGTCCCCTCTGCAGACTCTCCCCAGCGCAGACATCGATTGCAAGTACCTCGGCTTGAAAAACTGAGGCAAACGCTCCCAGAGGAGCCGAGTAGCTCCATCCAGAGTTTGCCCCATAGATTCCAATCCCTGTCCCATTCCCCATTTTGGATCCATCTGTATACCAGAACAGGTCGTTGGAACAGCATTGAAAGACTCCCCGCCCCTCTGTCGTTATGATCGATTTGAAGGGGTGTGTTTCAGCGTAAGTTCTGGGCATAATGTCTGCTACCATGTCAAGCATGGGTTCGCATAGAAGACCCAGGATTTTGGAGTGGCCGTGGATATGTGACTCTCTCCACGTCCTGTTCCATTTCTGCCTCAAGGCCGCCATGGCAGCCTCTCCTTTTATGAAGATGTCGAGGGGGGGGAGCCCCAGGAGTATCTCCATAGTGGCAGTTGGGGTGCTGTGCATTGCTCCCGTTACAGTGAGGCAGGCCAGCCGCTGAACACAGGTAAGAGTGGAGGATCGTATTATGGTGTTACCGTACTGTTGCTGGGCGAATCCGGTGTGCTTTTGACTTGTCCACAACTGAGTCGAGGCAGAAGGCAGGTACAATACCAGCAATAACATTGCCATAGAATTGTGGGTGTATCGAAATTAAGTTCTAGGTTGCTTAGGAATGACACGAATCCCGGTTTTAAAGAGATAAAAATATCGCACTTTATTAGCTGATGTTTACAAGAAGCTTCTAAGAAGAAAATGATCTCTTCTAGTTATAAGCTCCTTGGATGAGAATGGAGTATTGGATGCCTATTCAAAATTGGATTACAAACTTTGGACAAGTTTCCAGAGGTCCCTTCCACTTTAAATTCATACCAAGTATGTTTTTAGTGAAAAAGAATCATTGGTCAAAATTTCAACCCTCACCCCCACCCTTTCGACTGATTGCCGAGTATCCCGCTCAAAACAAACAACGCAGCCCAGCGAACCGAAATATTTACGATGTCCCTCCAATCGTCCTCCAGAAATTCAAACGATACCTGCAAATTTCTCCCTCTTTTGCTTCTCGAACAAGGAACGACCCTCTCAGTTAGAACTTTAACGAGACCGTCTCCAAGAAGGATTTCAGAAGACTTGTTGCTTCGTGTGTATTCAACAGTCAGTATTGACGAATCTCAGGGAAAATTTCGGGTATGGGGAATTTGCCTCACTTTTTTTTTCGAATGAGGGTTTTTTTTATGGAATAAAACCAAAGTGAGCTGCTCGAAAACGCATCCAAAAAATTTAGAGAATTTTAGGAAGATGGAAATTTTAAATGTGGTGGCAATGTGTAAGAGGCAGCCATGTTTGAAACGTAACGGATATTCTACCAATCTGACTTCAAAGGAGGTTCTGTGGCGCTTACCACAGAAGCGGATCATACACGAACTTTTAGCTTACAAGTAGTGCGCACAAGAGTGCGCCGCGAACTGGCAGGAAGAACCCAGACACAAAAGTGAGCAAAAGAAACAATATTACTCACTTTTTTACAATACGACTCTACCTACTAGTTTATCAAGCATTATTAGTCTTCATCTTCTCTTATTTAGTTTCAAGATTTGAATCACATTATTCGAGTAGCCATTTCACTGGATCGTTTTGTGTGGCGGTGCTAGAACTCTGTCTGTTGTCAGAGTTGTTTTCGCGTCGTTTTTTTTTTTTTTCATATGACGTCAACAATATTCCTCGATTTTCGCGGTGTTTTGTAACAGAGGCTTCACTTGTTTAGGCATTTTCTCCTCCGGTAATTTTTTCGCCTTGGTTATTCCTAGTGTTAAACGTTATTCTAGGGCTCTATTATAGGATTTGAGTTGTAATTCCAGAATCTAAAATTGAGGCAAATTCCCCATTATCGATGCATTGTGCACCGGCAAAATGTGAAAATCTTCGCTCTGATTTTTGTAATTCCTCGGAATGAAAGGTTTGAACAGTTTTAACAAACTTCAAATTGGATCATCTTGTTGTTTAGGTAGTTTTTCTTAGCGCAAGAGTTCACCCTGGAGAGACTCCTTCGAGTTTCGTCATGAATGGCATGATATCGCTCCTGATGGCCAAAGGGGATCCAGTGGCGACAGCCTTGAGGAAACATTTCGTCTTCAAGATCATACCAATGCTGAATCCTGACGGTGTTTACAGAGGAAACTACCGCACAGACACAAAAGGTGTGAATCTCAACCGCATGTATCTCAGTCCGTCGCCTTTCGAGCATCCACCGATTTATGCTGCCAGGTAATCACTTATTATCGATGAGAAATACTGATATCTTAACGTTACTTCTTTTAATATCGGTTTGTGAGGGAGAAATCACGACGGCTTTCCTCGGGTTAGAAAATATTCATTGTTAGGTCGAGCTAGCTTTCGCTTTGCTTGTCATCATCAGGACTCCTTATTTTATTTTTATTATTAATGCTGTGTTGTTGTATCCACATTAGTCGTAGTTATAACTGGATGTTAGCATGTATATCTCGCTGGGCGTTTTTTTGCGGCATGCATACCTCAAGAAACCTGAGGTTACCTTAAGATACTTACCTGTGTTTTTTTTTTCCCCCTACGCCATTTTAGGTCTGCGGCTCTTCCGCCATGTGACCTCGAGCAGCTCAATATAGCTTCGCGATTTTCACCCAGTGGGTGTCGTCCGGCAATAAAGAATTTCTAATGCCCTCAAGGTGAGGGCAGTCAAATAGGTGGTCTGTTGTCATTGGGGTAGGGGATTGGCACAGTGTGCATCCTGGGTGGTCCTTTACTCGAATCCTGTGGAGGTGGGCAGTCAGGTAATCATGGCCGGTGATGTGCCTGAAACCTGCCACAGCTTCCATTCGTGATAGGTTGGGAGGAACTCATTCTTTTGGTTCCAACAGGGTGGACCATCTTTTGCCGGTCGCCGACTGTGTCTGGGACTCCACAATCCTCTCCTTCACGCAGCTCTTGATGCACCCCTTTGCAGCTTGATATGCAACTGGGCTGTTCGGCATCTCCATCTGGGAGCCCTCTCTGGCTAATGCATCGGCACGCTCGTTTCCCCAGATGCCGCAATGGGAAGGAATCCACTGCAAAGCGATGGTGGTTCCTCCTGCTTGGAGTTCCTCGATGGCTTTTCTTCCAAGCGCCACATCCCTGGATTGGGTCCTCGCACTGGAGCCAAGTGCCACGATTGCTGCCTGCGAATCAATAAGTATGACAGCGCGTGTGCAGCCTACTTGATTAATGAGATTCAAAGCCAGGACAGCTGCACGCACTTCACCATCAAAACTTGTAGCGAGCCTTCCAACAGGCGATGCTATGGAGCCAGCAACAGAGAAAACTCCGGCAGCCCCGTTACGAGTAGCTCCAATCGCTGAACCATCAGTGTATACTCTAAGCCAGTCCGGCTCTGGATATCGATTCTGCAGCGTTTCGAGGGCCACCTCTCTCAACTCATAAGTGGGAGTCGTTTCCTTAGAAACCGGCACCACCAGCGACGTGTACCTTATGCAACTAGCTCTAGGGGTCAGGTCCATCACAGTCGGGAATGGTTCGGGGTCCTCAAGAGCCCCCGCGAGGTCATACTTTTCTTGCAGTTCCCTGACCTTCGACAAAAAAGTTCCCTGGGTCCTCAGCCAGGCTGATGCCGGGGTGTATTCTCTCCAATGCTGAACCCCATTTCTCTTGAAACGCTCTGACAGAGCAAGTGCTGCAGTTTCTCTGCGATACTTTTGAGGTTCGATGTCAGTCTGGAGCTCCATGGCCATTATGGGAGTGGATTTAGCAGCTACAAGATCGTCAGCATACAGGAGAGCCTGTACGCCACCCACCCCGGTCACTGTAGGGATGATATCATTTATCATTATGCTAAACAGCAACGGGCTCAGCACCGAGTCCTGGAAGATACCTGTGTAGTGGTAGTTTATACTCTTTAAAGTGCCTTGATTTTAGTGATTTCTTTACTTTATGGTTCATCGGTAATTTTGGGTTGTCGTTGAACAGATGGATTTCCATAAGGGCTTTTTAGACGTTTGATTCTTTACCTTAGTGCCTTTAAGTACTTCAGTTATTTGGTTTCGGTTTTAAGATACTCTTGTTCATGGTGTACATAATGCCAAACCATACTGGTTAACTTCACAATTTTTTTTGGGAAAAGAAGAAAGAAGATTTTTCTTTGGGAAGAGAAGAATGTACAAATAGTGCTTAAGTGTATGCTTCCAGAAAACGCCCAGTAAGATGCTAAAATCCAGTCATAACTACGACTAATGTAGAGACTACTGCACGGCATTAATAAAAACATGAATATGAGTCTTGATGATGCTACGCTGGGCCAAAGGTCGACCTAATAATTAATATTTTCCAGTCGTGATTCCTCCGTTACTAACCAATCTTCAATACTAATATCATAAAATAGCTTGATGCATGAACTTAAACCCTTAGCTACAATGATTCAAAACAAACCCTTATCTTTAACTGCTCGCGTCTTAGCTTATTTGTGAAGAGGAGGAGATCGAAAGGTGCTCAATGTTTTCAGACACGATGAACGGTGGCAACAATGCTCTTATCTTATAATATAATAATAAAAAAAAATTATCATAATATATAATATAATATAATAATATTTATAATACTTATTATATAATAATAAAAAAAAAATTTATGCTCTTATCTTATAAATATAATAGAAAAAACGTCTGCCAAGTGGGTGTGGTACATAGCTTCCTCGTATCCATAACCCGATTGTATAGATGATGGTTGCATAGTAGTTAATCTCAAAACATCAAAACAAGTTAATTTGTAACATCCGTGAAAATTTCATTGAAATCGGATGGAAAATGTAGAAGTTATGGCCGTTTCAAGGAATTCACGTTAGCGCATGCGCAGTCGCTTCTATCAGTCCGGGGATGATGATTTTCATAGGGGACCGTCTACACACCAACCCGCACAATCCCTGAAAATTTCATAGAAATCGGACAATAACTTCGTATCGTTATGCCCATTACAAGGATTTCATGACAGACAGACACACAGACACGGAACCAAAATTGTTCAGAAAGGTCTGAAACGCAAAACGCGAGTGAAAATTTCGATTTTGGAACTTTTTTTTTCATCCTTGAAAAGTGAAAACCAAGCTTCCGCTACCTTGGTAGACTCGGAAGCAATATTGAGCAAAATCTAGTCCCGAACTCTGGTACCTACTTTATTTCCAGCATTACCCAGACTTGATCTACTAGAAGTACTTAATATGAGAAATGAATCGGATGACTAACAAATCGAACCTTCAAAAAACTTGGTTTAAAAAATAATTAATCCAAAAATCTTATCTCATGATAAAATCGAATCGAAAAAAAATCTGCTTCAAAAAAGATTTCCAATCTCATTAAGTGATGAGTAACTTAAAATCAAATTTTGAACTTGAAGAATCAGTTTTTCAACTACTTAATCGAATATGTATAGTTGGTTTCTTGAGGCAACAGATTATTACACCAAGCCGAGAATTGGTAAGGCAGTGTTAAACACTGATATGCAAGTGTCGACCATCATTGGCCAGTCTCTGATAACCCTTCAGCCTAGAATCTGTCGACTAGGTTCCAAGCTTCCATGTAAATGAATATTCTGTCTTCTGTAAATGAATATTGTTCTGGTCTTGAATTGAACTTGAGATTCTTCTGTATTCTTTAAGGCTCACCCCAAGTTTTACGCACCTGAATTGACGTCATCCTTCTTTAGTTTTTGCGCAAGTGAAAGCGTTGTTGGGATCAGCTACCTTTTCGCATTTCTGTCCATTCACTTCCTTGGCTCAAGTGGTAGGACCTCCGATTCAGAATTGGAACGATAGGAGATCGATCCCCGGTCGCGGGAAGTTAATTTTTGATGATTCAACAGTATTAGGTCCCCAAAATATGTTGAATGATCTAACTAGATTGTTGGTACAAAGTTCTCTTTTCAGATGATCCTCCTCAGTTTTTAGTAGCTCTTGGTTTTGTAACAAGGCTAGAAATTATATTTAAGGGTAATTTCGACCTTGTATAAATCAAATGGTAAAATAAATTGCAGACTCTGCTACCACCCTAGTATTTCTAGGAAAAGCTAATCTAATTTAACAAAAATTAGATTGAAATAAAATTAATCTATGTTCACACAGAACAATGGAAAAAGGAAAAATAAGCAAAATCAAACACAATATAAGGAGAAACGAAAATATACTGAAATGAAAAGAAAAATGAAAATGGCAGGATAACTCCTCTGCTTGAAAATGGAAAAATTAAATAGAGGAAGATGAAACAATAAGGGAAAATCCTTCCCACAAAGAAAATAAAGAAAATTGACTAACTGTCAAATTAACCTATGGTTTACTAAAAACCAAAAAGTAAAATTCCTTCTGAATAGAAGAGAAAAATAAATGAACAAAGAAATGACCAACTTGTCTTGGAAAAAGAGAAAAATAGAAAACGAAGAAATAAACTGACCTGAAACTCTCTGGTTGAAGAAAACGAAAGAAAAGAAAACAGAACTGGAAAATTGGAGAAAAGAAAATCGAAGGACAAAACCACGAAAAGGTTTTAGAAAAAGATGGTTGGAAAACTCTGAGAACAGAAAGGGGAAGCGAGAGAGCTAGTACTTGCAGCGACAAAGCCTAACTGACAAGTGGTGAAGATTGATAGTTACATTGACTTATGAAAGTGTATTAATTCGAAGGCAAGTCCGCTAGATGGCGCAAGACTTGCCTTATGGTAATTTTAGATATGGGACAGCCCAGAGTTATTAACGTAGTGTTTAAAGGAAGAGTAGCTCATGGCCTATTCATATTATAACATCACCATCAAATTGATGTTATTGGGGGAGAGATGTGACAGTTTGGAAAGCCATTGACTCGTTTCGTATTTGATCATCTTTATATTCATGTGTTCTCATTTTCAGGAAACTGCTTCTGTATTACCATTTTGGGAGAGAAGTAGATGATCCTCCGCCTATAGTCCAAGACTTTGGAGATTCAGCTACCAACGTAAAGCAAGTAGAAAACCTCGAAGATGGTGTGTCCGATTTGAGGCTACGACCAAAAATAGTTGGTATTGTCGTAAGTATTTCATCTGTTACCCTCGAAAATAATATGTTGAGATAAGTAAAATCAATAAATAGGGTATACTATATTACCAATGAAACAATGTATAAGATTGTGTTTAGATGCTACCAGTGAAACGGTTATAATAGTTTTTGATTAGATATTCAATAAATGGATACCAAGCTGGTTTTGACTATTCTATAATATCAAATATTTTCTTATTTAGAAGATAACAGGGTCGATTGATAGAGATTATATTATTGGAGGGAGTTCAAGCTGGCTAGATGTCTATGTCTACTGGTATCCACTATAAGTGTTTGTTTTTTTTTACAATAAAAGTTTTTTGTCTTTCCAATCACTTTTATTCGAGGGAAGCTTTCGACAACCCTCTGGTTGTCATTGTCAATCCTAGACATCAGAATGGAGACATATACTTAGGTAACAATGGTAACAGATATGTTGAAGGTATGCAGTGGAATGAAAAAGTGAGAAGTGGATTTTCTAAACAATGTTGTATGGATGAAGAGAAGATTCAGTAGGTACTTACCAACAGTAAGAGGGAATGACGAGGAAGCTATGTGCTACACCCACTTGGTAGAATACCCTCTCATCACCTAATTGTACTATATACCTCATATTTGGTACGGCACTATGTAGTTCTGACGATCTCCTACACCATTACCTACCCAATCATGTTATTATTGATGAGGAAGCTATGTGCTACACCCACTTGGTAGAATACCCTCTCATCACCTAACTGTACTATATCCCTCATATTAGGTAGGGCACTATGCAGTTCTGACGACTTTTATACTATTACCTACCCAATCATGTTATCAGTAATGAGGGAGCTATGTGCTACAACCACTTGGTAGAATACCCTCTACGTCTAAGGGTCTAATAACAGTTCGGAACCAAACCGGAACTGCAAAGGGGAGGTGATAGAGGCGAATGGGCTCCTCCGAACTCCTTTGGGCTCCTCCAAGGCCCTCTGAACCCCTCCGAACTGTTCAGGACTGCCTCTCCGATCAGACCATAACTGTATGTACCCCTCATATTTGGTAGGAAAACTCACATTCATGAACAGCTTTGACAGGTTCTGAGCAAATAACCCTCCATAATTTCCCCATTTCTCATCGCCGCAGCACCGTTTAGTTATCAGAACCCACCTCATATAGCATATCATTTTAAAGCTTACAATCAGACCTTTAATTTGAACATACACAAATACTCTGTCATCGGCTCAGTCGTAAGTCACAGGGGAAGAAGTGTGAATGCGGGCCAATATTCCCGAAAACGGGAACCACGTTTTTCCACTTCTTTCACAAATTTTCGGTACTTCTAATAAAGCAAAATGAAATCTGTTTGAAACGGGACCACCACGGATACTGTTAGAACACATTTCAAAAAGAATCAGGCAGATTGGTACCAGAATAAAAAAATGCAAAGTGTTAGGACATACAAAAAAAAAAAAAAAAAAAAAAATCGTCCCACGACAACCCGAATTGAGTACCTCCTCTTTCGCGCGCCTTCGGTGCGTTGAAGTCGGTCAAAAATGGAGGTTTGTTGTCACCTGCAGAGTCGCAGTTGTCTTCCCCACTTCAGGACTCGTGAAGAAGTTTTGGTAAATACAAACAGTGTTATACCAACGTCTGTAAATACATACACCGTCCTCTCCACGAATGAAAGTGATTGGAAACGACAAAGGACTTCTATTGTAAAAAAAAAAAACAAAAAAACACTTATTTGAATAAAAGAAAAAGTCGACTACCACAACATATCGATACCTTAAAGCACAAAGGCGCTATGTCCAAAAACGGAGTTTTGAGAAAAACGCAAAAGAAATAATCACCAATGCACAATTCCAAAAATAATGGCTTATTTCACTAAACATTTTAATTTCTTCAACAAATTTTCAAGCTATAATCGTCAAGAAGGTCAATGATAGTTTTGTTGAATTTGAGTTTTTCTGAAATTAAAAAACATAAAAAATTTGGAAGATGGATGGACGTAGCGCCTTTGTGCTTTAAGGTATCGATATTATGGTATCCATAATCTTCAGGAGTATGCCTACAATATCCACCCTCTTCTGAAATTGTTGCAGTTGATATTAGTACTTACCGTTCTTGCTAATAATTTCTTGGTACAGTTAACATTACAAAAATTTGTTGTATATTGCATTTTCATATCTAATTAAACTTATTAGTCCACCGTATTTTTTCCAATTATTCTGACATTCAGTTGAAGTCCCTATTATTTGTATCCCTATCATTTGCATCCTTGTTCATAATTTCTACAACCTCTCTTATTCTTTCATTCCTTCTCAACGGAGCGACGCCAGCATTCCTTCTTAATGCAGTGTCTTATCGCATCTCTTCTCACTGGACACCATCTTCATTAAATCATTTTGTTGTGCCTCTGTATTAACTTGTTTATCAAAATAATGAAATTTTTGTTGTTCTGGATTGTTTGAAAAGGTTTCATTTTTTTGAAAAAAAAGGGTAATTATTGAAAATAATAAACCAAAATTTCATTTGATCTAACAATAGCAATTATTATCTACGTACCGTATTGGAGAATCCTTCGTAACCAGCAAGTCGAGTACAGGAGGCGAGCGTTTTCGATGTAAGGACTTCGTAAGCGCTTTCCTCCTGTACTCGACTTGCTGGTTACGACGGATTCTCCAATATGGTACGTGGTGGCCGAAAAGTCCCTTTACATTAATGATAATTTTCATAGGTATTAAATAAAACCATAGCAATTATTCGAAAGACAGATTTATTGACTATTACTTCAACATGGTCATTGCTATTAATCTAAAACATCGGTATGCATACCTACATTGTCATAGCAGAGCTTAATTCGACGCCATGTTCGTTTGCTCATTCGTTTCAGAATCTCTGGAGTGACTTGTTCAAAAGCCGCCCTAATTCCTTCTCTCAGTCCTTTATTTGTAGCATATCGTTGTTTTCTTATCTCTTCCTTGATGCAACCCCACAGTGCATTATCAGGTGCAGACTTCATCGGCGAAAAGAAAGTTTTTGAAACAGGATCCGTTCGTGATGCATCAAGGAGCGGGAGACCAAGCACTCGAGTTGAAACCTGCGCTGCTGTGGAGGCTTCCATTGAACGATCGCCGATGAAGTCTGCACCTGATAATGCGCTGTGGGGTTACATCAAGGAAGAGATAAGAAAACAACGATATGCTACAAATGAAGGACTGAGAGAAGGAATTAGGGCGGCTTTTGAACAAGTCACTCCAGAGATTCTGAAACGAATGAGCAAACGAACATGGCGTCGAATTAAGCTCTGCTATGACAATGGAGGTATGCATACCGATGTTTTAGATTAATAGCAATGACCATGTTGAAGTAATTAGTCAATAAATCTGTCTTTCGAATAATTGCTATGGTTTTATTTAATACCTATGAAAATTATCATTAATGTAAAGGGACTTTTCGGCCACCCTGTAGGTAATAATTGTATTCTTATAACTAGCGGAACTAACCCCATTCATTTAATACCTAACAATAACAAGGTTTCATTTTATTGGTTCGTGGTTTCATTTAGTAGGTTTCATTCGATTGGAAATTGAACCTAACATCTTGAAGTTTTAGAAAACTAATTGTGACTTTATTTTGTTCTGAAGGAAGGCGTTTACGAACAGGCTGGTCCCCATTTCATCAAAGGCAACAAAGACGAGATTTTCACATTTCCGAAAATCACAAGCGAAGAATCGGGATTGTTCTTATACGTTGATTGCCACGGCCACGCTTCCAAGAAAGGTAATTTCAAAAATCAAGCTGATGATCTCTTGGATGGATTTGTAGATGCTGAGTGGTGATTTCCGCTAGCGACTTTACCCTCTAAGATAGTCGTACTTATCGGTGTAGACCATCTCTTCTAACATGCCTGTCGGATACATACCTCAGTATAAAGACTATCGATTCAGCTCACGAATAAGCCTATGGTGATCGTCGATTGATTGCAGCGATAATTGGCTATCACTTATCGGGGATTTTATGTTTCTGAACTCGAATTCGGATTTGTAATCCTCTAAAACCCATGTGCTAATTTTTAGCTCAAAATTCCGTCAGGTTTCGGCAATGGATTTGGGGAAAGAGAAAAGAGCTTGTGACGTGGGGTACCTACTGAGCACTGCGTTCCTCTCAGATGGAACGGATTTCCGTTCAATGGACGTCCCACTAGATGTCAAATCTGTTTGGAAATCTTTCACTAATACCTCCAAAATGAAGAGTTGTCCTTAGAAAAAAAAAGAAAAAGTTCTGAACAGTTTTCAATCTACTTGAAATCAAAATGAAGTAATCTTACCAGTTTTGAGACTGAAATTCTGTCTAGTTTCTCCTGTAACTCTGAAGCAAAAGACCGTTGACGTTATGCCTGTGACGTCACTCGTCGTTATAGACACTAGTGCTGCGCAACATACCTGGGGTTGAATCAGGGTTATGGGTGATGAGGCGTTGGTAGTAGTGATCAGCTTCAATGCTCTTTTTCTTCGGTGCCTAAACCACCTTTTACCCCGTTAAGTATCAAATAATTTGATACTTAATTATCCAATATTATTACTTAATTTTCCAAATAATTATTGTTGGAAAAACGAGACGAAATTTTGAGCTCAAAAAATTAAAAAGAACAGCTCCAAAAAAATTGTTTTTAAAGGGGTTGAGTGGGTATAGCCGCTCGGCGCTTCTCAAAATGATATAGTTTTTCATAAACCACAATGACTAATTATTATTATTGTAATGGAGTCAACTACGGAATAGTTATGGTTGTTGAACGTAACCAACAGGTGTAGTTTCATAACATTTGTAAAATATATTATTCTATGATCTGGATTGTACCAAGTCATTTCAACTGGCGACGAGGAAATTTAATTGTAATTTAATTCAATTTTTTTAATTGTAATTCGATTACAATTATCAACATGAAATACCTAACCTAAGTACTATACCATTAGAACCCCCAGGAATCATAGTTTCCAAAATATGTCTGATTTATATAATTGATGAATAAACGAACTTGCGAAGTTCATTTATAATTATATCCTGAAGGGCACTTTGGGACATTAACATGTAGTAGTTTTAGGATAAGGCGTATTTTCTCGAAATTTGGAAGATTAGGTAGGTAGGTAACCACCTATTTTCGAAAAAGCGCGCGAAATCGCGCTTCCATTCGAAAAAAGAAAGGATAACAGCTTCCAGCACCTCTGAGAGGGGTCAGGGTAGCCACCCTGATCAACTCCCGCTTCCCTCCCACGCTGGCAACACTGCTCACTAGTTGAAAGATTCATCCAGCCGCACCAGTCCTCCAACACAAGGGAATTGGGAAGAATGGGTGGGCTGTAATGTCCCAAAGTGCCCTTCAGGATATAATTATAAATGAACTTCGCAAGTTCGTTTATTCATCAATTATATCCCTCTTGGCACTTTGGGACATTAACATGTAGATGTTGAAAGGAACTCATCGCTGGAGCGGCTGGTCCTGAAGAGAAACCCACGCTCAAAAAAGAATCATACTCCTGCTCACTGGGAACCATAGGTTCTGGAGCCTGAGTTCCACCCCTCTGATCAACTTTCGGCATAATTCCCCCCCCCCCCTTTCTCCTCCTCCTCTAAACCATGAAGAGGCAAGGTTGATAGCTTATCACCTGACAAGTCCTCGCATTATTATAAATATAGACAATTACTTACCAAATAATTCAGCAAGAACGTAAATGGTGCAACATAGGAATTCAATTGAGTGATCCAGGAAGGATAAAGTGTGAAAGGTTGTAAAAACACCTCTCCATTTGAACGAAACTGAAAAATGGACATACTTTATTAAGAAATAATGTCTTGAGCTTTACTAGCATCGTAGAAATTATATTGAATTCCAATCAACTAAAAGTGAAACCAAATTGTACTTGAACCACTGTGAGAAAACAAAGTATCAAGATTCGTTAAAACTGGTATAGTATCAGAAAAAATTTTACAAAAAGCAGTAGGTATATCCCAATGAAGGTGATATAGTTTGATAAAAAACCATTACAATAGATTATAATGTAGTCGAAGAACACAGTAAGAAGTTAAAAAAGGTATTGGCACGTGGTGGCATATGAGAGTTATTCTCCTGGCATACCCCAAGATAAGGTCCACAGGGTGTCCCTGTAATAAAAGAAGAAGTCTCTTACTATATGTTGGTTGGGGTTCCTGGGAAAATATGAGAAAAAAGGGTATTATGTTGTGAAAGTGGCCTGTTATAAAATTTTGCAAACATTGTTGATTTTTCTGACCATCCTGCTGATTTGAAAATCGTATCAAGGGAAGCCCCCGCCCTGGCTGCTGCTGACACAGCTGCATGCCTAGTGGAGTGAGGTCTAAAATCTTTACTTACTCCTGCCTCCTGCAGAATACCCCCGACCCATTTTGATACAGTTTGGCGTGAAGCCGCTGTGTATGGTTCCCTGGCTATTATGAACAAGGCCGATGTAGAAGAGGATCGTAGAGGGGCCGATACAGAAAGATATTGCCGCATAACAGATGCCACACACAGGAGTGGTCGTTGAGGGAAATATGGAATTTCAATAACTGGTTGATGCTTATAAGCTGCTGAGGTCTTAAGTTTAGCGGCAATAGAAATCTTTAGTCCAGAGTCTGGATCAACCATTACCTCTTGTACTTGTATAGATACTATAGTTTGGAGCCGCTGCCCTGTTGCTAGGAGAAGTAAGATTATTAACTTTGAAGCTATTTGTTGTAGTTCCGACACTGGTTTTTCCAGCCACTTTAAAACTATATGGGGATCCCATGTCATGCTATATTTTGCCCCTGGGGGTCGCAAAGAAGCTACCCCTTTTAGAAATCTGGTAACCAGTGGGTCTGATCCCAAAGGTTTTGCCGCGATCAGAGATAAGGCAGATCTGTAAGTATTGAGGGTGGAGTACGCCACCCGAGTTGACTCCATAGTTTTTTGTAAAAAGTGAATAACTTGTACAGGTCGTGGGTCCCAGAAATCAACGGAAAAATCATTACAAAATTGCCACCACTTACCAAAACATGTTTGATACTGCGCATATGTTGCATTTGACAAGGCCGATACCATAGTTTTTGCTGCAGGAGCAGAAATCCCCCTTCTCATGAACGCCTGGCTGACAATCTCCCTGCAATCAATGTTAGCGTCTGGCATTGAGGATGCGTGATGTTCCTGAAAGGCATATGTAGAAGTTCTTTATCAGGACCAAAGTATAGAGGGTCTCCAAGCAACAGTTCAAAAAATACTGGGAACCAAGGTTGCGTAGGCCAATTAGGGACAATTAAAATTCCTTCTGCCTCATCTGACACCACCTTTCTGAGAACCCTCAGGATGAGGGAGAATGGAGGAAAAGCGTAAAAATATATGTTTGACCACGAGTGCGTGAAGGCGTCGATACCCACCGCCCTAGGGTCTGGATGCCATGAGAAAAACCTGTCACATTTTGTATTGGCTGCTGAGGCAAACAAATCTATAGTTGGGGACCCGAAATGCTTCGAAATTATCTTAAAAATTCCGTCGTGAAGAGACCATTCAGTCTCACCAGGCATGATGCGTGAGCATTCGTCAGCCACCAAATTGTCACCTGACGCTATGTATGATGCAAAAACGAAATTGTCTCTAAGCTCACACCAATTCCAAATTCTTCTAGTGACTTCAAATAAAGAGGCGGATCGCATTGATCCTTGCCTGTTTATACAAGCGATAGCTGTCGTGTTATCAGCTCTAATCAGGATCCTAGCACTAGTGACATCACTACAGAAATGTTGAAGAGCCAACTCGATGGCTCTCAGCTCCAAAACATTTATATGCCAGGTGGCTTCCTCCAAGGACCACCACCCATGTATTTTCGTCTGCCCATCAGAGGCTCCCCATCCTGACAAGGACGAATCTGATGTCAAAACAATGGAATAATCGTCGTTTTGTAAACGTTTATAAATAAACATGATATTGTCGCGCCACCAAGTCAGATCAGGTAAAATACACTTTGGAAGGGACACCCTTGCCTCGAAATTTTCGTCACTGTCCTTAAGGAGTTTCACCTTCGTTGCTTCAAGATGCATAGTGTATAACTTACCATAAGGTGTGGCTGGGCATGCTGCCACCAATGTACCTATTATCTGGGCCAAACGTCGTATCGAACACCTTTTAGTTTCTTTGAACGCACACAACATAGTATGTATGCGTGATCGCTTTTCCGAAGGAAGAGCGATTGTCATATCGACTGTGTTGAACATGAAACCCAGAAAGGTAAAACTTTGAGATGGTGTTAATACTGATTTCTCCTCATTCACTATGAACCCCAAAAATTTTAGTAGCTGTATTAGCTGGTCTACATTATGTTCGCATTCCTGTTGTGATTTTCCCAGTATTCCAAAATCATCAAGATAATTAACCAGCTTGACCCCTCTAGAACGTAAATATTGCACTATTGGGCGCATAAGCTTGTTAAATACCCATGGGGATGACGACATTCCCATTGGAAGGGACTTAAATTGAAAAAGCTGGTCCTGTATTATGAAACGGAGGTAAATTCTAGAGTTCTCCGCCACTGGACATGTATAATAAGCATCTTTAAGATCTACTGTCGCTCCAAAACAATTGGGAGTGATGAGATCACGCATCGTGCGATGGTCCTCTAATTTGAAGTGAGGTGCATCGATGAACTTATTCAGATGTTTTAAATTTAAAATGAAACGTTTTTCTCCTGAAGGTTTATCGACCAAAAATATGGGTGAGACCACTTGACTTGGATGAGGCACACATGGCTCTATAATCCCTTGGCTCAATAATTTTTCCACTGAAAACGTCAGACTCTCCACGTCTCGTGCCACCGATGGTGTATGAGAAAGTGGAGTGGGGGTAGATATGAAGGAAATTTCATAGCCCCGCAACCAGGATAAAATTACACCATTATCTGTAATATATTTCCAATTTGACCAAAATTCACATAACCTACCTCCGATTGGAGGTGGAATTACCTGTGAAGGAGTTGAAGGAGGTGCGACTGCAATCCTCACTGGCGATATCCTCTGGTCTGACGACGAGAACCTCCCTGGTTCGTCCTGAATGGATGAGGGTTGTTCCACTGTGATGACCCCTGGTCCTGGTATTGTGGTTGGAATGCTTGGGGTTTGGCCTTGCTGTGAGTCTGCCCCCCCCGAGCAGCTCGGCCTCTCCCGTTTCCCGAACCCCTGGTCTGCAGGCTTACTTGCCTCTGCGGCTGTGGTTTTTTAGGAGGGTTCGGGGGCGGCTTCTTCAAGGACACTAGTCCCTTGCAACTTGATTCCAACCCCAGTCGGGCCCGAAAACGGGATCCCAACTCATCACCGAACAACCACTCCGAAGGAGGGACGTCTCGGGAAATCGTTGTCAGAGTATTCGTACAACAATTCTGGATAATCCTACGGCGGGTACGACTAATATCAAAAAACAACGCCGTCATGGCTCGGCCTGCGTCACACAAGTTTTGATAACTTGGTTGCATTATCGCTGTGGCTTCGCCTCCTTGCTCAATTATTTTTGTTAATCCCATGCCCAACGCCGCAATGGCAGTGGAGCATTGTTTCTGTAGTGAAACATATTGTGCATCCACGGATTTTTGAGTTGATCCAACAGAGGCCACGATCTCCGGGTTCAGCTTTGGAGGAGACAGTAATTGTAAGTTGGCCGGAACCGGGTAGGTTTCCTTTATAGATGTGAAAACATCCGCCGGCAAACCATGTAAAAGATGGTGTTTCCACCTGTCCGCCACACTCTCGTGCAATGCAGGGGCGGGGGGTGGAGGAACCAGAGGGTTCTCCCCCAACGCCTTCAACAACCCCGGGTCTATCCCCGAATCGAAGTTTTTGGAAACTTCGTCGGTCCCCGGCATGGAGAAACCCGCGAAATCGGGTGAATCCGCCATATCTGGGGCCTTGCGTTCAGACGCACCATTGCCCGAACTCTGGGTTCGGGTCACGGTAGCCGATGGCATAACATCGCCCAAACTCTGAGTTTGGGTCGATGTTCCGGGTTGTTGGGTCCTCAAATTCGAGTGTTCAAATTCGTCGAGATAATCGTCGGCAGCGTACGAACGTGAAGACTCGGAGTCTTCATCGTCCGTACTGTGATAACGACCGCGCTCGGAGCTCGGTTCGGTCACCCGCCGACGACGCCACGATCGATCTCGATGCAGCGGAGACCGCGATCGATGACGTGATCGTTGAAAATTTGATTCGCAATCAAATTTCGTGCGAAGGTATCGCGAATTTTCGTTTGATCGTTCCATACCCGCGTCGGAAGAACCCCATCTGGCTTCCCGGTTTCGGGAAGGGGATCTCCTGAACATATCAAGTGTAAGAAAAGCCACTTACCGGTATTTCCGTGGAAAAACTCGTTTCTTAAAAAACAAAATCAAAATTAAACCAATTCGGACCAATTTTTTGCTAAAATTGAACAAAATTTGATGAGAAAAAATCTTCGTGCGAGAAGGACGCCGTCTCGAAAAACAAGTGAGCAGTGTTGCCAGCGTGGGAGGGAAGCGGGAGTTGATCAGGGTGGCTACCCTGACCCCTCTCAGAGGTGCTGGAAGCTGTTATCCTTTCTTTTTTCGAATGGAAGCGCGATTTCGCGCGCTTTTTCGAAAATAGGTGGTTACCTACCTACCTAATCTTCCAAATTTCGAGAAAATACGCCTTATCCTAAAACTACTACATGTTAATGTCCCAAAGTGCCAAGAGGGATATAATTGGCCAAATAACAAACCTCGTAGGGTTTAGAGAAAGTTGATCTTTTTTGATGAAAATTGTCACTATTTATTTCACATTTTTACCTTTTTCTCCCTTATTGAACTATACGGCGTCTTACAGGTTTTTCTAACTATTCACAACTACATGGATTTTTTTATGTATGTGCAAAATATGATTTTTGATAGTGATAATAAAGCTGGGTTCACATGAGCGCGGTCAACGCGGTTGTGCGACGAGGCGGTTACGCGTTCGGGACGCAGCTGGTGTCTAGAGGTTCACATGGCCGCGGTTGCGCGACAGCTTTTCGACTTCTATTTTCCCTCGCTTCAGTTGAAATCCTATTATGTTCCTAGCTGGTTTGAAAGCTATCATTTTTATTTTCACATTGTGATTCAATTCAGCTCGTCCGAACTATATGAATCACTATAAAATCACCAATGTACCTCCTCATCAAAGGTGACAGGGGGGTACATCAAGTAGGTTCATTTTTTCTGTTCCTACGATGTTCCATTTCATTTTTAAATGCATCAAAGATAAACAGTATTTTACTGAATCGAGATAGATACCGATACCTACCAACTCCAAAAATTGGAATTCTGATAGCTTTATTTTATTTGTAATCATTATTATCAATGTGAATTATGATGTAGAATATTCCTAAGAGAAGCGTAATTATTTATAATTTCGTTGTAGATGCTAATTATGCAAAAATCTTGGAAATCACCTCAAGTGGTTGAAATTCTCATCAATTTGAGTATCCATTACATAAATAAATCACAGATCATATTAGATAGGTGTACGTTTTATTTCATTACGATGCATTCATCAAATGTATACAAGAGACCAAAATAAACGAAAATCATAAAAATAAGTAAAGTAAAAAATACTCGTCAACCCCTAACTTGAAATCCCACAGCTCTCTTCCACACCTAAACTCATTCAATTACAATTTCACTAAAACTTTGATTCATTTGGGATCAAGCTTCCAGAAAAATCACAACACCCGTGCTGGAAGAAGTGGTGATAACAAGTCGTGATAACAAAAAATGTAAACAAAGGGCGCGCGGTTACGCGTCGAATATCAGAATTTTTGAAACGCAACAGTCCACTCCAAAAGTACTCAGGCGGCTGAGGCGCCGCCAATCAAATGGCCGAACGCGTAACTGCCTCGTTGCACAACCGCGTTGACCACGCTCATGTGAACCCAGCTTAAGTGATGCCACAAAACTATCTATGGAAAATTGACATTGTAAGAGCGTGGATACTAAAAACAATCGGCCATAACCAATCTGTCAATCAAAAGAAACCCTATTACCAACGTAACAAAAAATGGGGTTTTGAAAACCCAACCCCCTTAAAGGACGATTCCACTTTTTTTTAAATAATTATACAAAGAGCCGTTTGGTAAGTTTGAAAATGTATTATTACCTCTGATTGGCCAAGCAGCAAATATTGGCCATAGTACGAGGGTGGATCAAATATAAACGGGACTTTATTTTTTTTTAAATTTTATTTGTTAGAAAATAAAAAGCGGGTATATGTCACTTTTCTACATAGTCTCCTGCTTTTGTGACACATTTTTCCCAGCGAATAGGAAGTTTTTTAATCCCAGCATCAAAAAACGATGAAGGTTGCGTCTGAAGCCAATTGCGCACAAACCCCTCGACCCCCTCATCATCCTCGAATTGCTGTCCGCCTAGGGCTTCTTTAAGTGGCCAAAACAAGTGAAAATCACAGGGCGATAGGTCAGGGCTGTAGGGAGGATGATCAAGTGGAGTCCAATGCATTTCTTCCAATTTTTGAACAGTTAGAGCTGCAGTATGGGGCCTTGCATTGTCGTGGAGGAGGATGACGTCACGAATTGGTTGATTCCGTCTTTTGCTGCGATATGCAGCCCTCGCCTGAGTCAGCAGCTCACAATAGTAGGCAGCATTGATTGTTCTTCGCTCATGCAAAAAATCAATGAGCAAAACGCCTCGATAGTCGAAAAAAACAGTTGCAAGGACCTTGCCAGCAGACAGTCGAGTTTTTGCTTTCACTGGGGCTGTCTCCCCCTTCCTCCGCCACTCCATACTGGCTTGCTTCGATTCGGGTGTGTAATGATGGACCCATGTTTCGTCGCAGGTGACGATGCTAGCCAAAAATGCTTCCCCTTCTTCCTCAAACCTTGCAAAAAGCCTCTGACAGACCTCCAAACGTCTCAACTTCTGATCTGCAGTCAAAAGGCGAGGGACCCATCTGGCACACACTTTACGGAATCCTAGGTGCTCTGTAATGATCGTTTGGCAGCTCCCATAACTTACCCCTACCTGCTCAGCGATTTCGGAGACAGTCACACGTCGATCATCTTCAAGAATGTCACGAACCGCTTGAATGTTCTCATCTGTAATGCTGCTCCGGGGACGACGATCGTGTTCCTCATTCTCTACTCGTTCTCTTCCCTCCTGAAACTCTTTGTGCCAGGCAAACACACGGGTCCTAGAGAGGGTTTGGTCCCCAAACTGGGCAGTCAACCTTGAAAAATTTCCGAAGGTTTGACTCTTTCACGGGTAAGAAATTTTATGATAATTCGTTGCTCAATGGAAACGGGCACCTTTTGTTCAGACATCACGATAACTACTCATGAAAGGTTGTAAAGGGGGAGACGCCCCCCTCATCCACCTTCTAATGAACCTGTTCAAACAATCTCGAAGTGACGGGCCCGCTTCTGTCAACTGTCGGCGCTCAGAGGTCAGAGTCCCGTTTATATTTGATCCACCCTCGTAGAAGAAAATATGATTTACTATGTGTCCTATCAAATTTGATGGATCAGTTCTATTTTGTTTTTTTATTCTCATTATAGGCATCTTTATGTACGGTAATCACTTCGAAAACGTCAACGACAATGTTGAGTGTATGTTACTGCCAAAACTCATATCATTGAACTCGCAACATTTCCATTTCGACGCCTGCAATTTTTCGGAACGAATAATGTATATCAAGTAAGCTCCTACTTACCCAAAATCTTAACATTTTGCAGTGACAAATGTTTAGTATTTTTTTTAACGTTAATGAAGTGAACGCAAATTTTCTATGGGCGTTATGGGATTCTGATGATTGTTGACTTTCAAGGGATAAAAGGGACGGACTTTCAAGGGAAGGTGCTGGTCGTGTGGCTGTGCTGAAGTCTACCGGTTTAATCAGGAGTTACACTCTCGAATGCAACTATAACACGGGAAAGAAGGTCAACCCTCTCGCTCCTCCACTGAGGGAAGGATTGGATAGGACGCCAGTCCCAGTGTTGCTGGCTCCACCGAAGTACACTCCGCAGGTTTTTGAAGAAGTGAGTTCATCAGAATCCTTGGTGCATAGTGATAGTTTTGCTTAACTCTTCTTAATCATGCCAAGATCAGTATGGTCTGGTCCTGATAAGAATGTCGAGCGATTGGTATTGTTTGTGTGTTGTAGAAATGTTGTAGAAATATATTGAGCCAAACGTAAATTTATTCAATGCAAAATAAATTCCGATCACTAAGGAGCTCCTAGTAACTTTTGGTGCGTAAAAAATAATATCCTCTGACCGGGATTCGAAGTGTGGTCGGTATGTGCTGAGGGTCTGGGCAGACCTCAGTTGGTTGATTTCATCAACCATAGAGAGAATTACCTACAAGGGTGAGCCACGGAAACTTACTTATTTGAAAAAATCGCCGTTCGGCCTGGTGGGGTTTAGAAGGGGGGACAATTGCCCATTCGAAGGCGGAGCTCCTAAAGTTTTGTTACCAGTACTGTTAGTTGCCACCATGCTTTGGACTAGAGAGCAGCGGGCGTTTGCCCTAGAAACCTTTTTTTCCAATGATCGGTCAGTTATTGAGACCCAACGAGCCTTCCATGCGCGCTTCGAAATTCTTCCTTGTGGACCGGTTTCCGGTCGAAATTCGATTCTAACTCGGGCTACCACATTTCGGGAGACTGAAAGTGTTGCCAGAAACCGAACTGGACCTCAACGGACCTCCAGAACCCCAGAAAACGTTAAGAGAGTGAGGCTGTCAGTTTTGCGCTCCCCCCGTCGTTCGGCTCGCAAACAGGCAGCTGCTCTGGGGATTCCAGGCACAACTGTTAGACGGATTCTCCATGATGATCTTCAATTTCATTCCCTATAAATTGGCTGTAGTGCAGGAATTGAGCGAAAGTTATTTAATCGACCCGCCAAACTGCATGTGAAGCACTGCTCGAAAACCTGCCCCATGACGCGATTGTTTTCTTCAGCGATGAGGCCCATTTTCACATTTCTGGCATTTTTTTTATGGGGCTACTCAAAGTCAACTGTTTATAACGATCGTCCACGAACCCTAGAACACCTAAAAAACAACATTCTCGCCGCCATTGCCGAAGTACCCGTCGATATGCTGATCAGAGTGGAGAAAAACTTTAAAAATCGTTTGAACCAGTGTTTAAATAATAAGGGCCATCATTTGATGGATGTGATTTTTAAACCCATATGAAAAAAAATTTAAGAGTTGTCCTTTAAAATAAAAAAAAATTATAACGATATCTGCATTACTTTTTTTTTAATTGACCTTTCAAATAAGTAAGTTTCCGTGGCTCACCCTGTATAGAGCTATTATTCATTTCATTTCAATAAAAATCTGGTATTGCGAATAGGAAATTTGACTTTTCATTTTTCATTCCAAAACTCCGCACAATCTCAAAGTTGTTCGTCAGAATGATTGATACTTACCAAAATATTAAGTTAGGTCATTTTCTGTTGCGACCAATCAGGAGGCCAGCTGAATCCTGAGCTTATGAAACAGTTTGCTCAGTAGGGGGCACTGGAAGGGTGACTGAAGCCTCGAATGGATTGGCCTAATTTAAACTTGAAAATCTCTATGAACGAGAGAGAGAGAGAGAGAGAGAGAGAGAGAGAGAAGAAATATATTTAAAAAAAAATCATAGTATTCTATTACATTTCATTGAATATTATTGTCCGGCATTAGGCAGAGCCCGTGTCGCCAGACAAGAGTATTGATCGCGCTTCACGAAATTAATACAAAAAAAAGTAATTGCACGCTCTCGGTAAAAACACTCTCAATTGTTGTTGCACTAACCTAATATAAAATTAACATAATGTAAAATTTGCATAGTATAAAGTTAACATAAGACCCCTGGAAACATTTCATGAAAATACTTAAAACATCTTACGTTAAATAGTTGCTACGCAGTAAGTTGCCACACTTTTCAGTACCTAGGTGAATGAGCCAAGAGTATATTCGTTTCTTGTACATGGTACGTGAGTAACTGTTTGGCAATTTCATATCAGCTGGTAGGGAATTATAAATGAGATATATCAGGTAATGAGGACTTCTAGTTGTGAGGGTTAGCGCTGGTCTCGGATTTACAACTCTTTGTTCAAGAGTAAACCTAGTTGGGTACTGGTGGGACATCGAAAAGGAAACAATACTGGGTTTTCTATGAAAAATTAGAAGAAGCTCTTTAACAAAAAGTTGCTCGATCGTGAATGTTTTGGTTTCCTCGTGCAGTAAATTTGATGGGTGGCGTATCGGCTTCACATACATAACCTTCAGTATGCTCCTGTGCAAACTATTTAGCTTCGCCATTATAGTCTTACTCGCACTACCCCAAATGGAAATTGCGTACTGGAGAGCAGACTGCACAAAAGAAACATATATCAGCCTCAATCGCTCCCTAGAGACTGCATTTCTAACATTTTTAAATATTGGGATAAATTTTCTAAGTCTCCCGTACAGGTATTCAACGTGAACAGACCAACTCAGAGATGTATCTAGCATTACGCCTAAGTATTTATACGACGAGACGCTTTCTAAGCACGCACAGTTGCATTGGCTGGTATCAGGGCAAGCGGAGTGTAGTTTCAACACAAGGGAGGGAGGGAGGGTGGTAAAATTTCCAAAAATCATATATTTAGTTTTATTACCATTCACAGTTAGGAAACTGCTGACCATCCAACCACTCACCCTATTTAGAAGAGCTTGAGTTCTTGAAAACAGTTCTTGCCAGTTCGAGCCCCGGATGAGAAGGGCTGTATCATCCGCGAAAAGAAAAATCTTTTCTAAACCAATGACAGCGGATATAGAGTTAATATAAATAAGGAATAGAGATGGACCTAACGTGCTGCCCTGTATGACCCCGTAGTCTATATTCCTAAGCTCTCCCACACAGTTTCCAATAGAAACGACCTGTCTACGCTCCTTCAGGTAACTAAAACCAGGCAAGACTAGAACCACGCACACCAAATAATTCCATGCGTTGGAGAAGAACACCTCTATCTATCGAATCAAACGCTTTACAAATATCCAGGCAGACAAGTATGGCCTTTGACTAATCCGTTTTCCCAAAACAGGTTGGTCGAGCTGTCATGTCTTCCATTCTCGATCTCATCGGATGCCACCCCAATTCAAGGCTGACGAACACCCCTCATCGCACGCTCCACAGCTTGAGGGAGTCGCTGAAGCAGCAAGTGGTCTCTGAGATGTCCTTCAACGCCAATCTTCCTCGCAACAAACCTCCTCGCTCCAAGGTGAGTCCAACGCCTATCCCCGGCGATAGGAATTGTGATGACCTTCAAATAGATTATTGCTCTGTAAGCTAGTGTCGCGGTGAGGACTGACTCGTTGGAATCGCCAACTCGCGGGAATAGCTGCTTGACTTACTTCCAATTTTGTCAATCGCTACTGCAGTACATCACTGAGTGCCGTTCGAACTCCTACGTCTTCTTGTGAGCTTCTTAATAGTGTTTTCTGGTCAAACATTGTCAATCATTAGCTCCCCCTACCACGTGAAAACTATTCGGTCTCACCACACGACCAGTTCAGGAAAATGAAGTTGCGGTGTCGAAATTATAAGATTGAAACCTACTTTCGTACAGAAACTCACGGGTAACGCTCATTTTCAATTTCATTAGAAGATTATTATGTTGAAGCTGAAATAAAGGATAGATAAAGCCATCGTTTTAGGGTAGACTTGAGAATATAAAATACTTCCGAGGTCATTTCAGACAAAATACTTGAAATATTTGTTTATACTCTTACTCTTGTATTTACGAAATGTAATTTATTTACTAAACATTTTGGTTTGAGGACTGGTCGGTTTGTTAGGAGTGCCATCCTACCTGCCTCCTACATGAAATATAATATGTATTCCGTTTATTTATTTATTTGTTTTGACATTGAATGGTATTTTTTATATTATACGCCACAGCAGTATTCAATTGATGAGTTTTGTGGTGATGGAGTTGTGTCATAGTGTAAGGTTTCGTGACTATAGCATAGAATGATCGACTGTAATTACGAGTAGATGGAACGACCAAGACTGTCAGCTGCAATTGGTCAGATCATCTGGAAAAGAGGCCAATAAGAATCAGGTTGCATTGCACGAAACTGACCTGTGAAAACAGTGTGTGAGAACATTTTGTCGAGATCTGAACGAAAAATTCCTAAAAGTCACCACTCCATGTGTGTTGTTATGTTTTTTGTGGAAATTACCGTCAGTAAGTTTGCATGGCATACCTATTTGTAACGAGAACAAAAATTTTAAAAATTGTTCAAAAATGGTTTAAAATTGAGGCGTTGACATGGAAAAGGTGTTGAGTCAAAAAACCCAAATTTTACAGGAGAGCCAAAAAACTACTTTTTTTCACTTTTTACATCAATATTTATTGAACAAACTACACGTAAGTGACAAGTAAGTGTCCAAAAACGAAACAAAAGCAGAAAACAGGATATAATAATAAAAATGTCGAATTTAGGAGCAAATATTTTCATAAAAACTGCGATATTTCGAGTTCATGAAGGCTAGCAAGTCCTTTTTTGCGTCAGCAATAGTCGGCCTGCTCTGAAGCTCTGGAAAAGGTTCCATCTCTAAAATATTTTGATTGGCCTTTCTTCGATATTTTCACCTCTTTCCACTGTTCCAATTCGTTCAAAGTACCGCGAGTCTTAATGGTCGGGAATTCGGCTCTTGATATCTGAATCCAGGATACTGTGCTGATCTTCAACCCTGCTGTGTTCAGGAATGTGTCACTGCATCTAGCTGTCTTTGAAATCAGCAGGGCCCATGTTAACAACTTGGAAAGGTTGAGTTGTCTTTGCATCTCTAATCATGTCCGCGACTTCTCCTGGCATCATAGTTTTGCATACTTTCTTCCTCTTCTCGATGCCGAAGTCTCGATCACGTGGCATGTACGAATGCCCTGATACCAGAAATTTCAAGTCAACCTTCTCGAAGTAGTTCATAGCAACTACCCAAATGAAAGTCATGAGGACCATTCGGTTCTTGTTTTGTCCTGCGCAGTTGTCACACCAAATTTGAAGTGATTTTTTGTGTGTGAATCCAGGAGATGTGATGGCCTTCAAAAGACACGGTGACACCTCATTTCCACCTCTCCCACAACAAAGGGAGAATAATACTCACTGGTTTGAAGGAGACAAACTTGACCGACGTTGTTGATGTAGCATCGAAACATTCAGTAACAGGCGAAATCGTGTAAACATAACCCTCATCTAAACAAAAAATAACCATCCCCATGTCCTACCACGTGACTGTGATGTATCACTTTTCCTGCGCCAAAGGGCTAGGAGTTAGCTCGAGTGCCATCTTTGGAGAGCTCTCCCAACTAAACTATTTGAGCTATCGAAATAACTCCTTTACCATGCCATTGGCCTTGAATCTGGCTATCTTTGCCGTGAAAAATTTTTTTTTGGCCTCTAGTGACTTAACACCTTCTCCATGTCAAGATAATTATTATCTTATGGGGACGTTTTGGCAACATCCACTATCGTGGAGGCCAAGCGCATTTTATTTGACAACTCGAAATTCAATTAGATTGGCAGGGCAGTCAGGAGATCGTAGAGGTGAGTACAGCCCAGAGTTGTTAGAAAAGTAATTCGATAACTCATTACGAATTCCAATTAATTTTGAAGAAAGGTAATGGCGATTATCATTCCAATTACTGTAATGGTAATTGTGATTACAATTGAGGGGTTTCCTACAAGAACAAGATAAGTCCGAAATCGAAAATTCTAAACCTGCTGAATTTTGTGAAAGGCCTTTTCCTGAATTTCCCCCCTCCTGTTGCAAAACGTGACTTGTTTGGTTCTTGCTGAATTTTCATTGAAGCCCAAGTACTGCATGTTTATGACATGAACACGTTTTGCATGTTTATGATGGTAATCAAATTTTCTGTTTTTATAATAATAATGAAGCTATTTCCGAACTGTGTTTAAAAACTGACAACTAGAATATTTTAAATATTTTATTAGATGCCAATGTTGCTGGTTCAATTTCCATGTTTTCTTTGTTTCACCATCAGTAACATGAAGGAGAAAATAATAGTTCCTACTATCTTATCTACAGCAAAGCACACACAGGAAATCGGTAACTAAACGAAAAATACAACATGAAAACAGGTTACCGGCAAAGACGAAAACAGAAATAAGAATGGGAAACAAACAGCTGGGAATGCGACGCCCTGACCTTCAGGCGCAGTGTTGCCACGCGCGTGCGGACTTATTTCGTTCTTGCGGAAATAGAGAGGACTAGAATTCTCCTGCAAAATGCGCATATTTTGAAGCCTCCCGTAGACTTGGACCTGTTTGGTTCTTGCCGAAATGAACTTGTTACTAGATATCGCACACATTCAGGAACAAAATGGCGCCTTAACCGGGTTTTTTCAAACTTTGGACTTATCTTGTTCTTGTAGGAAACCCCTCAATCACTTTTTGCGATTACCATTACAGGAATCGGAATGGAGTAATGGTAATTCGATTATTTGGTGTCAAATTTGGTGTAAAAAAAAGTCTGAAATATATTGCAATTTTTCATTTTTTAACCTCAAAAATGGGATTTTCTCGTTCTGGTGCACTATGATCGATCTAAGACCCATTGCAATTAATATTACCAAAAACATCGAAAAACCCAATTTTTACCCATATTCCCCCTCCTTCCCATGTTGGGGGATCAGGCGGGCTAGATATTAGGGCCAACTAGACCCCGAATGGAGCAAATGTGTGAGATTGGAGATTAGTTCGATAAATGTTAGGATACTCACGGCCCTGACGGCCATCTTCTCGGTCTGTGGTATCAGTAAGGGCACTTTCAGGTACATGGAACTGGAATGATATGGGTATGGTTACTTTCTTCAGTTACACGCTTCATGGATATTTTACAATGAGTAAAATATCCATGTGTGCTTCCCACTCTAGGGAGATGTACTGGTGAGGGCTGAGTTTAGTCATTGCGTGGAACCGTACTCGGTTCCACAGTCCCAGTATAGCTGTAACGACACACCTCTAGATTCCACCCCACGTGAAGCCAGCTTGATGGAGCAATAAATTAAAAAGTGAGGTTACTCTGGAAGGTTATCGCAAAAAAAATGAGCGCCTTTACGTTAATGCGAAGGCATGGCATGCAGTTTAACAAGTCCTGGAATTTTTTGATCAGACCTCTTTTCCAAACTCCTTTTTCTGTTTGCCCCCTCTATTCATTTTTTAATTTTTCTGTGCAAAAAACTGGTTTTCATTGACCTATTTTGAAAAAGTTTTTTGAACCACTGGACTGCTGATAATAATTGGGTACGTTGTTTGGCCTACGTTGGTAACTAATTCATTTGTCCTGTAGTTTCGTTACAATGCTGTGAGTGAGTGAGTTTTTCTGGATGATGAGCAGAATCGTAGGTCATCCATCAAACATTGTACGAGACCGATGGCGCCATGAACTTGACATTCTGACACTTAACAACTATCCTTCTAACGGAGTACCTATTTTGGTGACTGCATTCTAGGTGAATTGGTGACAGCTATGATCTACGCTTCCATACCTCGTACTTACTGCCGTAATCCTAATATTTTTTAAAATTCCGAGCACGAAGTCAGTAGGTACCATTTTTTCCTCCTTGTACCTGTTCATGCAGTTGGTCGGAAACAAGGATGTTAGACTACAAGGTAGGGGTCACGAGCCGCGACGCTTGAGGTGATGACGTAGCTCGGTAACCACCTGCCTGCTTGAGGCCCTTCTTTCCCCATGCTACACAACAGTATTTTCTCTTTTAGTTCTGATTGAAGGGTTTCATTCAACTCCAAAGTTTTTCAATAATCAGTTTTATTTATTTTATGCTTACATTATGACATGCTGACGACGATTGTGACGACTGCTGTTGTGACACTCTAAATTTCTTCTCGAGTATTCGAGCGAATTCATTCAGTCTCAAAATTTCACTTTTCGCCTCATTCAGTTGCTGCCGAAGCAACTCATTTTCCTCTCGTAAACTCTTATTTTCAGCCAACAAAAATAACTCCTCTTGAGGCCGTTCATCTATACCGTCAAGGGGTGATCCGGCTTCACTTTCGGGTTCTATTTCTAAATTACCATTAGAGTTTCGATCAGAATGGAAGACCGAAATTTTCAACAATTCATCAGCTTGTCGTCTATGATCTCGTTTTTCCGCTTTTTTTCGGCGACCATGATCTGACATACACTCGTCTTTATCCTGACCAGACGAAGAAAAGGTAGTTGTAGCGATCGGTAAAAATAAATTAGGTACTGCATCAGGCTTGAGTTTTTTCCGTTTAGGTGTTATGTTCGGTAGCTCACTTTTCAAATCCTGTTCATAGTCACTTTCATCAAAGTGTTTAGAGCAAACCCGGGCATTTGATACTGAAAAAGTATAAGCCCTTTCGCACAAGAAAATCAATTTTTGACATTTTCGTGTCTTTGCTTTGGCACATAAACTGAAAAATCGTCACGAAAACTTAGCAAGTCTTGCTCACGCGACCAATAAATAAAATAGACTCACTGTGTTGCGTAGAGAACAATCAACTGTTTTCTTATTTTGATGCTTGGGTACATGAACTAACAACCTTACTTCACCACCTTGTTGTGTAGTGGTTGACATGAAAATGTCCCAATGCGTTGCAGACTCGTATGCAAGCATTTGGGAAGTTCACACTGATTTCGATTTTAATATGAACTCTGACAATAAACTAATAATTCTTCTTCAAATTTTGACTTTTCTTGAAGAACTTTCTCCTTCGGGAACCGGAGTAGTTGAATCCCGCGTTCTTCTTGATTTCTTTGATGGTTGCTGCAACCAAAAATGGCACAAATAACCATTCTGGGGCCGCCGGGAAACCGGCGATTGAAAAAGAAATGATAAACAAAACAGAATAGAACGAACTTGACAACGTAATAAAACGAATATAGCGAACTTGACCACTGGAAGCCTGGAATATGAATGTAAGGATGAGTGAAAGGTCTCTCGGTAATTACCGAGTGACGTCACGTCCCTGGGGATTCCCCAGTTTCCATTTTCGCGACCCCTACCTTGTAGTCCAATGCCCTTGGTCGGAAAGAAGTTCCATGTTCTATAAAATCAAAATGTCCTCTGGTAGTTGAATTTCAAGTTCAAGTTTCAGGAAGTTTTTAGGTTCAATTTGTGCATCACGTAGAAAAATATCTGATCTCCAAAATCGGAAATTCCTCTAGGATTTCGCCATTCTTGATCCTGATCTGTCGTCACGAATTTCTTCGTCATTGGACCAATAGTAGGAGGTCATAGAAATGTTAGTTGAGAAGAGAGAGCATAGAGGGCTGAATAAAGACCTTCTTAGGAGACAAAATTCGCTAATTTAATTAAGTTGGTTGAGCATTTGGTAACCACCAGAAAGTTATGCAATTTTTCACACTTGTGTTGAGAAATTTCAAGTCAAGTTCGAGAGTCTCAAGATGTTGTTCCTATATGTAACTTTAGTCGAAATAAGAACAGTAAGTTATTACTTCATTTGAGTCGTCCAGTTCCAAAAGCCTCCATGTCCTCACTACCCAATTGTGAGATATTCGTGAAAAACTGTTGATATTTCAGAATGGAGTTTTTTAGCCAATTTAAAAAAAAAATCTACATAAAATTACTTTTTATTTAGGATATATTTTGAAAATCCCTGATCTATACTTTTTTTAAAAATCCAGTTGAAAAGTTGGACGTAAGTAGTGGGTTTTGGAACTGTACGGTGGACATGGTGGGTTTTGGAACAGTATACTTTGGACAAAGGGGGGGTTTGAAAACAAATCACACCCTTTCGATAATGAAGCTTTGACACATTTTTATTAAGTACAAATTTTTAAGTAAATAAGAATAGGTACACATTAGGTATCACAAATTTTCCAAATAAAGTAACTACAATATTTCCAAGCAAGTATAGGTACTAGCAAAAAATGGTAAAATGAAAAAAACAAGCGTGATGACAGTTTAACACATTTACGAATCTATCAAGCTTTAAGAAAGTTCTTATTTTTTACGGACTTCATTTAAATTTTTGAGCGATTTTTATTATCTCATCAGCATTGTCCTGGAAGTCTGTGACTTACCCTTCTTGGTCTACTATAACCACTTCGCCGTCTGTCATGTCATCATCATCTTCAGAATCTTCTTCTTGGACATGAGATGGTTCCTCTTCCATAATCGAATTATTTGCTGGTTCAAGGATTAAGGTTTTTTTTTTGTAATTTTCGAGCCTTTTATCTGTAACCCAATTATCTCCGAAATGGTTTTCCAATAGATCTTTGACATCTTGCAGTTTTTTTTTCAATGACAGGTTTACCCTTGGGAATGGTATCTACCAAGGTTTTTGGTCAGCGTTTTCCGTCTTTTTAATATTGATTTTCATGCGCCAATGTCTGATCGATAAGCAGGCTCTCCCCTTACCAAGGTTCTTCCCGGACAAAGTAACAATAATTCTTTTGCACTCATTGAACTTGAAGTGCCAAACAGTAGTTTTTTTGAAAAAATCAGCAGCCTTCTTTTTGAAATCATAAACTACGCAATCGTCTCCCAATTTGGACACTGAAGCTTGCCTCAAAATCACCTCTACATATGGTGTAAGGTGTAAGGATTTCACTCTTCTTTATAAATTCTCTTTCAAGTACACCAAAAACTGAAAGAAAAGAACACTGAAGAGAACTGTAGACAAAGTGGGTTTTGAAACACAATGATAAAGAAGGGTCCATAACAGTGTGGGACAAAGTGGGTTTTGAAACAGGAGAAATGAGATGGACATAGTGGGTTTTGGAAAGCAACACAACTCTTCAGGGTCATTTTGGGAGGGATATGGTGGGTTTAGAAAGAAAAAAACTTCACCATTCGCTTCGTCACCTGCAATTTAATTAAAATCGATAGTTACTCGAATCGTTCGAAAATTGGACAAAGTGGCTTTTGGAACTGGACGACTCATTTGTTCCTATTTATTTCTAAGAGTATTAGAAGTCAGTATTTTCCTAAAATATGATTGTCTTCTATTTATTTCTTGCGGGATTGGCTTATGCACATCCCTCAGATGTAACTCGACTCTACTATTTATATTTACTTTCCAAGCTTGGTTTTATTAATAATTTCAAGTGTATCACATACGTTGTGAATCAATGTTATGAATATTATATAGCTGCCAATTAGGTAAGTTGTGTGGTATTAATAGTGAAAAAAGAAGACGAAATTGTGAACGATTTGCAGGACTGTCGCTGCGTGTAGTTAGAACAATCTGTGATTATCCAACTTGTATTCCTAAATCCACAGATCGACCGTTTTTATTTAGTCAGATGAAAGTGTGTTCCATTTCTTCTTAATTATTTCGGAATTGAAATAAAATTTGGAGAAACTTCAGATTTGTGGTTATTTTTTGGTTTACGAAATTACCCAGAGGTTTCTAATTACTGGGAGACGTACATATAATGAACCAGAACTTTATTAATGCCATTCTGTAGTTTGTTCCCCTTAGAATGGAAGTATGGCGCTTTAGCTTACAAAAATAATCGATAGGCTGCTTTTTATCTTTTAGGTGTGCTGAGGAATGTAAATATGCGCGTAGAATAAACGCAACAAACTCAGTCATATATGATGTGTTCAGCTCTCACGTAGTACAGGGTGGGGCAAAAGATATGAATCGGTTTTGAAAGGCTGTAGAAGGAAAACCGCTCAACTTAGAGAAATGAACCTTCGTTCATTTGAATCAGTTGGTAATCCCGTTTGTTACATCAAGTTTTAAAAATTACATCTCTAAGATGGCGGCCTTCAGGAGCGATACACTGATGGTGGCGATTTCGGAATCTTTCCGCTGCTTTTCGGCACATCTATATTTAGGTTTCGCCCAAATTCCCGCTCATACAGAGTGTGAGGTCGATGTTTGAAAACTTTTTGACATGGATATGTCTTTTGGCTGGGGGTTAAGGAATTTTTCGCGACACATTTTTTTGCCACAAAAAATGAAAATAAAAAAACCGCTAAACAAAATCATAGGTACTGTCCCCCGATCAAAAGAATGAACGCGAGGCCCAACAGGGAGTTGGGTATCCACAATGTAGAACTACACCTTTTTCCAAAAATATACGTTCACAGGTAGTAACTGACCTTATCCAATAACCCTGAACCTGCCTTGAGTCATACTTTCTTCATTTCCCCTCGTTAGCCCCTTCTTATATTGCAGTTCAAGTCGTGCCTCACTTCTGCCCAATGATATCTGGACAAGAAAATACATTCTACGTAATAAAATAACTCTTCTCAACAGCGAGTTTGTCAGTTTCAAAGGTCAAGTGCCAATTCGAACACTTTTGGTTTATTATTTTCAATAATGAACCTTTGGAATCGACCAAAAAATTTTAGAGATTCTCAAAATTTGTTGGTTTATTTGTAAAGGAATGTAGAATCCAAAAATAGAATAATAAATTTGCCGACCGTCAGTCGTAAGCGGCACTTTCCCGGACCGATTTTGATGAAATTTGGTATACGGGCACCATCTGGGGTCTAGTTGTGCCGCGAAACGTTTGGTTGATTTCAATTTCTTCTAAGGGGTGAAAAATAAGGGACGCCCAAGTCTTACTGTGGGACGTCCTAAACACGGGGTTACGTGACGGTTACAACGAGACCCCTCCCATCATCCTACCCCCACTACATGCCGGTTCCTGGCCCTTCAAAACCGATTCATATCTTTCGCCCCCACCCTGTACGAAACTATTTCAAGTATTTGACCATAAATAGGTAGAGATAGAGTATGTTTTTTTTTTCAGTATCCATCCTAGTTCGAAGACCTTGCAGATTCTAGAATAGTACAAAATAGGTTGGCGCTACAAATTTTCGATGCAGTTGTTAAGGCCCATACTCTAATACGGATTTAGTTGATGTGTTCAGAAGGGAATGGATTTTAAAGTTCATCATTTAGGAACTACTTAAAAAGGCTGAGGTAACTCAAGGTAGGCATTTCTCTTGCTGCCTACCAGGGAAGTTCAGAAATCTCCACCCATTTCTAAGTTCTGAACCTCATTTTCACTGTCAATCGTAGCCATTTCTTGATAAAATATCGCCTTTCTGGTTTATTTTCAATAATGAACCTTTGGAATCCCTCAAAAAAAAATTTTTTTTTTTAACAACCCCTCAAAATTTGTTGGTTTACGTTTCAAGGTACGTAGAATCCAAAAATCGAATAAAAATTTGGCCGTCCGTCCGCCGTACGCGGCACTTTCCCCACTTAGCATTGACCGATTTTGATGAAATTTGGTATGCAGGCTCCATTTGGGGTCCAGTTGTGCCTCGAAGATTTTGGTTGATGCAGGTCGCTTCTAAGCGTTGAAAAATAGATTTTGAAATTTTGAAAACGCCCTAACTCAAAAAATTTCGAAATAAAAGTATTGTTTTTCCTTCAATTTAAGATAGTATAGAATTTTTTTGAATTTTTTGAGACCACGCGGAGCTCTGTAGGACAAACCGTTCGCTCCCTACGAGAATTTAAGGGTTGGGCGTACGATAAATCAGAAATACGTGTGTGAATCGCAAAAGAGGCCTAATCTCCGTTCAAATTACAGCTGACCGAAATGCGATCGATGTTTTTCTTCATGTTGGATGGTTGGTGGCTTTGCAGACGAGTGATCTATAGCATTAGCAAACTGAATTAAACTTTTCGCAATTTGATTTAAACTTTTTGCAAACTGAATTAAACCTTTCACAATTAGAATTCAACTTTTCTCAAACTGAATTAACCCTTTCACAATTGGAATTAAACCTTTCGCAAACTGAATTAAACCTTTCCCAATTACAAGTGAACCTTTCATAAAATTAATCCTTTGAACCAAACATGATCAGAGGACATAAGAGTGAGTGAAGTCCCCAAAACAATATCTTATCTGTGGACGGTCAATATCTTCCCTGTGGATGGTCAATTATTCCCCTACGGACTCGCAAACTTTCATTGACCTTCACTGTGTAGAGTTACCCTTCCCTTCCCGTCAACATTCTCGTCATAAAAGTGTTCATAGGTTTTTCCTGTTTGTTTTGGTTTTGTGAGGAACATTGTTGTGGTGATGAGCGACAGCGATTCAAATATTAGTTCAGTGAGTATTGCTGAATATTGCTGAGTATTGCTGAATATTGCTGAGTATTGCTGAATATTGCTGAGTATTGCTGAACGCTCGAAGGAGGAACAGTCGAATTCCTTCAAAATCCCGTTGAAAATGGACATGTATCTCGTACTTCCTGCTGCAGCTACAGCCCAACCCCTCCACTGATCTTCCTCTTTCTTGAAAAATCGTACTATTCATATGGTAGTTTACTTTAGAATATTGATTTATATTTGGATAGTTTAACGTGTTTATTTATTAGTATTTTTGTATATTAAAAATTTATTAAATTGTTTGCTTATTGCGAAAAGTTTAATTCAGTATGCGAAAGGTTTAATTCTATTTTTGAAAGGGTTAATTCTAATTGCGAAAGGTTTAATTCAGTTTGCAAAGAGTTTAAATCAAATTGCAAAAAGTTTAATTCAGTTTACGAAAGGATTAATTCATTTTGTGAAAGGATTAATTCAGTTTGTTGAAGGTTTAATTCAGTTTGCTAATGCTATATATAGAAGAATAATAAACCATTGTGTAATAATTTGCATCGTTTTTCATAATATGAAAAATATGAATATATTATATTCAGCACTATCATGGAGGAGCATGACATAATATTTATGTTACCGATGGGTAACATCAATCTGTCCCCTAACAAAAGCTATTTTTGTTGTAGATGAGTGCGTGTTGGCATTTTCTTCGTAAATGTTGGGCAGCAATGCTTCAGCCGATGAAGCTAATCAGTAACTCCCAGTCGATAATTGTTGAGAAGATGAGTAGGGGCACAGAAGAGGATGTTGGGGAGTTGAAATTCTAGTTTCGATCCAATTACTGTCCTGAGCGGTCGATGAATCTGAATAAAAGTTTTGCTTCCTCCATGATTGTACTGTTGTTTTAGTTCGCAATACGTACTTAAGTCAAACAACATAGTACATTTCAAGAGAGGATACAATTTCACTGGTTAACAGAGGTTTTAAATAGGTGGCTGTTAGAATGAAAAAAAAAAAAACGAAAGTAGACCAACTCGTACCCTACTCTTGTCAGAGTGGTGAACATATTTCTACGTTACACCCGTGGAATTGGCAGTGTGAGCGACAGCTGGTTTCTCACTCATTCTATTGCGCTTTAATTCGGTAGGTACTGCCTCTTGGAAACGACTAGAATGGTAGGAACGCGAACTCCGGAGTACTCGATCAGCTGTGCGAGCCATAATGTTGTGTTGGGTATCGATACCCGATATTTCAGAATATCAATTGCTTTTATCCGTGTGACGTCACACAGAATGGATGTATCGATTCTTCGACTAATCAAACGGTTATTCGAATCTCGCTGAAAGGCGGCCATGTTGACTCCGTTGTAAACAAAGATTGTATGGACAGTTTTTCATTATGCCAATTTATGCGGTTATTAGTTGCTCTTCTCGTCCCAGAAGCGCTATTTAATTTTTTGGTTTGCCAAAAGTGATTAGAAACAGTGTGGAAAGACAAGAGAACTTTCCAAAAAAATAACAATATCAGCCTTTTGGCGTCGCTGATTCCCAGCATTCCTGACAACCATGTTCGATGAACTGACTGAATTCCCTTCATTGTAAACAAAGATTTTTTCATTAGGCATGCCAATCTGTGCGGTGTTTGGCTGCTCTTCCCGTCACGGGAGCAGTATTTCGTTATTTGGTTTGCCAAAAGTCATTAAAAGCCAGTGTGAGAAGACAAGAGACCTATCAGAAAAAAGAAGAGCAAGGTGGCTCGCTCGAATCAATCGCAATTTGAGAGGGCGACAACTAAACTCCAAACAAATACTAGTTTGTTCTCGGCATTTCATCACCACTAAGAATAAAAATGCATCACATTTTAATGTGCTTACGTTACGTCAGTCATCAGTAGTTAGGTAGTAATAACAGAATACCTATTGAAAGTAGAGCCCTCACTGAGAGTTTTGGTATCAACTGGATTCTTCTATGATGAGTAGATCTTTTCCCATGATTTTTCAAAGTTTCATAACAATATTGACTTAGAAATGGGCAGGGGATGCTATCATAACATTATTTTCATCAAACGACCTTTGTTGAATGTACTACCTGCCCAAAACATGGCATACATCGTTATTATTTCAATTAACCTAATAATAATTGGATAACATTCGAATTACTTACCTTTCCAAACACCACCACCTTGTCACCTGGGAGTACCTTGCATGAGACGAATTTCATATGCCCTAAAGTTACGAAGTTGTGCGTATCCAAAGATTTGCAGCACTTCAGTTGCTCCAGGGATATGAAATCTGTCTTCAATACAAGATACTCCACGAGATCTTCGCGAGTTATGTCAGGAAAATCATCGTCACACTCAACAACACTCTGCTCAAAGGGGTCTTAACCACTGCAGAGACGTATCTTATATTCATACCTTCTCAGGTCGTCACCTGAGAGTGAACACACATACTAAGTATGGAATTTCTTGTCAGACATCTAACCCACCAGGGAGACATAATAATAACGATTACATAATTGCTTTTAAAGAATATTATCACCATCGATCTGTTTACATACCAAGAAACCTAGTATGTAAACAGAATAACATTGCTGGATAGGAGCGCAAATGGCGCCTCTTCACGACCAGCTGATCGGGTCAGAGAAGGTTATGTTTGATATCGAAAATAATCGATTATTGAGTCTCGAGGATAAAACGAATACTTTCGTTCCAATACTCGATATTTTAGTATCGATACTAACCCGTTTTTTTATTATAAGATACTTTTTTATTGATATTTTAGAATATTGATATACGTTTTGCCTAAAATCGATCTTAATGGCTGAAAAATGACGAGATGAAGATAGGGAGGATGTTGTTTCTGGCGGTTCCCATCCCTACCATAGTCACTTCTCTCGAGATCATCCTAGAGTCCTGAAATTCGGAACCACTCAAGTCAATAGATGAACGACCGGAGCACTGAACTTCATTATACAGGGTGTAAGCCTAACTGGTCTGCCATACGGTACCAGTCGATTCTACAAATAATTTGCAACAAAAAATGTCCCTTAGCGATTTTTTTAAACCCTTCGTTTTCGAGTTATTTTAACTTTAAACTTTTTTTCGTGATTTTGACCTTATGTCATTAAATCGGTCATAACTCCTTTAATTTGCTGTGTAAATTACAATTTGAGGATACCGTTGGAAAGAGCATTAAATTTCCTATTGGATAAATGCTTTAACTTCTTTTTGAGTCAAGGTTTGAGACATGAAAACGTCCTCTAAAAAGAGAATTTTACGTAATTTTGGAAACATCGCATTTTTTCTAACTCAAATTGAACAACGAGAACCCATACTTTTTCAAGATGCAAGAACAGTGAAAACTGCGCCAGAATTTCAGTTTTCCAATGGTGTAATCAAAACATATTCTACAACCGTATTTAGGGGAGAAATTCGTGTTTGAACGCGGAAAAACGTGCATTTTTTCAACGGAATCGGCGCTCCGCCTAGTCGATCTGAGGGGTCGGACGACAGCAGTAGACCGCGAGGCCTCCGGAAACGGGAGGCCAGAGCGCTGATTTCGTTGAAAAAAATGCACGTTTTTCCGCGTTCAAACACGAATTTCTCCCCTAAATACGATTGTAGAATATGTTTTGATTATACCATTGGAAAGCTGAGATTCTGGCGCAGTTTTCACTGTTCTTGCATCTTGAAAAAGTATGGGTTCTCGTAGTTCAATTTGAGATTGAAAAATGCGAGGTTTCCAAAATTACGTAAAATTCTCTTTTTAGAGGACGTTTTCATGTCTCAAACCTTGACTCAAAAAGAAGTTAAGGCATTTATCCGATAGGAAATTTAATGCTCTTTCCAACGGTATCCTCAAATTGTAATTTACACAGCAAATTAAAGGAGTTATGACCGATTTAATGACATAAGATCAAAATCACGAAAAAAAAGTTTAAAGTTAAAATAACTCGAAAACGAAGGGTTTAAAAAAATCGCTAAGGGACATTTTTTGTTGCAAATTAGTTGTAGAATCGACTGGTACCGTATGGCAGACCAGTTAGGCTTACACCCTGTATATTAATATCCTGATCAAAAATGATCACAAATACGAGTGATATCCTCAAAAAGGTGCTAAACTAAAAAGTCCACGTTGAACCCATGGGATGGCACATTCACCAGCTGTAGCTGTAGCTGAGGGACCTCCAGTATCTTCACCTTTTTATATGCCTGTACGACGGTTGTACATCCAATATTACTACAATTTACCTCGAGCTACTTCTGTAGTTTCCTCTTGGCACGAATGTTCCTCTCTTGACATGGAGATGGACGTTGAACGGCCAACCAATCAAACGAAGCTGGCAGTTCAAATATTTTGAGATCCATTAGAACTTTTGAAACTAGATAAATAATATTTCAAAGAATCGGTAACCTTAACAGATTTGAGTTCTCAGAATGCATTGAGTAGAAAGTACGTACTTTGAATTTTGTTTTATGGATCCGAATACGATTTTTCCACAATATTAGGAATAATGTTTTTGTCAAGCGTTTTGTGGAGAACGTTTTTGAAGTTCGAATTACATATTTCTTACTTTCACCAACTTTTGAACGCCTGGTGTACTTCAAGATTCATGGATAACACAAGAAAAGTTTCAAAAGGAGAAGAAAAATTTGAGTTTCCTTCCACTTTGGTTACACGACGGTGTTGATTATTTTGAACAGCTTGACTCGGATTTCACTTGAATAGCTTGAAAAAACATATTGTTAAGTAAAGCGTGCATTCCAGGGGACGTCTTATTTGATAAGCATTAGGTCAAATTAGACCAGTTGGTAAGCGATAGAACTGTTCCACTCGATGTAATTTATTAAGTATTTTAGGGAAGAAATAGTGATCTCCTCTCACCATTATCCACCACAACATATCTAGCGGCGTGGGAGCCTCGAATTTGAACACCATTTTGAAATCCACGATCTACAATACCCAACATGGGAATTCGAGTTCACCCCCCCCCCTCCCCACCAC
Source organism: Apolygus lucorum (assembly GCA_009739505.2). Classification (NCBI taxonomy): domain Eukaryota; kingdom Metazoa; phylum Arthropoda; class Insecta; order Hemiptera; family Miridae; genus Apolygus; species Apolygus lucorum. The sequence goes on along the minus strand of CM019177.2, from coordinate 10,559,747 downwards.
CAATGGCGGTCATACGTCGTAACGTTGAACTTTCATATGTTGGTTTGGTTGGAAGTCCGTCGAAGTTCACATCCGTATTCAAGGTGAAAAAAAAACCCACGAAATATGCAGTTTATGGTGCCCTGGCACCATGGAGGCACCACTATTAGTTCCATGGTGGCACAGAGAATAATTCATGAAAATCAAGAGGCATATTCTGAATGTTCCCTCAATTTCAAAGCTTGGGTACAATTAATAAGCTATAAAGGAACCGAAATATTGAAAAATCGGATATTCTGTGAATATCATCTTCGCACTCGCCCTCCCCACGCTAATTTTGATACTCTAGTGAAATTTGTTATTTCGGGTAGATGTGACACAAACAACAGTTCGAGGTAGACTGATTTTATTATCGATTGGTAGTTTAACATGAACAGGTCCAAGTTCAACTGATATGACATCCCCTTTTTGAATTGTACATCTTTAAAAAGAATAATTAGTAAAATAAATTGATCTTCAATATACAAATTGTTCCGAACAAACAACATGTTAGAATTTTAAAAATAATCATCATTTGTATATTAGGAAGTTTCAAACTTAGAATAAATTGACCAACTTATTTAAATTGTTCTTAATAATTTTCTTGTCCATATTTCATAATGACAACAATCATAATGACAACACGACTAAATCATTTCATTAACATCATTTCGTTAAATTATTTCTTTTTATGAACATAAATATTATCTTCTGTACTTGGGTACATTCCTAGGGATTACTGGCCGGTAGTATGATAATAAGTTAAATAATCTGGTTTCTTGATTATCCTACCTGACCTTGTTCTCTTCTTCTTATCGTGCGATAAGTTCTCATTCTCTGCTGGGGTTTCCTTATTAACAACAACTTCACTCTGTTTGTCAACAGTACCAGCTTCTTGTGCATTATTTTTAAATAGTTGTTTTCGGTTTCTTTCCAAAATTTTGTTATTATCTGTTAGAATTTGGTACGAGCGAGGTCTACTACATGCTTTCAATACTTTTGCTGGGGAAAGTTGGTTATTGCTTCCGAGTCTACCAAGGTAGCGGAAGCTTTGTTTTCACTTTTCAAGGACGAAAAAAAAAAGTTCTCCAAAATCAAAATGTTCACTCGCGTTTTGCGTTGTAGACCTTTCTGAACAATTTTGGTTCCGTGTCTGTCTGTCTGTCATCAATTCCTTGTAACGCGCATAACTATACGAAGTTATTGTCCGATTTCGATGAAATTTTCAGGGATTGTGCGGGTTGGTGTGTAGACGGTCCCCTATGAAAATCATCATCCTCGGACTGATACAAGCGACTGCGCATGCGCAAACGTGAATTCCTTGTAACGGCCATAACTTCCACATTTTCCACTCGATTTCGATGAAATTTTCAGGGATGTTACAGATTAGTATCTAGATGATTCCCTATCAAAATCACCTCCTTCGGATCGATAGTAGCTACTGGGCATGCGCAAACGTGAATTTCCTTCTAACGGCCATAACTTCCACATTTTCCACTCGATTATTATGAAATTTTCAGGGATTATGTGGATTAGGTTGTAGATGGTCCCCTATGAAAATCATCATCCTCGGACTGATAGAAGCGACTGCGCATGCGCAAACGTGAATTCTTTGTAACGGCCATAACTTCTACATTTTCAATCCGATTTCAATGAAATTTTCAGGGATGTTACAGATTAGTATTTAGATGGTCCCCTATGAAAATCACCACCTTCGGACTGATAGTAGCCACTGCGCATGCGCAAACGTGAATTTCCTCATAACGTCCATGACTTCTACATTTTCCATCCGATTTCAATGAAATTTTCAGGGATGTTACAGAGTAGTGTTTAGATGGTATCCGATGAAAATCATAGAGAATTGTTTTTCATAGAGAGATTCATTCATAGAGGGATGGTCTCCTGTGAGAATCTCAAATCTTATACATGACAAGGCTTCAATAGCTCAGAGGACAGAGTCTTGATTTGTGCTCCAGGGATCGCGGGTTCGAATCCCAGCCGAGGCTAAGAAGTTTTTTGATCCAATCACTACTCACTTATTTTTTCTTCCGAATTTGATGAAATTTTCTAGGATTGCCCAGATTAGCGTGTAGATGGTCCCCTATGAGGGTAGTGAAAGGTACTTAGAGATTGGTGTTTTGAGATTAACTACTATGCATCGGATCATCTATACAATCGGGTTATGGACACGAGGAAGCTATGTGCCACACCCACTTGGCAGACGTTTTTTATCTCTGAAAAGGACAGATTGCCCAGGCAATAAATCATTTAAAAGTTTTGCATGTTTTTCGTAGTAATGTTTTTGTGCCAACTGTCTGGCTTTCAATTGTAGACCTATTTCAAAATTTGCATTATCTTGGAAGAAATCGGATTTTTTTTTTTTAGGAAGAATACCGTTCAATTTACGTTATGGGTTAAACAGAAGTTCAGCAGGAGATCCAACGTTTTCACAAATTGGGGTGTTACGATATTCCATCAAAGCAATGTAAGGATCACGATTGTTTTCATCGGCTTTCAGTAGCATCCTTTTAACCGTTTGGATAACCCTTTCGACCATGCCATTCGATTGTGGATATCTGGGGCTCGAAGTTTTATGCTCAAATCCCCAATTCCTGGCAAAATCTTTGAATCTAGTGGATTAGTACTGAGGGCCTCCATCAGAATATACTAGGTATTTTGGGAATACCATGTCTCGCGAAAAATGACTTCAGATTCAAAATTGTTTTTTCGCTCGATGTGTCACTCCCTAAAATAGCAATTTCTACGAATTTGCTGAAGTAGTCAACTAGGATCAAGTAGTTTTGATTTTTATAGTGAAATAAATCAGTTCCTACCACTTCAAATGGATTTTCAGGTATTTCTTTAGGCATTAATGGTTCTTTTTGGTTTTCTTTTTGATATTTGAGACATATATTACAATTTTGTATCATATCCTCTATTTGTTTTCCCATTCCTGGCCAAAACATAACTTCCCTAGCCCTTTGTTTTCATTTACTTATACCTAAATGATTGAAATGTACTCTTTTCAACATTTCAGGTCTCATTATTTTGGGAACTATTATACATCCATTTTTAAATATCAAGTTTTTGTATTCAAAAATTTCTCCTTGATATGGGAAATATTGTTTTATGATATCAGGCACTAACATCTTATTAGATGGCCAACCATTTAACACAAAATTCCTTAACGTTTGTAGTTCATCATCAACTTCAGTATTTCTAATAAATTCTTCATTTCTTATTTTAGACATGTTTTCTGAAACGTCTATAACTGTAGAGACATGAAGTTCAATATCTCGGTCTACATTGATTAGGACGGGATTACTACTATAGTTTCGTGACAATGAGTCAGCTAGTAGGAGCTCTTTGCCACATTTGTAAATCACATTCAAGTCATATGGTTGCAATCTCAAAATCATACGTTGCAATCTTGGAGGACATTGGTTTAGTGGTTTTGCAAATATAAATTTTAATGGTTTATGATCACTTTCCACCGTTATATTCTGTGATCCAAAAATATATTTATGAAATTTTTCACATGCAAATACAATCGGGGACGTGCAATGGCCCCCAAGGTCCCCAGACTTGACGTCGTGTGACTTCTTCCTTTGGGGATACCTTAAATCCCGCGTTTATGAATCAAAACCCTCCACTTTGGAAGCTTTGAAGGAAGAAATAACGTCTCAAGTTGCGTCAATTGATCAAGACTTACTGGAGCGCGTCCACCGAAACTTCCTGGACAGACTTGCCACGTGTTTCGAACAAGATGGGCACCATTTGTCCGATATTATTTTTAAAACTTAAAATGGCATTTAATTTCCTACCTTCTGATAAAAATATAAAAAATTTAAGACTTCAACCATTGGAGTTACATTCATTTGTTTTTCGTCTGGTTCCTGTGAGACACCCTGTACATCATACAGTATTGATTTGGGGTGTCAATCATATTAAACTGAAGGGTCAAGTTGCCAGAATGCTGTTGGCACTCGTCTGCTTTTCTCAATCTCCATAGTCTAATCGAGTTCCATTGAGGCATCTCTTGGTTTGCAGAAGCTCGAAGCAAAGAGGAGCAGATCAACGAACAGCAGTGCAGGAGATGTGCCGAAAACCCGAACTCGCACAGCGAAACCTCTGGGGGGCACGACGAGTCTCATGTCTCTCAAAGAGATGCGCCGCGGCAGCATCGCCCACGCTGTGGAAGTTGTGGCGACCAAGAAGCGCGGGAAACGCCCGGAGTCGCCCTGGGTCGTCTCTACCAGGCTGGAAAAGAAGGAGAGCCGCGAGTCCAGGAGACTCCAGCCCGAACAACGCAGGAAGAAACTGCGGCCAAAGTGAGTGTTACTAGGTGGAGATTGCGGGATATTACCTCCAATATAACTGCAGTCAGAGGGTAGTGTAACTTTTAACGTGACTGCAAGTCCACCACTATCAACTATCAAGCGTTTATGATGAAAACTCCTTGTTGATCTGGCCAACTCACGTTGTTAGTGTTAACGTAGATTTTCTGTTTGGATGTTTAGAGTCGTTATGGCTAAAATATAGTTTTTATGAGTACTAATAACGTACTTGTAGCGTCATGTTGGGGAGTTGCTAAAAGTCAAAATAAAACAAATGATGAGAAATACACTAGAAATGGACAGTAAGGTTCGAAGTTGTTTGTAATTGGAACGAACTTGTACACATAGTTTCAAAATTGGTTGGATGATATCAACCTAACCAGGTATTACTAAGAAACTGCTTTCAGTTATACAATCATGATGCTTGCTGATTCTCCAAAATTCCTTGCTACTATAAGAACGCCAATCACAGAGTGAATATCAGCTTGAATTAGTGTGCTATTAGTATGCAATGTGCAGCATTAATTGGTCAGTATTGTCTACAAGTTGAAAAAGTATGGATCACACTGAATCGAATGCTGGAGAATGTTATTTGATGATTTACATTTGGAAGAAGGCGTAATTTCCTCAGGGTTAGAAGTTATGAGGCTGTGGAAGAAGGAGAAGGAAGACTCAATGTTGAGCAATTTGACTCATCTGTTACAATTGGTGAGGAGGAGTTGCACCCAACTATATCAAGGTCAAGGAGCAGGAAAAGCGCAATTGAGTAACTCGAGTTGGGCATCTCAGCAGGTGTACTCTGTTGTATCACCACCTGAGTTTTCTTTGATATCTTGCTCTCCCACCCCTTCCTCAAAATTCGGCAGGTAACTTTCCTGTGGAGCTGTGTCGTGATCGATGCTCTAGATATCTCAAGGTCTGCTCTATCAAGGCATCTGTCTGTACCTACTATGGAATGGACGTCCCCTGGAATGCATGTATTACTAAACAATATGTTTCAATAACTGTTCAATAACTTTTGAACTAAGTGTTATGATTTCAATAATTTGGAGTTTAATGTTACTGAGATACAGCAATTGAATATTGGTAATTTATGATGCCGTGTTTTGAGTATTTCACTCGCAAAACTACTCATTTTAGAAAAAAATAAAGATGGAATTTGAGAGCATGTACTCAATTTCGGTTTGAAACCTCATTATAAATTTCATGAATTTAGAGAAAATGGTTGATATTGTGTAATAATTTGCTACGTTTTATTATGATGAAGGAGAAGGTTACGCGATAACAGATTAGGTATAGCAGTTCCGAATCCTGGAAGCAGTGCAGAAAATCGGAGATCGGGGTTCGAAATTCTGGGCGGCCATTTTTCAGAACTCCAGTTCTATACAGGGTGTAAGCCTAACTGGTCTACCAGTCGATTCTACAACTAATTTGCAACAAAAAATGTCTCCTAACAATTTTTTTTTAAACCCTTCGTTTCTGAGTTATTTTAACTTTAAACTTTTTTTTCGTGATTTTGACCTCATGTCATTAAATCGGTCATAACTCCGTTAATTAGCTGTGTAAATTACAATTTGAGGATACCGTTGGAAAGAGCATTAAATTTCCTATCGGATAGATGCCTTAACTTTTTTTTGAGTCAAGGATTGAGACATGAAAACGTCCTCTAAAAAGAGAATTTTACGTAATTTTGGAAACCTCGCATTCTTTCAATCTCAAATTGAACTACGAGAACCCATACTTTTTCAAGATGCAAGAACAGTGAAAACTGCGCCAGAATCTCAGCTTTCCAATGGTATAATCAAAACATATTCTACAACCGTATTTAGGGGAGAACTTTGGTTTTGAATGCGGAAAAACGTGCATTTTCAACGAAATCGGCGCTCTGCCTAGTCGATCTGAGGGGTCGGACGATGGGAGTGGGAGAGTGGGCGCCGCAGTAGACTGCGAGGCCTCCGGAAACAGGAGGCCAGGGCGCTGATTTCGTTGAAAAAATGCACGTTTTTCCGCGCTCAAACACAAATTTCTCCCCTAAATTTGGTTGTAGAATATGTTTTGATTATACCGTTGGAAAGCTGAAATTCTGGCGCAGTTTTCACTGTTCTTGCATCTTGAAAAAGTATGGGGTCTCGTAGTTCAATTTAAGATTGAAAAAATGCGAGGTTTCCAAAATCACATAAAATTCTCTTTTTAGATGACGTTTTCATGTCTCAAACCTTGATTCAAAAAAAGTTAAGGCATCTATCCGATAGGAAATTTAATGCTCTTTCCAACGGTATCCTCAAATTGTAAGAGTTATGACCGATTTAATGACATAAGGTCAAAATCACGAAAAAAAGTTTAAAGTTAAAATAACTCGAAAACGAAGGGTTTAAAAAAATTTCTAAGGGACATTTTTTGTTGCAAATTAGTTGTAGAATCGACTGGTACCGTATGGCAGACCAGTTAGGCTTACACCCAGTATAAGTTATACAAACAGTTCGCCAGTTCTAGAACTGCTCTACGAATTGAACCCAAGGATTTCTTCTTTCTTCTTTTTGCTAAAAAATGTTCGAGGAGTTGAAACGCGCATCGGAAGGGAGTTTATGACGAGGAAACACGCGTGTTCGCGGAGAGATGAGGACGAGCTCAGGAAAGTGTCGCATTTTGAGGAAGCTGGCAAAAAACTAGGGATGGCAACGATATATCGATATATGAAATATATCGATATATGAAATATATCCATAGATTACGGTTGATATATGTATCGATATATTTATATCGACATTGAAAACCAATATTATCGGTCAATATCGATATATTTACCGATAATATCGTGACTTGTTCTCAACAAGTAAAAATTAATATTAACATGAATGGATGAGGAGGGACGCTTGTGGCTGTGTAAAACATCATGTAATTTTATTCCAAATTTTTTGGGTAGGTTGACTTCAGCTCAGACATGTGTACATTGATGGTTTATACCATGAAAGAAGATAGGAGGAAAGCTCAGTCAACGTTAGAAAACGTGACGAAAATCGCCCCCTGCTTTCAGCGCAACCTTTAGGTGGCGAAGAAAAACATAGTCCCCCGATAGTATACCACTCAGTCGCTAGAGCGCAGCTTCGTCCCTCCTGCTCATTCCCACGGGTTTCTTAAAATTGCACTTCATCAATATTACTTGTGGAGTACGATTTTGGACGCTCTGTCCTCTATAACTATCGTAATAGTTATAGAAATAAGATACCAGGAGAAAAGGAGTAACGGCAGGTATGTACATGCCTACCATAAAATGAAAAACAAAAATATTATGCTAGAAAACCACTGATTGGCACAAAATATGACAAGTGTAATTTCTTTTCAATATCAAAAACTACAACTTTTTCAATATAACAACTAACTAAATTCCTACAAAAAATCATATCCAGGGACTGTAGTTACACTACAATATCATCATCTGCATCACTCTTATCACAGCATTTCTGCCGAGGCGTACCTAATGATGGTCTCAAGTTATCGGAATCGACATCTACCAATACTACTTCATGTTTTGAACAAGTGAAAAGCAACGTAGAGACGAACCACTGTAGATGAACAGAAAGACGAGAAAATTAAACTTGGAGACGAATCACTATCAAACAGAAAGACGAGAAAACATACGTTAGCTACGAGAAACACATCTGAAAAGTACGTTGGAGTAACAGTTATCAGGGCTGAGGGGGAGGGGAAGCGTTACGAGCTCTAGTGACCGTGAATAGTACTTCTTAATTCTGTTCGCCACCTAAAGAGAACACTACTGTCGCGATAAACGAAAAAAGCGCACGCATCGGCCCATTGAAGTGAGCTTTCCTCCTATCTTCTTCCATGGTTTATACCTACTGTAGGTAGGTTTATATCCACTGTAACAGTGGCGCTCAAGGCTCAATTTTTTGCCTTGAGCCAAAAATAATGGAGCCGCGTCTAGATTAAAACTACCTATCATACGAAGTGAAGCTGGTTTTCACAACAATTATTTTCTATTTTGAAGGACCATGCTTACAGCATACCCCAGTCAATTTATAAATCGAACTTTGCAATGGCGAGGGTAGCTACGATATTTAATATTTTGTAAGCACCCCTGAGGATAGTGCCCCTAAATTTCCCCTAAAACCCTGTGCTTCTGACATAGTGTTCTGAAACCATGACATTTTCGAACTTTTTCAGTTTTCAAACTATGAATTTCGATGATTCACACCCAGTATAACTGTTTAAAGTAGGTTAAATACTACTTCAACCATATTTTCTAAGTAGAAATTCCGATATGTCGATTATATCGATATATTTCTTACAAAATCATGTTAGTAACTTCAATTCACCTACCTACTTACTTCGACAAGTTTTTCCAAGTAGATCTTCTAATTTGTCGATAAATGCCTTCCCAAATTATGTTTGGGTACTTGAGTATTAAACGGAGGCCACCATTACGAAACGCGCCGTGGCACTTATAGAAGGTTAAATTGTTATAGATGTTGTAGTAGAACTATTCTAGTATTGTTGTGAGTCGAGCGTTATCAGATGAGTCATGTGTGTACTCGCAGAATCCCCTCCAAGTAGGCCAAGGTCAGGGTCCTTGACCAGAGCGCGCGCCATTACTGCTAGTGGCGGCGACGCTTTCAACTCCATCCTGACTGACATTGCTGCGTTCTGGGTTGCACAACGTCAGAACCAGGCATCGGATTAATTCTAAACTTCACCTGTAAATCTATCAACACTCTCCGTGCGGACTCAGAAAACTCGTTTTTGCCTGTGGCGGGAGACCTTTTTGTCAGGAATTCGGTAGTGCAAACCCGCAAATCTTAAAGATAACAGAATCCCCCGAAGTGAAAACAGCGCACTCTGGTGGCAACAAGAGGACCTACTAAGCACCAAAAAAATCCGAAATAGCTTCTTAAGTCATCCACTAGGTAGCAGAACGATGAACAGCTCAGAGATATGCTTAGAGCTGTGATGGTATAAACCATCACACGCCACTCGCGAAACTCGGCATGATGGTTATTACCATCATCCGCACGGAGAGTGTTAAAGTGTGTTCTTTCCAATTATGTAGTTATTTTTGGTATCCGGTACGAAATATTTCTATAGGTTAGGTGGCCTCCGTTTAATACTCAAGTACCTATGTTTGTTTTGTTTTAAAACGATTAAATTCTCCTACCTACTTCAGCACGTTTTTCCAAGTAAATCTTCCGATATATCGAAATATCGATATATTTTCTCCGATATATCGAAGGTATCGATCTCATTGACGATATATCATTTGATCAGTATATCGGTATATTTCATTCGATATGCCATCCCTACAAAAAACTCATGAGCTCGCGACCTCGTTGGAGGAACAGCGTTGCAAACCTTCACCTTTCATCCAGTAAAGCCAGTTTATTTACCTAAAATCGTTGCCCGGAGACTTCACAAGCCGAGCCATGTAGGTACAACTGTGGAACATCATAATTTTCGTTAGATTTCCTACTTTAACCTATAAAAATGTGATAAATTGAAGGAAATAATCATTTTATTTTCTGTTTAACTACGTATTATTTTATTGATGCAATCTGAAATAATTATAGATCTTGAATTATCCAAATCTTGATCTTTGAGGCTATAAATATTTTATTAGAGCAGAGCTATCCTATTCAGTTACCATTTAAAACGAATAATTTATTAGTATTCATTATTATTGTATGCATTGCGGAGCTAAACTCTCTCGATCTTCTCTTTTTGATGCAATATTTGCTGGAAGATACCCAACTCAATTCTTAATTTTTCAGTATCTCTAATTAGGAAGGTTCTTTTGAAATGTCCACTGTTACTATGAGATCTGACAGATGGCTGTATTGTATTTTACTGAATTGATTATTCCTTTGATTTCAGTAAATTTTATTCAAACCACGTCAACTCTATGAAGGTTACAGGAAGATTTTTCGTTTTCTGAATATTGCATTAGTAGAGAGGGTCGAGTGAGTTTTGCACCTTCTCACGATTAAGTCATTGAGTTTCAAAACATGAGAAACCAGACGATTCGATTGGTTATAAATTCAATTACGTGCTTTAATTGTACTGTTGTGTTGAAATAAATGTCTTTCATGTTACCAAACAAAGTAAGTTTCTTCAGTTTTTACCCCTCAGTCCAAATTTGATTAACATTTGATGCACCCACTAAGTATCGAAAGTTGAAGGTTTTCGTGGGACGTCACAGACTATCGATTTGCTTCGAATAATCGACTCTACCAGTCTTCGTCGATTGTCCGCCATCGTTGACCTGGGAACAGTAGAAAGTGGGAAAAGACTCCCGCTACAGAGGTCAGTTCTTCGGCATAGAAAGTGGAAAACACTAATTTTATCTTCAACAGAACACAGCGAAGCTTTGACGATAATTTTTATTTGTAAACCCTACTTCGAAACCTCAAGATGATAACAAGTTGCCAGACATTTTTCCATAATAAGGCGTACTTATCCACTTTTTGTCTTCCAACTTCTTCAAGGAAAATTAGACCCGTTTCTACACTTTTTCCTGATTCCATATGAAGACTACAGGGGAAGAACGGGCTGTCTGCTGATTTTCTACTTTCGAGATAAATGAAGTTGAATGCGAAAAACAAAATAAAATTAATAGTTAGCCATCAAAAAATCCGAAAATTAGAAGTACTTGAGCTGTTACACTGGTGCATGTGATAAAATAGTCGAAATACCTCCAGATTAAGTTTTACTCAAGTTAAAACGGTACAAAGTGTCCAATGTCCCGAAAAACAGCGAAAAACGGGCTATCTCTAATACTCGATGAGGGGAATGATGCAAGAAATGTTGCTAGTTGTTTCCTCAACTAGTAACCACCGTTCCTACAATGAGTTAATGTTGAGTTGGCACCTTTGCAGTCAAATCATAAACAGGGTATTCCATTAGAAAACAATAAACAATGCTCCAGGAAAAGCGATTTTATTGATTCATCTCGCTAGAAACTTGCAACTTGAAAATAAAAAAAATTAACATCAGGTGACTTGAAAATGAAAAATTGATGTCAGGCGAATTTTCCTGGTTTTGGTAGGAAGGTACTCCTTATTTGTGCGGTAGTCGCTCATAATAGTCCTTTGCCCTCTGCTCACAAAATTTCGTCAAGTGATTCACATCATTGTATTTTTCGGTCGAGATCGGGATTCGTTTTCTGTCGGCCCTTTGTGGAAAATAAAACAACAGGTACTCAGGAGCACAGGAAACGCCCTGTGAATCACATTCTAGACTCTGATTGGGTACGGTGGGAAGAGCGACGGCTCGACGTTAGCCCGTTCTTTCGCTGTACCGCTCGGATAAACACGTTCTTTCCCTGCATACAAAACACTCACCTGCGGTTTTGATGCCTTTAGACCCACTTTTTCGCTGTTTTGACCTGATGGAGGAAAAAGGCAGTTAGCCCGTTCTTCCCCTGTAGTCTTCATATGGAATCAATGATATCATCTTCATACCCATTACTTTAGGCTGTAGTTTTAATAACAGATTTTTCTTTCGATAAATTCTGATCGAAACTGGAGCTATTTTACGAACGCGGTGACTTTCTAGCTGAATCTGGTAGCGCCTTTCCCCATTGGCCATTCATCTCACCGGTTCTACAACCTTATTTATTAACCTTACTTCAGTGTTTTTCGATATTAGGTACAATGAAATATACTCGTACTAGCAACTGTTTAAAAGAGGTACCTTACCTGTGTTCAGATCATCACTTGTAGATAGTACTTTGATAATACTTTGAATAGTACATTGACAGGTCTGTGCGTTTGCTGAACCAGGCAACAAATCAGTAATAACTTTTGACAATACATAATTATTTATCAATTTACTGTTCATTTATGATTTACGTCTTGCCTTGTTTTGATTTGTTATTTCTAAGGAATACGTCAGAGGACAGTTCGTAATCTTCAATCAGGGAAATGCTCGTTTCAAGGGAAACTCGTTTCTTCTCTTCATGTTATAGTTACAGTTTCAGATCATCCAACTCGACAATGATATCAGAAAGTTTCTTCTCCTGCTTCCTTTTACCTATAATATTTTCATCGAAGCTCAATAAGTCCTAGTAAAAACTTCCCTGGCCTCGAGTTGAGAGGATTTGTTTGAGTGCGACACCATGAAATTGAAGGTAGTCGATAAGGCGGAACTCGACATTCGAAAAATGTTTTCCAAATCTGCCCATCGGTTGGGATACACCAACCTCCTGAGCAGGATGCAGAGACCAGTCATCCCAGGTACCCTAATCCTTCTTGCTTCAACATGTATTTCAGCGGGAATCTAAGGATAATGGAGAGAGTATCAATAATATCAGTATTATCTTATTATTTACATCGTTTAGCATTGCAATCTCTGCTATTCTATGTAATTTAACGATAATTAATATATTTACCTGAAAACATTGCTGGAGGAGTAGTAGATGTTCCCGTTCAAACCTCATCATTCGCGACACTTCGACGTCAGAAATTAAATTAAGGTCGAAAGTTTCATCAATTTGCCTCCTTAAAGGAGCTCTTCTTTCACCTAACGAACGATAGTATGCCTGGATCGAGGCATCCACATCACCCCACTGAACCACACCTAGCTGGTATAAGTATACCATTTCAGAAATAATTTCCATTTGGAAATAACTGAATCCAATGGAATACCAGAAGAAAAAAAAGAATGAAATATCAAAAAGAAAAAAATTAAAATCGAAATGAAATGAAATAAAAAAGAATGTCAGAGGAAAAGAACTTCAGGAACGAAATAGATAAAGCTTTGAACGTTTGAATTTGAACAAATACAACTGAAAAAAAGGGGTGGGAAAATATAAGAATCGTTGGAGTGACGCTTGATGTGAATCTTAGCTTGTAGAGTCACGGAGATCCCCAGGAAAGAGGTTAGCATCTCATATTGCTCGTCCTAGGAAAGTCTCACGTTTGACGTGAATCTCACGGTGCTTGTGGCATACTAAAACTCTCTATTGACTTGTATTCAATGGCAAATTCTGCCACAACACCTGTTAGCAATAGATGATCCAGTTTCGTAGATGGTTCATTGTTCTTTATTTTTGTTGTCAACAAACAAGGTAGGTAGGGATTAGCGAAGTACAAATACTGACCTTATCTGACGATTATGTGTCGAGTTATGAGTGTTGGCGATTGGAATTTGCCAAAGTCCAGTCGCAGATGTAGTATGAAAGGGGCACTTTTCAAAATAGCTACTTTTGGGAAATCAACGTTGAAGTGAAATCACTCGCTACTCCCCCTCCATAGTGGGCAGAGTAATAAAGGCATCAAACGATCTCTAACGGCGAGTATTTGCACTAGGAATGCGAGGACCAGCTCAACGTGTAGAGTTTGATCTGGGACGTTTGATAAGGGCACTTCCAAAAAACGCGATTATTGAAAAGTGCCCCTTTCATACTACATGTGCGCAGTAATGCGTTATTAGTTGAAACAAAGTTTGGACTTAGTCGAAAAATACCGCTCCCTTTCTTCTTGATTTTTCTTTCTTCTCAATCACCAAGCATATCGAATTTGGTGAAAAAAATACCACTGATCGTGTCACGCTCACAGAAACAAACGATAATTCAAGTACACTAAATGTTGATAGTTTGGTTTGCCACAAAAAATCCTCAAAAGTTAGCCTAGAAAGCACTTAATTTTCATGCCTATTGAGGAACGATCCACCACACGTGCGTTTTGTAGCAGAAGTCCTTAAGGCAGTCTGGACATTTGGGGCTACACTTCTCAAAGCAATCGTGACATTACAGACAGCGATTCTATGTACGATGTATTTATCTATATCTATATGTGCGATGAATGTACTTGGGACAAAAAATATCAATTGAAAAAAAAATTAACTACACCGGAATCCCACCAATAGCTGGTAAGTAAATACAAAACTGGTTCAAATAAATAAAAAAAACATCAAAAAATCTTTACATAAAAAAAAACCAGATCATCGAAAATATCTTCTCAAGTTACATTGGAACTCAAATATAATCATGATAGAAAAATTAAATTGTAGGAACTTAATTCATAGGTGACAGAATCATCCAAATTACTCGGCAATTTTCCCTTTTTCAACAAAGAGTCGTTCTGCTGAGTAATAAGTCACAGAGTATACAGGGCGTCCCATGTTAAGGACAGGAAAACTTCGGGAGTCGATTCTACAACTAATTCAAGTAAGTAAATGTCTCCTAGCAATTTTGTTTTAATTTAATCCCTAGCTTTTCCAATTTTTTCAAATTTTAATATTTTTTGTGTGTTTCCGACTTATGTCACTAAAATTACCATAACTTCTTTAAGTTACCGTCAAAATGTAAAAAAACGCTGCAAATTATTACACAACGGTTTATTATTTTTATATAGATCACTCGTCTACAAAATCACCAACCATCCAATATGAAGAAAAAAAGAAAAAAAATTTTTTTTTCTTTTTTAAATAAAAAAAATCAAAATCACCAATCATCGATCGCATTTTGGTCAGCTAAAATTTGAACGGAGATTAGGCCTCTTTTGCGATTCACACTCGTGTTTTGATTTATATATATATCTCAATATAAACCCTTAAATTTTCGTAGGGAGCGAACGGTTTGTCCTACAGAGCTCCGCGTGGTCTCAAAAAATTCTAAAAATTCCATAGAATCTTAAATTGAAGGAAAAACAAGAAAATTGAAGGAAAACAAACCTAACCTTTATATCAAAATTTTTTGAGTTAGGGCGTTTTCAAAATTTCAAAATTGATTTTGGAACCCTTAGGAGTGACCTACATCAACCAAAAGCTTCGGGGCACAACTAGACCCCAAATGGAGCCTACATACCAAATTTCATCAACATCGGTCAATGCTAAGTGGCAAAAGTGCCGCGTACGGCGTACGGCGGATGGACGGCCAAATTTTTATTCGATTTTTGGATTCTACGTACCTTGAAACGTAAACCATCAAATTTTGAGGGGGTGTTAAAATTTTTTTTTCTTGGTCGATTCCAAAGGTTCATTATTGAAAATAGTAAACCAATAAAGGCAATTTAAGATATGGCGTCAAATTTACCATCTTTCTAGTGCCGGAAAAAAACTATTTTCGGGGTCCTAATGAGTTGGCGAAATTTTCTATTTTATCTTTTGGTTGTTAAGGTATTTTTTCTGAATGGTTTTCACGTACCTGAATACCAAAAACTGCCGATTTCGTTTAAAAAAATTCTAGTTTTTCCGCGTTTAAACACAAATTGCTCCCCTAAATTCGATTGTAAACTTTTTTTAAATTATACTATTGGGAAGCTGAAATAATTGCGCAGTTTTTGGTATTCAGGTACGAGAAAAAAAACGCGGAAGAAATAAGTAACAACCAAGAAAAAAAAAATGTTCGCCAATTTGACAAAAATTACTTGACGAGTTGATTTTACATTCAATACAGCCCGAATTCAAAAAACTTAATCCTTCCTAGTGGGATTGGTGATAGTGTTATTCCTTATATAAGGAATAAGTCACTCCTAAGGGTTCCAAAATCAATTTTGAAATTTTGAAAACGCCCTAACTCAAAAAATTTTGATATAAAGGTAGGTTTGTTTTCCTTCAATTTTCTTGTTTTTCCTTCAATTTGAGATTCTATGGAATTTTTAGAATTTTTTGAGACCACGCGGAGCTCTGTAGGACAAACCGTTCGCTCCCTACGAAAATTTAAGGGTTTATATTGAAATATATATATAAATCAAAACACGAGTGTGAATCGCAAAAGAGGCCTAATCTCCGTTGAAATTTTAGCTGACCAAAATGCGATCGATGATTGGTGATTTTGATTTTTTTTATTTAAAAAAGAAAAAATTTTTTTTTTCTTTTTTTCTTCATATTGGATGGTTGGTGATTTTGTAGACGAGTGATCTATATAAAAATAATAAACCGTTGTGTAATAATTTGCAGCGTTTTTTTACATTTTGACGGTAACTTAAAGAACCCCTATTGCTGAACACCTAATTACAACCTATTATCATGACGCAACGCACAAGGGAATGATGTATGAAATTCGTACTTATGTGAGAAAATTCGTTTTCTTCAGTTTACATTGAGAAGAGATTCAAAGAGAGTGCATCTCCAGCAGGAACTAAACCTGCTAGGTGTAGTGATAAGCGAGTAACAGCCATGGAGGAACTATCTCTCATCATTCTCAGCATTAAAATCTAGTTGTTTGGATGCCATACTTTGATATTATAGCATTTTACCTTTTAGTTAAAGCTTTTTTCATTTTGAATTGAACCTTTTTGAGTCCGAGTTCCCCTAGGAAGATGAAGCATTGTTTTCACTTCAAGGTTGAAAAAAAAATTTCTCCAAAATCAAAATTTCCAATTTCGTTTTACTTTTAGTCCTTCCTGAACAACCTTACTTCCATGTATGTCTCTGTCATGAAATCCTTTTAATAGGCAAAACTAAACAAAGTTATTGACCAATTTCGATGATAATATCATCGAAATTGGTCAAAAACTTTGTTTAGTTATCATATTATGATAGCGGCTGTTATGATATCGTCACCGCTATGGCAAACTATCGAATTTGTTACACTCCAGAGAACTATCGTATCGGCGACTTTCGCGAATTTTTGTTTGAGTGGCTCAACTGTCAAAATCAACATCAACTGTCAAAATCCTGCCTCATTATCTTGCACCATTTTTCAACTTGGTACAGCTTGATAATAATCTACATATGCGCCATTTCCAACAATATCAAACTTTCATTTCATTATTGTATTTATTGTATTTTTTCTGTTGTTTTTTTAAATGAATACCTATAGCTGAATAATCCAAAATAAACTTGAATGAGAGTGTCACAGTAATCATCCAAATATCATTGCTTTGTTATCGAAACAAAGGAACAACGCTAGGTTTTTCTGTTTCTGTGGTTTTGAAGCTCAAAATCAGTCATATTAGTAACATTTCAAATGGATCGTCATCTGTACGTTTGTAGTTTCCATTTAAAACAAACTTCATTGAAATAAATCTGAAATAGATTTTAAAGGTCGAGTCAAACTTCAATTATGCTCTCCTAAAAACTAGTAAAATTGCCAATTCGTTAGTTTGGACTCGTGAGTGGACAAAAATCTCGATAGTTTGCCATATTGGTGACGATATTTAGTTTTTGTTCCTTTTTCCCAACTATCCTCAATATAGTTTTAAAAAAAGATCATCAGACATTGACTAGACTTGTTTACTTGGTGCAGAGAAAATTGCAAACACTAGCGGCAGGTGCGTAATCACGTGATATCAGTCTGTTTGAGGCCTTGATTGTGGCCCATGATGCCATCTCCACCATTCCATAGTCTTCTAGTCGTCAAGCAGCCAGAATTTTGAAGAAGTACTCCACCTAGAACAAGCACGAAAAAAACTGCTGAACAACTGTCTAATACGTGCGTGGATTAAAAAAAAGTCCATTCATGCAGCATGAATTAATGAGCGAATTTTCAGAGAAATCATTCAGTTGAAGGTGTGGTTAAGAAAAGGAACAATGGTGTTGCAATTTCTTTTAGAAAGTTATTTTTACACGATTCTTGGTTTTTTCGATTTTTATTATAGCATACCAACATACTGAATCCACCGGCATTGATTGAAACGCATTGATATCACAAATTTTGTGCTGAATCCGAATATACCATATATTACCATGATTGTGAAAGTAATAACCACGAAAAACGGAGAAAACTTCCGGTTTTTTTTTCTTTTACATATGATGTTTGGAAAAACTTCAGGGATCGTTTCAGAATGTTCCAAAACGGATTTCAGTGTAAAAATTTTTCGAAAAAGTTGATTCTAAAAATTTTGAGGCCATTGCAATAGCTTCATTTTCCTTGAAAATTCGCTAATACGAGGGTGGGTTCAAAAATAAGTTTAATTTTTTTTTCCGTCAGTGATAGGCTTGCAGATATTTCGTTGCAGGTGTTCTGGGTGTCATTACTGTGAAAGGTTGAATATTTTTTTGAATGAAACATGTTATAGCCCTAGAGTACCTACCCGAAAAACGCTGGAAGGGGACGCAAGAGTGTCACAAGGCCTTTTTGACACTCTCTCGCTCGACTTTTCGAGGCTCCAAGCGCTGAGTTTTTTTAAAATGCATTTTAGATAAGACTAGCAGCTTATGTAGCTAATGTAACTTTCGTATTATACCTACCTACGACTGAAGGTTCTGCACTAAATTCGGCTTAAACATGCTTCATGTTTTTATAATTTACACTGTAGGATTTAAGTAGAGAACATCTGGGCGAAGCGCCTAGTTTTTTTCCTTGGTCGATTAAAGTTTCATTATTGAAAATAATAAACCAAAAGCCAAATCAATCCAAAATCATCTTTTATCAAATATGTGTTAAGTACCTATGTGAGAGAAACGTGGGAATAGCTGTGCGTTTACCCTCAAGATCCACGTATTTCATGTGGGATAACACGCTATTTCTATGCAAAGACCTATTGATATCCCAAGACTGGAAACCCAGACTAGCTTCACTAGGAAGGTAAATGTTATTGCTATTATTATTATGTTATGTTATTATTATGCTATTATTATTATGTAATTGCTTCTCAATCTGTGTTGGAGGTCTGGCGGTACCTTGGAGTCGACTTCATGGGGGTGGCCACTATTACTGCCAGCTGTGTGGACCTTGTTAGAGCGCTAGATCGCGTTACCAAGGCTCCATTGAAGCCACAGCAGAAGCTGCGCCTCCTCCGCACGTACTCACTGCCAAAGCTAACCTATGGTTTAGTCTTTGGCAGGCTTACGGCGGGGAGGCTGCAACAATTAGATCGAGAAGTTCGCTCTGCTGTGCGCTCTTGGCTGAGGTTCCCACCTGGTGTCCCAAGCGCCTATGTTCATGCACCGGTCAAATCCGGTGGGCTTGGCATTGTGTCTCTCTCGGCATGTATCCCTTCACTGCGCCGCCGGCGCCTGCTAGCCCTTCAGGGGTCGAGCTGGGAGGTCGCCTGTGCGGCTGCTAAACTTGATTTTGTCAGGCAGCAGTTAGCATGGTGCGACCGAGCAACACCATCAGCTCCAAAACCCAGTTCGTCTGCTGAGTTTGCTGCTGCGCTGCATGAATCGGTGGATGGTAAAGAACTCCGACAGTGCTCCGAAAGCCTTGTCTCATCCCAATGGGTAGATTGGGCTTCGGAGGGCATTGGGGCCCGCGACTGCCGACACTTCCACGCTGTCTGTGTGGCATCTTTGCCAACTGCAGTGAGGTGTACAAGAGGTAGTCGTGGGACAACCCTACCCCTTTGCCGTGCCTGTCGGAGTGGAAATGAACACCTGTATCATGTGGTGCAGCAGTGTCCACGAACTCATGGGGGCCGCATCCTACGTCATGATGCGGTCACCAAGCAGATAGCAGGTGCATTGTCATCTAGCGGCTGTGATGTTGAGAGAGAGAGATTGTATCACATGCCAAGTGACCAGGGTAAGAAGCCCGACATTGTTGCCGTCAAGCCTGACCAGTCTTGCATTATCCTGGATGTCCAAGTTGTCAATGGCAGCTTGGACATGGAGCAGACTTGGCGGGCCAAGATAAGGAAATATGACAGAAATGATTTACGGCAAGCAGTGTCGGAGCTAAAAGGAGTGGCACCCAACAACATCAGGGTGATGGCTGCAACCTTGTCGTGGCGTGGTGTGTGGTGCGGGAAAAGTGCCACGGAGTTGCGCATCTCAGTAGGCGTACTCAGTGGTATCACCACCTGTGTCCTGCTCGGCTCATATTTGAACTGGTGACCGTTTTATAGAGGCACTTCCCTTCATCCCTCTCTCCCACCCCCACCTTCCTCATCTTCCCTTATCCCTAGGGCCGGCGTCGGGTGAGTCCTGGGCGTCCTCCCCATTATATTTGATTTATTTATTTTTTTTATTTTTATTTATGGCGTGCCCCCTCCGTCACCAAAGACAATTTGTCTTTGAGGGGAGTTTTCCAAAAAAAGGGGGTTAGGATCTCGCAAATCGCCAGCCTTCCCTCAAAGACAGACCCCTAAAAACAGCCTCTGTCTCTCTTGCACTGGCAGACCATTTGCAAAGAGAAGTTCTTCCCCACATTTTAAAATCTTTGGCCCTTGAAAGACAGAGAAAACTATCCTACTCCAGAATGGTTTCACGTTTAAAGCCAACTCATTGCAGGAGCAGGAGCATACTCTACTGATTTTGAGATAAGTGGGCTGAGTGGCTTCAAACTTTGATGGGGAGGTTCTTGCAATACTTTTGGCACTAGGAAGACTACAGCTTTCAAGTTACCCTAAAATGGTAATGGCTGCGTGTCAGGCAGTTGGAAGCCTAAAATTTACAGACTCGGCCGACGTGATGGAATCGCCTGCTTGTGGATGCCATGATTAAATCTGGCAGAAAACTGGCTCTTCAGTGGATTCCCTCGCTCTGTGGCATACAGGGGAAAAGGGAATAGTGCTGATGCTCTAGGTAAGGCAGGAGATTCTGTCTCTGCTAAGAGTCATCTCAAGTCCAGTGTGCAAAATCCTTTCAAACTCGAACAGGCCCATAGCTCTGGAGGAAAGGCCAATGCAGCTCTGATCTGCCTGGAAGGCCGAATACCACCACACTTACCTCGTGAGGTATCAGTTGCAAAGCATCAGGCTGGCCACCTCACACGACTACCTCCAGGCGCACCTACACCGTACAGGTATAGCCGAAAATCCTACGTGCCCCCTATGCTCCATGGGACACAACATGACGCCAACTCACCTTGACACCTGTCCCACCTTGGATGACACAAGACTGACTACCACTAGTGATGACCACTGGACAAGCTCAGTGAAGATATACTGGACTGCTAGGGATTTATTGACGAGTGGTTTCGTGGCCAGTTGGCTTCGACGTAGTTAAAAAAAAAGAACCTAATATTTTGACATGGTAGAAAATAGGTATGTGATGAAAGAAGGGAGTGTGAAAAAGTTTTAAAAATACATTAAATTACAAAAGGAGCATAGATATACTTTTCTACTCATGTGAAAATATTGAGTATCAATACTATGGGGAAAATATCGTATCGATGAAAGTACCGATACTTTGGAGTATCACGACTTCCCTAGTTAAGAATGCAAACGAGAAATCTACTCAACATCTTGACCCACCTCCAATGGAGCGTCTTCAGGCAGGTCAGTGACGTGGACCGCGTTTTGAACCTTGTTTTTCCCGAAACGAGCTCGCAACGTGTTAGGTCTTAGTTGTCTCGCCATATCCTGAAAAACGAAAAGAAATAATAATAAATTTAACCGACTTACACTATCCCTGAAGATTTGATCGAATTCGGGAAGAAAATGTAGAAGCTATGGCTATTAAAAGGATGCATGTGCAGAGGTTACTATCAATCCGGGAATGATGATTTTCTTAGGGGTCCATCTACACGCCAACCCGCACAATCGCTGAAAATTTCATCGAAATCTGAAAATAACTTCGTATAGTGTTGCCCGGAACAAGGATTTCATGAAAGACATGGAATCAAAATTGTTCAGGAAGATCTAAAACGTTACCATTGAACCATTACCACGTACTTATACCATTGAAGCCCTGTATAATATAATAAGGCCATAGGACTAAATGTGCCCCGTAACAAATCCTCCTTACGCCACACCACTCCTGGTATCAGCCCATAAACCACCCCTCACTTGCACATGGAGGCCAAAAGTCACCGACCACCAGTTAGTCGCTGGGGTTTTCACCCACTTCGCCCACACCTGCCGTTGACCTATACATTGAAAACAAAAGTAAGGCTCATTTGATTCAGCCACATGTAAACTGTAACAGGTAGCACAGCTACTGGGCCAGGACAGTTTCCCCAGGAATGCCTCCCAACAGTTAGTAAAATTTGGTATCAACCGTCCCTGACATGACCCCAAATTTTTTCGCCTGGGGGCAGTGTGACGTTCATATTAGGCGGATGACCCGACCCCAGAGTGAACGAGGAGGAGGGGAGTTCACCGGTCCTGTGACAGGGGGAAAGGAAGGACCAGTCTTGTTTTGACCCTCGTAATTACGGGTCCGGTAAACACCTTTCGCCTCGTTATTGCGACCCGTCCGACATCGCTTTTCTTTTCTATTCTGGCCCGATCCCTTTCGATTATTGGTAAGTTTTACTAAATAAATCCTCCTTTTGCCCGCCTCTACATTTGATTTTCATTCTCCCTTCCCCGCACCTCATAACCGCCACGAGAAATTTTGATTTTGGAGAACATGTTTATCTTCTTTGTTGAGGACGCCAACAACTCTATGTATTGGACTTCTCTCTTGCTCTTTGTTGAACTACCTCTATTCATTACACCATTGTGCAGCTATGAGGGTAGGGCGTTATTGCAGCTTACGTTTTAACCTCGCGTGAACCTTCCTCCACTTATTCCATGTCCTATTTATCGATCTTTTGAACAAAGGGTGTTTTTCAACACTTACTGGGTCCATTGGGCCGACGAAGTTTCTGAAATCCTGAGGAGTGTCCTCTTTGGTAGGACCGACAACTTCCAAAGCTACACAGCCTCCATTCACGAACTCACTCACCATGTCCTGTAAAAAACACGAAGTACGAAAGATCATATCGGAAATTTTGTAACAATACGCGTCAAATCATGAAGAGATGTTTTCATAAGAAAGTCTGCCAGGTGGTTGTGGCACATAGCTTCATCGTATACGAATGTATGCAGGGGGTTTCAGAAGTTATGATCCACCCTCTTGCCCTTCCTTATTAAATTGCCATTCTTTTTCTTTATTTTTTTAAATGAGGAATTCAGGAAAAATTCATTTGCACCGACCACTTGCGCGTAATTGGCACTAACTTCATTTTTTAAAATACGAACCCACCAGCTATATTGCAGATTCGGGTACTACGTCAAATTTCATGAAAAATTCAAACCCGAACCGATGTTTTTCATACCGAGATAAGTGTCGAGGGTGCGCCAAAGTACTGGCGTTATTTTCACACCCAAAGTGCGGCACCATGTTCCAACAGAGGGTGTCCAGCGATTCCCCGGAACAAAATTACCTGTCTTTTTCCAGGGTTCTAAATAATGAATTAAAATATAAATAAATTTAGGTAGGTAATCATAATTTCTCAAAATTCAGGTTTTTAAGGACTATTTTGAAACAAAAAAAGCATTAGAAATATAGTAACTTATCTCAAAACATCCTGCTGTAAGTACCAATTAGTCAGGGCGATGAATTTCATCTACACTACAATGCATAATCCCTAAAAATTTCATCGAAATTGGATGGAAACTGTAGAAGTGGCTATTAGTCAGAGGGTGATTATTTTCATAGGGGACCATCCGCAACCCAATTCGCTCAATTCCCGAATATTTAACCGAAACCAAAGAATAACTTCGAAATAGTCATGCCTGTTACAAAGATTTCATAACAGACACAACGGAGACTTCGATTCTTGGATGAAGTCGAGAATTAACATTTAATTCATCGAAACTCGTTGGTTTGCTCACGAGAAACGACCACCTCAAAGGCTTGTTTTCACCATCGATTGATTGAAAAAGTCGAGAATACTAATAAAGATTGGAAAACGTTACAAATTATTACACAATGGTTTATTATTTTTCTATATAGATCACTCGTCTGCAAAGCCACCAACCATCCAACATGAAGAAAACCATCGATCGCATTTCGGTCAGCTTTAATTTGAACGGAGATTAGGCCTCTTTTGCGATTCACACTAGTGTTTCTGATTTATCGTACGTCCAAACTTTAAATTCTCGTAGTGAGCGAACGGTTTGTCCTACAGGGCTCCGGGTGGTCTCAAAAAATTCTATACTATCTTAAATTGATGGAAAAACAATACCTTAATATCCAAATTTTTAGAGTTTGGGCGTTTTCAAAATTTCAAAATTAATTTTTGAACCCTTAGAAGTGACCTACATCAACCAAAATCTTCGGGGCACAACTAAACCCCAAATGGAGCGTACATACCAAATTTCATCAAAATCGGTCAATGCTAAGTGGTGAGAGTGCCGCGTACGGCGGACGGACGGCCAAATTTTTATTCTATTTCTGGATTCTACGTACCTTGAAACGTAAACCAACAAATTTTGAGGGGGTGTTAAAAATTGTTTTTTCTTGGTCGATTCCAAAGGTTCATTATTGAAAATAATAAACCAAGAGCGCTACCTATGTCTTCAATTATTCCAATTATTTATTCTGAATGTACTCGTTGAGTAGAACTAGGAATCAGAATATGAAAGGAAACTGTAATAGATACTCAAATAAATAAATTAAAATCTATGTGAGATCTCTGTAGCTACTACTTGATAAACACAATATAAAAATCTCATTACGAAAATAAATGAGGTAGTTAACCAGAATCAGACTAGTTGAGAAATTGACGTGGTGCGGGTTAACATTAATTTATTAGCTGCAGGTGTTTCCTTATGAACACTTCCAGCAAATTTTGTTAATTAATAGGACAAAACTAATTGTAAATCGTTTTAATTTTAAGTACATTCAATAACAAGTTGAAGTTAAAGATGAGAATGATAAGAGTGATAAGAGCAACTAGGTAGCTGTGTTGTTGTTGTTCAACTCATTTTCGAAAAAAATTAAGCAATTTCAGTGGCAATGTAAATTTTAATAACAAAAAATAAAAAGTCTTAATTTGATAGAAATCCATATTTCATAAATTAAAGTTGACCAATTTCTTTACATTTGAGACATCTATACTTTCAAAAAAAAAACACTTAGGTTATACCAATGGGGAATTTGCCTCACATTTTTTTATTTTTTTTTTCGAATGAGGGTTTATTTTTATGGAATAAAACCATAGTGAGCTGCTCGAAAACGCATCCAAAAAATTTAGAGAATTTAAGGAAGATGGAAATTTTAAATGTGGTGGCAATGTGTAAGAGGCAGCCATGTTTGAAACGTAACGGATATTCTACCAATCTGAGTTCAAAGGAGGTTCTGTGGCGCTTACCACAGAAGAGGAACATACACGAACTTTCAGCTTACAAAGGATTAACACAAGAGTGCACCGCAAACTGGCAGGAAGAACCCAGACACAAAAGTGACCAAAAGAAACAAAATTACTCACTTTTTTACAATACGAATCTACCTACTAGTTTATCAAGCATTATTATTCTTCATCTTCTCTTATTTAGTTTCAAGATTTGAATCACATTATTCGAGTAGCCATTTCACTGGATCGTTTTGTGTGGCGTGCTAGAACTCTGTCTGTTGTCGTTGCTTTCGCGTCTTTTTTTTTTTTTTTTTTTCGTATGACGTCAACAATACTCCTCGATTTTCGCGGTGTTTTGTAACAGAGGTTCACTTGTTTAGTCATTTTCTCCTACGGTAATTTTTTTCCGTTGGTTATTCCTAGTGTTAAACGTTATTCTAGGGCCCTATAATAGGATTTGCCTTGAAATTCCAGAATCTAAAATTGAGGCAAATTCCCCATTATGTTTTTGTGGTTGGCCTTCCTGTATGATAACTTCAACCATAAAATATTAAAATAGGATAGGAAACAAATAAATAAAGTTCGCAGGTATATTTTAAAACATTCACCAAAAACAGCCATTTGGGTGGGTTTGCATAAAACTCATATTGGGCGCATCCCCGCGTTTTGGAAACAGCTTACATTTTGCGTAGGAGGACACATCCAATCTATTATGGCTAGTTTCACGGAATAAAATTACTACCTACTAAGTCAAACTTTCATGTGTGAGTATTTTTCCGTACTGAAACTGTTTCCCCTCAGGCTGCCGGAACTTCCCACTGAAAGGTTTGGCGCTAGGGGTTTTTCCAGGGTTTTACGGAAAAAAGGTACTTTCGCATTATACGGGCGCCACTTATATACAGCGCGCTGCGGCGGTTAGGTTATCGTAATTATGTTCCTAGGACTTTCCTTGTTTCGTAACGAATCAAACTATACCCGTATACACCTAGACACGTATTTGGTGGAGTACATGTGGCGGTCGGGTGTGGCGGCTAGCGGCGGTGACGCTTTCAACACCATCCTCGCAGACATCGGTGCCTTCTGGGAGGCAGAACGCCAAAACCGTTCCACTTGATTTTGTGTGATTTCGTACGTAAGTTTATTAAAGTGTGTTTTGTATAAATATGTGTTTTTTAATTGATTTCCGGTACCAAAAATCCTAAAAATGTAGTGGCGCCTGTATAATGCGAAAGTACTGAAAAAAATTCAATTCCCTGAGTTTTCCAGTAGAGTAAAATTCCGTGAGTATTCCCGGTTTTCTGGGTCGCTGTAACATTATTTTTTGAAGCTAAATCACGTGGTGAGGTCCTTTCTCCGATTTCATCTTTATTTTCCATATTTGGAGGGGAAAATGACGTTTTGAAGTTACCTCGCCTCAAAATGTCCTGTTTTTGTTTTAAAGCCGTGTCCACACTTGCAACATTCGGCCACTCCAAACCTTGTTCCGATCTGTTGTCCCGAACATCGCAGCGCTTCGAACCTCGCTCCGCCCATATAAAGCTCCCCCCACTCCGAACATTTCTTTGATGCAGGATGAAAAACCGCCAACGGAGCGATCGGACTGCGCTCTGCTCCTCCGATCGTCATTCCTTTGATGTTTTGCCGCCCCGAACACGCCAGAGGATTGGAGCGAGGTTCGGAGCGGCCGAATGTTGCAAGTGTGGACGCGGCTTAAGGCTAAAGGGGATGACAAGTGTGCGAGAGAGACAGCTTATCGGGAAAAGAGAGACAGCTATATCGGGAAAAGAGAGAGACAGGAGCTCAATCATTTTCCCAAAAGTTCTCAGCTATCAGTGGACCGATTTTCATTCTGTAAACTTATTTGGTTTCCTTTCGTTGTATTCTAAGTTTCTGCCATGTCAAATTTCTCATAAAATCTATATTTTTTGACGAAACACCATAATTAATCTTTTGGTGATTCACTCATTGACCAAATATGCGGGCATTAGAATAAATTTTCCCAAAACCGAGATACCAGGCATATTCTAGCAGATGTCCTCAACATATGGAATCCACCAGAAATCAAAAATATTGAGAATTAGCGACCGAAAGAGAAAACGAAAATCAAAAGGGGTGAACTTCAGTCAGGCAACCCCCCTCGCAATTCAGAAGACAACAAACCCGCCCGTCAGCTCATCGGCCACCCGCCTGACACAGTTCCCGTACTCGAAAGTTTTATAAAACGCTTGCCAGGTGGGTGTGGCACATAGCTTCCTCGTATCCACAACTCGAAAGTATTGATACTCTTATAATTCATGATACTCTTATAATCATTAAAAAATTGATTTTGAGAATATCACCTCTATTTTTCACTAATTAATAATAAAAACGTATGCCAAGTAGGTGTGGCACATAGCTTCCTCGTATCCACAAGAAAATTAGTTGTAGAATCTATTCCTGAAGTTATTCACCCATATAATACCCATACAGTTACACCCTGTATAAACTTCCCAGCTATGCCAAAAATCCACTCGTTTAGCTCGCACAATTATTTAGGTACCTACTCAGAATGTTCATATTTATATTATTTAAATGAAACATTCATTCTTCTGTGCAACTTAGAAAAATGAATAGATATATACAAAGGTATTAAAAAATATCAAGTATGAACATATTAAAAAAAGAAACGTTGATTATTTATAGTCTTTTTATTCAATATTATTATTAAAAAAAGGTTTTTTAATTATGATTGAATAACATAAATATCCCACTTGAGTAACTATGTAATGAAAATTCATTTATCAATCAATTCATTTTCATAGTATATGATGAATATTACTCAATAAAATTGCTTATTCAGCATAACTTGGTAGGTAGATGTGGAAGTGAAATCGCAAGCAATGTTACTGATCTATTCCATGGGGGTCAAGGAGGGTCGGATTGAAGGGGAGGGTAACAAGAGTCGCTAGGCAACCAACCTCATACTCCATTTGCTAGCAACCAATGAGCGTGCATTATTTTTCATTTACCCTTTCCGTCTCCAATTGTCCATGAATCGGATTTCTAACCAATCATTCATCAATTATTAATGACAATGAATATGCAAGCTATCTCATTTTTTACTCAACACCTTTAATAGCCCGAATTCTGCGATTTCATGATTAAAATAATTATAGTATGGTAAAAACTCAATGGTGGAAACTGAGATCTACTTATTCTGGATACATTCCCGTATTATAATTGGAAAAAATCTTTCGTGGAGGATGAAAAACTTTGGGAAAACTTTTGAGTGCGACGCTAGCGCCATCTCCTAAAAGAGAATCAAACTAGAGGGCTGTCCCCTTTAGCCTTAAGGTGTCTACGTAGAATCCAAAGATCGATTAGTTGAGACTGATACAAATGACACCGGTTGATCTGGTTACTCACTGTGTATTCTGGCAGCACTCCACGGTAAATCTCCAGAAACTCCTCGGCATTTATGTTATCCAAACGAAACATCCTCATGGCGGTGATAGTGTATCCTTCCCCTTCTATCATCTCAATAATTTCACCAAGTTTTCCTGAAATAATAATTGTGAAAAATCATTCTCTGCACAAGATTATCTTAGGAATCAGGGTTATAAACATGGATTTAGACGAAATGCACGTTCCAAAGTCATGAATTTGGACTCACCGTCACGCACAGCATGCGGTTTGATGACGCAACAAGTGGAATGTTTTAAAACAGCTGTGTCCGTCGACGAGTTGCTGGCTGGAGCGAATCTACCGAACAGCAGTTGTCGTTCCTAATAAAACACACAATTTCAACATGTGAAAAATATACCTGCAAAGTGGTTTTTCTAATGAAATCTATGTACCTAGATAGGGGATTCACAGGATAATTTATATAACAGCAGCAAGATTTTAAATTTTGCAGTTTACACCAACTGAAAAGTACAAATTTCTATATTATTAGGTCAAAAGACCATGATTAAGGGAGAGTCGATACGTTCAGGATTAAATAACCCCCTCCGTCAGCAAGCAGACGTGTTGCCAACGTGTACTACTAACCATGTTCCTATTTAGAGGTTTAATATACTGATTTGCCAAGAAGGATTATTTCTACGTTAGCAGGTTTTTCTTCTACTGGGATGACAGATACCGATCCCCCGATTTCGTACGTCGCATCTGCGATCAGTACTATGCAGTGTTGGTAAGCCACGGTGATGTTGTTTGAACTTCTATTGACAGAACTCGTATCCAAAAGGCTGTATTATCATCGCTCGGTAGTAGATCGCCAAGCTGATGTCTCATTGGTCGTAATAGGTGGGACGGCTTCTGATCTCCGAGTTGCCTATGTTCTGATAGGGCTGCAAGTTTCGAATGCCGCAGTGGTTTATCTATTTCTATTAACCTCTTAACCTTCTCTAAGATAAGAGTAGAACAAACGATGCCCAGAGTGCAAACCGTTGAAGCTCTATTACGAATGGAAAGTAAGCAGGTAATCACGACGCAATTATGATCAAAATCGAAAATTATAGACATCACGATCCGTCCAAAGTGTTAACAATAACAAGAATAGAGAATTTGACTCACAATTTTTTAATTCATTTTTCGAAAGAGGGTTCACTGATATGGAAGAAAACCATAGTGTGCTGCTCGAAATTGCATCCAAAAAATTTAGAGAATTTAAGGAAGATGGAAATTTTAAACGTACAGGCAGTCTGTGACGTGACAAGTTTCATGACAGCAATGCTACCTCTGAAAGCGCACATGAAACCATAAGCTTACGTTATGGCGTACTGGCAGAAAAAACCCAGACACGATAGTGACCAAAAGAAGCAATTTTACTCATTCTTTCTTACAATACGATTCTACCTGGTTTATCAAGCATTGTTGTGTTTATCAACCCATGGCATGCACAAACTTTCAAGTATCGGGAATGGGGTCATAACAGCGTTTGTTGGATGACCCCATTCCCGATACTTGACAGTTTGTTATCAAGCATTATTAGTCTTCACCTTCTCTTATTTAGTTGCTATATAGGTTAGTTTTGATGTTTGAATCTCATTATTTGAGTGAATCGTTTCATGTGGTCACAAGGGCGCCTACTACTCTACCTGTTGACATTATCTGACACTAGGTATTAGAGAGTTCCTAGTAGGGTCAATCTGGCACGCTGGAACCGGATCATCCGCCATGTTTTCAATACGGCGTGCCAGATTGCCTCCTAGTGACGTATTCGACCGTAACAATACGGCGCCGTATCGGATACGGCGTGTTCTTATCACAATTCGGCGCCAGATTGAGAGCATGGAAGAAGTATTCTTCCATGTTGAGAGTGTGTGTGTAATACGTTACGCTGTATCAAAAACCACTAGGAACTCTCTATTTGCCGAAACTCCTTTCAAGCTTTGCCAGAGCACAGTTTTGCGTGAGGAACCCCGGGGAGTGATGTAATCAGTTTCCCTCGATCTTCACTGTGTTTTTGTTTAGGCATTTTCTTCTACAGTACTTTTTTCCCCTGGTGTTAAACGTTATTCTACGGCCCTATTATAGGATTTGACTTGAAATTCCAGAATCTAAAGAGGGAGGAAATTTTATTTAGAAGAATAAGCATGAAATTTTGCATTGAAATTTGACAATGGAGATACAAATCTAATAATACGTATCGATTCATAGTTTCTCTCATCAACTGGAGATCACACTGATTAGGATCGTCTGTTGAAACTCATACTTCAAGACCGACCACCAATTCAATTAACTCTTTGGTTTTAATTATTATATTATTTTTTATTCTCCTGTGACCCACAGGGACAGTTCGGGAGACAATCTAAACAAAAAGGAGCAATTCTACGACTTAGGATATCTGTCAAGTACCAGTCTGGACTCCTCGACGGACGATGAGGAGTGAATGGCGTTGTGGGCCTCGTCTGTCCCGAAGCAGGCCCTGATGGAAGCGGGGGCTTCTCGCCTGGCTTGGTCTGGATCCGTTGGGCCGCAGAGCTTCTTCATCCTATCAATACCCTCGTTGTTGATCAGTTCCAGAGTAATGACTGGGCTGGAACTCATGTACGTCACCAGAGCCCTGCAGAATAACCAAAGTTACTTCCCCCGTCGCCGCCAGAAATAAACGCGTGTTACGGGTTACATGGATTGTTCATGATAGGTACATTATATGCATAACCCGCGATGAGAGGACTCAAGCAAGCTGACAGTATCAAATCAACTAAAAAAACTAATAACGAAGCACCAAAAAACCAATAATGTTGCATTTTGGGATTTACACCTTTCCATCAGTCCTTCCTCATTGTTTTATTGTACCATTCCTAAAACTCACTGCCACGCTGATCGCTGAACTCTGTTTCCTTATTAATTTTGATGAATTACAATATGGCAGCGGTTCCTAATCAGATCACTTAACTTTCATGTTCTATTTTACAATGCTTTGCATAAATCAGAGTTCAGCACTCAGAGTAGCAGGTGTGAGATCTGAAAAAAGAAGATACAAGGATGAAGTCGAGTCTCTACAAGGATGGATCATCTCAAGCCTCAACTTTCACATGAAAATCACTCACAGCAACCTTAACTTAATCTTGTGCTCTAAAAAAAGAGAGGAGCTGTGTCGACAAGGCAACACAATATAGGGATGTCCCAAAAGTATCGATACTTAAAAGTATCGATATTTCTTGAAAAAAGTATCGATACATACCGATACTTTTTTCCCTGATATATATCGTAGTATCGATACTTTTATTCCAGTATCGGAGGCGATACTTTTTTATATCACATTTTATCTGTTTCAACACCTAGGACATGAAGGTACCTACTTGACAGTACTTCTATCTCTACGTAGATTGTTGGGACACTAAAAAACTTCAACAAATTAGACAAAGATGATGTACCACCACTTCCAGCTCTCTATAACCTTCTGTATCGAGGAAGGACCACCAAAATGTTAACCCAAACAAGTGCAATACGAAAACATGTGCCTAAACAAAAACAAGTTCTAAATAACAAAATGAGTGATTTATCGTTTTTTTTTCAAAGGTTTATCTCTTTATTGGAGAACTAAAATGTATATTCAAAGAGAAATGTACAAACTCAGCAACAACAACAACAGTAACAACATAACTAAAACAAGCAGCCATAACGGTGATGTTTTTATGTAGTGAGTTCACTGTCAAATTTTGATGTCGATGTCTCTTGAATTTTGAATTTAATATTTATCCTATTTATACCTTTTATATAATGAATGAAGTTGTTGAAAGGTTATATAGGCATTAGAGCACCATCCTCAAGTCCTAAGCACCGCACTCTCCTTCGGCATCCACGAAGTCTCATCGACACTGCTCGGATTACGGCCATTTGTGTTTTGACACGTACCCAGCAGGTCACTTGAGAGAGAGGCTAGGCCCACTTCTCGGACAGTACCTCTGCCAACCTCTTCAGGAATTTGTCATATTCTTTGTAGAGAGTTCCATCGCAGGCTACCACGAGGGGGGTAAACGAGCCTCTCAGGTCCTCAGCAGCTGTGTCATATTTTCTATGCTTGGCATTTGCAGCGCTCTGGGCGATAGTATTCCAGTCGAGGGAACCATAAGAGGGGCGTCAGGGTTCACGACCCGGGTATCGAAGTACGCCGTCCTCTCCTGGTTCCACACTCCATGAATTTTTCTATCTGCTACCAGCCACGGATTTCCCTCCTCACCTTCTACCATAACGGGTTCTAGACCAACTGACCTCCATGCAAGGCTGGCCATTTTGGCACATTGGACTCTTATTTGGTCATGCCCTTGCTTGACTAAGCCTCCTCTCTTACAGTTTAGCCCATGGTCTAAATCCATTTGAGCCCCACATCCATCACAATGGCGAGGGAGTCTGATCGGTTCACGTCCAAATCTCACGGCGAGGGCATCACGGAATTGGGTCGGTGAAAGATCCAGGTCGTCCCAATGGAGTCGTTTTGTTCATTCTATATTAATTATTATCCTCGTGATGGAGAGATGTCACACCGATGGAGAGAAACAAACGACAATTTCACCCATTTTTGTGAAAGTATCAAAAAGTATCGTATCGATACTTTTTGATACTTTCTAGATGTATCGATACGATATTATATCGATACTTTTGAAGTATCGGACATCCCTAACACAATATGCCAGCCTTCATTGAAGCCTTTTTTATGCCCATATTACACGAGCGATTATTTGGATTTTTCCAGCTTTTTTGGGGGTTGAAACTAGCAACTGAAGTAGAATCAGTTAAAGAAGAATAACTGCAGGAAACTTTATGCGGAGCGCATTCTAGCGGAGAGCGAGTTACACTCTAACGCAACAACAAGGCTAGTGCATTGTTATTTAAAAAATTGTCTTAACTAAATTGTCATCATAAAAATGCACTAGACATGAGTGAAATTTATTGTTAATTCCAAAACTGTAGACAAAGCTTTAAAAAATTGAATTTAAGTAAGAAAAATTTTTTTTAGGAATTAAATAAAATTCTATACTTAAATTCTTGCAGGGCACAGGGTGTGTCAGTACAGCAGTACCAGGACTGTGGAACCAAGTATCAACTTGTGTCGGTTCCATGCAAACTCAGCCTTTACTGGTATTAAATGAATGGGGTTAGTTCCGCTAGTTATAAGAATACAATTATTATCTACGTACCGTATTGGAGAATCCTTCGTAACCAGCAAGTCGAGTACATGAGGCGAGCGTATTCTCTCGACGGCCTGAAGATGATGTCCTTACATCGAAAGTGCTCGCCTCCTGTACTCGACTTGCTGGTTACGACGGATTCTCCAATACGGTACGTAGATAATCAGCCTTTACTGGTCCAGTTCCATGTACTGGGAAGCGCCCTTGCTGATAAAGTTCCACGGATAAAAATGATATATAAATCATGGAACGCTCTGATGGGATCTTCTGGACTGGTTATCATGGAAGTTGTCTCCGTATTCTAGTTCTTATGTTATGTATTGTTCTTAAACTGTATCGAAAAATGATTCTTTTCTTGAAATGTTATGTCATTATTATCAAATAACTGTCTCTTTCTAACGTTTGTTTGAATTATTTCAAAGTATTGCCAGTTGAGATCATGAAAGTGAGATTAGACCACATTTGGTAAGCATTACTGGTAATTTGGAATAGTTACATCTTTGCCACCGTAACAGTTGGAACTGTTCCAGGAAAATGCCTGGACTGACACACCCCTGATCTCAGCGCTTCAAGCGGCCGTACATGAACTATTCCAGTTTTTTTTTAACGTTCATATTTTCCACACTGTTTTGGTTATTCGTAAATTAGGAAGTACGGGCTGAAAGTTTGCTGTAGGTGGTTTTTCGAGGTGCTGATTCCGATTTTGGGGTCAAAAATAGGAAATTCTCACATGGTGAAATTCCTCATTGATGGAGAACCTTACAACGGTTTCCTTCCAGCTTTTTTTCTTGGACAAAATGACAAACAAAAAAAAACCTGAAACCTGACCTTGAAACCTGTAGGATGGATACTTGGACCCCACACTTCTTCCTCTTGACAGAGGTCAGTGAATAAACGGGGTTTCTCCTTTTTCTCTGGCAACTATTGTCTTTTGGTGATTCCAGCGGCAATCTTTTAGTTTTTCAATTCCCTAGGTAGACGCACTAATGAATTTCGCGAATCCTTGAATTTAGGTACAACTTTGAAACTTTGAGCATCGTTGAGATAAGACTAACCCAGAATGAGGAAGGAACAGCATCTGACTGAGAACCTCTTAAGGCCATATTATCACATGAGCGATTTTTCAGGTTAAAAAAAAAATTAAGCTGGAACATGAAGAGGTAGAAGTGTGGGGTCTAAGTATCCATCCAGCGGGTTTTCAAGATCAACTTCTCCACACAACCCCACCATAGCCATAGCCTGCACCTTGGTGGAGTGTTTCTTCTAAATTTGGAATAAATATAGTTTGTTCTAATTTTCTCGCCCGCCATTTGTTCAAGGAAAAAAGCTGGAAGGAAAGGATCTCCATAAAATAACCGTAATTTGTGGTGAAAGGAAAGGTTCTCCATCAAAAACCATAATTTTTGGTGGCAACAGGAGACCAAATGAAGAAATGACACTAAGAAACCTAGGATTCCTAAAGTGCATCAAGTGCATTATGTCCAGTATATACAGGGAGTCCCTTTTGAAAATCATGATCCTTCGGGAAGCGGTTCTATGCACCATTTAGAACAACAAATTTTTCCTTAGTAAACCTTTGTATGAGCTTAGTTTCAGAAATATTTCAATTTTTTTGTAACTTTTTCTACAGAAAAATACTTAATTGTTCTTCATTCAAACTCTTTTTTATCGAAATGACTGAAGTTTTTTGAGAAAGAGTAGTAGACTTTGCATTGGGACGAGATATGATTATTAAAAGTACGCACTTTATACACCGTGATATCCATAAAGCTACCTGGATGTCGCCTGACGGGGCCACCAGGAATAAGATCGACCACATTGTTATTGACAAGCGTAGAGCTTCAGCCTTGCTTGACTGGAGATCGTGCCGAGGAGCTGACTGTGATAGCGACCATTTTCTAGTCTGTGGAAGACTGAGACAGAGACTCCCTTCAGCAAAAAGTGGCGCCGGGAAGAAGGTGAGCGCTCCCTTCAATGTTGAGAAACTAAAGCATGATTCCGTCCGGGAAATATATCAAACTACATTGGAGGAGCGTCTTACAAGATTGGTTGCATCAGCAAATGTCAATGAAGATTGGAACCAATTGAAAGATGTCATTCTTGAAGTGGCGAATGAGGTATTGGGCGCAGTCCAGAAGCCAGAGAAGAATGATTGGTTCGATGAAGAATGCGAGGAAACCGTGAATGCGGAAAGCTACCGTGGAAAGAAACGATGCTAGACTAAGAATGCTAGAAAGAGTAACAAGGGCAACCAAGATAAATTATGAAGTAAAGCGAAGAAAGGCCAAAAAGTTGTTCAGAAGCAAGAAACGGAATTCGAAGAAAAAGAACTTGGAACGTATGCAGAGTCGATATGACAAGAACCAAGCTAGAAAAATTTTCAAAGATGTGAAATGCGCCAGAAAAGGATTTAAACCAAGAATTCAAGGCATAAAAGACAAAGATGGAATATTTTTAGGGGGTGAGGCTGATATACAAGGAAGGTGGACGGAATATTTCGAAGATCTCCTGAATGTTACCTGCCCACCCACCTCACAGGAACGAGCTCAACCAACTGAGAGTAGGAGAGGTGAAGAGGAGGTTCTAGAGCCGACCCTGAGTGATATCGGGAGAATAGTGGCTTCTCTGAAGAACAACAAGATTTTGAGGAGGATTTTCGGCCAAGTGTGCGACAGAGGAGTGTGGCGTATTAGAAAAAACGAAGAGCTACATCAACTTTATTGTAAACCGGGTATAGTAGGAGTCATTAAAAGTGCTCGAGGAAGACCAAAAAAGACGTGGATGCAGGACGTGGAGGGTGACTTGAGCCAGTTAAATGTTCGGTTGTGGCGGAGGAAGACAGCAGAAAGGTCAGTCTGGAGGGGGATATGTGAACAGGCCAAGGCTCTTAATGGGCTGTAGAGTCAATAAGAAGAGAAGAAGAAGACTGAAGTTTTGGATTCAGTATTAAATTTTCCTTGAGACTAGTGCATTTTTTCGCCACAGTAAGACTTGGGCGTCCTTATGCGATAGATCTGGGGCGAAGGAGGACAACACTCAACAGAAAAAAAATAACCACACATTAATCCGTTTTAGACCATTCTGAATCCAAATCCGCAAAAAAAACCATAGGTGTAGTCTGTGTGTGTGTAACAAAATCTTGTGTACTCTGCACAGGCCTTAGTTCTCAACCGATTTTCGTGGTTCTTTTTTTGTTCGACGCGGAAAACTATTTAGTTGTGCACTACGTCGCCGGAATTTCGAATTTTTCTTTTAAGGGGGGTTAATGCTAAAAAAAAAAACTTGCGTTTTTGGGCCTAATTTTGTGTACTCTACCCAGGCCTCAATTTCCAACCGATTTTCGTGAATGTTTTTTTATTCAACGCGGAAACCTATCTAGTTGTGTACTACAGCGCCGGAATTTCGAATTTTGAATTTTAAGGGGGGAAAGGGGGGATTAATAATCAAAAAACGTGCGTTTGTTGGCGTAATCCTGTAAAATTTGCCCAGGCCTCAATTTCCAACCGTTTTGATTGTTTCTTTTGTTCGACTCATAAATCTTCCAAATTGCACACTATTTCACCAGAGTATCAAAATTCACAGGGGGAGGGGATAAGTGGGGGGATAATTTTCACAAAATATCCGATTTTTCAATATTTCGGTTCCTTTACTGCTTACTAATTGTACCCAAGCTTTGAAATTGAGGAAAAACTCTCATTATACCTCCGGATTTTCATGAATTATTCTCTGTGCCACCATGGTGCCAGGGCACCATAAACCGCATATTTCATCGGTTTTTATTTTGTGTTTCACCTTGAATACGGAATTGAACTTCAACGGACTGCCTACCAAAACAAATAGATGAAAGTTCAACATTACGAAGTATTACCGCTTTGGTGCCAGACTGGCACCATTAGCGTGGGGTGGCGGGGGGTGAACTCGAATTCGCATGTTGGGTGTCGTAGATCATGGCTTTTCAAATGATCTTCAAATTTGAGGCTCCCACGCGGCTAGAAATGATAAGCGGGGGGGAATCACTATTTCTTGCCTATAATTCTTAATAAATTACATCGAGTGAACAGTTTTTTCGCTTACCAACTGGTATTAATTGGCCCAATGCTTATCCAATGGAACGTCCCCTAGAATGCATGCAGTACTAAACAATATGTTTATAATGAAAATTTAGTTAAGGTACCTAAAAATAACAATAACAATTCACTAGTCTTGCATTCACGTTGGAGTGAAACTCGCGTTTCTACAGTTATTCTTCTTCAACTTATTCTACTTCAGTTGCTAGTTTGAACCCAAAAAAAGGAAAAAATTGCTTGTGTGATTTGGCTTTTAGAGAAGGTTGACACAGGTTTGATAAGAACTCTCCTGTTAATAAAATTAGCAGTATGCACAATAATTATCGTTAGTGAAGTGCAAAGTATCAAACTGGTTGATCGACACTCACGAGAAGCCTAAGGAATCCTTCTTCTTTTGATAAAACTGTTCTACCACTGCAGCAGGTAGAGTCAACATTCGAAGATCCGAAATTCTGAACCCTTCGTTGATAATCATCTTCAAAATCGACCCCATTTTGCTGCGACCGTCGGGTTTAATTATCACAATGGTTCTGTAAAAATTCGAATAACATGAAAATTTGGTTACCAACAGATAAATAAAATGGGTATTATGACGAATGCAATATACAGGGTGTCTACCATTTGGATGGACCAAACTTCAAGGATCAATTCTACAACTAATTTGCAACAAAAAATGTCTCGTAGCAATTTTTTCGTAACCCACTCAAAATTCTTTTTTTTCCACTTAAAAGTTTTTATTCGTATTTTCGACCTTGTAGCACTTAAATGGTCGTAACTTCCTTATTTCTCATGCTACTTCAAATCT
Organism: Apolygus lucorum; assembly: GCA_009739505.2. Lineage (NCBI taxonomy): Eukaryota > Metazoa > Arthropoda > Insecta > Hemiptera > Miridae > Apolygus > Apolygus lucorum. The sequence continues at coordinate 10,520,997 of CM019177.2, read as the reverse complement.
GAGTACACCGTTGGACAGAGCGTTAAATTTTCTATCCATTTAGAGGGAAAACCAGTTTCTTAAAGCTATTTGTAAAAGTGAAAAAATAAATCAAAGTCAACATTTATAATTTACTTCGAAAATCGACATTTGTCAGGCTAACGATTCCTCCGTAAAAAATACCGCTATCGTGGTGCACTCAACGGGAAAAACTACCCCAGGATCTCACCTTTCCAAAAGTATGTCAGTTTCAAGGTCTAAAAAGAAAGTTTCCTTGAAAAAATTGAGTTTTATGCGAAAAAACGTGCTTCTTTAGGCATATTCCGCTAGAGAGTCGACCAAGTATTATTGCCTTCACTTTTCAATGATTGCATTTAAAAGTCCACTAAATTGAATTTCCACTCGTATTTTACGTTTTGGACCTTCTTGAACAATTTTGGTACCGTGTCTGTCCATCTGACAGTCGGTCTGTCTGTCTGAAAGTCCTTGAAGATGGCAAAAGCAATACGAAGCTACTGTCCGATTTCGATGTAATTTTCGGCGATGTTCTCCATAAAAATCAAAGTCAAGGCATTAAATTTTCAAAACCGAATTCAAAAATTTTAATTTTTTTCTTTAGAAATTACCATTTTTTGGTTTATTATTTTTAATAACAAGCCTTTCGAATTGAGCAAGAAAAAAGTTAACCCCCTTGTTTTATTGTTTGCCCGTAATAAGTAGCGCTATCGCGGGGCCAGTCAACGGCCAAAACTACCCCGAAATCACATCTTTTCTACGTTAAGAATCAGTTTTTCGTTTAATTAGAATAAATATCATGAAATTGACTTTTTGTAGCAGAAGAATAACTTGAAGAGTTTCATTGACAATAATACTTTTTCTTTACAATACAAATCATTGTACCTACCAAAACTTTCTACCAACGTAACAATGACAATTTTTTTCTGCTAATCGTTCTTTAATTTTATTTTAGTTCCATTTTTAAAATCAAAATGAACGGGTTTTCCGTTGAGTTATTCCAGGTTAACAATAAACCTAAAAAATGGTAATTTCTAAAGAAAAAAATTAAAATTTTTGAATTTGGTTTTGAAAATTTAATGCCTTGACTTTGATTTTCATGGAGAACATCGCCGAAAATTACATCGAAATCGGACAGTAGCTTCGTATTGCTTTTGCCATCTTCAAGGACTTTCAGACAGACAGACCGACTGTCAGATGGACAGACATTTTAATTTAGTGGGCTTTTAAATGCAATCATTGAAAAGTGAAGGCAATAATACTTGGTCGACTTTCTAGCGGAATATGCCTAAAGAAGCACGTTTTTTCGCATAAAACTCAATTTTTTCAAGGAAACTTTCTTTTTAGACCTTGAAACTGACATACTTTTGGAAAGGTGAGATCTTGGGGTAGTTTTTCCCGTTGAGTGCACCACGATAGCGGTATTTTTTACGGAGGAATCGTTAGCCTGACAAATGTCGATGTTCGAAGTAAATTATAAATGTTGACTTTGATTTATTTTTTCACTTTTACAAATAGCTTTAAGAAACTGGTTTTCCCACTAAATGGATAGAAAATTTAACGCTCTGTCCAACGGTGTACTCAGATTTGAAGTAGCATGAGAAATAAGGGAGTTACGACCATTTTAGTGCTGCAAGGTCGAAAATACGAATAAAAACTCTAAAGTGGAAAAAACAATTTTTGAATGGGTTACGAAAAAATTGCAACGAGACATTGTTTTGTTGCAAATTGGTTGTAGAATTGATCCTTGAAGTTTGGTCCATCCAAATGGTAGACACCCTGTATACAGGGTGTCTCAAAAGTTGTTCACCCCCCTGCTAAAATCGTCCAGATAGTGGTAAAAAAAAATTGTTTTTTGAATCTCATGATTTTTCCCAAGGATCTCAAATATGACCACATTGCGCAAATCGTGCGCAACGCACACCAACTTTGTTATTTCAAATGAGACCCCCCATTTTTTTATTGCAGATTTGGATTCTACGCAAAATTTCATGAATTTTAGACCCTTCACTTGATTTTTTTGGTTGCGCGCGACCCGTCCCATGAGCGCGCAAAGTCGCCCATCTACCAAATTGCGCAAAATATGGATTCAAGTAAACCCCAAGTGTAGCACATGTTTTTTCATTATTTTTCGACGCTGAATCACGTGGTGTCCATTTTTGAATTTGATTGGAATTTTCGAAATGGCGGTCGAAAATTCGGTTGTTTTTAGCGATATTTCAAATGAGATCCTCTATTTTTTATTGCAGATTCGGATTCTACGCAAAATATCATGAATTTTAGACCCATCAGTTGATTTTTTTTTACTGCGCGCAACCCACCTTCCTGGACGCTTAAAGTTGCGCAAACCAACGATTGCGCCCAAAATCAGAAAACCGCAAGTGTGGCACATGTTTTTTCATTATTTTTCGACGCTGAATCACGTGGTGGTATCCATTTTTGAATTTGATTGGAATTTTCGAAATGGCGGCCGGTTGTTTTTAGCGAAACGTCGCTCTTTTTCTCGTCCTTATGAGTTATGAAGCGATTTTAATTAGTTCGGAAACTGTTATGATACAGAGTTCAGAAACGATTTGAAGCATTGTGGAATCCTGAAACGAGATAAGCGAAGAACCTATTTACTTTTATCTGAACTCATCTCAGATCCGATTTATTGTCATTAGAGAGTTTTTGGCAACCACTAACGGGCCCGTGGAACCTCTTCACAAAGCACGGAGTTCGCGGGTGACGATGGATTTGCCTCCCAACATCAGCGGGCAACGATGAAAGGGTGCACCCTGACAGTCACCCGTTCCTAGAGGCCCACCGTCACGAGCGCCTCCCTTCCCCCCATGTCCAAAGTTAACGGGCTTCCTCCTTCAACTGGGTAACATCCTCTGTTGCTCACGCTAGTCTCCTCCTAACGGGGCCCGTGAGATTATGGCACCAAAAACTCTCTAATAACGGGCAGTACTTGCACGAGGCATAATTCAGTACTCACGTCTTCAAGGTTACAATAGAGAGTTTTTGGTGCCATAATCTCACGGGCCCCGTTAGGAGGAGACTAGCATGAGCAACAGAGGATGTTACCCAGTTGAAGGAGGAAGCCCGTTAACTTTGGACAGGGGGGGGAAGGGAGGCGCTCGTGACGGTGGGCCTCTAGGAACGGGTGACTGTCAGGGGGCACCCTTTCATCGTCGCCCGCTGATGTCGGGAGGCAAATCCGTCGTCACCCGCGAACTCCGTGCTTTGTGAAGAGGTTCCACAGGCCCGTTAGTGGTTGCCAAAAACTCTCTATTTTCCTGAAGAGAGGACTTCCATGGTCCGGGTGTATTACCAGTGTAATTCCGTTTTGAAAAGAGCAGTTCAAGTGTATGCCGAGCAGTTCCCGGATAGGCGCCACCCCGACAAACAGACGATTCGTCTCGCTGTTCGGGATTTCACCCAATCTGGAGCTGTGACACCACGAAGATTGGTTCATCAAGACGCAGTACAAGTACGTTCGTTTGACTGGACATTTTACTGTTTATACAGGAAAACCAATCTGTTTCTCTACGTCGAGCGAGTCATATGTTAGGAATTCAGAAGGATAAAATTCGACGCGTCCTCCATCATTACAACTACTTCCCTTATCACTCCCATATCGTCCACGGTGTGCGACAAGGGGATGGATTTCCTCGCCATGATGAGCATCCTTCTCGAGGAGGTTCCAGATTTCCTGGACATTTGTCTTTGGACAGATGAGGCGAAGTTCACCTATAATGGCGTACTGAACAGGTGGAATTTCCGGACCTGTAGGCCGATTCTGTAGCTCGCTATTTGGTTGAAGTTATGGCGTCGGATTCGGTATCCCTCCCGTGCAACGACAGGTCGATAACGAAATTGGAATTCTATAATCGGGCATAACGAAGTTTGGTCGTTGCATTTCAAAATAACGACGTCGCTACGTGATCCGACAATATTTCGCTCTAGGGCGAGCGAAACGTTGCAACGCATGATTTTTAGCCAATGGGAAGACGTGTTGATAATAGTTTCCAACTGTTATCACGGCTAGTAGAAAATCACTGCAGTTAGCAAAATGTCGGATTCATATTTTTTCCCGTGGTGAATATACAAAGGAATGACGCGTAAAAACCGGAATTTTTCTTGTGATTCGTGCTTTTGTATCATGGAATAATGATAAATGGAAGGAATTCCTTTTCATAAATCGAATTCATCAGTCACATTGGTATGAATTTCGTCCGTCCACGATGCTTCGAATAATCAACTGCCTGTCCATCTTACTACAAGGTAATGAATCGTCTTGTTATTTACCGTTTATACATACTCACACATCCATACTTATTGCTACTTTCAACTACTTTGAGTGAGAAGTCCATAGCTAACTGCCTAATTGTGTGCGGTGTATATTATTGTTACAGATTCCAGGAAACAAGTACCTAACCCCTACTAACGAAAATTTCGGAGTTCTCGACGTCTTTTCAGAACAAAATAGATGTATTTCACTCTCAAGGGTAAAGAACACCTAATATCACTTCAAAATGTATGAATCGCTGTTTTAGTCTTCAAAGTTTCATGTACGTTATAAGACTGAATGAACATAATATTATTGTATTCAATAAAACGTAAGATTCATGACGTAATTTATTTTTCTACCTTCCCATTCATATTTCTTCAAGTCAATTTTATGTTACAAATTTCATCTACCTCGTCATATTCTCTCCTACCGTCGATGTCGATTACGGATATAAACAATCGTAAATTCATGGTAAATATTTTCTCAGGTAATAGCAGGTAAGTTGGTATAAAAGAGAGCATTATCAGCACAATTATTTTAGCAAAAAATGGGGAATTTGCCTCACATTTTTTTTTTTTTTTTTTCGAATGAGGGTTTATTTTTATGGAAAAAAACCATAGTGAGCTGCTCGAAAACGCATCCAAAAAATTTAGAGAATTTAAGGAAGATGGAAATTTTAAATGTGGTGGCAATGTGTAAGAGGCAGCCATGTTTGAAACGTGACGGATATTCTACCAATCTGACTTCAAAGGAGGTTCTGTGGCGCTTACCACAGAAGCGGAACATACGCGAACTTTTACCTTCCGAGTAGTGCGCACAAGAGTGCGCCACGAACTGGCAGGAAGAACCCAGACACAGAAAGTGACCCAAAGAAACAATATTACTCACTTTTTTACAATACGAATCTACCTACTAGTTTATCAAGCATTATTAGTCTTCATCTTCTCTTATTTAGTTTCAAGATTTGAATCACATTATTCGAGTAGCCATTTCACTGGATCGTTTTGTGTGGCGTGCTAGAACTCTGTCTGTTGTCTTTGTTTTCGCGTCGTTTTTTTTTTTTTTTTTTCGTATGACGTCAACAATATTCCTCGATTTTCGCGGTGTTTTGTAACAGAGGTTCACTTGTTTAGTCATTTTCTCCTACGGTAATTTTTTTCCGTTGGTTATTCCTAGTGTTAAACGTTATTCTAGGGCCCTATAATAGGATTTGACTTGAAATTCCAGAATCTAAAATTGAGGCAAATTCCCCATTATCAATTTTAGGGGTTCTTTTCATTTTAGGAAGTTTTTATGCTGACACACATTTTATAAAATAGTAAAAAATTCAACTAGGATCTACCTATTTTATAAGCAAACTATTTTAATTTTACGTACTTACCTACCAATTTCCGAAAATGACAGTATAATTATTTTTATTGTTTCAACCTTACTTATTGTCACATGGACATCATCATTCAATGTTGATATAAAAATGCTGTTGATAGTTTGATGGGTTGTCAAAAACTCAATTCCTTGACTATGTTCAATAGAGTACATGAATTGCTATACGAATTAATAGCTTGAAATAATGCAAATACTACGATTTTTGTCAAATACAATTGTAGAAAAAAATCAAGTAACACAAATTAAAACGGCGAATAAACTGCTCATTATGACGGTCGGATATTATTTTTAAAATATTCACCAGAAATCATGTACGTAGGTATGTATCAATTTTATTCTCAAAATGATTTGATTAACAAAACTAATAACCCACAATACGGAAATGCACACAGCAACTCGGAAACTGAAATATGACTTCGAATAGGTTAGGAATTAAAGAGCGTTTTAAGCTCCTTTTTCATAAAGACGGTTGTCGTAATCCATACCGGGGGGGTTTCGAGCCGTCGAGATGGTAACGACACTTTTCGGCCGAAATAGTGACGATTGAGCGACAGTTGTCGCTATTTCACGTCTGCAGAATCGCGATCGTCGCTATTAATCGTTATTGTTATCATAACGACACTTCGTTGTCGCTATTATCCCATAACGAGTTAGAGAATCGACCTACTGGGCTACAGAAAATCCTCGCATCACCTACCAGACTCTCACCAAGTCATCGTTTCGACGAATGTTTGGTGTGGGCTCATCGGTAACCAGCTGATAGGGCCTCACTTTTACGACAGAAATTTAACTGGTGACCGATTTCTTCAGTTTCTGCGGGACGACCTGCTTGTTCTGTTGGAAGATGTGCCGCTCGCCACTCGTGCAAGGATGTGGGTGCAGCTGGAAGGTGCTCCTGCCCATCATGCTGCTCACGTGAGGCACTTTCTGAATCATCGCTTTCCGAATAAGTGGATAGGGCGCAACGCTCTTATACCTTGGCCTCCTCGATCCCCCGACCTCACGCCACTCGACTTTTTCCTTTGGGGTTCCCTCAAGGACAAGGTGTATGAGAATCATACCCCAATTCAGACCGTCGAGGAACTGAAGGGACAGATAACGGATTCTGTACGAGCCCTTCGAACCGAATCTATTCAGCGTGCTCTTCACGATCATTGGCTGAATCGGGCAGAACTTGCTTGCAGCAAGAAGGCCTGCATTTCGAGCAGCTGCTTTGAAGTTTTTTTTCTCGTTTTTTAAAGAAGGAAATTTCATTTATTTTTTTTCTTTTAACTTCGCCGTAGCCGGTCCCCAGCCCGGTTGAGAAAGAAGGAGGGGAAGAAAATAACATTATTTAGCTCGTCAGAATCGTCTGTCTGTCTGGCGCAAACTCGGCGTAAACTCGAACTGCTCTTCTAAAAAAAGAGCGATTTATCGCTAAAAACAACCGAATTTTCGACCGCCATTTCGAAAATTCCAATCAAATTCAAAAATGGATACCACCACGTGATTCAGCGTCGAAGAATAATGAAAAAACATGTGCCACACTTGGGGTTTACGTGAATCCATATTTTGCGCAATTTGGTAGTTGGGCGACTTTGCGCGCTCATGGGACGTGTTGCGCACAACCAAAAAAATCAAGTGAAGGGTCAAAAATTCATGAAATTTTGCGTAGAATCCAAATCTGCAATAAAAAAATGGGGGGTCTCATTTGAAATAACGAAGTTGGTGTGCGTTGCGCACGATTTGCGCAATGCGCAATATGGTCATATTTGAGATCCTTGGGAAAAATCATGAAGATTCAAAAAAAAATTTTTTTTACCACTATCTGGACGATTTTAGCAGGGTGGTGAACAACTTTTGAGACACCCTGTATACAGACAGGGTTTCTACTCTTTCGATGGCCATAACTTCAGGGTTCAATTCTACAAGGTATTTCCAACAAAAAATGTCTCTTAGCAATTTTATTTTAACCCTTTTAAGGCACTTTCTGAATCATCGCTTTCCGAATAAGTGGATAGGGCGCAACGCTCTTATACCTTGGCCTCCTCGATCCCCCGACCTCACGCCACTCGACTTTTTCCTTTGGGGTTCCCTCAAGGACAAGGTGTATGAGAATCATACCCCAATTCAGACCGTCGAGGAACTGAAGGGACAGATAACGGATTCTGTACGAGCCCTTCGAACCGAATCTATTCAGCGTGCTCTTCACGATCATTGGCTGAATCGGGCAGAACTTGCTTGCAGCAAGAAGGCCTGCATTTCGAGCAGCTGCTTTGAAGTTTTTTTTTCTCGTTTTTTAAAGAAGGAAATTTCATTTATTTTTTTTTCTTTTAACTTCGCCGTAGCCGGTCCCCAGCCCGGTTGAGAAAGAAGGAGGGGAAGAAAATAACATTATTTAGCTCGTCAGAATCGTCTGTCTGTCTGGCGCAAACTCGGCGTAAACTCGAACTGCTCTTCTAAAAAAAGAGCGATTTATCGCTAAAAACAACCGAATTTTCGACCGCCATTTCGAAAATTCCAATCAAATTCAAAAATGGATACCACCACGTGATTCAGCGTCGACGAATAATGAAAAAACATGTGCCACACTTGGGGTTTACGTGAATCCATATTTTGCGCAATTTGGTAGTTGGGCGACTTTGCGCGCTCATGGGACGTGTTGCGCACAACCAAAAAAATCAAGTGAAGGGTCAAAAATTCATGAAATTTTGCGTAGAATCCAAATCTGCAATAAAAAAATGGGGGGTCTCATTTGAAATAACGAAGTTGGTGTGCGTTGCGCACGATTTGCGCAATGCGCAATATGGTCATATTTGAGATCCTTGGGAAAAATCATGAAGATTCAAAAAAAAATTTTTTTTTACCACTATCTGGACGATTTTAGCAGGGTGGTGAACAACTTTTGAGACACCCTGTATACAGACAGGGTGTCTACTCTTTCGATGGCCATAACTTCAGGGTTCAATTCTACAAGGTATTTCCAACAAAAAATGTCTCTTAGCAATTTTATTTTAACCCACTCAAAATTCCTTTTTTTCCACTTGAAAGTTTTTTTTTCGCGTTTTCGACCTTACGGCACTGATGTGGTCATAACTACCTTATTTCTCCTGAAAATTGAAATCTGACTACACCGTTAGAAAAAGCGTTAAATTCCTAGGCTACCTAGTGCAAAATCAAAATCTTTCAGCAATAAAATAGTTTTAAAAAATCAAGTCAAAAAGCAAACTTAAATTTTTTTTTGAAACTTGATTTTCTTCGACCAGTTTTCACTCTAAATCCCTGCCCATTTCGATGGGCGCTCTTCGGATAAAACATGCTAAAATAGTCAGCTTTCCAACGGTATATCTATTTTTCTTTTTAACATTACAATTGGAAGAGTAAATGAAGTTTGAATGTCAAAAAACGTGTGTTTTACAAGAAAATCCAGTGTTTTAAGCAGTTTCTGGTCCCCTTTGATCTCAAGATGGCTTGACCATTTTGGTATCATTTTCTATGTAATTGTTCACGCTGAATCCAATGGTGATACTTCCGAATGATTCCGACTGCTAGAAATTGGATTTTTCGAAGAAAACCTTAGTTTTTTGTACATACAATACGCATTATTCGTAGATATGGTAGTGAGCATAAAGTAACACCTTTCTACTCAATAAAAACACCGAATTTCTAGCTGATTGAAGTTTTTGTTGAGTAGAAAGGTGTTACTTTATGCTCACTACCATGTCTACGAATAATGCGTAGTTTATGTACGAAAAACGAAGGTTTTCTCCGAAAAATCCACTTTCTAGCTGTCGGAATCATTCGGAAGTATCACTATTGGATTCAGCGTAAAAAATTACATAGAAAATGATACCAAAATCGTCAAGCCATCTTGAGATCGAGGGGGACCATAAACCGCTTAAAACACTGGATTTGCTTGTAAAACACACGTTTTTTAACATTCAAACTTCATTTACTCTTCCAATTGTAATTTTAAAAAGAAAAATTGATAGACCGTTAGAAAGCTGACTATTTGAGCATGTTTTCTCCGAAGAGCGCCCGTCGAAATAGCCAGGGATTGAGAGTGAAAACTTCGATTTAAAAAGAGGCATATTTCGAAAAAAATTTGAAGAGACATTTTTTGTTGGAAATACCTTGTAGAATTGAACCCTGAAGTTATGGCCATCCAAAGTGTAGACACCCTGTATTGCATTGGATATCTCCAAAAAGTTATATATATAACTATTTGCAGATATCCGCGATCACTCCGTAGATTTTCTATACTATAGTTCCAGTAAAAGGTATTTCTCACTGGTAAATTTGAGATGTTTACCTCCCCGGTACTCACCTGCCTCCCTTCTCCCACTATCTTCTATTATTAAAACCAGTTCATGTTCAAACCTCGACGTTGTTGTTTCAACTTATCCTTTCTCACAAATCATCTCACAATTCATATTGAATAATCCAAAATGGAAATGATATTGTCTACTTACGACTGCATTGAGTGACCCATGATGCGTTCAGTGAACTCATTGGCGTATCCAGTAATTTTGATGTGGCGGGAGAAAATCTTGACGATGTTACCGACGAAAATATCGCGTTTCTCCAAGTTTTCCACGCGAGTTCTCTTCAAAAACACGCGGTTCTTACCAATGTCAAACTAAAAACAGAAATGAACTATTGAACTCACCACGAAGGACATTTTTCCTGGCAGGTCTTTGACACAGGTTAAATTATCCCCGGAGCTAAATCTGCAATGCACGAAACAAACGAGAGAAATGTGGAGAAAAAGTGGACAAAAATATCATATTATGGGGAAATTTCAGATTAAATTGGTAAAACTCTATCATCTAGAGGTTTCAAAGTTGGTGAGAAATGTAGGGAAATAATTTGTTTTGAAATGTTTTGAACATTTCGACTCAAAGGATTTCTCTAAATAATGGGGTATTTCAGTCAATTTTTTAAATTTTTTTTTCCAAAAGAGTAAGGCTCAGAAATAACGGTAATCGGGTCTGTTCGTCGAGAAAATGTTTAAAAAAAATCAGATAAGCTAAGGAAAGTTGAAGATTTGAATGGTGTGACGTAGCTAGCCAATCGTGACGTAGCTAGCCAACTGTCTTTGAAAAAGTATCCATGCACAGAAACCCCTCTTGGATACTACAAAATTCTACTCACACACGCGCGCGGCGTATTCTTTGCCTAGTGTGTGTGCATTTATAGCGGCCCGCCTTTTTAGGACGTCCCACAGTAAGACTTGGGCGTCCTTATGCGATCGATCTGGGGTGAAGGAAGACAACACTCAACAGAAAAAAAAAATAACCACACAGTAATCCGTTTTAGACCATTCTGAATCCAAATCCGCGAAAAAAACCATAGGTGTATGTCTGTGTGTGTGTGTGTATGTGTGTGTGTGTAACAAAATCTTGTGTACTCTGCACAGGCCTTAGTTCTCAACCGATTTTCCTGGTTTTTTTTTTGTTCGTCGCGGAAAACTATCTAGTTGTGCACTACGTCGCCGGAATTTCGAATTTTGCATTTTAAGGGGGGGAAAGGGGGGGTTAATGCTCGAAAAACGTGCGTTTTTGGGCATAATCTTGTGTACTCTGCCCAGGCCTTAGTTCTCAAACGATTTTAGTGGTTCTTTTTTCGTTTGACGCGTAATACTATCTAGTTGTGCACTACGGCGCCGGAATTTTGGATTTTGCTTTTTAAGAGGGGGAAAGGGGGGGTTAATGCTTAAAAAACGTGCGTTTGCGTGCATAATCTTGTAAACTCTGCCCAGGCCTCAATTTCCAACCGATTTGCGTGTTTCTTTTTTTGTTTGACTCAAATAACTTCCGAGTTGTACATGATTTCACCAGAGTACCAAAATTCGCTAGGGGAGGGGGTGAGTGGGGGATAATATTCACAAAATATCCGATTTTTCAATATTTTGGTTCCTTTACTACTTACTAATTGTACCCAAGCTTTGAAATTGAGGAAAAATTCTCATTATACCTCCGAATTTTCATGAATTATTCTCTGTGCCACCGTGGAACTAATGGTGGTGCCACCATGGTGCCAGGCACCATAAACCGCATATTTCGTGTTTTTTTTTTTTTGTGTTTCACCTTGAATACGGATGTGAACTTCGACGGACTGCCTACCAAAACTAACAGATGAAAGTTCAATGTTACGACGTATTTCCGCTTTGGTGCCAGACTGGCACCATTGTTGGCGTTGGGGAGGTGGGGGGAGGGGGGGGGGGGAACTCGAATTCACATGTTGGGTGTCGTAGATCATGGATTTTAAAATGCTCTTCAGATTCGAGGCTCCCATGCCGCTAGAAATGTTATGGTGGATAATGGCGGGGGGGGGGGGGGTCAGTATTTCTTGCCTAAAGTAATAAATAAATTACATCGAGTGAAACAGTTTTATCACTTAACAACTGGTTAAACTGATCTAATGCTTATCCAATGGGACGTCCCCTGGAATGCATGCATTACTAAACAATATGTTTTTCGTATGACGTCAACAATATTCCTCGATTTTCGCGGTGTTTTGTAACAGAGGCTTCACTTGTTTAGGCATTTTCTCCTACGGTAATTTTTTCCCCTTGGTTATTCCTAGTGTTAAACGTTATTCTAGGGCCCTATTATAGGCTTTGACTTGAAATTTCAGAATTTAAAATTGAGGCAAATTCCCCATTGTCGACAAGGCCTAAAACGTAAAACGCGAGTAGAATTTTTGATTTTGGAGAACATTTTTGTTCAACCTTGAAAAGTGAAAACAATGCTTCCTTGGCAGACTCGGAAGCAAAAACCTAACAATCATTCCGCAAAATAAAATGCCGTTATTCGAAGGTATTCTTGTAAAATTTCATAACCTACAATACGAGAGTGAATTTGAAAATGAATTAATGAAAATTACAATTGCTTTCAATAAAAGCAATCAATTGATCCAAGATGAATAACAGCAAAAAAATCTAAATAGAGATTAAAAATTTGTTCGTCGACCTACACATCCACATTTCTCCAACTTATAATATACTTATAAGTATAATGTTATAATTATCATAAGTTATAATATAGTAACTTATGATACACTTTTCACTATCACGATTGTAATGAGGAATTTCACCATGTCGGAATTTCCTATTTTTGACCCCAAAATCGGATTCAGCACCTCTAAAAACCTCCTAAGGCAAACTTTCAGCCCGAACTTCCTAATTTACGAATAAACAAAACAGTGTAGAAAATACGAATGTTTAAAAAAACCGGGAAAATGACGTCATGCTGGAATAGTTCATTTATGGCCGCTTGAAGCGCTGAGATCGAGAAATCCATAGTCCCCAGATGCAAAATTTCATGAAACAGTAAAGTTCGAAATCGAAAAACTGAAGAAAAAAATAGAAAAAGCGAGATGGGGAAAATTAGGTTTCCTCTGTTTTTGTTTGATAACTTTTCTCTTAGAAAACACGATGTCGTCGTCCCAACGGGCAACACTGGGAGGAGACGGCGATCCGAACAGCCCAATCAGCGAGCGTTCCCGCTGCACGTCTGTTTTCCCGGTTAGTTTTGAAATTGAAAATTTTGATAGTCTCCCAAAAATAACAGGAGACTTATTTTCCGATATCAGCCCGATTTTCATCTATCCTACACCATTAACTATTCAGGAAAAATGCAAACAGAATTCGGTGAAATTCCTCATTTACTCTACTCACGTTCATTACAGGTGCAAGCAATATTTAAAGTAAATTTTGTAGGTAAGAGATGAGAAGAGGATTTCCATCTTAAATATTTGAGCAAAAAAGTTTCAACTTTTATGTTTTGAAGAATAATTATTTTTATCCAAAATTTTACATAATTATCGAACTTTGAAAATTGATAGTTGAAGAAAGAATTTTTGGAACGATAAAGTGAAATTTCCTTCAACTTTGTAGACCAGGTTTCTGTAGCTTAGGGACGTCAAAATAAAAGATGTTACATCTTTTATTGCTAAATAATGCTACAGTAAATTGTAAATATGCTACAGTAGTAGCATATTTACGTCCTTCCCTTTCCCTTGACAAATATATGAAATGTTGTAATCAGCTTTCTCTTCGCACTTCAGGCTCTCTTCGAGCTCCACTGGTAGCGAGCTCGGCTCAGGATTGTAACCGTTGCTCGATCCCCGGTCGGGGGAAGTTAATTTTTATGACGCAACGACGCTACTCCTTACTAATTTGTAAATACGTTAAACATGTGATATTCGAATTACTTAACGATCTCACCAAGCTGATTGTGTTGTCAGTTGCGTAGTAAAACAAGTAGAATTTCCGCAACATTGCTGATTCAGCTTCGTACCAGGAAGCGAGAAAAGAGTATTTATCATTGATAGTTGGTGCCACAGACTGAAAAAGACAGAAAACATACGCATGGTTGACATATTTGGTTATAAGTATAGAAACCCTAATGTCTACAGAAATAGATATGAAAACGCCCTAGTCACAAGTCTCAGGAAGGCCAATGGAGTTTGCAAACGCTGCCCAAGAAAGGGTAACAAGTTATAGGAAAAACCCTCCTTTTGAAGTCCCGAAATCCGAATACTTTATCCGAATGATTTGTTAGGTACAGGGAAGTTTGAGGACGGAAATGGTGTATTGAAAGCAAAAAACGTGTTATTTCAGCGCAAATTGAGGTTTTCACATTTCAAAATGAAAAAATCTGCCAAGTGGGTGTGGCACATAGCTTCCCCGTATCCATAACCCGATTGTATAGATAATCCGATGCATAGTAGCATATCTTAAAACATCAATCTCTAAGTGCACTCTCTCTACGCTGTACTACCCTCATAGGGGACCGTCTACACGCCAACTCGCATAATTCCTGAAAATTTCATCGAAATCAGATGGGAAATGTAGAAGTTATGGACGTGGCAAGGAATTATATGTTTGCGCATGCGCAGCGGCTACTATCAGTCTGGGGGTGATGATTTTCATAAGGGACCATCTCCACCCCAACTCGCATAATTCCTGAAAATTTCATCGAAATCAGATGGGAAATGTAGAAGTTATGGACGTGGCAAGGAATTATATGTTTGCGCATGGGCAGCGGCTACTATCAGTCTGGGGGTGATGATTTTCATAAGGGACCATCTCCACCCCAACTCGCATAATTCTTGAAAATGTCATCGAAATCACAAGGGAAATGTAGACGTTATGGCTATAACAAGGAAATACATGATGATTTTCATAGGGGACCATCTCCACGCCAACTTGTATAATCCCTAAAAATTTCATCTGTGAGCCCCAGCTCACTGAAACACAAACACAGTGATGGGGCTGAGTAACCGCCACCATACACCCTTACAACCTTGGGGGCCAGGAGGAGTGGGCACTGTACTCTCCCCACTCCAGGATGACCGAATACCACCTCCAGCGTCCGCCACCAGGGGAGCTCCTTTGAACTATGCGATCACCCCACAGAAGGCATCCTCTCTGGAAACCTCGAAGAAAGGGTGGGGGTAGCTGGAGAGAAAGCAGGCTGTAATGGCGTTGGGCGGCCATTCCTGGCCCAGTCTTTGACGCTATCACCACGCTCCTTGTATCTAAGCTAGAAACGAAAGTCGACCCCCTTGTGTGCAAGTTAGTAGTGGAAAAACCCCCTCAGTTAATTCCAATGCAAGCCCTGCTGTCCACAAGTTTTAATCTGAACATCCCCTTAATTGATCCTGCTGGTAAGACCCCTGGAAATCCAGTTTGGACCACCCCCTCAACATCTACAACTCAGTTACGGATTTCCTATGGGCCCAGGCAATGTGAGTGATAAAACTGGTTCTATACATTGGCCAAAGGTATTGTGTACAAACTGTGTAGGAATAAAACTAGTCATTGTAAAGTCAACAGTCGAGTAAAGGAAAGTCAACCTGTGTAAAAGTTGAAAACATTGATAAAAACTTTAAATTTGAAAGAGGAGAAAAGGGTGTAACAAGTAATTCATAGTTTTATTCAACAAACGTTTATTTGCCATTCGAACCATTTTATTTACATGTACATGATTTTCATATCAACAAACTTTTCATATTTTTTCATTAAAAGTTCCTAGTGGTTGTAATTCTGTATTTTCTCATTTCACTATACTTGGTTCCAGTGTCAGACAGACAAAACATGCGCAGATACGATTTTAGTGTGCAGATAAGAATTTAGTGCGCATCTGGTTCCCTTCAGGAAAACACCCGTAAGTCCATCAGACACTAGGTGATCTAAGAGCATTTTGGCCCTTCAGGTTTTTAGTTTACTTCCAGAACTTACCTTCCTTCGAGCCGCTACAAACCACCTACCAGGTAAATATCTATATATATCTTTAATTTTGATTTTGTTTCACTTAATAATGATTCAACAATCAATTTATTTCGCATAACAAGTCATTTTTCTGAGGAATAATTGCCTGGAAAGTTTTTTGAAAACGATCTAACGGAGTTTTGAATTTAGATTAGGCCATAACTGACTCCAGCTCTGTCCACGAATCCCAACAATGAGTCGCATGCTCTCCATTTCCTTCTCGCACCTCGAAGGCACAATGAAGCTGGAGAAGGACAACCTCGTCCGTAACCATCCCTTTACTTCCTGTATTGGCCGATCCCACTTCTCACTCAGACGGTCAGCCAGAACCCTAAAAAATGCTGCCATTTGTGGTGTATACATAGAGTCCACAGATGTTACAAGGGGGGTAAAAGATGCGTGACGTTCCTCACAAGCTGCCTGGTACTTCCTTTTCTTCTCTTCCTCGGCGTTTCTGAGTACTGTGGCCACTGGATGAGGAACATAGGAGGGGGCATTAGTGTCAATGACACGTACATCGAACAACGCCTCCCTCTGTGGCTCCCAAACCCCATGGCACGCCAGGTCTCCTCGTAGTCCAGGATGTACAAGGGACGTCTCGACAACGATAGGCTCCTTGACACAGTTTCCCCACACTGTTGACATGAGCCGACCTAAGGCGTCCCGAATCTCGTTGTGGCGTCGTGTAATGAGAACACCTGTCTTGCAGCTCAAGGCGTGGCAGGTGTAAGGCATAAGTGTAACAGGCATTTCGACTGGCAACCTCTTGTATCTTAATGCCAAGGCGTCTCAAAATTCACATGGGGACATGTCGAAATTATACTTTTTCAATCAAATTCACTTAAGGCCCACTTTCACCAAAAGTTGTTCAAATCGTGTTTAACTAAACGCGTTGATTGTTAATCTGAAGGAATAAACCCGGCAAGATGGCGAGTGTCTTTCACCAACCCAAATCAAAGTTAAACAGCGATTGAGCTAATCGAGCTTAGCTAACCTTGAAATGTCAAGTGAAATGAACAAAAGTTGGACATTATGACGCATTTGCGGCAATAGAAGCATTGAACAACAACTCCTGTGCTTGCTATCAGTAGATTCTCGCCTTTCAGTGATACGAGTTCGTTGCGAGTCATTTCGATTTCTTTATTGCCAATCACCTACTTCTGATACAATATCGGTTGTTTTAATTTTTTATTAGTTAATAATTCGTATTAATAAAGGTAGGTAAGTTAAGGACGACCTTTCTTCTGTTCGACCTGTTCCCGGTTTTCAAGGTATTTCGTTGGGAACTCTAGCCGAGTATCAATCAAATTTAGTACTTTCATGACCATGGACTTGGTAGTGTGGAACATGTTGAAGGATTCTCCTCGGACATCTCCTGGGGACGTCGTCGTCGCCAGTCATAAATCATTTGTAATGGCAAATCCATTTCCAAACACAAAACACTTCCGAGAACACACACAAAATCTCACAACAATAAAATATGTTCACTGCGCGGCCATATTGAATTTGTAGTTAAACGAGCATACCGAGTTTATTCGGCCGACTTTCGACCGTTTAAAATCGAACCCCTCGAGATGGGGATTAAACCTGTAAATCACTCTGGTGAAAGACGTTTATTGCTAAACGTCGATTATCTCTTGGCACTCTTGGTTTAATCTCGTTTCAAATGTTTGGTGAAAGTGGGCATTAGGGTTGGTTTATCAGTCACAAAAGTTAATGGAGGTTTACGTATCCCTCTGTTAACTTTAACGATGGGATAAATTATGGATACTATAAAGGTGCTGTTTATCAGTGAGAAATTTTTTATTTGATTTTCGGATTCTACGTACCTTGGAGTGTTAAACCAAAAAAATTTTGAAGGCGGGGGGGGGGGGGGGGGGGTAACAAAAAATTTTCTTGGTCGATTCCAAAGGTTCATTAATCAAAATAATTAGCATTGCATTTTTTGTTGCAAAAAAGTATCGCGAAAAATTCCTTGACCCCCAGCCAAAAGTAATAATACGATATTATCCGTGTCACACAAAAAAACAGAAACATCTTGGAATATTGACACTTTTTGGAAAAACAAGGGGTTAAACAAAATTGCTAGGAAACATTTTTGTTGGAAATACCTCGTAGAATCGAACCCAGAAATGTCGACCAACATAAGTGTAGACACTCTGTATAGAGTTCCTTGGAGATGCCGACCCGAATATACCTAGGTCCGGTTCATTATGCAAAGCACCTACCTAGGTAATATGACTCAACATTTTGAAAAAGGAGGTTATTGTCAACTACTCGGTACTTTAAGATTTCTCTGGCAGCGTACGCAATTTTCTTGGACCTTCCTGAGACCTAAACGGAGAGGCCTTTCCAGATCAAACAAAATTTGTTGGACACAAATTTTGTCAGGTCCAAAACAAACAACATTAAATGTTAATGTTGCCCAACTGGGATCTGATTCAGCTAGTAGTTTTACAAAGGTAGCTCATAGCTATTACCTACTATTACAAGTTATTATTCGTATTCAATACATAAGTATCAAATCACTGGAGATAAGAAGGAACAAGAAGTTGTCAGTAGAAACAACATTCAACAATACTCACAACATCGAAGGTCATCTTGGTAACGTCTCACTTTCCTCAAAACTTCTTTCTTCTAGAGTATTCACACAATTAATATATCAACAGACGATATTCTCAACTCAGCATGTACATAATAATGTAACGCCGACACTTTTTAGGAGAAACTTGGAAAAATTGAAAAGACAAGAAAGTGTAAACTGCCGGTGGCCGGTTAGAAGTTAGTAGGTAAATAAAATGGTAAACGTTGTCGTGACAACAAACGACGTTATCAATGAAGAAGAATAACCGCGCTCAGAGGAGACATGGAAGTAAGAAACAAACCCGCAATGCAGCGAAGTAGGTAGTGCACAAGGAAGACATCACTTGGAAGGGATCTTTGAAGATTGCATGTCAACAACAGATGCCTACTTCAGATCTGTGATCTGACTTCTGATGTGTATCTGATACCTACACGTCGCTTAAGAACCATCATGGCATAACTAAATTCTTCTCAGTTTCCAGGAGAGCGAAAAAACATTATAATTTCCTTAGAATAACGCTTATGTTGACTTTCTTTTTTGTTTCCGCACCGATTTTGCTACCTTAATCGGTGCAGTACTGCAGTTTTCCCGACTGAGGTTTGCTAAAGAAAATAGCTTAGTTGTGCTATGATAACTTAATATTTCCTCCAGTTATGCCATGATTATCTATAGGTACTTCAAGAAAATTCAGGGTCGAGGTAAGCAAGTAGCAAGTCGATTTAATGGTAACCCAAATTAAATTTAAATCACAGACGAATTACTAAAATGAGTACCTACTCATTTTAGTAAGAATGAAAATTAGGTAACAGATTGGTTAAGTATAAATACATGAAATAATCATCACACATTGCTTGTTGAAAGAAATCGCTACATAGATCCAAACGCTGCAAATCATTGCCCGAAGGTTTATTATTTTCTGTATAGATCACCCTTCTGTATAGATCCCTCCCTACCAACCGTAGGTACCTACTACTTACTAGGGCATTTTTGAAAATTTCAACCCCAACCACCAATCAAATGGAAATGAAGGGTTGAAATTTTCAAAAATTCCCTAGTAGGTAGTAGGGACCTATGGTTGGTAGGGAAAGATCTATACAGAAGGGTGATCAATACAAAGAATAATAAACCTTTGGGTAATGATTTGCGGCGTTTTTTTTTTTTACCTACCAACCATTGGTGGGTACTACCTACCACATCATACCACCTTCACACCTTCACAATCAAGTTTATTAGAAAGAACTAAGCGCTTCAAACTCGATTCGAAAAATAGAGAGACTCATATGGAAATTTGATTACTGGTTGCTCAGAAAGCAAAACTATATACAAATTGAAGAAATGGACAGCGATCGCATTTTACTCAGATAAAATTTGAACGGAGATTAGACCTCTTTTGTGATTCACACTCGTGATTCTGTTTTATCGAAGGAAAACCCTTAAGTACTCGTAGGGAGCGAACGGTTTGTCCTACAGAACTCCGGGTGGTCTCAAAAATTTTTTAAAATTCAATACTATTTAAAATTGGTGAAAAAAAGATACCTTTATTTCGAGAGTTTTCGAGCTAGGGCACTCTTGAAAATTTCAACCCTTAGAAGTGACTGACATCAACCAAAAGCTTCGCGGCACAACTAGACCCCAAATGGAGCCCATATACCAAATTTGAACCAAATCGGTCCATTGTTGCTAAGAAAAGTGCCGCGTACCTTTTGTTATTCAATTTTCGTGGGGGGGGGGGGTTAAACTGTTTTTTCTAGCTCGATTCCAAAGGCTAATTATTGGAAATAATTAACCAAAATGACTTGGAATGAAAATCAGACTCTTCAAAATAAAATTGAATATTGCAGGTATCTTTTAAAAGGCACTTTCAAAATGGAAGGTATTACTTAAAATAGGTATACATAATAGAAAGTTTCAGTCTTCCCGTTTAATGCTTAGAAATCAAATTTAAAAATAGTCAGGTTTTGAGGTAGGTACTACGCTAGCAGTCTTTCACGTTGAGTTGTCCTCTTCATTTGCCCTTGGTGCCTGTACCCACGTTGGTTTCTTTTTTCTTTGAAAATTGTTTTTCCTTCCTGACGCTTTGATCCAAATGGGGCGAATTGTCATAGAAGGGCCACGTAGCCTCATCGATGTACTAATTTAAGGACTGAAGATCATCCCATTTGTGGGATTGGACCATTATGCGTGGGAGGAAAGCTTTTTAATCATAGGAAAACTCAAACCCGCCGAAAGCCCTCGATTTTCTACAACATTGTGAGGTTGTTTTCTAACGAAAAGTTTCAGAAATCCTAGAAACGTTAGATACCAAAGCCCCTACTCATGAAGTAGAGTAGGAATGAAATAAATATAAAAATAGTGATAATCTTAATATATCTAAGTTCCCTACGCGTCTCCATGTTAAGCTATGTCGGAACTGCTGAGTTATGTCATGATGTCAACAAAAATTAGTTGTGCCATAATCGGGAATCTGGCGATATTAGCGTTTTTAGCGGTCAAATCGAAAAACTAATAGCACTAATTGATTCGGCACGAAATTCCACATAAAAATTGATAAAAACAAAAAAAGGTGAAAATTTTAGTTGTGTCATGATGGTTCTTAAGCGATCAGATTCTGATCTCTGATGAGGACCCAATAAGTTTGAGCTGTTGGAGGCCTAAATATTAATTGTAATATTTATCTAGTTAGCACTGAAGCCTTCTGCGCAAGGGCAGGCTCCAGCCATCTTTACCTCTTCTAGTATTCAGTATTCAGTCGTGTTCAGTTCTCCCGTTGTAAAATCTATAATAAAACTATAATTACGAAGTGTCAGTGAGTCAGTTGTCGTTCTTAAAATATTCCTCGAGTAAAAACCCCAACATGAGCAGAGAAGGGCTGGATGAACTCGACCATATATTAAACGAATGCCAACTGAAAGAGGAAGCTAGAACGCGTATTTTTGAAAAATACGAAGTCACTTCGTTTCAGAAAATCCTCAAAAAATGCCTCACGCCAACAATTCAACCGGAGTTGATAGAAGACACAATACAACTACATACAGGAGAATGACATCAATGTATGAGGACACCAAAGGGACCTAGTGAATATGAATAGGTACTAGGGAATTGTACAAGATTAAGAGGGATTTAAAGACGAAACAATTCCTGATGTTATAGAAAATATAGCTTATTTAAAGCGGAAAGGCGCTGCATCTTAACAGTTGCGCTATCCAAATTTCCACTCGCGTTTCATGATTCCTTCCTTCCTGAACAATTTGGTTCCATGTCTGTCGTGAAATCCTAGTAACGGGCAAAACTATACGAAGTTATAGACCGACTTTGATGAAATTCTCGGAGATTTGACGGATTGGCGTGTAGATGGTCCCCTATGAAAATCATCGCTAGGAACTAGTTGGTGCGCTTCATTCTACATAAAATGCAGAATATTATACTACATAATATTGTACACATTATGTACAATATGAAGACCACACGGAAAAAAGGGGGAATGTCCATTTTTCCTCTTTTCGAGATAATCACGATTTCAAGTTTGGGACTGAATGGTGGTTCATGAGGACCCATGAATACGACTAAATGATATTTCATTGTTAACTATTTTAATGTACTTACAATCTATGAACAATTCTTCATGATTTTTTGTGAAGATCTCAGGAAAAATACTTTTGCGCCAAAAAGATGCGCGCAATCGTGCGCAATTGACACTAACTTCATTTTTTTCAAATGGAACCCCCCTTTTTTTATTACAGATTCGGATTCTACATAAAATTTCGTGAAAAATTCATACCCGAATCGATCTGTTTTATTGCGCGCAACCTGGCTTTTTGAACGCTCTGTGCGTACAAGTTGTGCAACTCCACAATCGCGCAAAAATTAGGTTTTGGATAACCCTTAGTGTGGCACATGTTTTTTCATCAATTTTTGACGCTGAATCACAAGGAGACATCCGTTTTTCAATTTGACTGGGATGTTTCTAAATGGCAGCCGAAAATTCGGTTGTTTATAGTGAAAAATCGCTCTTTTTTTAGGACGTCCCACAGTAAGACTTGGGCGTCCTTATACGATCGATCTGGGGTAAAGCTGGACAACACTCAAGAGAAAAAAAAATAACCACACACTAATCCGTTTTAGACCATTCTGAATCCAAATCCGCAAAAAAAACCATAGGTGTATGTCTGTGTGTGTGTGTGTGACAAAATCTTGTGTCGTCTGCACAGGCCTTAGTTCTAAACCGATTTTTCTGGTTCTTTTTTTATTCGACGCGGAAAACTATCTAGTTGCGCACTACGTCGCCGGAATTTCGAATTTTGCTTTTTAAGGGGGGGAAAGGGGGGGGTTAATGCTTAAAAAACGTGCGTTTGCGGGCACAATCTTGTAAGCTCTGCCCAGGCCTCAATTTCCAACCGATTTGCGAGTTTCTTCTTTAATTTGACTCAAATAACTTCCGAGTTGTACATGATTTCACCAGAGTATCAAAATTCGCAAGGGGAGGGGGCGAGTGGGGGGATAATATTCACAAAATATCCGAATTTTCAATAATTCGGTTCCTTTACTGCTTACTAATTGTACCCAAGCTTCGAAATTGAGGAAAAATTCCCATTATACCTCCGGATTTTTATGAATTATTCTCTGTACCACCATGGAACTAATACCTAGTGGTGCCACCATGGTGCCAGGACACCATAAACCGCATATTTCGTGGGTGTTTTTGTGTTTCACCTTGAATACGGATGTAAAGAGGATAATATCATTATTACTCATAGTATGGGGTGGTTGACGTCAATTCACCGTCATTACTCAGTTGAACGCTGCAAATTATTATTATAATCATGATTGTGAAGTTGAAGGGTAATTATGTAGTAGGTACCTCGGGTTGGTAGATTTGAAAAAAAATAGTGACAATGGCAAAGCTGCGATCTATGCTGACAAGCGATCTATACAGGAAAATAATAAACCTTGGTGAAATAATCAAATAATCGTCAACCACCCCACACTATGAGTAATAATGATAGTATCCTCTCCCCTCACAAGTAATGACGCCTCAATATCAGAAAATCCAGATCTCCATCATTCCGATCCGTCATTCCATCATTACCAACCGTACCTATTACTGTCATTCTGATAAGGTATTGACATCATTATTGATCGTGTAGGGACCCTGAGCTCTCACAGGGACCTAACGGTTGGTCCTACTGAGCTCTGGGAGGTCTCATTCAATTTTAACAATTAATTACTACTTCAAATTGATGAAAAAACGATACCTTTATATCGACAGTTTTTGAGCTAGGGCGTTACCTATCAACATTTCTATCCTTATTTTTCAACCCTTAGAAGTGATTGACCAAAATCTTGTAGCACAACTAAACCAACTTGGCCCTACAAACCAAAATTCATCAAAATTTGTCCATGGGAACTAAGAAATTTGCCGTATACGGGTGAGGAACGGCAAAATTTTATTCCATTTCCGGATTTTAACAACAAATTTCGACGAGTGAGGGGGGGGGGGGTTAATATTTTTCTTAATCGATCCCAAAGGTTCATTAGTGAAAATAATAACCCAATTGTATAGATGATCTGAAGATTGTATAGATAATACTTAATCACAAAACATCAAGTACCTTGCTCTACCCTCATTGGGGACCATCTACACGCCAACCCGCACCATCCTTGAAAATTTCATCAAAATCTGACAATAACTTCGTATAGTTATGCCGGTTACAAGGATTTCATGACAGACACACAGACACGTAACCAAAATTGTTCAAGAAGTCCTAAATCTCGAGTGAACATTTTGCTTTAGGGAAACTTTTTACCAAGTTAGATGAAAATGTTTTCCTCTACCTTGGTAGACTCGGAAGCAAAATTAGCCAATATCCTGAAAATTCCGAATTCGGAAATACAGGAGCACAAGGTTTCACCGTCTACAGGGTGTTTCACGAAAAGGTTACACCCTCCTTCATTTCCGCAAAACACAGCGTAAAAAATTCCGACCAACGCAATTCTTCATGATTTTTTGTGAGGATCTCAGGAAAAATACTTTTGCGCAAAAAGGTTGCGCGCAATTGACACTAACTTCATTTTTTCAAATGGAACCCCCCCTTTTGGTTTATTATTTTCAATAATGAACCTTTGGAATCGACCAAGAAAAAAAAATTTTAACACCCCCTCAAAATTTGATGGTTTACGTTTTAAGGTACGTAGAATCCAAAAATCGAATAAAAATTTGGCCGTCCGTCCGCCGTCCGCCGTACGCGGCACTTTTGCCACTTAGCATTGACCGATTTTGATGAAATTTGGTATGTAGGCTCCATTTGGGGTCTAGTTGTGCCCCGAAGCTTTTGGTTGATGTAGGTCACTTCTAAGGGTTCCAAAATCAATTTTGAAATTTTGAAAACGCCCTAACTCAAAAAATTTTGATATAAAGGTATTGTTTTTCCTTCAATTTAAGATTCTATAGAATTTTTAGAATTTTTTGAGACCACCCGGAGCTCTGTAGGACAAACCGTTCGCTCCCTACGAAAATTTAAGGGTTTATATTGATTTATATATATATAAATCAAAACACGAGTGTGAATCGCAAAAGAGGCCTAATCTCCGTTCAAATTAGAGCTGACCAAAATGCAATCAATGGTTGGTGATTTTGATTTTTTTTTTTTCTTCATATTTTTTTTTCATTATCATTTTTTCTTCGGTGGTGGGGGGGGGGGGGTGAACTCGAATTCGCATGTTGGGTATCGTAGATCATGGATTTTCAAATGATCTTCAAATTTGAGGCTCCCACGCCGCTAGAAATGTTGTGGTGGATAATGGTGAGGGGGGGGGGTCACTATTTCTTGCCTAAAGTAATAAATAAATTACATCGAGTGAAACAGTTTTATCACTTAACAACTGGTTAAACTGATCTAATGCTTATCCAATGGGACGTCCCCTGGAATGCATGCAGTACTAAACAATATGTTTATTTTTAACTCCACCGTAGACGGCCCCAAGCCCGTGGTTCAAAGGAGGTGAGAAAATAAAAAATAAACATGATTTCGACCTCAAAACTGATGTTTTCGTGAAAGAAATGTTAATTTTTCCTCTTAAATCTTGGTTTTTCTCAAAACGGATGACACCCTGTGATTCAACGTTGAAAAATGATGAAAAAACATGTGCCACACTAAGGGTTCTCCAAAACCTAATTTTTGCGCAATTGTGGAGTTGCGCAACTTAGAGCAGTAAAACAAATCGATATGGGTATGAATTTCTTATGAAATTCAACGTAGAATCCGAATCTGTAATAAAAAAGGGGGGGTTCCATTTGAAAAAATGAAGTTAGTGTCAATTGCGCCCAACTTTTTTGCGCAAAAGTATTTTTCCTGAGATCCTCATAAAAAATCACGAAGAATTGCGTTGGTCGGAATTTTTTACGCTGTATTTTGCGGAAATGAAGGAGGGTGTAACCTTTTCGTGAAACACCCTGTACAGGGTGTCCTAGAAGTTATGGTCCACCCTCCGGCATTTCCGTATTTAATTACGTAATAAAATGGGCCCAACGCCATTTTTCATATTTTTTGTAAAGAATTCAGGAAAAATACTTTTGCGCAAAAAATTGCGCGCAATTGTGCGCAATTGACACTAACTTTGTTTTTTCAAATGGGAACCCCCATTTTTTATTGCAGATTCAGATTCTGCGTCAAATTTCATGAGAAATTCATACCTGAATCGACTTTTTTCATTGCGTGCAACTGGTACTTTTCGCGCGCAAAGTGACCAGGGTGCGCAAAAGTGAATTTTTATAACCCCAAGTGTGGCACATTATTTTTCATTATTTTTGACGCTGAATCACGTGGTGAGGTCCTTTCTTCGATTTCATCGTTATTTTTCCAAATTTATAAGGAAAAATAATGTTTTTGGACTCTATTTTCCCTCACCCTTTCGCAATACGGGCTGGGTAGGGACCTGGTTAGATTAAAAATAAATTCCTCACTTCTAAATTAAAAAAAAATATTGTAAAGTAGGTAGGTACTTACCTACTTTAATGTTTAAAAAAACAAAAATCAAAAAGTTACAAAATCTCCGAAAAAAAGTAGTAATAAAAAACTAAGATAGTAATTCATA
Organism: Apolygus lucorum; assembly: GCA_009739505.2. Lineage (NCBI taxonomy): Eukaryota > Metazoa > Arthropoda > Insecta > Hemiptera > Miridae > Apolygus > Apolygus lucorum. The sequence continues at coordinate 10,494,408 of CM019177.2, read as the reverse complement.
ATGAAATTAAAAAAGCTTATTAATTTTTTTTTTACATTAAAGTAGTAAAGTAGTACCCACCTACTTTCCAACCTTTTTTTGAATTTAGAAGAGAGGAATTTATTTTTAATCCTGCCATAGCCGGTCCCCAGCCCGTGTCGCGAAAGGGGGAGGGAAAATTAAGTCCAAAAACATTATTTTTCCTTCTAAATTTGGAAAAATAACAATGAAATCGAAGAAAGGACCTCACCACGTGATTCAGTGTCAAAAATAATGAAAAAAAATGTGCCACACTTGGGGTTAAAGAAAATTCACTTTTGCGCACCCTGGTCACTTTGCGCGCGAAAAATACCAGTTGCTCGCAATAAAAAAATTCGATTCGGGTATGAATTTCTCATGAAATTTGACGCAGAATCTGAATCTGCAATAAAAAATGGGGGTTCCCATTTGAAAAAACAAAGTTAGTGTCAATTGCGCACAATTGCGCGCAATTTTTTTGCGCGAAAGTATTTTTCCTGAATTTTTTACAAAAAAATATGAAAAATGGCGTTGGGCCCATTTTATTACCTACGTAATTAAATACGGAAATGCCGGAGGGTGGACCATAACTTCTGGGACACCCGGTATATTAGAAGAGCATCCAACCCTCGAGTTCTTATAGGGAGCGAACGGTCACAAATCTTCGGATTCTGGTTTATTTATATTGATTTAATCCGAGGTCATTACAGGATCTTCCAGCTCTTTATTTTACTCTAATCCTAGACCGGCAGTAATAATGTCATTATTTCCTTCATTACCGAAGGGAATATCCAACATATCAAATATCCTAAATAATATCCTAAATTTCCTACATTTTCATAAATTCAACGTAAAAACTCGATTATTTATTTTTATATAACATTCTTGCTTAACAATTCATTTTCAAACACATACAGTAAACGTAAACAAACTTATTCAAAATAATCTTTTTTGCAAAATAAACAAAATTGTTCAACATGAGTTAAATCAATACTAGTATTTTTTGACAGTCTAAGGAAATACTTTTTCCTAGGTTACTATGTAGGACATGTCTTGGAAATGTAGGACGTTTGGTAATCGAGGAACCATCCTGGAACTGTCCCCATTGACTGTAACTGGTGTATGAAGGGACATTGGTCAAGGGGGGTGGGCTGTATCGGCCGCAATCAAACGAAGGTGATCGAAGTGTAAAATGTGAGACATGTCCTGGAAATGTAGGACGTTTGGTAACAGAGGGACCATCCTGGAACTGTCCCCAGTGACTGTAACTGGTGTATGAAGGGACATTAGTCAGGAGGGGGAGGGGGGGGGGGCTGTATCGGCCGCAATCAAACGAAGGTGATCGAAGTGTAAAATTTGAGACATGTCCAGGAAATGTAGGACGTTTGGGAATCGAGGAACCATCCTGGAACTGTCCTCAGTGACTGTTACTGGTGTATGAAGGGGCATTGGTCAAGGGGGGGGGGGGGGCTGTATCGGCCGCAATCAAACGAAGGTGATCGAAGTGTAAAATGTGAGACATGTCCTGGAAATGTAGGACGTTTGGTGATCGAGGAACCATCCTGGAACTGTCCCCAGTGACTGTAACTGGTGTATGAAGGGACATTAGTCAGGAGGGGGAGGGGGGGCTGTATCGGCCGCAATCAAACGAAGGTGATCGAAGTGTAAAATTTGAGACATGTCCAGGAAATGTAGGACGTTTGGGAATCGAGGAACCATCCTGGAACTGTCCCCAGTGACTGTTACTGGTGTATGAAGGGGCATTGGTCAAGGGGGGGGGGGGGGCTGTATTGGCCGCAATCAAACGAAGGTGATCGAAGTGTAAAATGTGAGACATGTCCTGGAAATGTAGGACGTTTGGTGATCGAGGAACCATCCTGGAACTGTCCTCAGTGACTGTTACTGGTGTATGAAGGGGCATTGGTCAAGGGGGGGGGGGGGGCTGTATCGGCCGCAATCAAACGAAGGTGATCGAAGTGTAAAATGTGAGACTTGTCCTGGAAATGTAGGACGTTTGGTGATCGAGGAACCATCCTGGAACTGTCCTCTGTATTAGTTAGTGACTGTAACTGGTGTATGAAGGGACATTGGTCAAGGGGGGTGGGCTGTATCGGCCGCAATCAAACGGTAGTAACTGTACGGCGGGGGGTGGTGGTGGTGGGTGGACAAATGGGCGGATCAAGGTAAACAGAGGGGCGGAAGGCGGGCACGTGCCTCCTCGGAGGGCGGCTGGTGGGGGAGCCCCTTCATAAGCGCTCGAAGCCCCCTCCAGCGCTTCAAAACCGCCTTTGGTTTCTTCTGACAGACAGTTCCAGTATGACTACAGTGGGCACCATGTTCACGACGAGCTACGCGACCGCGAGCGACTACCGCGACTCCGGCAACGAGTCGTCCTCCCCCGGCTACCTCCCCGCCTTCTCCGACACCTACCAGCGCTACGTCCTCACGCCGAGTCCGGACTCGGAGCGCTGCGGGAGCCCCGCCTACGTCGACAACGACGACTCGGAAGAGGAGAAGAAGAAGAAAATCGTCTCCCCCGTCGTCATGAAGAAGCGGCGACTCGCCGCCAACGCCCGCGAGCGGCGGCGCATGCAAAACCTCAACAACGCCTTCGACCGCCTCCGCACGGTCCTCCCTTCCCTCGGCAACGACCGCCAACTCTCCAAGTACGAGACGCTCCAAATGGCTCAAACTTACATCAACGCCCTCTACGACCTTCTCCAATAATTCTACTTTTCATCAATCGAATTCGTCAAAATCAATCCAAAGGTACCAATTTTTATTCAACACTTTCAAAGTCTCTCAACAACACATTTGTGTCCTGAAATTTATCTAAACGCAAAGGAGTTTGTCACAGTCTTCCAATTGTGAATAGAAATAGCAACTCACCCCTAAACTCTTCCAAATATGGCCAAAAATAGGGGTGCACTTCATCCAACACGGCTGCTCGCCTTAGAATAGATCCCGCGGCGCCATCTCCTCGACGGCTTCAACCTCCCCGAGGCGACTCACCCCTCAACTCTTCCAAATATGAGCAAAAATAGGGGTGGACTTTATAGGACATTATTCCTACTTGCTGTAAGGACAGAAGCGGCGCCATCTCCTCGACGGCTCCAACCTCCCCGAGGCGACTCACCCCTCAACTCTTCCAAATATGAGCAAAAATAGGGGTGGACTTTATAGGACATTATTCCTACTTGCTGAAAGGACAGAAGCGGCGCCATCTCCTCGACGGCTCCAACCTCCCCGAGGCGACTCACCCCTCAACTCTTCCAAATATGAGCAAAAATAGGGGTGGACTTTATAGGACATTATTCCTACTTGCTGAAAGGACAGAAGCGGCGCCATCTCCTCGACGGCTCCAACCTCCCCGAGAAGACTCACCCCTAAACTCTTCCAAATATGAGCAAAAATAGGGGTGGACTTTTTACGACATTATTCCTACTTGCTGTAAGGACAGAAGCGGCGCCATCTCCTCGACGGCTCCAACCTCCCCGAGGCGACTCACCCCTAAACTCTTCCAAATATGAGCAAAAATAGGGGTGGACTTTATAGGACATTATTCCTACTTGCTGTAAGGACAGAAGCGGCGCCATCTCCTCGACGGCTCCCACCTCCCCGAGGCGACTCACCCCTAAACTCTTCCAAATATGAACAAAAATAGGGGTGCGCTCTGTTCATCAATTCCCCCTCAAACTGGTGAGTAAGAGACAACCTTCAATGTTTTCACAAATTATCTGTAAAATTTAAATTTTAGCAACAAATTGTATTGATTGTATTTGCAAGTAAGACTTTGTTTAATTTCTCGATGAAGGTATCAGATAGTTTCTAATTAACAGGCAATACGAACTATTTTTGCAGGGGCTGTATTTAGTTATGTTTTATACAATGTTTTATACAATGTGACCTGAGAAAACCAAAGCAGAACATCAGCATAAAATTGATTGATTTTTGTACAATTAGTAGAAAAATGTCAAATTTCAGGCTATACTCGAAAAATCGAAAATATTCCAATCATTTCCCTCGTTGGTCGCATCCCGACTTGGCAAAACACTGAATTTCTAGAATTTTCAATTTCAAACACCTTTCACTATGATTGACCTTCAAATTCCCACTTGTCCCAAAAAAAAAAAAAATGTTTTTTTCCGATTTTCCGCTGATTGGACTTTTCAGGTTGGGGGAGGGGGAGGGGGGGATAAACAGATATTTTGGGACCTGGGAAATAACATCTTCTTCCGAAGTCTAATTTCGACAGTTTTTAATAGATTTGCTACCTACCACAGGTGGAATAGGTGTCCCGTTTATCATAGCAGGTTCTAATAGAAACGGAGTTGAGTAGAACGTTGTCTATTTCAAGTTATACAGGGTGTCTACAAAACAGCTGTAAGGAATTCAAGGGGTCGATTCTTCAACTAATTTCCAACAAAAAGTGTCTCATAGAATTTTTTTTAAACGCCTCTTTAACCGAATTTTTTCACTTTTAAGTTTTTTTTTCGTGTTTTCGACCTTACACCATTAAAACCGTCATAACTCTCTTAAATTACACTCAAAAATTAATAGTAAGGATACCGTTGGAAAGAGCGTCAAATTTCCAATCTCCCTGATACCAAATAACAAATTTTCAGTTGAATTACACGAGGAATGAAGCAACCTAAAAAGTGAACTTAGTAAATTTTCGAAAAATTCCCGTTTTTCAACGCCTATGAATCTAAGTATTACCAGGTAAAGTTCTGTTGCCGGAAAGTCTAAAAACTGCGCCAGAACCTCAGCTTTCCAATGGTATAATCAAAACATACTCTACAACCGTATTTAGGGGAGAAATTCGTGTTTGAACGCGGAAAAACGTGCATTTTTTCAACGAAGTCGGCGCTCTGGCCTCCCGTTTCCGGAGGCCTCGCGGTCTACTGCGGCGCCGACCCACCCACTGCTGTCGTTCGACCCCTCAGATTGACTAGGCGGAGCGCCGATTCCGTTGAAAAAATGCACGTTTTTCCGCGTTCAAACCCAAATTCCTCCCCTAAATACGGTCGTAGAGTATGTTTTGATTATACCATTGGAAAGCTGAGGTTCTTGCGCAGTTTTTAGGCTTTCCAGCAACAGAACTTTACCTGGTAATATTTAGATTTATAGGCGTTGAAAAACGGGAATTTTTCAAAAATTTACTAAGTTCACTTTTTAGGTTGCTTCATTCCTCGTGTAATTCAACTGAAAATTTGTTATTTGGTATCAGGGAGATAGGAAATTTGACGCTCTTTCCAACGGTATCCTTATTTTTAATTTTTGAGTGTAATTTAAGAGAGTTATGACGGTTTTAATGGTGTAAGGTCGAAAAAACGAAAGAAAACTTAAAAGTGAAAAAAGTCGGTTAAAGAGGCGTTTTAAAAAAAAATCTACGAGACACTTTTTGTTGGAAATTAGTTGTAGAATCGACCCCTTGAATTCCTTACAGCTGTTTTGTAGACACCCTGTATAACTTGAAATAGACAACTTTCTACTCAACTCCGTTTTTATTAAAATGGTTTTCCACAATCTCATCGCGAGTGATTTTATTCGTATAGCAGGTTCTATCCAAATTTGGGAGGACGCACTCCAAAGTGAAGTATCCAAAAAGACACGATTGAAAAATATAAATTTTGGCCCTCCGTGGATACCTCAATATCTTGAGATTTCTGCAAGATTCAGAAAGAATTTTGGCGGAATAGTTATGATAAAGTATCTGAACAAATTCATGAAACCTTTCGATAGTAAAAGTGTAAATCAAGTCCGAAAATATAAATTTTTCAGGGTTCGAAAAATAAGAACTAGTTTCAGGGGGCTTCCCTCTGAGGTTAGCACGCTGGTGAATCCTATTTGCAAGACTTCGGTGCACAAATTTCGTATTTTTTACGGTATTTGTGACATACGATTTATGATTCAAACCTAGGTCGACTGACGAGGTTTTACAGTTTTACTATCGCGTTGCTGTCCCCCAGTTCATGTCTGATCTCATCACGATATTATCTCAAGAATGTTTTCCAGTTTTTTTACACAATATTTGAAGCATCGGTTTTGGCTTAAAAGTGATTTAAAAAAATGTTGCAGAAAGCTTAAGAATCGGACTTCTTAGAGATACACCTTAACTTTGCTAGAAAAATGCAGGTCAACCAATTTTTTTAAATTTTTTTTAAATTTTTTAAAAAATGTTGCAGAAAGCTTAAGAATCGGACTTCTGAGAGATACACCTTAACTTTGCTAGAAAAATGCAGGTCAACCAATTTTTTTTACTTTTTTTTTTTTTTTTACAAGTGCCAAATACAACAAGGGGGAAATGCTGTAAAAAAAAAACATTATGGCCTTAGGCCTTCGCAATCATCAATTTTACAGATGTAGTTTTAAAGATTAGAGCCAAGATACTGGTGCTCTTCTTGCATTACACCAGAACCTTCATCAAACTCGATAAATTCTAGAAATTATGTAGTTACAGTCGGGTGAGGGTAGGATTAAGAAGGCTGGTCCTCGTTTTATAGTTTACTCGAGTACTTTCGCCGGGTAGGCATCATCAGGAGCTTAACTGTCTAGTGGATGGGGGTTCACTTTTCCCTTGGTTATACATGGTAATAATCATTCGGCTGAATTTCCATTTGTCATAGGGGCTTGCGAATTTGCTGCTTAGGGGTGGGAAATTTGAGATTCTTCTCTTGGTTTGCCTCATTCTTCATTCCAAATTTTTTTGGTATTTTCCTTGTGCATTTTTTGCATGTTGTAGATGTAGTCATTCTTATATGGTGCAATTGGGTCTCTAGAGCTCTCTGCTTGGGAATTATTCATTGGCACTATGATTGAAAAACCAAGGAAGGGGTATTATTTAAAATAGCTAGTGGAAAAGTTAACCTTTTCGAACCCAATTGCACCATATAAGGATGACCACATCTACAACATGCAAAAAACGCTGCAAATTATTACACAATGGTTTATTATTTTTCTATAGATCACTCGTCTGCAAAGCTACCAACTATCCAACATAAAGAAAAACATCGATCGTATTTCGGTCAGCTATAATTTGAATGGAGATTAGGCCTCTTTTGCGATTCACACTCGTGTTTCTGATTTATCGTACGTCCAAACTTTAAATTCTCGTAGCGAGCGAACGGTTCGTCCTACAGACCTCCGCGTGGTCTCAAAAAATTCTAAAAATTCTATAGAATCTTAAATTGAAGAAAAAATAATACCTTCATATCGAAATTTTTTGAGTTAGGGCGTTTTCAAAATTTCAAAATTCAAATTTGAACCTTTAGAAGTGACCTACATCAACCAAAATCTTCGGGGCACAACTAGACCCCAAATGGAGCTTACATACCAAATTTCATCAAAATCGGTCAATGCTAAGTGGCAAAAGTGCCGCGGACGGCGGACGGCGTACGGCGTACGGCGGACGGCGTACGGCGGACGGCGTACGGCGGACGGCGTACGGCGGACGGCGGACGGACGGCCAAATTTTTGTTCGATTTTTTGATTCTACGTACCTTGAAACGTAAACCATCAAATTTTGAGGGGGTGTTAAAAAAAATTTTTTCTTGGTCGATTCCAAAGGTTCATTATTGAAAATAATAAACCAAAATGCACAAGGAAAATACCAAAAAATTTTGGAATGAAGAATAAGGCAAACCAAGAGAAGAATCTTAAATTTCCCACCCCTAAGCAGCAAATTCGCAAGCCCCTATGACAAATGGAAATTCAGCCGAATGATTATTACCATGTATAACCAAGGGAAAAGTGAACCCCCATCCACTAGACAGTTAAGCTCCTGATGATGCCTACCCGGCGAAAGTACTCGAGTAAACTATAAAACGAGGACCAGCCTTCTTGATCCTCCCCTCACCCAGCTGTAACTACAAAGTAATGGCTACCACTGTATGTAGAAATTATGTTGAAAAATCCATTCACGCCCAAGTTTACAAGAAATCAGGGTAATATGTCGAAATTTTTCTCCAGAGATATTTAAACCATCATAACAAGCCCATTCGAGAAGTTACCTTGCAAATGAACAAGAAATTAAAGTAATTTTAAGAATTTGAACCATTGAAACGTTTTGGGATTTGTTGATTGACGTGGGAAGACTGTTGTTGGTTTACAGCTACACTGCCTAGTTCAGGGTTAAGAAGTAAAACACCTTTATTTGTTAATTATTTTCATCACCCGTTCAACTGTGTACGTCCTGCGAGGTCAGTTGTGCTATAAAATTGTACCCTAGAGTCGAAAAAATTGTACCCTTGGCGAACATCGCTCATTCGTGCTGCAATTGCAATGTTTCCTCCTCAGATAGCTATAAATCTGTACATACGATTGTAAGTAACCATTACAAGTAAGTTTACGCGAATTTTTGTGCCTTTCGTTTACTACGTGAACCAAGTCAAAATAGCTCATACTTTTTGTATATTTACGTAGTTTTTAAGATATTTTCTGTGATATATTTCTAATAAGAGTTAGGCAGAAATGTTCGATCCTCACAAGATTATTGTAATAAATTATATTTTGAAGACTGACGAAACGTTTTATTTATTTAGATTTTATAACCTTTTCTGGCACTTTCGAAGTGAAACTTGGAACCAATACTGTCATCTTTTGAACATTATTACACGAAGGTTTATTATGGTTCTTATAGATCACTCGCCTGCAAAGAACACAACTGTCTCATTACCTGCCAACCATATTTTTGCTTCATTATCAAGTTCAATTTGAAGAAATAAAGAAGAAAAACGCTGCAAATTATTACACAATGGTTTATTATTTTTCTATATAGATCACTCTTCTACAAAATCACCAACCATCCAATATGAAAAAAAATAAAATTAAAAAAAAATAAAAAAAAAATTCCAAAAAAAATCCAAAAAAATATCCAAAAAAAAAAAAAATAAAAAAAAAATTTTAAAAAATCAAAATCACCAACCATTGATTGCATTTTGGTCAGCTCTAATTTGAACAGAGATTAGGCCTCTTTTGCGATTCACACTCGTGTTTTGATTTATATATACATATTTATTTCAATATAAACCCTTACATTTTCGTAGGGAGCGAACGGATTGTCCTACAGAGCTCCGCGTGGTCTCAAAAAATTCTAAAAATTCTATAGAATCTTAAATTGAAGGAAAAACAATACTTTTATATCAAAATTTTTTGAGTTAGGGCGTTTTCAAAATTTCAAAATTGATTTTGGAACCCTTAGAAGTGACCTACATCAACCAAAAGCTTCGGGGCACAACTAGACCCCAAATGGAGCCTACATACCAAATTTCATCAAAATCGGTCAATGCTAAGTGGCAAAAGTGCCGCGTACGGCGGACGGACGGGCAAATTTTTATTCGATTTTTGGATTCTACGTACCTTGAAACGTAAACCATCAAATTTTGAGGGGGTGTTAAAATTTTTTTTTCTTGGTCGATTCCAAAGGTTCATTATTGAAAATAATAAACCAAAATACCATACTATTTTAAATTTGTGAAAAAAAACTTTTTGTGAAAAACAAATTAGTTTTTGAGCTTTGGTGTTTTGAAAATTTCATTTTCCACTCTAAGAAGTGGCTGACATCCACCAAAAGCTTAGAGGCACAACTGGAGCTAGAGCCCATATGCCAAAATTAATCAAATCAGTCCGTGGTAACTAAGGAATGTTACATCAAAACGCAACAAATTTTAAGGGGGGTATTATTTGTTTCTTGGTCGATTCTAAAGGTTCATTATTGAAAATAATGAACCAGAATCGGAATAAAATGAGTTTTATTGGGTGGTCTACAAATTTGGCAATCAAGACAACGTAAAATGAAGACGTAACTAATCAATTTTCTAGCGGGCAGTTCAAACTGAATTTGACTGTTTTTGAACACAAAAGTTGACCAGAGTTGTAAAAAAGATTTTGTTACGGAAGTACAAAGTAGTAAAAGAAACGATTTTCTGGATTAGTTCGGCTGTGACAATTTGCTGGCCATAAAATTTATGGAATATTTACATTTAATGAGATACTCGTACTACCTACAAACGGGGCCGTAACGCATAAACAATTTAGACGCTGTGAAAGTTGAAAATATCTATAAATCCTGTAAATCTATAAATATAGGTCCAGGACACAACACAAATTACCATCTTTGTGGAAAATATGTAGAGTTTGACATTTATAAGATGGATTTCATTCAATTTTATGGTGAAGTCCTGCTATTGAAATTCATAGTGGGCCACCTAAAGCCTTGAACCGCTCTATTCGGGGAAATTTTTGAAAAATTGAACTCGGACTGTTTGTTTGAAGGTACCTATGGATTCGTACAAGGATATCCGAGCAAATCAAAGACATCGACAGACAGACCTGCACGAAACCAAAGTTGCCCAAATATTACCTTCCAGTTTTGCCCACTTTTGCGATTCTTCAAAACACCGAAATTGATTGAAGATTCCTCACGTGATGAATGGAAAATATTAGTTAAGCTGCCGCAGGAAATATTATTCTTCCAAGACAGACTGACAATAACGACTCACAGCCCGAACTTCATACTAGGGATGTCAGATTTTCCATGATGAAGTTTCAGATAACTATCTACCTACATCTTTCATATTGGCGTCTTTATCGTGACATAAATAGAAATTTACAAATAAATAAATACATTAATAAACTGTCAATGCTGCCGTCCTTAGCAAGAAGGGCGCATCTCCGATAATCAAGATTTTCAGTACAAGCACTTTTCGTTTTTTAAGTTTCGCGTCCAGTTAACTATACTTTTACCCCATTTTCGGGACATCGTACGGTAGGTCCAATCATTCTCCAACTTACTACGGCCTTTTTTTCATGGGAATTCACGTTATAATCAATTTAGAGGAGATACGCCCTTTTCGCTTAATAAATGAGGGTGATATTAGAGATATACGCCTTTTTTGTTAAGCATTCCAAGCACTTCAAGCGGTTTCCTGGCAGATTTTAGCCGGGGTTTTTAACATGATTCGTTAGTTGTTTCTACACTACTTTTTTTCTTAAGCAGATTACTAAATTTGATCATATGGAAAAGTTCGGTGACGAGCCTCCAGCCCAGTTTGTTTGGTGACTTATTATTAATAAGCGAGCACCCTACGAGATCCGGCTTTTCCGCTAAGCTTTTGGTTGCCAAGAACATATTTCGAATTTTTGCTAAGCAAAAAAGCCGTATCTAAGGAGATGCGGCTTTCTTGCTTAGTAGAGAGAGGTATTCGGCATGATATCCGCCTTTTAGGCTTAGGAAAAACGACATACGCCTAATCGCCTAAGGATTTCAAGAAATTTCAGAGAGATTTTTCACTAGCGTTTTTGCGTACCTTTTCGTATCCATAGGTACATGAATGAGGTATCACAAGGTGCAGAAGACTCCAAAGATTCTAGATATTCAAAAACCTGAAAATCGCCAAAATCCGAGATACGCCCTTCTTGCTAAGGACGGCAGAATGACACCCTACTAATTTTTCTTCATGAACCTGCCATAAATTTTATAAATGGTGGTAATTTAATGACGTCATAAATTACATAAGTCTGTTCTAATAAAAACAAACGGACGAATCATTGAATTAAACCGATGTATTTCGCTTTTCCATTGTGGTTGTGATGGTTATTGGTTGTAGTGGTATTTTTTTCAGAATGCACTTTTTTGCTATCCCTATTATTCACACAGCACATTATTGATACGACGAGGGATTGATGGCTACATGAAAATAACCCAGAAGTTCACAAGAACAAAATCCAAACGCTGCAAAATATTAAACAACGGTTTATAACCGTTTTGCTATATTCAATAATGAACCTTAGGAATCGATCAAGGAAAAAATTGTTTAACTCCAACTCAAAATTTGTTGGTTTACGTTTCAAGTTACGTAGAATCCGAAAATCGAATAACTCTCAGTTACCATGGACCGATTTTGATGAATTTTTGTACATGGGCTACATTTGGAGTTATTCATGCCCCGAAGCTTTTGGTTGATGTCACTTCAACGTATTGAAAAATAAAGGCTGAAATTTTCAAAACGCCCTAGCTCGAAAACAGTAAATATAAAAGTAGGTATTGATTTTTCATCAATTTAAAATTGTATTGAATTTTGGTTTATTATTTTCAATAATGAACCTTTGGAATCGACCAAGAAAAACAAATTTTAACACCCCCCTCAAAATTTGATGGTTTACGTTTCAAGGTACCTACGTAGAATCCAAAAATCGAATAAAAATTTGGCCGTACGCGGCACTTTTTAAGTTTTTAGCATTGACCGATTTTGATGAAATTTAGTATGTAGGCTCCATTTAGGGTCTAGTTGTGCCCCGAAGATTTTGGTTGATGTAGGTCACTTCTAAGGGTTCCAAAATCAATTTTGAAATTTTGAAAACGCCCTAACTCAAAAAATTTTGATGTAAAGGTATTGTTTTTCCTTCAATTTAAGATTCTATAGAATTTTTTTAGACCACCCGGAGCTCTGTAGGACAAACCGTTCGCTCACTACGAGAATTTAAAGTTTGGACGTACGATAAATCAGAAACTCGCGTGTGAATCACAAAAGAGGCCTAATCTCCGTTCAAATTAAAGCTGACCGAAATACGATCGATGTTTTTCTTCAAGTTGGATGGTTGGTGGCTTTGCAGATGAGTGATCTATATAGAAAAATAATAAACCATTGTGTAATAATTTGCAGCGTTTTTAGAATTGAAACCACTCGGACCACCGTTCGCTCCCTATGAAAACTTGAGGGTTGGAATTGCGATAAATCTGAAACACGAGTGTGAATCGCAAAAGAGGGCTAATCTCCGTTCAAATTTTAGCTGTTTTTATTCTGGGTAAGTGCAGTATACTGTTATTAGAATCATGTGGTATTATTGTTGTTTATGAAAGTCAAATAGGAAAATCTTGTAGTTATAATGGGATCGTTTTGTAAAAGTACGTGGTTCTCTCTGAAGACTACCTAGTTATTTTGCGACATATCTGTGTAGAATAAATCAGTTTGATATCCTTGACGTCCGTTGACATCAATATTGTAAATTAATGGAACTTTTCTACGACCAAAACGTTGGGGGCTACTCAGGAAGAACTGAATCTGAACGAGCCACTGGACGTAAAACAGACCGTTCCGTGAATGAAAATTTCAATCGAAGATCCGTTCGTGACGGTGCTATTAGTTACCCTACTTAGTCCTTATTACGGGTCTTTTATGTCTCAGCCTACTAATACAATTTAGTTTCAATCGCCCAGACAGGAAGTGCCGGAGGCTGTCGTCTGGAAAAAATGAGAGGGAGAGTGGGAATTATAATATCAGAGGCAGAGGAATTCCCAAGTTCTCAGGATATCACACGGGATAGGGAGGAGCGTCAAAGAATCAGACCTACTGGAACCTTCTTTTTGAAAAAAACGTTTGATATAAAAAGAACGACTAGGTATTGAAAACGAATCATAATTAAACTGCTACAAGAAAACAATAAATGCTATTTAATCAATCAAAACCATAAAGCGCGCATACATGTAAAGAGCAGGGTTTTGGAAGAAGAAGACTTTATTGACAAAACTTACTTATAGTTACTTATGATTATTTATAAAAACCGCTAATGAATTTCTCGACGGGCAAGAATTTGCCAATAATTTCCGTCACCTTAAAGCACAAAGGCGCTATGTCCATCCATCTTCCACATTTTTTATTTTCTTTTAATTTCAGTAAAACTCAAATTCAACAAAACTATTATTGACCTTCTTGACGATTAAAGCTTGAAAATTTATTGAGGAAATTAAAGAGTTTGGAGTATACAAGGTGTCCCATGTTAAGGACCGAAAAACTTCGGGAGTCGATTCTACAACTAATTTCAATAAGAAAGTGTCTCTTAGCAATTTTTCGTTAGACGCTTAATTTTCGAGTTATTTCAATTTTAAGATTTTTTTTCGTGTTTTCGACCTTAAGCCGTAAAAATGACCATTACTCGCTTAATTTACGAGCTATTCAAAATATAATTACACCTTTGGATAGGGCGTTAAATTTACCATCTTTCTAGTGGTTATACAAAAAAAATTGTAAGGTCGTGATGGGTGAAAAATCAACTTGTAAATTCATTTTTGTAAAATTGTCAAAATTTCCTACTTTTTCTTTTGATTGTTAAGGTTTTACTTTCACATGATTTTTCACGTACCTCTACATCAAAAACTGCGCAAAGATCTCAGCTTTCCAATGGTATAATTTTTTTTAAATTTTACTCCGCTGAATAGGGGTGCAAAATACGTTTGAATGCTAAAAAACGTGGTTGCGCTCATGGAAATCAAGGTTTTCTGGTTCGTTGGGCCTCGGGCAGGTTTGACGAATTAGGGGTGGAATTCTACGTCATTTTCATCGCTATTAGACTGATTTCATCACTGTTGGTATGTGAAAGCTCAGTATTAAATTTTGGTAGGTCCGAATCTTTTTTTTTTTTTTTTTAAATTTACTTGGTATTTATGCACGAATTGAATGTTCAACGTTCTCGATTGTATGAAAAAAGAGATGTCTCATGAAGAATAGCGTGTAGATGTGGGATAAAAATTAAAGATAAATAATGATATTTAAGAGAAAGTAAAAATGATATTCATGAACAAAAATAATCTTAATCTTAATCGAAGTACGTTATTGACTAATCATACATGAGATAATTATCCTCTACTCCGTCTTTGACTTCGTTTGTCATTCGTCCGGATACCTGTAAACACAAAGCAAAGTTTTTTACGGCCAAGTAGAAAATAGTTGAGGAATGAGCTGACAGGAGACGATGCACATTATGTACTGAAGAGGGAGGAGGTCACATTGAGCACTTACTCTGAATCGGTAATATGATGACCACTGCTTCAAATTTTGACATTCCTCAATTATTTTCTACTTGGCTGTAAAAAACTTTGCTTTGCGCAGTTTTTGATGTAGAGGTACGTGAAAAATCATGTGGAAGTAAAACCTTAACAATCAAAGGAAAAAGTAGGAAATTTTGTCAATTTTACAAAAATGACTTTACAAGTTGATTTTTCACTCATCACGACCTCACAAAATTTTTTGTATAACCACTAGAAAGATGGTAAATTTAACGCCCTATCCAACGGTGTAATTAGATTTTGAATTGCTTGTAAATTAAGCGAGTTATGGTCATTTTTTTGGCTTAAGGTCGAAAACACGAAAAAAATCTTTAAATTAAAATAACTCGGAAATTAAGCGTCTAACGAAAAATTGCTAAGAGACACTTTCTTACTAAAATTAGTTGTAAAATCGACTCCCGAAGTTTTTTGGTCCTTAACATGGGACACCCTGTATAGCCATTATTTTAGGAATTTTGCACTGGTGACGCACTTTTGCGTTTTTCTCAAAACTCCGTTTTTGGACATAGCCCCTTTGTGGTTTAAGGTATCGTTATGAACCATTTTGTTAAGCTTACGAAAATGCTGCAAATCATTTCACAAAAAAGTTTTTTATTTCTATACGAATCACTCGCTTGGAAAGAACACAACTTTACTAGATACCCAGCCGAGGATACCTACTACCTACCCACTTCACAATCAAGTTTATTTGGAAGAAATAAACGCTTCACACTCAATTCGAAGAAATAAAGAGTTGTGGGTGTCTTCAGTAGGAAATTTGATTACTGATTGCTGAGGACACAAAACTGAGTACAACTCGGAGAAACGAACAACAATCGCATTTTGGTCAGCTAAAATTTCAACGGAGATTAGGCCTCTTTTGCGATTCACACTTGTGTTTCTGATTTATCGTTAGTTCAACCCTTAAGTACTTACGGGAAGTGAACGGATGGTCCTACTGAGCTCTGGGTGGTCTCGATTCTAAAAACGCTGCAAATTATTACACAATGGTTTATTATTTTTTATTTTTCTATATAGATCACTCGTCTGCAAAGCCACCAACCATCCAACATGAAGAAAAACATCGACCGCATTTCGGTCAGCTTTAATTTGAACGGAGATTAGGCCTCTTTTGCGATTCACACTCGTGTTTCTGATTTATCGTACGTCCAAACTTTCAATTCTCGTAGTGAGCGAACGGTTTGTCCTACAGAGCTCCGGGTGGTCTCAAAAAATTCTGAAAATTCTATAGAATCTTGAATTGAAGGAAAAACAATACCTTTATATCAAAATTTTTTGAGTTAGGGCGTTTTCAAAATTTCAAAATTGATTTTGGAACCCTTAGAAGTGACCTATCTCAACCAAAATCTTCGGGGCACAACTAGACCCCAGAAGGAGCCTACATACCAAATTTCATCAAAATCGGTCAATGCTAAGTGGGAAAAGTGCCGCGCACGGCGTACGGACGGCCAAATTTTTATTCGATTTTTGGATTCTACGTACCTTGAAACGTAAACCATCAAAATTTGAGGGGGTGTTGACATTTTTTTTTCTTGGTCGATTCCAAAGGTTCATTATTGAAAATAATAAACCATAATTCAATACTATTTTAAATTGGTGAAAAAACAATATCTTTGTATCGAGAGGGCACTTTTGAAAATTTCAACCTTCATTTTCACCGCTTACAAGTGACTCAAATCAAATCAAATCGTTTTTTATTGTCGAAACCAGCCAGTGTGGTATTACAATCGTCAAAAATAGATCGTCTTTAGACTAACATACTAATTTTTTATCAAAACAGTCAAGTACCTACCTACCAACAATAATATAAAACAACAATAACAAAAAAAAACCACAAACGGAACATGTGATCAAAACAGTAACAATAGTGGCATTTTGAATAAATAAGAATGGCCACAGTCAAAGTCAAATAATTATCACAGTCGGTTTCGAATCACAGCAACATAAATAATGAGTAGGTATGAAGGCACAATTAAGACAATAACGACAAAACATATACTACAAATAGGGGCAAGCAAAGAGTACTATGAATATTCCTCTGCTGCTTGACAATTTTATAACTAGGTACCACAAAAATCCAATAAAATAACAGTTGAATAAACTGACTGGGAACTTGACTGGGATCAACCAGCTCAAAGCTTCGCGACACAACTAAACTCCAAATGGATACCAAATTTAATCAAAATCGGTCCATGGTAACTAAGGCCCATAAAAGTGCTAAGTACGGCCTACGGATAGATTTTTTGGTTTATTATTTTCAATAATAAACCTTTGGAATCGAGCAAGAAAAAAAAATTTTTAACCCCCCCTCAAAATTTGATGTTTTACGTTTCAAGGTACGTAGAATACGAAAATCGAATAAAAAAATTTCCGTCCGTCCGCCGTCCGTGGCACTTTTTTTTAGCAACACTGGACCGATTTAGTTCAAATTTGGTATATGGGCTCCATTTGGGGTCTAGTTGTGCCGCGAAGCTTTTGGTTGATGTAGGTCACTTCTAAGGGGTGAAAATTAAGGGTTGAAATTTTCAAGAGTGCCCTAGTTCGAAAACTCTCGAAATAAAGGTATCGTTTTTTCACCAATTTTAAATAGTATTGAATTTTTAAAAATTTTTGAGACCACCCGGAGCTCTGTAGGACAAACCGTTCGGTCCCTACGAGTACTTGAAGGTATTCCTTCGATAAAACAGAATCATGAGTGTGAATCGCAAAAGAGGTCTAATCTCCATTCAAATTTTATCGTACTAAAATGCGATCGCTGTTCATTTCTTCGATTTGTATACAGTTTTGCCTTCTGCGTAACCAGTAAACAAATTTCCTTATGAAGCTTTCTATTTTTCCAATCGAGTGTGAAGCGTTTAGTTCTTTCTAATAAACTTGATTGTGAAGGTGTGAAGCCAGTATGGTGTGGTAGGTAGTACCTAGCTGGTAGGTAAAAAAAATGTTGGTGGGTAAAAAACGCTGCAAATCATTGCTCAAAGGCTTCTTCACTCTTCAGATCACTGATCAGCTGAGTGAGCTCCGAAGCCATTTTTACTCCTATTGAATGGAAGTGCTCTTCCAGGCGTCTCCAGCATTCGAGAAGATCTTCTTCACTCATCAGATCAGTGATCAGCTGAGTGAGCTCCAAAACCATTTTTACTCCTATTGAATGGAAGTGCTCTTCCAGGCGTTTCCAGCATTCGAGGAGATCTTCTTCACTCTTCAGATCACTGATCAGCTGAGTGAGCTCCGAAGCCATTTTCAATCCTATTGAACGCAGGAAGCTGAAATTTGAGAGGGAAGGTCAAGGGAGAATACAGATGGTGGTAGGTGCTATTGATGGAGAACCAGTGATCTATACAGAAGGGTGATCTATACAGAAAATAATAAACCTTTGAGCAATGATTTGCAGCGTTTTTTCATTTGATTTTTTTTTAAATTCGACTTTTGGATTCTACATACTTTGAAAATTTCAAAGTATGTAGAATCCAAAATTACATTTAATGTAAACCATCAAATTTTGAGGGGGGGGGGGTATTTCTTCTTGTTCGATTCCAATGATTCATTATTGAAAATATTATTATTATTATTATTATTATTATTATTATTATTGAAAATAATAAGTAAAAACAGGAAATTCTTTACGTTCTTATCTTATGTACCTACTCATACACAACTGTAGACCTCTACCAAATAAAATCGATTCTTCGGGATCAAACAAGATGACGCATACTCGGAAGCAAAAATGATCCATGCTGGAGTTCCGCAAGGAAGCGTACTTGGACCCCTCCTGCACGACCTCTACTAGTGAACATGAGGGAATCACTCTGGCATCATTCTTTTGCAGATGATGCGATCCTTGCTGTAGGTGAAGACAATCTTCAAAACTTGAAAGATTCATCGACAACGTCCATGACTGGACGATCAAATGGAGAACCAAGATGAAGGATGCCAAATCATCCTCGCCCGTTTCTGGCAATGTGTCCAGTGGTGAAGAAATCCGGGCGCACTTCTTTGAACGATGGCGGCTCACTACAATTTAATTGGAAATCCTGGATAGTGGAAACTGATTTGGACTCGAAAAGTAAGGATCATTTGCAGACAGACAGATGGTTTCAACATTACAACGGATGAGTGATGGTTATCGAAATATTTTAAATTGTTGTATTTCCTCAAAAATGTGATTTTTCTAGGATGGTTACCTTAGTATTCACTCCAATTAATTTACAAATTCTTTGTTTTGTTTCTCGTATCATAAATTCCCTACAAAACAATTATGTCCTCTTTGTTATGCCCTGAAAACTTGAGATATACGGAAGGGATGAGTCTCAGCTCTCTCGATGGATGAAAATTAGAATCTCCGTTATATTATACCTACCTGGGGATGACAATATCCGGAGCTGAGATGAATCTCATCCTGTCTCGAGTCTACCTGACTGGGCCCGTCAATTTAGTCACACCCTGAGATGAGTCCTGACTCCTCCTCCTCGCTTTTGATCAAACGGAAGTGACTGGGAAACATGCGATGGAGGGACCGAGAAGGATCCATGGCCGATACCGAAGGCTTGTTCCTAAAAATATCTTCTCTTAATAGTGTGTATTTATCGTTGGTTTGGTAAAACATTGTGCAAAAAGTTAGTGGAGGACACAGAAATCATAGAATTGTCTGTCCTCTTGATACAGTGTACGTTTAAGCCAAGAATTATAATGAGTTTAAGAACTGTACGTATTCTAGCATCGGATAATCTATACAACCGGGTTGTGGATACGAGGAATCTATGTGGCACACCCACTTGGCAGACATTTTTTCTTTTATTCCACTCCACGTGCAAAGGTGGTTTCAAATAAAAATATTTTGAAGAGATCGTGAGCGGTTTTCAATTTTTGAAACTTTGAATCTATGAATCCATTCATCTTCAAACAAGGTTTTAAGGCCCACGATGTATCTTCCTTGTGGCGCAAGACAGGCAATATTGACTCATTTCTGCCACACATCTGCCGACAGGCACGTGATCACACAACCGGACTAGCGACGAGGCTACTAGGCTTGCAGAACCACCCAAATGACCCCAATTTTCTGTGATCTACCGCAGCCTAACTAGAAGGAAGGCCACCAGACCGGACCAATAATAAGTATCGGAAACGAGTCGGTTCCTTTCTGCCCTACATTTTTATTACCTGTGAGATGAGATGGGCCATTCGAAGTTCTAACAGTGAAATTCTCGCCTCAATTGGGAACACCCTGTTATTCCGATACCGCATGACGCGTTTCAGTAAACCAACAGGACCTCACAGGAGTCGTAAATGGAAATTGAGTCATTAGCTGAATGGTTCTTGTCTACTCTGATGCCTTCCTACCTACCGCATTTTAGTCGCCATTCTACTCCTTATTGGCCACAAGTGTCTTCAATAGGAGAGTCAAGACAGAATTTTTAGGTGTGTATTGACATGAATAACTCGTATGGGGAGAATCGATCCTAAATCATCATGTGAGAGCGATCATAAAGTGTAGGATCAAGGGAGTGAGAGTTTGGAAGACAAAGCTGAAAAAGCGATACCCCAAATTTCATTCATGGGACAGACCCCAACGTTCCTCCATAGGCTAGACACCAACTTTCTCTCCAATATTCTAAACCCCAACTTTCCTTCATGGGATAGACCCCAACTTTCCTTTATGGGACAGACCCCAACTTTCCTTCATGGGATAGACCCCAATTTTCCTTCATGGGATAGACCCCAACTTTCCTTCATGGGATAGACCCCAATTTTCCTTCATGGGATAGACCCCAACTTTCCTTCATGGGATAGATCCCAATTTTCCTTCATGGGATAGACCCCAACTTTCCTTCATGGGATAGACCCCAATTTTCCTTCATGGGATAGACCCCAACTTTCCTTCATGGGATAGACCCCAATTTTCCTTCATGGGATAGACCCCCAATTTTCCTTCATGGGATAGACCCCCAACTTTCCTTCATGGGATAGACCCCAACTTTCCTTCATGGGATAGACTCTAATTTTCCTTCATGGGATAGACCCCAACTTTCCTTCATGGGATAGACCCCAACTTTCCTTCATGGGATAGACCCCAATTTTCCTTCATGGGATAGACCCCAACTTTCCTTCATGGGATAGACCCCAACTTTCCTTCATGGGATAGACCCCAACTTTCCTTCATGGGATAGACCCCAACTTTCCTTCATGGGATAGACCCCAACTTTCCTTCATGGGATAGACCCCAATTTTCCTTCATGGGATAGACCCCAACTTTCCTTCATGGGATAGACCCCAACTTTCCTTCATGGGATAGACCCCAACTTTCCTTCATGGGATAGACCCCAACTTTCCTTCATAGGATAAACCTTAACTTTCCTTCGTAGGACAGACCCGAACGTTCCTCCATAGGCTAGACCCCAACTTTCCTTCAAGGGATAGACCCCCAACTTTCCTTCATTGGACAGACCCCAACGTTCCTCCATAGGCTAGACCCCAACTTTCCTTCATGGGATAGACCCCAACTTTCCTTCATGGGATAGACCCCCAACTTTCCTTCATGGGATAGACCAGGACTTTCTCCTCTATGGACTAGACCGCCACCTTCCTCCGTGAGCTACACGCCATTTCATCATTTAATACGTAGTCAAAGTGCTACAGATCTACATTTGGTATCAAGATGTGGAATTCCAATTTCAAACCCATTTGACTTATGCAGCCCAATACTGTATGGGTCATTTTCCCAGAAAGGGCCAATCGTTGTCCAGAGAAGATTCCAAATGACCATTTATGATTTAGGGGTTTAAAAAAAAATCTCCATAAACTATCAACTTTGTTCTACTTTGGGCAATCAATAAAATATGCAGTTATTCACGCTAAAATATAGAAATTAAAGTTTGAACTGCTAAATGTCCAGTAATCTGCCATGTCCGGACCCCTAGGTAGTCAACTTTGCTTGAACACTGTGACTCACCTATGAAAGCAGCGGCCTGAATTTGTAGTGATTCTTTATTGCATTTACCTAGACATGAAAAAAATGGGTTTGCAGATTTTTTCAGAAGCAAATAAAGCGAGCAGGAGGATAAAATGTGCTTGTCTGGAGGTTTCTGTTTTTAATCTGCCTTTTTTGTGTTTTCGTATTTTGGCGGCTTTTTATCGTTTCCCGCGGTTTTACTATTACTGTAAGAGGTGAGTTTAGTCGTTAGGTTATCAAAGAAAGCGGCAGGAATCGTATTTCTTCTATGTGGAGGCGTGCACAGGTGGTTTCAGTTGCAGAAACGTGGTGTCACAGTCACTGTCTGTCTTTAATCTGCCCTCTGTAAAACGGTAAGGAATCGATATTATTTTTTGTTTTTGGTCTCCAGTTCTTGTTTCTACCTAGCTGGTTCCAGCGGTATGGTTACACTTCAGCAGAGCAGCACTAGAATGCGGGAAAAGCTGAAAAACCTGAGTGCCACCCAGGAACTTGTGTCTTTCATCTGCCTTTTTCAAAAGACAAAAAAAGACTTTTTTCAAGTTGTTAACAATTTAATTTGAATTTTCCGTTGCGATTTAAAAACTTTACATTTTTCGATCTCAAAACTGTATTCAGCAACCGTAAAAATCCCCTGGTACCAAGTTTTGGCTCGAAAAACCGATAAATCGTGATTACTTCGTTACTTTAGGAGGTTTCTAGGTTGCTATCAGAAAAACCGTGTTCCACGTTGGTTTAACCCTTTTCTACACCTGCGTCCCGCCCTGGTTCAATTTTTGGAATAACTCCCAGTTCTCGCTCCTCATGGAGATGGGGTTCCGAGTATTTTCCTTTACGCGGAAACCACGCCAATAGGTTTCTTTCGGTAGGTTATCTTCTTTAATTTTTAATTCATTAATTAAGCGTCCCACTGTGTGTTCTTTCGTCGAAATTCAGTCAGTATGGTGTGAGGTTAATCCCTGATTTTTGGCAGAACTTGAGTCGGACTTTAAGTTTTTTGATATCTTGGGATACCGATTTCCCTTTCTAGGAAAATGCCCCGTATAGGGTGAGCTCATGAGCAAATTTTCGAGATGGAAGTATCTACTGTACAGTATAACCATAAGAGCGAATTCCGAGATGGAGGTTCCTACTGTGCAGTATAACCATAAGAGCGAATTTTGAGATGGAGGTACCTACAGTGCAGCATAACCATAAGAGCGAATTTCGAGATGGAGGTATGTACTGTGCAGTATAAGCTTACAAGCAAAGTAGGAAAAAAAAAAACACGGGACCAAAATCGTTCAAAAAGCGGAGGATTTATTGTTTTTAGGACGTCCCACAGTGAGACTTGGGTGTCCTTATGCGATCGATCTGAGATAAAGTTGGACGACACTCAACAGAAAAAAAAAATATATATAATAAACCATTGTGTAATAATTTGCAGCGTTTTTTCGCTTACCAACTGGTATTAATTGACATAATGCTAAGGGACGTCCCCTGGAATGCATGCATTACTAAACAATATGTTTTGATACTGATCTTTGTTTGCCAGTGGAGAGTCCCTCCAGACAAATCTGTGGAGGAGATACCGCGGCAGTAAGACGATTCTCCGGCTCAACTGACAGCCTAAATACTCTCGTCCGTCCACGACCCAGCCATTTTCTGTAACTCATCCTCACAAACACAATTCGGATCTCTGACACGCCTTGATCACGGATCCCAAGGTTGAGGGCTCCACACCTACCTGACCGAAATTTCTCAAAAATCATCCCCCACACACGACTCGTCTAGCAATTAAAAGGGACTTTCTGCAACGGCCACGCGCCTTTCAGAACGTGGAAATTGTCGATATCATCCTGCCCTTTTCGAAGAAGAAAAAAACTGTTCCAAAGCGTTAAATGTGGGGTGTCTCCGGTGACAAGCTTCAATTACAATATCGCTTTTTGAAACTAGCCTTCTTCTATTAATAGAGGTATTTTTTCAAATAAAAAAATAGTTGCTCGGAATTTCAACCTCAACGTCTAGAAATTAGGACGTCTAAAGTATACTTAGTTATGCTTAGGTTGATGTGCTTCATTCAGAAAAACGCTGCAAATTATTACACAATGGTTTAATATTTTTCTACATAGATCACTCGTCTACAAAATCACCAACCATCCAATATGAAGGAAAAAAAAAAAAATAAAATAAAAACAAAAAAAATTCAAAAAAAAAAAAATCAAAATCACCAACCATCGATCACATTTCGGTCAGCTCTAATTTGAACGGAGATTAGGCCTCTTTTGCGATTCACACTCGTGTTTTGATTTATATACATATATTTCAATATAAACCCTTAAATTCTCGTAGTGAGCGAACGGTTTGTCCTACAGAGCTCCGTGTGGTCTCAAAAAATTCAGAAAATTCGATAGAATCTTAAATTGAAGGAAAAACAATACCTTTATATCAAAATTTTTTGAGTTTGGGCGTTTTCAAAATTTCAAAATTGATTTTGGAACCCTTAGAAGTGACCTACATCAACCAAAATCTTCGGGGCACAACTAGACCCCAAATGGAGCCTACATACCAAATTTCATCAAAATCGGTCAATGCTGAGTGGCAAAAGTGCCGCGTACGGCGTACGGCGGACGGACGGCCAAATTTTTATTCGATTTTTGGATTCTACGTACCTACCTTGAAACGCAAACTATCAAATTTTGAGGGGGTGTTAAAATTTTTTTTTTCTTGGTCGATTCCAAAGGTTCATTATTGAAAATAATAAACCAAAATATGCCAAGTCACCCAAGTTACTGCCCACCCGGGAAGTACAGCTTCGTATCCTCACACATTGAATAACGTGGACATATAGTCAGTATTAGCTGTAGTCGCTACCCCCCCAAAATCAAAATAAGCGTTGCGTTTCAGAGCAATTTGAACAATAATTTTATTCCGAGTCTGTCCGTTTGTCCGTGCAAATTCCTCCACTCAGGCGTAACTGTACCTTCGACACTACTGTTTGATTTGGATGCCAATTCATAAATTTTTCAGGGCAAGTGCTCACTGGACTATCTACTACCAATTCCTCACACTTAATACCTACTCTTTGTAACGAAAAGTGGAACATCCAAATACAAGAAATTCACGTAAAAAATGACGTATTCGTAAATTTAGTGTTAATTTCAACATAAAGTCAAAAATGATCCAATCGATGAAGAATTAGGTCTTCATCCGATCTGAAAACGAGATAATGGTTCAATTTGAACCATAAGGCCCTCAGTGTTGTCTGAAACTGCTTTGTTACGTTAAGTCGTAACAAAGTAATTTGTTGGAAAATGGACCTAGATAGATTATGTACAAATTAAAGCTTAAAAAAGCATTTTTTTGAAGGAGAAAGAAAGAAAAAGATTTATTGAACATTTACTGAAGCTTAAATAAGCATCATTATTTACTTCAATAGTTTTGCTGTTAAATTCCGCATAATTTAATTATTTTTCCCCCTTAAAAAACATTTTTCTACTATATAGTAAAAAAATGTATGTAGGTATATCTATACATACATACTCTATACTAATAATGTATGTATATCTCTATACTATACATACTCTATATTCTATACTATATATTTATATACTTTATAGTCGATTTATAGCTTTATTACTGTGAAGGAAATAATAATAATTTTAAAACAGTAGTTATTGTTGTCTCGAAATTCTAATAAATGGGGGGTGCGCCTTGATTTTTTTTAGATTTTTAATCGAAAGTAGACTACATCCTGAGAAATTTGGCACCAACCGCGACCTTCTAGCGTGAGTAGATCTGTTTCTATGATTTTTCAAAGTTTCGACCGTTTATGACGTCACGCGCCCCTCTCGCCTGGGCGGGACCCCCCAGCCCACTGTGACGTCATAAACGGTCGAAACTTTAAAAATTCATAGGAAAAGATTTACACACGCTAGAAGGTCGCGGTTGGTACCAAAATTCTCAGAATGAGGTCTAGCTTAGATTAAAAATAACAATAAACAGTTTTTCCTACCCAGGCGCACACCCTATTGTATTACTAATTTTTTCTTGTGTCTTTCATTGTTTGGCACTATTATTTTTAAATAATTAATAGTGAACAACCAATTCAGTGGTTTGATGGTCAAAAACACCAAAATAAATGGGAATAGTGACTTTAGAATAGGATTCCCTCATTTTGTGGGTTAGATTTTCCGAAATCATTCGCCAGTAAAAGGTTCGGAGATTCTTTTAAAGCCTGCGTAGAAACTAATGAAGTAGACATGTTTCGTAGCTATTATGGATACGTGCAACATTGAGGCCGAATTCACGATAAATCACTCATATTTGGGAGTGCCAAGAGAATTACTTCGATGTACAGAAGATTTGCTCAGCGTTTTGCAGAACAATTTGTAGTTGTAGAACGTTTTGCAGGAGAGAAACAGCTTCACTTTGATCTCGATTCAAAGACGGAGAGAAAAATAGGAGCAACCCAAATTAAGAGAGACCTGTCGCCAGGCCATCCGGCTACCCTGTCTGTCTTCCTTCGCCGAAACGGTTTGTCAACTGTTGGTCTACTGGGGCCAGTTTTAGCGCCGTTGGAAATGGGCTGTTGTAGTACAGAAGACCATAAACCAGATAAAAGTCCCATCCAGCCACCTTCCGAGATAAGCGATCCGGCGCGAGCCACTTCCAGAACGATCTGATACTTTTTGCTTCCTCATTATTTGGTTTCTGGGATGAAGAAGAAACGAAGACTGGTTTATTTACGAGGTAAGTAAATAAAGCCAAGGGTTCGACATTTTTTTAAAGAGAAGTCAATACTTTCTCGAACTGCTTGTTACAGAGGTACCACCTATTTACCTTCTAAACTACTCAACAAAATTATTTCGATTTTTGGTTCCGAGTCTACCAAGGTAAAACTAATCCTTCGCAGTTTTACATATGTTCTGAACAATTTTGGTTCCGTGTCTGTCGGTCGTGTTATCATTTTAACGGTCTTTCTCGTCCTGTTGTCGTACCTACCTTATCCTGATTATCTTCTTTATTTAACATAGGTAACTAAATCACTATAAAATCACGATTTAAATTACACAAAGGTTTATTATTTTTCTATATAGATCACTCGTCTGCAAAGAACACGGCTTTGCCATTGTTACCACCAACCAACATGAAGCAAAACATCGATCGCATTTCGGTCAGCTAAAATTTGAACGGGGATTAGGCCTATTTTGTGATTCACACTCGTGTTTATGATTTATCGTAAGTCCAACCCTTAATTTCTCGTAGGGAACGCACGATTAGTCCTACAGGGCTCCGCGTAGTCTCTAAAAATTCAATCTTAAATTGAAGAAAAAACAATTTCTTTATATCACAATTTTTTGAGCTAGGGCGTTTTCATATTTCAACCCTTATTTTTCAACCCTTAGAAGTGACCTACATCAACCAAAAGCTTCGGGGCACAACTAGACCCCAAATGGAGCCCTTATACCACATTTCATCAAAATCGGTCAATGCTAAGTGGGGAAAGTGCCGCGTACGGCGGACGGACGGCCAAATTTTTATTCGATTTTTGGATTCTACGTACCTTGAAATGTAAACCAACAAATTTTGAGGGGGGGGGGGGGTTAAAAAATTTGTTTCTTCCTTTTTTTCTTTCTTTTGATTCCACGACACGAGAGACTCCATGAAATTTTAGAAATGACAATTTTAACTAATTCTATACTGATGACAAAAGAAGCTTGAGGATGTTGCTTTTAGTGAATTGGAAGTATCCTGCCCTGATTATGAACCTGCTAGACCTACATTCCTTTGTCCAGATAATCCCGAGAACCATATTTAACGGAAACCTGCATCCTCTGTCAACTCTTTCTTTGGGAAAGTACACTGTTTGTTGTTCTGCGGTTGAATAGCAGGTACTGGGAGGCACAAACTCACTTGTGTCTTCGAGTTTACAGTCTACTAAACATGTCACGAAGG
Organism: Apolygus lucorum; assembly: GCA_009739505.2. NCBI lineage: Eukaryota > Metazoa > Arthropoda > Insecta > Hemiptera > Miridae > Apolygus > Apolygus lucorum. The sequence continues at coordinate 10,466,683 of CM019177.2, read as the reverse complement.
AGGCTGTCAAAGGAGGGCTGGTGTTCAATTGTCCGTGGACAGCCAGGGTGACCTAGAGTCGACCACAGATAGAGGAAGGACGAGTTGGCTATTCAGAACGTGACATTCGATTTTAGAACCTGAGTTTAGCGAAAAGGCCATAATTATGAAGACTGGAAAAAATGAACTAGACAAACTAGGGTTTATTGCTTCCATATACTAAAATATCTGGGTACCAAACTGCAGTGCTTACAAACTTCACGGTCCAATTTTATTTTCATTTTCAAAAAGTTTAAAGTAGGTAATTGTTTGCAGTATTTTCTTTTTTCCGAATGGTCATACTTCTGACAAACCTGAAGGATATTAATCACCGTTGTCAAATCTTTTCTGGACTGGAGTCTCCGTGGATTTTGAAGGCGCGAGCGCACCAGGGCTTTCGTGACGGTTTGTGTTAGCAGAAGCAGTCTAAAGCAGAGAAATGTTGGCAGCAAAGCCCGTAATAGATTAGAATGGAAAACTCTTATTAGTTCCATCATCCTACCCGGAGAGACAGGAAATACTAAAAAAAACTAAGGCAGGAAAGTAAGTCAGCCAAGTGGGTGTGACACATAGCTTCCTGTTATCCATAACATGATCATATCATCATAAAGACAATCCCCATAAAGAAGTTATGCTTGCTATAAGGCTTTCACACTTTTGATTGAGCACTTTTACTGTTTGATTGAGCTCTCACGTAAATCTCCACTTCTACAGTATCAATCGTAATTACTGTTCTTAATAGGAAATACTTTTATGATCCCCCAACAATAAAGTCAAAGCGTCAAAGCCACCATGGAACTAATAGTGGTGGCACCATGGTGCCAGGACTCCAGAAACCACTCATTTCGTGGGTTTTGTTTGTTTCACCTTGAATACAGATGTGAACTAATAGGACTATCTAAACAGATGAAAGTTCAACGTTACAACGCATAACCGCTTTGGTGCCAGACTGGCACCATTGTCGGTAGGGGGGGGGGGGGGTGCGGACTCGAATTCGTATCGTAGATCATGGATTTAAAATGCTCTTCAAATTCGTGGCTCCCATGCCGCTAGAAATGTTATGGTGGATAAGGGAGATGGAGGGGGGGGGTCACTATTTCTTGCCTAAAATACTTACCTACTAAATTACATCGAGTGAAACAGTTTTTTCGCTTACCAACTGGTTTACTTTGATCTACCGCTTATCCAATGGGACGTCCCCTGGAATGCATGCATTACTAAACAATATGTTTATTAAGATGGTCCCTTATATAATTTATCGACGCCGGGTTGACAACAGTCTCCGCTCATGGCTAAAGTATAACTCTTAGAACAGCCATAATTTCTACATATTCCATCCTACATTGCCGCGTAAATTCGTTGTTCATCAACATGATTGGTAGCCTCTGCGCGTGCGCCAAGATGAAACCCAAAATAATCATAACATTCGATATCGATGGGTTTTTCCAGAAAATGTATGACTGGGACTCTGGATGGTTCCCTACAAATGTCATCGTCATCTGACCACCTGAGTTGGTAGTGCCACACAGTTGGCAGACTTTTCTTGTTCAATTTAATATTTTTGAATTATTTATTTTATTGTTAGTTTTATTTTTATAAATTATTTTTAAAATAAGTTTTTTCACAGTTTTTTTTTTTCACTCTCTTATAAAGTAAAATCATTGCCTCCGCTTACCTTGGTGAACTCGGGAGTAAAATGTGTCCTGCAATATCAAAAATTGGTGAAATAATTCTGCCTTTGGAGTTCGGAATTCTAGGTCACCTTAAATAAAAACTTCTGAGTTAGGTAACCTTTTCATGCCCCGAAGCGTAGTACGTAGGTACCGCCTGTTTCTTTTCTTTTTTTCGATCACTTCCCAACAATTATAACGAATTCTGCCGATCGCTTCTTCAACGAAGGTGTGAAAAAGCAAGGGGTAGAATTATTATCAACGGGTGTGGTCTCTTAGGCCTGAATCTCCCCGAAGGTGCGAACTCGGCTGCCAAGTAACGGATTTGATGGCTGGTCTCGTCATAATAATTACTGGTTCATTTTCACCTCTTGCAGTCGGTGGGCAACCAAAGTACCGTCATTACCCACTAGGCCTTTGTACCACGTTGTTCATTATTAAAGGAATTAATGTGATGTGGGAAAATATAGTACGAAAGCCCGAAGAAAAGAGACCCAGGTTTTATGAGATTAACAACCACAATGAGATTCCAATTTACTCGTATGAGCTTCAATGAATGTTTTCTACAACAAGCTAAACTACGGTTTATTATTAACACAGAATGTGTTTTTGCGATGACCTACCGAAAAAAAATCGTCACGAAAAAGCGACAGAAAAAACCGTTACGCGCCTTTTATAATGATTTTCACGTGCAACCAAGCCGTTGGTAAGGAAATAGAACTCCCGCAGTGTTCATTGCACAGAAATTGTTCGCCATTCGTTGGAAAGCTCTCAATTTATATAGTATTTTTCTTGTAGTTACATATTTATTTATATAACATTTATAGGGTTTTAGACCAAATTAAATGTCTAACAATTATTTATTTTATTATTGCCTAAGACTCCACATTTATTATTGTTGTTTTTTATTTAACGGATGACTAGCATCGCAAAAACACATTCTGTGTTTCTATGATTTCATACAGAGTATGGAAAAAGAAATAAACCGGGGGGTGCAGGGGGGCGGAGCCCCCCGCCGAGGCGCAAAGCGCCGAGTTTTTATATAGGTCACTCGTCTACAAAATCACCAACCATCCAATATGAAGAGAAAACGCTGCAAATTATTACACAATGGTTTATTATTTTTTTTATATAGATCACTCGTCTACAAAATCACCAACCATCCAATATGAAGAGAAGGAAAAAAAAAAAAAAAAAAAAAATCACCAACCATCGATTGCATTTCGGTCAGCTCTAATTTGAACGGAGATTAGGCCTCTTTTGCGATTCACACTCGTGTTTTGATTTTTATACATATATATTTAAGTATAAACCCTTAAATTTTCGTAGGGAGCGAACGGTTTGTCCTACAGAGCTCCGCGTGGTCTCAAAAAATTCTAAAAATTCTATAGAATCCTAAATTGAAGGAAAAACAATACCTTTATATCGAAATTTTTTGAGTTAGGGCGTTTTCAAAATTTCAAAATTGATTTTGGAACCCTTAGAAGTGACCTACGTCAACCAAAAGCTTCGGGCACAACTAGACCCCAAATGGAGCCTACATACCAAATTTCATCAAAATCGGTCAATGCTAAGTGGCAAAAGTGCCGCGTACGACGTACGGCGTACGGCGGACGGACGGCCAAATTTTTATTCGATTTTTGGATTCTACGTACCTTGAAACGTAAACTATCAAATTTTGAGGGGGTGTTAAAATTTTTTTTTCTTGGTCGATTCCAAAGGTTCATTATTAAAAATAATAAACCAAAAACATCTGCCGAGTGGGTGTGGCACATAGCTTCCTCGTATCCATAACCCGATTGTATAGATGATCCGATGTATAGTTGCTAATATCATTTTTTTTAACCATGAAAAGTTAAAAACAAAGCTTCCACTATCTTGATATATCAAGATTGATATATCAAGACTTTGTTTTTTAAGTCTATAGACTCGGAAGCAAAACTGCTTGCTTTTGAAAAAAATTTGCCTAGTAGACGTGGCACATAGTTTGATTCACACTCGTGTTTCTGTCATACCACGTCCATCCATTAGAGAACTAACTGTCAACTCTAAGGTCCTTCCGTGTTTCTTTCAAATTCGAAATTCTCCAAGAGCTTCACCTAAGTATTAATAGAAAAGTAGTCGAAAATTTGAAATTTTCATATTTAAAATTTCAATGAGTACCTGCTTTTTATTGAGGTATCGTAAAGTAAGATAATTTCCGCAAACCGCATTAAAAATTGGCTGAGGTAAATTTCCAAACCCGCCACCATTTAACTTACTGAAATGATCAAATATTTCTTCTAATCACTCAGTTTGAAATCTGTAAACGCCATTCTGAAGGTTTTGCTAGTTCATTTCTGGTTAAACTTGTTTGGTAATGTTTTCAAAATTTTGAGTGACAATAATTAAAATACAAGGAGTTTTGAACGAAATTTGGGCCTACAAGGTTTCCACGCTGTGATTATTCAAGGTACTTTGGAGCTGTGGGCTTACACGACCAAAATCGGATCGTACAATTGTAAGGATTAAGAGGGAGGTTCGTACATAGGTACTTATTCCTCACAATCAACATTTCTCACGAGGCAATATAATGGTTTGTAATAGGAATGAAGCAGTATTGTTCTAGGGGATCTAGACAATTGAGTTAATTAATAAAAGTAACCTGATACCCGTTGTATTTTACCCCTAGAAAAATTTTGTAGTACCTATTATAGGTACCTACTATATAATACTATGTAATAGGTAGTATAATACTGCTTGATGGAGAGCAACCCTAGGACAAAGGAATCCTAAAAGTCGTAAGGCGTACTAATTATCCTAGTACAGTCGTCTCCATCGTCACAATCATTCTCAACATCCAATGCCTTGTACGGATATAACAATATCCTAAAAAGAAAACAAAAATTTAGAGAAAAACGGTGGATACAGCTTTCGTACAAGTACGCAACCACGAGAGACATTTTATGTCTTATGTTTAATAAATTGAGAGCTTTCCAATGAGTGGTGAACGATTTTTGTGGGGTGGAAAATGAGGAAGTTAGTTTTCCCTAGGAACGATTGGTTGTACGTGAAAATCATCAGAAATTTCCGCGTAACGCTCCCCTCATAACGCTCCCCTCGTGACGATTTTTCATTTATGTGCCATAGTAAAGACATAAAATGTCAAAAAAATGCTAGTGGTACAAACATACAGAAAAAATCACAGTAAACGGTGGGTACAGCTTTCGTACAAGTACGCAACCACGAGAGACATTTTATGTCTTTGCGCTCCCCCGGAGAAGTTAGAGTCCCGTGGCAACAAATCGGTTGTAAGCTAAAATCATCAGAAATTTCCGCGTAACGCTCCCCGCGTAACGCGTAACGATCCCCGCGTGACGATTTTTCATTTATGTGCCATAGTAAAGACATAAAATGTCAAAAACGTCTGCCAAGTGGGTGTGGCACCTTGCTTCCTCGTAACCATAACCCGATTGAATAGATGATCCGAAGCTAGTAGCTAATCACATAACAGTGCCTTGCCATACCTTCATAAGGGACCACCGCACAATCTCTGACAATTCCATCAAATTCGGGTAAAAATGTAGAATTTATGGCTGTGACAAGGAATTGCAAATTCCAATGAAAATTGCTATTTCAATTTCTCTAGGTTGTCAAGAGACCTTACCAGCTCTTACTAATGTTGATGAAACTGAGATTGAATTTCAAATTCTCCTAGGTTTTAAAACGCTGCAAATTATTACACAATGGTTTATTATTTTCTATATAGATCACTCGTCTACAAAATCACCAACCATCCAATATGAAAAGAAGAAAAAAAAAAAAAAAAAAAAAAATCAAAAAAAATCAAAAATAAATTTAAAAAAAAATCAAAATCACCAACCATCGATTGCATTTTGGTCAGCTCTAATTTGAACGGAGATTAGGCCTCTCTTGCGATTCACACTCGTGTTTTGATTTATATATATATATTTCAATATAAACCCTTAAATTTTCGTAGTGAGCGAACGGTTTGTCCTACAGAGCTCCGCGTGGTCTCAAAAAATTCTAAAAATTCTATAGAATCTTAAATTGAAGGAAAAACAATACCTTTATATCAAAATGTTTTGAGTTGGAGCGTTTTCAAAATTTCAAAATTGATTTTGGAACCCTTAGGAGTGACCTACATCAACCAAAAGCTTCGGGGCACAACTAGACCCCAAATGGAGCCTACATACCAAATTTCATCAAAATCGGTCAATGCTAAGTGGCAAAAGTGCTGAACAGGAAAACAAAAAAAAAAAAAAAAACAGGAAAAACAGCTGAACAGGAAACTATGACTGATAACAGCTGATAACCTGGGTAAAGGCGCCATCACAAGCCACATCGATTCTCTGGGGTGTGGAGAATAACGAAAACATAATAGCTAACTTTGATCTAAGTCCTACCACGTTTACGTCACAATTGAAGATTCTCACTTTTTGGGGTAAAGTTACCCCTGGTGGGGTAAAGTTTGACGGTTTTACGGTAAATCAAAAGACGAGTGTGAATCGCAAAAGAGGCCTAATCTCCGTTCAAATTAGAGCTGACCGAAATGCGATCGCTGGTTGGTGATTTTTATTATTTTTTTTCTGGATTTTTTTTTTTTAATTTTTTTCTTTATATTGGATGGTTGGTGATTTTGTAGACGAGTGATCTATATAAAAATAATAAACCGTTGTGTAATAATTTGCAGCGTTTTATTCGATTTTTGGATTCTGCGTACCTTGAAACGTAACCATCATATTTTGAGGGGGTGTTAAATTTTTTTTTTCTTGGTCGATTCCAAAGGTTCATTATTGAAAATAATAAACCAAAAAATGTTGCCTTTGGTTTATAGTATAATAATTGTTTATAGGATAATTATTATTACTGACAATCTGTGAACAAATGTCAAACATAAATCGGGTTATTCTGTTTTGTTGCCAAATGAGAAGCAATCAAATTTTCCCCCGAGAATGCTGCTGAATCTAGCGAAACAAAGTGTTTCTAAAATAGGAGGACTGAATATGACGAATGGAAACAACATTTTGAAAGTCATGACTAGGATTAGTGCACTTTCCCCTTTCTGGCATTTCAAGACGAAGAGGACGGTGTTTCGATGGGGGGAGACGAACGTCTCAGGAAATCACGGGGAGACGTCCATCGGGCTCGACTCACCCAAACAACCGATCAGCTGAGTCCCTCAGGGAAGTGACTCGTGCCCCGTCCGACCTCAGCTCTCCCAGACGACCACCTATTTTTAAGGCTTTTTCTCGTCGATCGGTAGTTTAGGTTTCTAAAGTCGGCATTCCGATTCCCATGAAACAGTCGTGACCTCCCGCCGACGACCCCCCGACGACTTTCCGTCTCCCTGACACTCGGAATTACCCTCTCGGGGTGCCTCTGATCCTTTAAGTGCTGCAAGGCTGCAATTCGACAATTATTGACGTAACTGTCCCCTTTCGCCTGCACCATGAGAAAATCCCCCTCCTTGCAGGGCTTTTTCGGTCCGAAACCCGCTGCAATCGGTCTGGACTGGTCGATTGCAAATTAAACGGTTTTCGACGGCAGTTTTTTTTTCTCTTCCTTTTCGGCTCTTTCGATGTTGAGGCTTTGACAGGCCAATGCCAACCGTTGTTCGATGCAACTGGTGTGCAATTTCGCTATTAGCCAGGTCCGAAAATGATGGGCATTGTAGCCTCTCGATTGTCCATTGTTGCCCGAAGAAATTCGGTGTAGCTTGCAGCGAAGTCGGACGAGACCTTCAATGCATGTCAGCTTAGCTGCTCACCTACTCGTCTCTCAACCCAGTAATTAGGTGCCTAATCGCGGTCCTCCTCAACATTTTCAACCGTCTCTAATTCATGCGAACGAATGTTTTTATGAAATAATGAAAAGTCAACCAAGTAGGGTAGGCAGTACAGTTTCTCACATTAAATAAAGACAGGTAGAATTAGAAAGTGAAAAAAAAATCTTTAATCTTTTTTACTCAATCTTTACTTAACTTTACTTAATCTTCACTCTCTCTTTCTTTCTCTCTCTCTTCTTTTTTTGAGACCACGCGGAGCTCTGTAGGACAAACCGTTCGCTCCCTACGAAAATTTAAGGGTTTATATTGAAATATATATATATATAAATCAAAACACGAGTGTGAATCGCAAAAGAGGCCGAATCTCCGTTCAAATTAGAGCTGACCGAAATGCGATCGATGGTTGGTAATTTTTTTTTTAATTTTTTTAATTTTCTATTTTTTTAATTATTTTTTTCTTTTTTATTTTTTTTTTTTTTCATATTGGATGGTTGGTGATTTTGTAGACGAGTGATCTATATAGAAAAATAATAAACCATTGTGTAATAATTTTCAGCGTTTTTTACTTACCTACCTAAGATCACGTGTTTTTCCGCATTGTTTCTAAATTATTTTTACATTATTTAGGAGGATATTTTAGATGAATTGATTGATTTTGTTGGCTGTTTCACCTAGCTGTAATGCTGATGTTAGAAAGAACAACAAAAGATTAGTAGTGTGCTATTGGTCTGCCTATGTTTTACAGAAAACTCAGTAAAATTAATGATACAAGAGATACTAATTAAGGAAATCCAGCTCTGACCAATCCCTAACCCATCCTCAATCCACCCCTAGTCCATCTATAACCCATCCTCAGCTCATCCCTAACCCAGTCTTGACCTATACCATCCCCTAACCCATACCCAACCCATCCCTAGCCCATCTCCAACCTATCCTTAACCCCTATCCCATCCCTAACCTAACTCATACCTAACCCATCCTCAATCCATCCCTAGTCCATCTCCAACCTATTCCTAACACATCCCATTCCTAACCCATCCCTAGTCCATTTCTAACCCAACCCAGCCCTGACCTATCCCAACCCTAACTTATACCCAGCCCACCCCTAACCCATCCTCAACCCATATCCAGTTCATCTCTAACCCATACCTAACTCATCCCTTGTTTTAATGAAACAAAAGTACCTAGTTGCCTAACACTTCACATTAAATGCATACCTACCTAGTTACGGTTGTGATAGGTAAAGTGTTCCTATAAGTAATGGTTGTTATTTAAGAAATGGTAATTGAGGAATTGGTAGTATATTGAATAATTTATTGCTCAACTCTAGTAATATCTTAAACTGAAGATTATCGTTCTGACTCAAGGAGCCTTAAAGTTGGACTGCGTATTAGTCAACGCCTATGAATTTTCATTTAAATATTTTCCTTTTGCATCGATTTGGGTATTTTGTGTAATCTTGAAACCTGGAGAAAAAAATTGAATAATATTCCTAATAATAAAATAACCCAAGCTGGGTATATTTTCATAAAAATCAAATTGAAAACCATGTAAGTCGGATGTCAAAGGCTGGGTAAAAGCATGTAAGTCCATTTTTTCGTTCGCTGAAGTAAATTTTGATGAAATTAGTCTCAGGCTCTTTGAAATACTACTGTTACCACCAATTTTATGAAATGGAACGAAAAAACTTATTGTATATGGAATGAAAATTTAATGATTCAGTTTTTAGTGTCCCCTGTAAAATTTGATAAACTCGACTTACATGGTTTACCAGGTATAGGGACGAAATGTAAAAAAAAGTCAATTCTAGAGGAGCAACATTTTTTTTCACATGCTGCAAAGAGACCACGGTTTCCCATTTTCGAATTAATTTTGGGTGCCTAGGTTGAAGAATGTTGTAAAACTGGGAAACCCAACAGAAGTTGAGTTTGAAAATAAGGAGGGATTTGGCCTTTAAATTTTATATTTTGTCTAACACTCCGAAAACGGTAATCGGAGTTCAAGGGTGCTTAATCCTAATTTGAGGTCGAAAATACGTACATAATTCCGACCCACCGAATTACTCCAGGTAATCGGTGTTCAAGGGTGCTTAATCCTAATTTGAGGTCGAAAATACGTACATAATTCCGACCCACCGAATTACTCCAGGTAATCGGTGTTCAAGGGTGCTTAATCCTAATTTGAGGTCGAAAATACGTACATAATTCCGACCCACCGAATTACTCCAGTTTAACTTGAATTACCGCTCTTCATTGAAGAAGTTTTGATACGGAGCAGAAGGAGGTTGTTCTAGGATTAGCTAGCTGTGAAACACTTCGAAAACCCTGAAAAGTTTCGATGACCCCTCCCTGCTGTGAACAGTGGTTTCCATTCTCATCCAACAAAAATGCAGTTTGCTGTCGAATTGGGATTTCGGTCATCACTATACAGACAATAGTTAGTCAGTTCTGTGACTAAAACCCGTGATGATAAATAATAATTGATAGGACGTCAAATCAGAGATTCTCGTTTTGAGAACGAGATAATTTTGATCAGAAACCAACCACTGCTCTCAACAAGTTCACTAAAACCCCTCTCCGACGAATAAAAAACTCATGAGATTTTCCTTGCCGGAGGCTTCGTGACTCCAACAGAAAACGAAAGTACCTATTCGATGATGAATTAGTAAAAAAAGGAAGAAATAATCGGCATTACTAAACAATTATCCGAAAACCTCATCTCGAATTAGAAGAAGGAAATTGTGTTGCTTCGAAGAAAATAAAATCAAAAACCGTCGAGTTATGAACCACGGACACAAAAATTACCGATCACGCGACGGGTGTCTTTTTGATTTCAGCCGCGGGATCCCCACTTTCCTTCTATCCGAAACCCGAATAATTCTAATTTTAGGATCCGAAAAAACGCCACTTGCTCTAATATAGTAATTACAATTAAGAGGGACTAGTTATCCACTTAGTGTCGGCGGTCGTTAAAGAAATGTCGTTTATTATTTAACCACCAGGTAGAAGTTGGATGTCGTTCTGTCTAGTCAGTTAGAGGTCCTTTGAAAATCACTTCTCTCGACGGCGTATTACTTGCAAGACCGCGCCTTGTTGATACTAAGTAGGTCTAATGGGGTTTGTTTCCACGCTGTGTTGTTTTCGAGGTACTTTCAAGTTGACGGCTTGTACGACCAAAATCGGGTCGTAGGTACAATAATTGTGAGGATTCAGAGAGAGGTTCGTACAAACTTATTCCTCACAATCAACATTTCTCACGAGGCAATATAATGATTTGTAATGGGAATAAAACAGTATTGTTCTAGGGCAGCGGTTCCCAACTAAATTTTTCCAAGGACCCCTTCATCAATGACGAGGACACCCACTATCTAAAGTTACCTAAAAAGAACCAAAATATGTGAAAAAATAAATCAAACTGATGCTATAAAACTTAGGATTTATTCGTGAAAATACAGAGATTTTTCAAGGTTCAAGAGACGCCGACGAGTTGGGTTCAAGGGATACTAGCAAGTTCGGTTCGAGACGACATAACCTCCTGTACAACCGGTCCAGATGCTGTGTCACTTGCGGATCGTTTGGACGCCTCTGACAGCCTGATTGGTGATTGGTGTAGGGCAAACTCATTGCTGGTGAACAACAGTAAGACCTAAGACTTGAGACTCAATCTTAATGGTCCGCTAACGAATACAGTGAATTTCCTGGGAATCCTCGTGGATAACAGATTGTCCTGGAGGAGTCATACTGACCACTTGGCCTCTCAGCTGGCCAAATGCAACTTTGCGTTGCTTAAACTATCCAGAGTACTGTCGCCCCATGCGTTGTGGATGGTATTTTTTGCTTATTTCATGAGCAGGGCTAGTTACGGTAACGTCCTCTGGGGAAACTGCGCCGATATTCAGTCCATCTTCCGGCTACAGAAAGCAGCACTGCGAATTATTTTTGGCCTGGGCTATGGCCATTCTTGCAGAGGTTTGTTTAAAAAGATGAAGTGCTTGACCATACCAGGCCTTTAGGTATACCAGGCATTACGTTTTATAAAAGATAACCTGGACAGAGTTCAGCAGGGTTGCGGTATTCATGATCATGAGACAAGGCAGCGTAGTGCTCTCCGTCCTCCTCCGGTGCGTCTATCAGCTTCCCTCCGCTCAAACCCTCTGCAGCAGGGGGTTAGGTTCTTCAACCACATCCCTGTTCAGCTGCAAACCTTGGCCGGTGTAAAATCTAGACAATCTAGATCTAGATCTAGACAATTGAGTTAATTAATGAAAATAATCTATACGAACTATACGAAGAAAGAAACTATACGAAGTTACTGTCCGATTCCGATGAAATGTTCAGGGATTGTGCAGGTTGTCGTGTAGAGGTCCCCTACGAAAATGATCGCCCCCACGGAGAAAGTAGCTACTGGGCATTCTCATACGTAATTTCCTTGTAAATAACCTCCACAAGTTCCTTCCGATTTCGATGAAATTTTCAGGGATTCTACGGATTGGCGTGTTGATGGTACCGTATGAGGGAGGTGCAAGGTACCCACATAAAGACGTTTTTTTACCTTAACGCAGAGGTCTTCTGTGCGACTTTTGTCAATAGGATTCATCATACAAGACACTAGCAAACCAAGTTCTTGGAAGAACTTTAATTTGAGAAGGAAAAACTTGAATTTCGTCACTTAACCCTTAATTTCCCACTTGTTCAAAAATGAGTTTTTTTCGGACTTCTGAAAATTAATGATAGATGTATTTTGATGAATCGATAAAACATTTGAGCAGAAGGTTCCTTGAAGGCCCTATTACAGTATCAGCTCAAGAATGATCTTTCCTAGGGCCACACTAGCGCTACCTGTCTATAAACCCAATTTTGTTGAAGTAGAAGGAAACTTTGAAAGATCCTTGGTGGGATGTTGGTGTCAGTTATTTCTCATAAAGAAAATAACCAAGGAATAAGGTGGGAAAGGTTCCCTTCATAGAGGGATTTGTGCTGCCTTAGACAGTGGCGCCATCTATGACGAGAAAGTCCAACTAATACCTTACAAAATAAGAAATTAATGAGGGTAGAAGGTACCCCAAAGGACTTATTTCATTCTGTCAACTCGAGAATTATTTTGTTTCTTCTTTGAGTATCAAAATAGCCAATGGCTATCAGTTATGGCTTAAAAGTCGATAAACTGTATCAGGTAAAAATTGGACATCCCAAAACATACTTCAGGTTATTAAGGGTTAAGAAGCCACATGTGCTATCTAACTTTTTGCTACTCTACAGGAGAGCCAAAAAACGTTTTTATCAACCTACTATCAACTTGTTTATCAATATCTTTACTTATCAACAGTTATCCGGCCTCATGTATGTATATAAAAAGTTGATTTGTAAAAAAAAACGTACAATTTAGAAAATAGCAGCACATGCAGGTTTTTGTTTCCCAGAGATAGCACAAGTGGTCAATAAGATAGCATAAGCGGTTTTTTGTTTTCTTGAGATAGCACTTGTGGCAGGAGAAGCGGAGCACAGCAGAGGGTAAGATCTCCGGTACTCTGTGAAGATAGGCGCATGATTTCACATAAAAATCAATAAAAAACTCATTTTTACCAAATTTTAAGATAGCATAATATGCTATCACATATTATGTGGCTTCTTAAGCGACGATTTGAAGTGTAAACCCTATAATTGGAAATAAAAAACCTCGAATTTGACTCGGAAAAGATACACATTCAACAATTCGATAACTGAGGAAACAACTCAGAGTGAAGTTTTGTTCGTGACAACTTCAAGAAAGTTTTCATTTTTATTTCAAATTTCTTTCTTCTGGATTGATTTTGTTATAATTGTAATAACGATTAGTCACCTACTTTGATCTTTCTTCAATTATTGAGAATCATTGGAGCGAACAGCAGCAGTTGGCGCCTGCAAGGGTGCTGATGACACTGCAAGTCCTCCGCCACCGTTAGTTTGTCTGATCCCGAGGCGGAAACGGAAACGTATTCTCACTTTTTTCTGACCTGCCTGAGTTCTTCCCAGTAATCGATTACTCCGTGGTAGATAATGATTGATCCTCACTGCGTTCAAGCAACGTTACTTACATTATTACTACTAGTATATCAACTGGGCCCAATATTCAGAGTCCCTTTCATCCAGTTTCCAAATCAAAATCTTTACTGAGTAAAAATGAACTGATTAGGAAAACGCGGCGAATTATTACACTATATTATTTTTCTGCATAGATCACTCGCCTACAAAGAACACAGCTTTCCCAATGTAACTACCTACCAACCATATTTTCGTTTCACAATTAGGTTTATTTTGACTAAATAAACGCTTCACACTCAATTTGAAGAAATAAAGAGTTGTGAGAGCCTTCATTAGGAAATTTGATTACTGGCTGCTGAGGACGCAAAACTGAGAACAACTCAAAGAAACGAACAACGAATATTGGTCAGCTAAAATTTGAACGGAGATTAGGCCTCTTTTGCAATTCAAATTTATCATAAGTCCAACCCTTAAGTTCTCATAGGGTGCGAAAGTTTTTACCTACAGAGCTCAGGATGTTCTCATTTTATTTTAAAAATTCAATTCTATTTTAAACCGAGAAAATACCTTTATTCCGAGAAAATTTGAGCTAAGGCGGTTTTGAAAATTACAACCCCTCATTTTTCACCACTTAGAAGTGAGTGACACCAACCAACAGCGGCACGACTAGACAACGAATGGAGCCCATAAACCAAATTTCATCAAAATCGGTCCATGGTAACTAAGGAAAGTGCCGCGTGCGACAGACGGGCGGCAAAATTTCTATTCGATTTTCGGATCTTCCGTACCTACTTTGAAACGTAAACCACCAAATTTTGAGGGGGGGTTAAACCAACAAATTTTGAGGGGGGTTGAACCAAACATCTTTTTCTTGCTTGATTCAATTTTCTTGCAAAGGTTCAATATTGAAACTAATAAACCAAAACAATAGATCATGGATACGTCTAGATATTATCTTTCGCGGGAGAAATTAGACGAAGATTGATAGTTGAAATGTACGTCGGAAGATGTAAGCAGCAAGAAAAAACAAGAAAATTAAATTTAAACACGTAATTTATTTAATTATAAAAACCGTTGTTCTCACGGCCTAGAATCGAACCTGGGTCTCCCAGAATAATGTTTCTTGCAGTCTAGTTACCGAATTTGTTTCAAAAAAGTAAAAGTAAAGTAAACAACCATTTCAGGTTGAATTTTTCGTCCGACTGCCATTCCTGGCGTTGCGGACGTCATAAGCTGTCTTCTAAAGGGAAGATCAGATTTGTTTTTATGATTTCGCTCACGGCTTCCCATTGCCTCGCCGCACAGTGGGCAAAATGGCCAATCTATGTGGACAAAAGTCAAGTCAAAACATGGGAATCTCTAATATTAGTCATTGTTCATTATGAGTTCGCAGTCCCCAAAACGTTAATATGTACATCGTCAAAACCTTCTATGGCTGTAAAAACTTTGATCAAAAGTGTCGCCGTTTCCTGTTCGAATAAGATCGTATTATCAGCTACTATGAACCCCCAACTTTTCTCGTCTACGCTGCAGTTAGTTGTCGGCAGAATCGTTCCAGGCTTGGTGTCGGCTTAATGGAAACCATTGAAAGGAGTAAGTACTATTTTTTGCTGTTAAAATTGTAAAAATAGTGTCTGATACTGTATGTTTATTAGTATACGCCATACCGTATTTTTAAAAATGATAATTGACATCTTGGAGTTAAAGTAGCTTACGGCCAAGAATTGCCAAGGAAATCCGATTTTTTTCGTTTCTTTAAGTGTTCTAGTTTCGGCATTCAACCACTTTTTTGCGATTTTATGCGTTTTCCGACTTAATTAATAAAATGGTTGATTTTCCCATCCATTTTCGCCATCAATTTGTCGAGGAATCATTGATCAAATCATCATTATCAAAAATGCTGTGATAGACTTTTCAAAAAAATCGGAGAGAGGTGGGAGAATAACCATAGGAAAGGAGACATTTTTTCCAACAAATATTCGACATGGCTGAGTGGGAAAGAGTTTGAAGTTGTAATTTCTTACAAAATTACTTAAGCTATCATGAACCAACCAGCTGTGCGTCCCGAAAAACCGTTTGAGGACTCAAGCGATAAAAAAAAA
The DNA here is from genome assembly GCA_009739505.2 of Apolygus lucorum. Lineage (NCBI taxonomy): Eukaryota > Metazoa > Arthropoda > Insecta > Hemiptera > Miridae > Apolygus > Apolygus lucorum. The sequence goes on along the minus strand of CM019177.2, from coordinate 10,451,085 downwards.
ACGCTGCAAATTATTACACAACGGTTTATTATTTTTATATAGATCACTCGTCTACAAAATCACCAACCATCCAATATGAAGAGAAGAATGAAAAAAAAATAAATAAATAAAAAAAAAAATAATAAAAAAAAAAAAAATTAAAAAAAAATTAAAAAAAATAAATCAAAATTACCTAGACAACTAGGGGCACAACTAGACCCCAAATGGAGCCTACATACCAAATTCCATCAAAATCGGTCAATGCTAGGTGGCAAAAGTGACGCGTAAGGCGTACGGCGTAAGGCGTACGGCGTAAGGCGGACGGACGGCCGAATTTTTATTCGATTTTGGTTTATTATTTTCAATAATAAACCTTTGGAATCGACCAAGAAAAAAAAAATTTAACACCCCCTCAAAATTTGATGGTTTACGTTTCAAGGTACGTAGAATCCAAAAATCGAATAAAAATTTGGCCGTCCGTCCGCCGTACGCCGTACGCGGCACTTTTGCCACTTAGCATTGACCGATTTTTTTTGAGACCAACCGGAGCTCTGTAGGACAAACCGTTCGCTCCCTACAAAAATTTAAGGGTTTGTATTGAAATATATATATAAATCAAAACACGAGTGTGAATCGCAAAAGAGGCCTAATCTCCGTTCAAATTAGAGCTGACCAAAATGCAATCGATGGTTGGTGATTTTGATTTTTTTTTTTTGATTTTTTTTCTTTGATTTTTTTTTCCATATTGGATGGTTGGTGATTTTGTAGACGAGTGATCTATATAGAAAAATAATAAACCATTGTGTAATAATTTGCAGCGTTTTGGATTCTACGTACCTTGAAACGTAAACCATCAAATTTTGAGGGGGTGTTAAAATTTTTTTTTTTCTTGGTCGATTCCAAAGGTTCATTATTGAAAATAATAAACCAAAAAGTATAAGTAAAGTAAACAACCATTTCAGGTTGCATTTTTCGTCCGACTGCCATTCCTGGCGTTGCGGACGTCATAAGCTGTCTTCTAAAGGGAAGATCAGATTTGTTTTTATGATTTCGCTCACGGCTTCCCATTGCCTCGCCGCCCTGGGTTGGGACGAGGGAGATGGTGTGCCGCTAATGCCAGAAAACACGCCCGGTGACCGAGACTCGAACTCACGATCCTTCCCGCAGAGATCTGTTCTTATCTCGGCCCCGTAACGCGACGGCTATTAATTTTATTGACATTTTATATAATTTTTAGGCACATGATCGAAAACGCTGCAAATTATTACAAAATGGTTTATTATTTTTCTATATAGATCACTCGTCTACAAAATCACCAACCATCCAATTAAAAAAAAAAAAAATCAAAATCACTAACCATTGATCGCATTTCGGTCAGCTCTAATTTGAACGGAGATTAGGCCTCTTTTGCGATTCACACTCGTGTTTTGATTTATATATAAATGTATTTCGATATAAACCCTTAAATTTTCGTAGGGAGCAAATGGTTTGTCCTACAGAGCTCCGCGTGGTCTCAAAAAATTCTAAAAATTCTATAGAATCTTAAATTGAAGGAAAAACAATACCTTTATATCAAAATTTTTTGAGTTAGGGCGTTTTCAAAATTTCAAAATTGATTTAGGAACCCTTAGAAGTGATCTACATCAACCAAAAGCTTCGCCGCACAACTAGACCCCAAATGGAGCCTACATACCAAATTTCATCAAAATCGGTCAATGCTAAGTGGCAAAAGTGCCGCGGACGGCGGACGAACGGCCAAATTTTTATTCGATTTTTGGATTCTACGTACCTTGAAACGTAAACCATCAAATTTTGAGGGGTTGTTAAATTTTTTTTTCTTGGTAGATTCCAAAGGTTCATTATTGAAAATAATAAACCAAAAGCGTCACAAAATCAGTCACGAAAAAGTTTTACAGTTAGTTTTTTAATGATTTCCACTTACAACCAAGTCGGTGCCACGGAACTTTATTTTCGTCATTCTTGTTCGTAGAAAAATCGTTTAACATTCGTTGAAAATCCCTAAATTTAAGCATAAATTATATCAAAGACATAGGTAAAATGTCCCAATGTGTAGTAGACTCGAATGTTTTCTAATAAACTCACCTCGATGGCAGAGGGGGCAAATAAAATTAATGAATCAAAATTTAATGGGGGAGACGCCCAGGACTCACCCAACGCCGCACAGTGGGCAAAATGACCAATCTAGGTAGACAAAATTATTTTTTGGTCGGTTTTTTATTCAAAACTGAATAAAAAGATGCTGATTACGGGAAAAATAATGAAAAGATTTCTTGACTTCTCGCCTTGAAAGTAGGCAAATGGTCTATCATGATATTTTTGTACATGTTTTATCTTAAATTCTAGACATTATGATTAGGTACTGATTAATTACTTTGAGATTAATGACATTATTACAGTGTTAAACGGATATAACTCTGAAATGTTGGATTTGAAAATATTATAGTCATGTTCTTATTCGACATTGTAGAAGGATTCAACTGTTGATGCGCTTGAAGTTGCTTCTTTCAAGATACGGCTTGTGGACCGGTCTTCTGCTGAGTAGAGAGCAGTGAGCGCCGCAAAGCATAACTTTTCGGGACCAGTAGTCACTTTTACTTTTCTTCTTTTTGTTTTATCGCCTGAGTCCTCAAACGGTTTTTTGGGACGCAGAGGTGGTTGGTTCATGATAGCTTGAGTAATTTTCTAGGAAATGACAAATTCAAACTCTTTCAGACTCAGCCATGTCGAATATTTGTTGGGAAAAGTCTTCTTTCCCATGGCAATTTTCCCACCTCTCTCCGATTTTTTTGAAAAGTCTATCACAGCCTTTTTGATAATTTTCAAATTTAATATTTCTGAAGAATCTTCGAGATTACCTAACCCAATCACATATCTAGTGAGGTTTTCGTGGTGATCTTTCTTCGGTAGCTGTTTCCATTTCTCGACAAATTGATGGCGAAAAATACCTGAAAATCAACCATTTTATCAAAGTAACTCGGAAAACGCATAAAATCGCAAAAAAAGGTGGTTGAATACCGAAACTAGAACTCTTAAAGAAACGAAAAAAATCGGATTTCCTTGGCAACTCTTGGCCGTGTGCTACTTTAACTCCAAGACGTCAATTATCATTTTTAACAATACGGTATGGCGTATGCTCATAAACACACAGTATCAGACGCTATTTTTACAATTTTAGCAGGAAAAAATAGTTAGGAAAAAAAGTTAGGGATTCATAGTAGCTGATAATACGATATTATTCGAACAGGAAACGGCGACACTTTTGATCGAAGTTTTTAAAGCCATAGAAGGTTTTGACGATGTAAATGTTAACGTTTTGGGGACTGCGAACTCATAATGAACAATGACTAATATTAGAGATTCCCATGTTTTGACTTGACTTTTGTCCACCTAGATTGGCCATTTTGCCCACTGTGCGCCGGCCCTAAGGATAAGAAAAGATGAGGAAGATAAGGGCGGAAGAGAGGGATGAGGATTCTTCAGGATCACTGCATCCCGAGATGGTCAAATGTTAGAGGTATTGGTATAATTTATCTCAATGGAAACGGATGAAGAGATACCTACAACTCCGTCATTCTCAGCTGAAACATCATTGTTCGAACATATCGTGCAAGAAACATATTATAATTTTCCATTTTTTTCCTCTCCTGGACACTCAGATGGTGATTTGAACTCTTTGGCGGGAACGGCGAACCACAGGAAGTTCCCACGAGAGTTGCGCTGAGATGACCAAGGTTCCTTTCAAGAGATCGAGTCCAGTCGGACTCGCCCTGAGGTTGCAGGCTGGAAGTGTGAGTCATACCCGCGAAATCGAGAGCAAACTGTCCGTCAAGGCTGGAGGGAGCATATTAAAGCCGCTTCTTCCACCTTCGTTCTACAAATGAAATAATCACCTGTCGAAAAGTCCTCTTGGGATAACGAGTCAGAGGCGAGTCCCACAATGGGATGTTTCTTTCTTCAGTTCTTCCTTCTACGAGAAAATAAGAAGAAGGACTCCGCAGAGCTGTGAGAAAGGAAGTGGAGGACCTGGACCTTTAGAACTTCTTGAGACTTCGAGTCAACACAGTAAGGAAGAGATGGAAAATAATTACCAACAGTAGTGTAAGTAAGACTATGAGCATGGAAACCTCTTTTCACATAAAGAAGAATCAATTCCACGTTTCAAGATATTCGTCATTACCAAAATGTACGAAATTCCCACTTGCTTCCGATATTCCTGACATGAAATACGAAACATGCTCTTCCCATTCTCATCACATTCTTCTCTTCTCTCACAACCTCTGCGTACATTCAGCTTCGATAAAATATTATATTCTAACACACCTTTACACAGGGTGATTGAGTTGGTCTAACATCTTCTAGGAGTCGATCCCACAAGTTCTTGGAGTAAGTTTTCAGTTGGTTAGACTTAAACAAAAAAGAATGTTAGTAGTTGAACTTTTCAATTTACGACTTAGTATTGGCTAGAACGACCTTCATTCCACTGCAGAATCTTCACACCGTTGTGAAGAGCGTTAAATACATTCATTAAATATATACTTCCTCGTCTTTTATAATATAGTTGGGTAGGTAATGGTATAGGAGATCGTCAGAACTGCATAGTGCCGTACCAAATATGAGGGATATACTACAGTTAGATGTACAGAGTAGTTTACCAAGTGGGTGTAGCACATAGCTCCCTCGTCATCCATAATATAGTTGGGTTGGTAATGGTATAGGAGATTGTCAGAACTGCGTAGTGCCGTACCAAATATGAGGGATATAATAGTACAGTTAGGTGATGAGAGGGTATTCTACCAAGTGGGTGTAGCCCATAGCTTCCTCATCATCCATAATATAGTTGGGTAGGTAATGACATAGGAGATCGTCAGAACTTCATAAAGCCGTACCAAATATTAGGGATATAGTACAGTTAGGCGATGAGATGGTTTTCTTTTTTTTTTTTGGATGTAGCACGTAGCTCCCTTGTCAATCATGTCATGGTTGAGTTGTTGAATTGTGTAGTCAGAACTACCAAGTACCTACCAAATATGAGGGAAGTCGAACAGTTAGGGGATATGAGAGGAGATTGCTAAGTAGGAAGGTGACCCAAATACCTCCTGAAACCGATCCAAAGTACGGAAACTCATCTACACATATGGAAACTGATCCGGATTATAAAATGCGGTCCACTCTTTGACTTCTGGTTCACCTTATTGAAACTGATTCACAGTATGGAAATCTACATTACTAAAACTGATCGAAAAACTGCGGGTAAATTAATTTCAGGTTTAAATTGAGGTCCACTAAAAAGTGAGAAATAAGAAAATTTCTTAATATTTAATATTATAAAAAGGAAAAAATAATAAAATAAAAACCCTTTTGACAAAACAATGGACCGACCTCAAAAATAATGTCCGTGAACACCAAAAAGGGAAAAATAATAATATCAGCGAAAACATACTTTTGTAGTAGGTTGTTGGACATAAATATGTAGTAGGTATATAGTATGTAGTATGTTGGAATACCAACAATTATTTGTAGTGTGATTCACACTAAGTCTTATTGTCACACTCATATCCTCCATCGTACGATAGCAGTGACATACTGCCCAATAGTTTTGGAACACTCACATCTACCTATATTCATGTTTTATATTGCACGATCGACGCATGTTGTAATACTCACCAGATCATGGGAGTAATACTTAAAAACCACAGCGTATCCAGATGGGTAGGTAGGTACGCATTGAAGTCTCCGCCGTGCCCATCTGAAAACACAAAGTCTTCTAGGTTTTCTACTTACCAACATATTATTCTTTTTTCGTAAATATAAGTACGTATCTCCCATACTACAGAAATGCTTCCTCACCAAGTATGAACGTAAATATCAGTTCGTTAAAAATTGGGGGGATGTGGGAGGTTTTGAACGTCAATTTGGTAACAACGCTTCCGAAGGTATGTAGCTACATTATAATATGTCCACCAATATAATAGTCTCATCTAATAATAAAGTCTCAAAATACTCGTCACAACCATTCGTAGGGTGGTTCACACTGACTATCATACTCATATGGCAGAAGAGACGTACTAGGTATCTGATAGTTTGGGGACACATTTTAACTCACTTTGTAACGCTATTATTTGTACTTACTCTTGTAATGTTAACCAGATCATCGAGTAGGAAGGTGATTAGTTTGTGCAAAGCCATAACTTCTACATTTCTCATCCGATTTCGATTAAATTTTCAGGGATTGTGCGGGTTGATGTGTAGATGGTTCCCTATGGAAATGCGCATGCGCAAACGTGAAATCCTTGCCACAGCCATAACTTCTACATTGTCCATCAATAATCAGGGATTGAGTGGGTTGACGAGTAGATTCCCCTATGAGGGTAGTGCAAGGTACTTAGAGGTTGATGTTTTGAGGTCAACTACTATACATCGGATCATCTATACAATCGGGTTTTGGATACGAGGAAGCTATGTGTCACACCCACCTGGCAACTTAAGTTGCGCCCTATATATTATCTAATATAGTTTTCTAATGTTTCCAAGGGATTCGGTTCATCTTCTCATTCATATTTGTGAGTCGCTCGTTTTTCGGAAGCGGTCGATCACAACGTTCGCTCTCAAAACCGCGAAACCTATACCTGGTGGGCGGCACGTGAACTTGACACTGCGGCTATCAAATTTCCATCGACTTTACTCTACCGTGAAAATCGGACGACCTGTTCCTGTTTTGTGGTCCCGGACCTGCTCCCAACGTCTCTACTCACCAAATCTTCCAGAGTATTCGTCCTGAGGACCAACTTGCATTCTGTAGCATGAACCCATCGTTTTACTAAGAACTCTTCCAGAAATGCATTGGTGGCCCCGAGATCCACCGTGGTGGGTGGGTCTGGGCCGTTCTTGATGCTCCGGTCGGCGCTGTGCATAAGGCAGCCCCCTTTTACACCTGTTGTTCTTAAGGTGCTTCATCATAATTCTTTCATTATGGGTCACAGTGTTGTTATTGTTTTATTCACCAGTCTTCGTTCATTATTTTATTATCTTTATAGTAAGTATAAAGTTTAAACCACACAGAGTTTATGAGTCAATGTTATTGAACCGGTTCTTGTTATTACTATTTATTCACCATTCATTTATTGTTTATTACTTTGTCTGTCTGTTTTTAAAGTAAACAGTATGTTTTGAAAGACTCTTAATTTTTCAGGAAGCGTTTCTGGGAGTTGTAATTCAATAAAGATTCACTTCATGGAAAAATTATTTTCAAAAATCATGCCAACCATCCCATTGTACCAAAAAATGAGCCAACAGAATTATTGAGTTAAAAAGTAAGTGAGCTCAATAGTCTGAGAACAAAAAAACAGTGATTTACGCTGAATTTTTATGTATATAATATAGAAAACAATAGGTTGTGTAACAACGAAGAAGGGCCGTAAATTGTATCATGAGTTGCCATTTTCCCACGAGTTATCTATACATTCTACCTCACCAGCATACCATAAATCACTCATCTTCTCACTTTCAGCTTTTGCAAAGTATAACACAATAATCCATTAAAAAAGCTCTTGCAGTTTGCTTCGTCATCTCAAACAATTTTCTAGTTCACCCTAAAAATCGACCACGATATCTAAAAAATATCAATAACACGTATCGAAAGGGTAAAACAATAAGTCAGCGATGATGCTCAGCTTCAAAGTATAGTTTCCACCAGGTAGCAGACGATTGCAAAAAGCTCGATCATCTTATTATCCTTCCTTTTGTCCTCTCCCGCCTAATTGAAACCACGACTAAAGTCGGTGGGATGCTCTCACGATGATCTCAGCAATATTTCCCTGGTCTCAATTTTTTCGCCGAAACTCGAGCGGAACTTGTCGAACAAAAGCTTCTGAACCTCCCACATTGGCGAGGTTTGTCTGAGAAATTTCTGTCGGTGGGGTCTCTAAACTATGGAATTATTGCCTCGGGTCCTCCGCGGGAACGTTCCAGGTATCTGGGAGGGAAGCGAGAAATGAAGGGCACGAGAGGCCTGAGATGATGGCTAAGATTCAAGGAGCTCCTTTTATGAAAACTGAGAAGGGTTTAGAAAAATGAATATACCTAGTAAAAAAAGGCAAGAGTCAACATAGCAACAATAACATATTCTACTGGATAATGCTAATTTCGATGATCACATTTCATGGCTGGAGAGAGTATTTAGAATATTGCGAGACAAGAAGGTAAAATTAAATCCCAAAAAGTGCCACTTCGTATTTCCCAGAAAGTCTTGTGTGGTCAACACTTTGGACCAAAAAGCGTGTCATCTCTTTCACGAGTGTAGGAGAACGCTCTGAAGTTATTGTCCCGTCTTCGTCTGTAAGAGTTACCAAATTTCTTCGCTTTTTCGTTTCAGCTTGTTCCTCTGAAGTTGGAAAATGCGATACAACCCCTAACTGGCATTCTAGAGCCTCAATTTCTTGAGACAAAGCACGGATTTGTTTGGTGTTTTCATCAAATATATCCACAGCAGCACCAACTTCTCCTTGAATGTGGAACTGGAGTCGGAAGCCGGAGTTGTTGAGCTGGACCTTTTCATAAACTAGACTTTCAGATCTTAATGCTTCGATGTAGAGTGCATTTTTCAGCTGTTGGATCTCAGTGCTATAAGCAACTGACTCTGCATGCTTCAACTTCAGGCTACGATGCAACTCAACGTTCTCATCTTGGAGCTTACGAGTTTTCTCAAATTCTCTTTCCAATTTTGTGGCGTATTCTTCGTTCTCGACTTTAAATTTCGTTGTTTTTTCCACTTGTTGACTTTTCTTTCAGAATCTTTTCCACTTCATATGCTGCTTCCTTCAACTGTTCTTGATGTTTGTTTTTCATTTCCTGAATTGAACTTTCCAATTCTTGTAATTTGGCTGCCATTGCAATATTTTCTTTGTCTCTATATTGGAGCTCTTTTCTTGTAGCACAATAATTTCGCTCTGGTTTCGAAAGGCATTTGCTGAAATAGGCAAGAACAATCTCCTTACCACTCTGCACTTGTGATAGGACAGCCCCTACTGCTCTGTCACATGCATCAGTATCCAGCACAAATAGTGAACCAGGAACTGGATGTCCCAATACTGGAGGTTCTGTCATAGCCGCTTTGATGTCCTCGAATGATGCAGCACATGCTGGAGTCCACTCAAATTTGCTTGTCTTATCTTGCAATGCATATAGAGGAGCCATTCTCTGAGCAAAGTGAGGAATAAAACAGCGATAGTAGGAACACATCCCTACGAAAGTTCTCACTTCCTTGCTGTCTTTGGGAGTTACCAAATTTCTTCGCTTTTTCGTTTCAGTTTCCTTCTCTCCTCTCGTTTTGAACCAGTTCTTTTGCTGCTTCCACATTGCGCGAGCAGAACACCGAATGGAAGTACAGCACGCCGCACTCAACACAGCAATTCTTTTCCTCATATACCCAATCTTGGGTGGGTGTCTGCCTTCTTCCCTTAGACCGCCTATTTCTTGGTACTTTACCACTTCTTCGGAACTCTGACAGTCCCCATTCCATCATCTCCTTCTGATGAATTCGTGAAGCACCGCTGCCACCACTGTTAAGGTTTTACATTCTAGGAACGAACCGCTCTAGTCGATGTCAAAACCAAAAACTGACTTTTTTATTCATTGTATCCAAATCACAACTAAGTAACAAAACACATGTATAAATTCCTAACAATATTAAGAAAGCTCAACAATGTAACTATTAGAAGGGTAAGGTAAGGACCTGTACTTTGCACATGATTGTGCTAAAGGAAAATCAAGTCAGTTTCCACCAACTAATTGGTAGATGGATTTCCATGTGTGTACCTGGAGCCACTTTCTTGTTAGCACCTTGAACTGGCTGAACATTTTTGTGCGAGGTGCTTATGATTGAGTTTTCATCATTAAAATTTGTCTTTTACAAATCCCTCGGAGCAAAAATGAAATAAAACGTCCACCTGACAACAAACAGGCCTTGACCAAAGCTGGACATGCCATTGCCAGAAGCACCTTGCAGAGACATCAAAAATACGCCACCGTCGTAAGATTTCGAGTATCAAAAAAAAAAGTGCCCATGAAAAGTTGAGGAAAATGTTCTTCAAGAAAAAGCTTATTCCTATTTTTGCGTGGAAATTAACTACCATTTTAGACCTTTTAAGGCTGATGAATGATGATTTTACTTGAAACTCAAAAATTTGATACATTGTTCCTTTTTATATAATAGATGGTTTACAACCATATTTGTAAGGATGCTCAATAATAAAAGGGTTTAACTATCCAAGTATTTATCACCAGTTAACCTTATTTTCCCCGAAAAATATTCTAGTCGACAGAAATTCTGTATTTTATTGCTTCCGAGTCTACCAAGGTAGCGGAAGCTTTGTTTTCACTTTTCAAGGACGAAAAAAAAAGTTTCTCCAAAATCAAAATTTCCACTCGCGTTTTGCGTTTTAGACCTTTCTGAACAATTTTGGTTCCGTGTCTGTGTGTCTGTCTGTCTGTGTGTCTGTCTGTCTGTGTGTCTGTCTGTCTGTCCGTCTGTCATGATTTCCTTGTAACGCGCATAACTATACGAAGTTATTGTCCGATTTCTATGAAATTTTCAGGGATTGTGCGGGTTGGTGTGTAGACGGTCCCGTATGAAAATCATCATCCCCGGACTGATAGAAGCGACTGCGCATGCGCAAACGTGAATTTCTTGTAACGGCCATAACTTCTACATTTTCCATCCGATTTCAATGAAATTTTCAGGGATGTTACAGATTAGTATTTAGATGGTCCTCTGTGTAAATCGCCATCTTCGGACTGATAGTAGCTACTGCACATGCGCAAACGTGAATTTCCTTAAACGGCCATAACTTCCACATTTTCCACTCGATTTCGATGAAATTTTCAGGGATTATGTGGATTAGGTTGTAGATGGTTCCCTATGAAAATCATTGTCCCCGGACTGATAGAAGCGACTGCGCATGCGCAAACGTGAATTCCTTGTAACGGCCATAACTTCCACATTTTCAATCCGATTTCAATGAAATTTTCAGGGATGTTACAGAGTAGTGTTTAGACGGTCCCCTATGAAAATCACAGAGATTTGTTTTTCATAGAGGTATTGTCTCCTGTGAGAATCTCAAATCTCATTAATTGCAGGTTATCGGTAGCTCAGAGGATAAAGTCTTGATTTGAGCTCTTAAGGTCGCGGGTTCGAAACCCAGCCGAGGCTATGTATTTTTTTGATCCAATCACATACACCTACTCACTTAATTTTTCATCCGAATTTGATGACATTTTCTAGGATTGTCCAGATTAGCGTGTAGATGGTCCCCTATGAGGGTAGTGAAAGGTACTTAGAGATTGGTGTTTTCAGATTAACTACTATGCATCGGATCATCTATATAATCGGGTTATGGATACGAGAAAGCTATGTGCCACACCCACTTGGCAGACTTTTTTTTGTAAGTTCAATAAACAATCAGGTTCGGACTTGCTCATTATCCCTACTGGTTCTTGATAACTGTACTGGTAATATAAAATGAGGTGAAAGGTACATCCAAGGTGGTCCCAGGTACAGACCATGTTTGTACTTGGAGCCAGTTTGGAAGGGTGAAATGATTCAAATTATTTCAATGACTGATTCTCAATAATTATTGCGGCCAATTAGTTTCCCAATGGATGTAGACCACTGATAGACCGACTGATAGCTCTGTGGTAGGTACTCTGGCGATAGTGCGCAGCCCCACGTATGCAAACTGAGAGAGCAAGCGGCACAATGCCAGGGGAACCCCGGTCCCACCCACCATGGTGGCGTCCCAAAACCAAACTGTAACCTAAATATCCAACGTAGAAAAATATCCAGCTATAAGATATCCAAACTACCACCGGGATATCCGAAGTCAGGGTGATGTTCCAGCCAAATACTCACTCCTTTCTGCTCATTACTCACTTCTGCTCCGACGTTTTCCTAAATTGTCCCACGAATAACCCGCTATTACGGCGTTCGAGTCAAACGGTGCCACACCTTCTCATCGTTACGATTCGAGCGAGTAATTCGCGAGGAGTTGGTGGCGGCAGTATAAAGACAAACAGTCGCGGGTAGATGACAGAGGCAAGAGCAGCGCTGAGGGGGGTCCGAGGTACGAGCCAACGGAAACTGCGAATTGCAGTGACGGTGCCGTTCCGAGGACGCTCTGGGAAAAAAATGACCGTTCCAGAGTCTTCAGGGATGACGAAGAAGGTTAAGGTCCATAGCTGAGATGCTGCAGACAACAGTACTTGCTGTCCAGAACTGGATATGCGTGTGGGGCCACTGGTTATGATGAAGGTGTGGGAAGTGGAGAATTAAACTCTCTTCTTGGGTTACCCCGCAGCATAAAATCTGTGCCCCCCTTTTCTGCGGTCTCTCCAACAATGGGGTATAGCGATTATTTTAAGAAGAGGTTTCCGGCCGTATTACGTCGTCTACCTTCTCTCTTCCAGGGTGATAAATATCATCTGATTACGCCCCTCCCGCTGCGTTTGGCGGATATGACGTTCTCAGCGCTACGTGAGTACCATCGGTCGTGTGTAGAACTGTAAATTAGAGTTGCCTACAGTATTTTGCAGCTCTTCTGCAAATGCCCGTGATTACTTACCACACTCACATGTCTTTCGACAAACCATCGAGAACTTGGACGAAGTCACTACGGAGATTTGGACAGTGATTCCACATAATAAGAAAGCTCAGAGAGGGACTAATGAGATTTTATAATAACACTGACCAACAACAAAAACGCTGCAAATTATTACACTAAGGTTTATTATTGACATTTTCATGTCTTTGCCCTGGCACATAGCACAAAAAACTGTCACGAAATTGCGTAACGAAATTGTGTTACAGTGCCTTTATAATGATTTCCGCTTACAACGACCCCGTTGTTAGGTTTGTTCCTTTTCTACACTTTTTAACCCACAAAAATCGTTCACCACTCGTTGGAAAGCTCTCGATTTAACGAACATTTTCATGTTCTCCATAACATATTGACTATACGAATAGCGGAGCTATGGGCATAACTGTTCTCATATTTTGTTTACAAATTAATGATCATGAGCAGAGCCGGGACGTTTATGACTTTTATTTTTCCATTTCATGACGTTTATTCTATGACTTCTATGGCTTTTATTATCTAGTTTTATGACGTCAATTTTGGGAAATTTGGCTATTTTATGACATTTTAGGGAGAAGTATGACGTTTATTAATCGTCCAAGTTCGGGTAAATTGTTGTAAAAACGCCAGGAGAATAAAAAAATAGGTTGAAACATTAATTTATTGATAGTGAGCATACATAAATAATTAAATTACAAATACCTGTACTTAGTTATACATAAATAATTCAAATGAAATGTTTACAAAAATATCGATCAATTATTATTAAAATCATTATAAAAAACCACCATGTGTTGCTCGAGATGCTCCACGGTGAGGCTCGTTCTCTTGTCTGTTAGCAAACATTTAAATTTTGAGAACGACCTCTCAACGTCGGCTGATGTCGCAGGAGCGTACTTCATGCAGGAGATGTCCTGCTGTGTCCACCCCTCAGGCAAGTCCCCACATTCTTCTCCATTCAGCCTGGCAGCTATTGCCTGGGCTTGTTTCCACCCAGGATTTCTCGAAAGCACTGCAGTGAGTTTTTCCTTCGCTCTATCTCCCACTGTTCCAGCCCAATCCGAATCACAGAGGGTTTGCATTTCCTCTACTCCCTTAGAAAACATCATTCCCTGCTTCTGTAACTTTTGAATGGTGCTGGGTAGTGAACCAAAGTTGTCAGAAATGTAGTGGAGGTGGGTTTCTAGTTCTGAAGCCGCTAAAGCTTCTTTAGCTTTGCGGATAGCCTGCGCTTCGTTCGTATCTAGGGAGTCGAATACGCACCGAATAGCACTCACATTTTCAGCGTAGTACTGAGCTGCCTCAAGCCACGTCCCCCATCGTGTGATGATGGGCTCGGGAGGCAACGGTGTGTTGGGTAGCATGGTGCGAAACAGGTCCACTCTTGCTGGTGCCTTCAGGAAGACTTTTTTGGTCGAAGAAATTAATTTATTCACTGTTGGGTACTCCTCCCGCACAGCCTCTGCAACCCGATGAAGCCCGTGACTGAAGCAGGTCAGATGTACTACCATAGGATACATCGCCTTCAAATGATCCCCAGCCTTCAGCATATAAGCAGCACAGTCGGTTACAAATGGCTTTAGCCTGCCAGTAGTTCCTGGTGCACCTTTCCAAAGAATTCTCAGCCCCTCCTGAACGCACTGCAAAATCATTGATGCGTTCGTCTTGTCGACAACGGCCACATGGATAAGGCGCCCTTTCGATGCACTTTTCCCACTCAGTTTCCCAACTATGACGTTAACCATGTTCCGTCCAAGCCGATCGGTAGTCTCATCTACGCTGCACCAAATCGGGGAATCTTCTATCTCATCCCTTATTTTTTCTATCACCTGAAAGTGTGTTGCAGGTGCCACCTTAGTCCTAAGGGTTTTGACGCAAGGAATGGCTTCAGACTCCCAGTACTTTTCGACGAATTTTCTCAAGGGCGTTTCCTTATCTAATTTCTGAAGAGGGATTGCTTCTTGAAGCATGACTGCTACAAGATCGTTCACAAAGCTCGAGGGCCTTTCTCCCGTCTCAGGTGGACACTCACTCAGCAAGCGTTGGCGCTTATTCCCCTGCTTTTGTATGTTTGCAGCATGGACAGTGGTTTTCTTGAGTTGTTCTAACTGGCATTTTCTTTCAAAGTTGAACTGGAACAACCAAACCAAAGTTAAAATTTCCTAATTTTGTTTTGAGTGAGATGCCTATTTTTAAAACTCCTTCAAAATATGCTCCTGTGCCTAAATAACTCTCATACTTAAATTTAAAAAAAAAATTATTTTAGAGCTCACTCACCTGTTTTCCACATGGCTTGCAGAAGATTGTTTCGTCTTCCAACGAGAAGTCCTTCTCCCCTGCTATCCACTTTCGCTTAAGCGCTGACTTGCTCACTGTAAATTTTGGCATGGTGACACGACTGCTAGCGAAAACTAACTAAATGAAAAAATACTACTCTCCCACCACGAATTTACACCCATAGGTATTCCGCAGGTAGAAACGGAGCAGCCAATCAGGAAGTTGCTGGGATTGAGGATGACGTGGGATTGGTCACTATAATTCACCTACCTAGTATAGGCTTGGCCAGTTTGAGGCGAGTTTGGTTCGAGGTTGGTGACACTTTATCCCCTATTCATTCCTTTGTGTGCACTGAGGGACTTTCACTTCCAACTGTTCAAAGCACTTAGCTGTGAGAACCAGTGCGATTATAATCTGAAAGACTTACGCCCTTGGGTGAGCTGGAAGAACGTACGGTCAGAGCTAGCTCTAACTTCCCAATATTTGAAATGAATAAAAATGAAAAAGTGACGGAAATAGAAATTTTATCCAGCAAAAAGGGCTAAAATATGACGTTTTTTCTGAAACGTGGCATTTTATGACGTTTCAGCGAAAAACGGCCGTTTTATGATGAAAAACTATGACTATGACGTTTATGACTTTTTCCTGGCTCTGATCATGAGTGTAGAAGATAATTAATCCGGAATCGTCTATTTTATTGAAATTAGGTACCTACCTCTTAATATTAATAATTGTGTCAATTTGTAACATAATATATCTATGTTATTATGTTAATGATTCGTTTCACATTCTGACAACAACGGAGGGTGGGTTATAAAATCCTATAGTGAGGTAAAAAGCAATAGGTAAAGACATGAAAATGTCCCAATGCGTTGCAGACTCGTATGCAAGCGTTTTTTCTAATCATCCTGTTTTTTTAAATTTATTAAATACTATAAATTTACAAGAATGAATCTCCACTTTATTGGAAAAGCCGCGGTTGTGCAGACGGGTGATGTATACAATAAAATAATAAACCATTGTACAATAATTTTCACCGTTTTTAAGCTAAAAACCTATACAAAATCCTCTACCAAGTGTGCGTTCAACTTTGTTGGAGAATGATTAATTCAACAAAATTAGATAAACGGAAATTATAAATGAAAATTAACGAACGGAATGAATTTTTTTTAAATGCATCAAAAATCTCGACAGAATGTGTTTTTCGTTAGACGCTTAATTTCAGAATTATTTTAATTTTAAGATTTTTTTCGTGTTTTCGACCTTAAGCCATAAAAATGACCATAACATCTACTAATTTACAAGCAATTCAAAATCTAATTACACCGTTGGATAGGGCGTTAAATTTACCATCTTTCTAGTGGTCATACAAAAATTTTTGTAGGGTCGTGATGGGTGAAAAATCAACTTGTAAAGTCAGTTTTGTAAAATTTTCAAAATTTCCTACTTTTTCTTTTGATTGTTAAGGTTTTACTTCCAAATGATTTTTCACGTACCTCTACATCAAAAACTGCGCAAAGATCTCAGCTTTCTAATGGTATAATTTGTTTTAATTTTACTCCGCTAATTAGGGGTGAAAAATACGTTTGAATGCTAAAAAACGTGGTTGCGCTCATGGAAATCAAGGTTTCTGGTTCGTTGGGCTTCGGGCAGGTTCGACGAATTAGGGGTGGAATTCTAAGTCATTTTTTTCTATATAGATCGCTCGTCTGCAAAGAACACGGCTTGGCCATTGTCACCACCAACCGTAGTTACTACCTACCTACCACATACCCACTTCACAATCAAGTTTACTTGGAAGAAATGAACGCATCACACTCTATTCGAAGAAACGGGGAGTTGTAGGTGCCTTCATTAGGAAATTTAATAACTGGTTGCGAAGGTCGCAAAACTGAGTAGGTATAACTCGGAGAAACGAACAACGATCGCATTTTGTTCAGCTAAAATTTTAACGACGATTTGGCCTCTTTGGCGATTCACACTCGTGTTTCTGATTTATCATTAGTTCAACCCTTAAGTGCTTATGGGGAGTGAACGGATGGTCCTAGACAGCTCTGGGTGGTTTCATTCGATTCCAAATATTCAATACTATTTTTAAAATGGTGAAAACACAATACCTTAAAATCAAAAGTTTTTGAGCTTGGGCGTTTTCAAAATATCAAGCCTTAGAGTGCCCTAGATCGAAAACTCTCGAAATAAAGGAGTTGTTTTATTTCTCCGAATCGAGTGCGAGGAGTTTATTTCTGCCAAATAAACTTGATTGTGAAGGTTATTATTTGGTAGGTAGGTAGTAGGTACCTTTTTATTATCCGGGATGTCTAAGTTGTTAATGGTAGCTTGGACATAAAAATTAAAAAAATCAAAATTACCAACCATTGATTGCATTTTGGTCAGCTCTAATTTGAACGGAGATTAGGCCTCTTTTGCGATTCACATTCGTGTTTTGATTATATATATATAATTCAATATAAACCCTTAAATTTTTGTAGGGAGCGAACGGTTTGTCCTACAGACCTCCGCGTGGTCTCAAAAAATTCTAAAAATTCTATAGAATCTTAAATTGAAAGAAAAACAATTCCTTCACATCAAAATTTTCTGAGTTAGGGCGTTTTCAAAATTTCAAAATTGATTTTGGAACCCTTAGAAGTGACCTACATCAACCAAAAGCTTCGGGGCACAACTAGACCCCAAATGGAGCCTACATACATAAATTTCATCAAAATCGGTCAATGCTAAGTGGCAAAAGTGCCGCGTACGGCGTAGGGGAGTGGGGGGCACATTTGACATAGGGGTACATTTGACAATGGCTGTTTGTCACACAAGATTTGAATTTTACCGCGATTTCGGTAAAATTAGATGATTTGTAACCTGCACGGTTTTCACCTGGAATGGTTCTTCTTCACAATACAAAAACACGAAATCGCGGTAAAATTCAAATCTTGTGTGACAAACAGCCATTGTCAAATGTGCCCCTATGTCAAATGTGCCCCCCACTCCCCTACAGCGGACGGACGGCCAAATTTTGGTTTATTATTTTCAATAATGAACCTTTGGAATCGACCAAGAAAAAAAAAAATTGTAACACCCCCTCAAAATTTGATGGTTTACGTTTCAAGGTACGTAGAATCCAAAAATCGAATAAAAATTTGGCCGTCCGTCCGCCGTACGCCGTACGCGGCACTTTTACCACTTAGCATTGACCGATTTTGATGAAATTTGGTATGTAGGCTCCATTTGGGGTCTAGTTGTGCCCCGAAGCTTTTGGTTGATGTAGGTCACTCCTAAGGGTTCCAAAATCAATTTTGAAAACGCCCTAACTCAAAAAATTTCGATATAAAGGTATTGTTTTTCCTTCAATTTAAGATTCTATGGAATTTTTAGAATTTTTTGAGACCACGCGGAGCTCTGTAGGACAAACCGTTCGCTCCCTACGAAAATTTAAGGGTTTACATTGAAATATATATATAAATCAAAACACGAGTGTGAATCGCAAAAGAGGCCTAATCTCCGTTCAAATTAGAGCTGACCGAAATGCAATCGATAGTTGGTAATTTTGATTTTTTTTTGACTTTTTTATTTAAAAAAAATTTTTTTTTTTTTTTGATTTTTTTTTTCTTTTCTTTATATTGGATGGTTGGTGGCTTTGCAGACGAGTGTTTTTTATAGTTTTTTACCTACCAACCATAGGTACCTACTATCTACCTACCTACTAGGGCATTTTTGAAAACATCAACCCTAACACCAAGTAGACCCCAAATGGAAATTAAGGGTTGAAATTTTCAAAAATGCCCTAGTAGGTAGGTAAATAGTAGGTACCTATGGTTGGTAGGTAAAAAACAAAAAATAAATAAATAGTGTCGATGGCAAAGTTGTTATCTCTGCAGACGAATAATCTGCACAGGAAAATAATAAACCTTTGTGAAATAATTTCCAGCGTATTTTGAGTCAGTATTAAATTCTTCCGTATTTTTAAATTGAGAAAAACTAGCTGAAACACTTCCTCCTTTCAATAAGTTGCAAGACTATTTGTTGTGGTCACACGATTGGTCACCATTCCCACAGTATGAGACCAGCCCTAGAGTTGTCCGCAATTTCTGGCTAACTCCTCTTCTTATTTGCTATGAACATTTTGGCACAAATTCGACATTTTTTCTGATTTAATGCTCAAGTTATCATCTGCGGTGGATTTGGAAAAACTTCAGCAATCATTATAAAGTGTTCCAATTTCTGTGAATGTTTTTTAAATTACCTAAAAATTTAAACATTTTGATTTTAAATTTACTAAAAGTTGAAACATTTTTATTTTTATTTTAAATTTACTGAAAATTTTGATATTTGAAGAATTTTCAAAAACTTCAAATATTTATTCAAACTTCTAAAAAATTCTAGGTACTCTTAAAATAACTTATTTTTTGCTCAAAAATGCGCTAAAATTACTGAAAGATGTTTAAAAGTTTCTTTGAAATTATATGCTCATTGAATCATGCTGTACGAATGAGGCTTATGGTTAATAGTGATTCTGACATGATGCTGACCATAGATAGGGTGGACAGCATTGTTTCAACTGAAAGAGAAAGTAGGTAGGTAATACCTGAGGTTCATTTGTGATAAACGCAAACAAAAGGAAGGATTAGCTGGGGGGTCGTATGATGGTCCTTCCGGGAAACCGAGATTTTAGCTGCTGTTGTTGCTATGGAAACGTACCTCGCGCATGCGCACTGCCGTCCAGATCTCACCCAAATACCAGGGTACAACAATCAGTCAGTATAATGTCTTCTTCTGCTTAGGCCGGGGTGGAGGTGATAGGTTCTAGATTGTGGTTCCAGAATTCTCCTATAATCAGTGAATTCTCGTGTGCGATGTTCCTGTTGATTAGGTCCGTCGATTTACCAATCGGTTTGTGCATGGCCTTTTCGAAACAGCGGTCGGAGTGGAAGTGGTGAAGTGATAAAGTGACCAACTCCGTGGTCCCAGGAAGCACCGAATCTACCCCAGTCGTACTTCTCAACAGGTAACTCGTAGCTTTTCAAGTCCAGTAAATTGGTATACAGGGCGGTATAGTGTAAACCACACTTCCACATCTCAGACGGATTCAGAGGACAAAAACTCGAATTTTCAATGATAACTGCGGAAAGGTCGGGTTGTGTGCCTCGCGACGCTCTTTCTTCTTTCTACTCGTACTTGAGCAACAATGGCCGTACTCACAATTCGACTTGAAAATTCTTCTTCTGAAGAAACTCTTACTACACTTTATTTGGGGACATCCCTGACCTTTCAGTTTTCCGCATTTTTCAGATTTCGGCGTATTCCAACGCTGTTTTCGGCATTCGTTCTATTATTACGAGTAGATCCTCATGAAACATCAGTCGGTAACATATAAACATAATAATATAAAAATCATAAGCAGTTTTCACCGTCAATTGTCAGCCTCTTCCGAAGTGGTTTGCGGGATTCTCTCTATTCGGAAATTCTACCTATCATCAGCTAGCTTTGAAATTCAAATTAGGCGATAATATTATACAGTGTCTACCGTTGTGGTGGACTTTATTGATCACTTAAATTATCGATTGTTCAACTATTTTGCAACAATTTTTAACCTAATTAATTATTATTTTATTATTTATTAAAGGCATTTATTTTTTGGTACATTTTCACATACAATCCGTTGGTAGGGTTGAGGAACTTCCGCAATTTCTATCGCACAGAAGTCGTTCGCCACTCGTTAGAAAGCTCTTGATTTATGAGAAAAATCTACACATCTCAAGCTACCTTCCTAGCTAGCTTACGCACCTGGCTTATGACGTGGGATTACTGAAGGTAGGTCCGCACATTCGGCGGACGGACGGCCAAATTTTCAATACGGTTTATAATTTTCAATATTGAACCTTTGGAATCGACCAAGAAAAAAAACTTGTTAACCCCCCTCAAAATTTGTTGGTTTACGTTACAAGGTACGTAGAATCTAAAAATCTAATAAAAATTTGGCCGTCCGCCGTATACGGCACTTTCCCCACTTAGCATTGACCGATTTTGAGTTGTGCCCCGAAGATTTTGGTTGATTTTTAACACTTCTAAGGGTTCAAAAATGAATTTTGAAAATTTGAAAACGCCCTAACTCAACAAATTTTGATATAAAGGTATTGTTTTTCCTTCAATTTAAGATTCTATAGAATTTTTGAGACCAAGTGGAGCTCTGTAGGACAAACCGTTCGCTCGCTACGAGAATTTAAGGGTTGGACGTACGATAAATCAGAAACACGAGTGTGAATCACAAAAGAGGCCTAATCTCCGTTCAAATTAGAGCTGACCGAAATGCGATCGATGTTTTTCTTCATGTTGGATGGTTGGTGGCTTTGCAGACGAGTGATCTATAGAAAAATAATAAACCATTGTGTAATAATTTGCAGCGTTTTATTCGATTTTTGGATTCTACGTACCTTGAAACGTAATCCATCAGATTTTGAGGGGGTGTTAAAATTTTTTTTTCTTGGTCGATTCTAAAGGTTCATTATTGAAAATAATAAACCAAAAAAGGTAAAAAAAATCAGTGACAATGGCAAAGCTGTGATCTTTGCAGACCTATACATCAAAATAACAACCTTTGTGTAATAATTTGCAACGTTTGGATTCTACGTACCTTGAGAAGTAAACCAAAAAATTTTGAGGGGGGGTTAAAATGTTTTTCTTGGTCGATTCCAAAGGTTCATTATTGAAAATGATAGCAAAACCGTTCGGAATGCTTCCTAACCCAATTGAACATTTTCAAAATTTTATAGGTGAAAAACCATTCTTGATGTTGTCAAGAAACGTGTTTCTGGCGTTATTCAGATTGATTATCACTCATTTGAGATCATCAGTTTTACACTTTTATTTCAACTTCTACTAATTTGGATTAATTTTCCAATTAATTCAAGTATTAGGTGTTTAATTGTACCAAAAATTAAACCCACTCCCATGTAAGGAAAATTTATATAAGATATTTAAACTTTGGTGGGGTTGAGGATCTGTTTTCCAATCGACATGATGATGTTTGCATAGTATTGCCTGCCTTATAAGATTCAACGTTATTTCAGAGAGAACCATCTCCACTGATATTATGCATCCTTGAAAATATCGACAGGTTTTTCTGAGAAGCCGAGCAACCGAAACGAAACGATTCTGTATCATAAAGCGAGGATTCTTCCGTTTCGGTCCGTCACTTTCTTCCCTAGTAGGTTCAGAAAAGTGCCATTCCTTTCAAAGTGCCTGAATTGTGAATATCAGAGCAGTTCTTGTGAATGTCAGTGTAGTTTTTCACAAGAAACCTGGAAGTTGCCACTTTCAAGATGGGTATGGTGAGAATATTTGTCGTTTGTTAACATCAGAGATACTATTATTCCAAAATTGTATTTTTCTTCATGTGGATGTTTTAGAAGTATTGAGAAAACAAATTTGGCAAACAAAACCAATAATTTAAGTTTGTTGCCAGAAAATGTGATTAAAATATATTGTTTAGTAATGCACCCGTGTTTTTAAGAATTAACCTCCCCTTTCCCCCTTAAAAGGCAAAATTCGAAATTCAGGCGACGTAGTGCTCACAACTAGATAGATTTTGGCGTCGAATAAAGAAAGAAACACGAAAATCGGTTGGAAAATGAGACCTGGGCAGAGTAGAGTACACATGATTTTGTCACACACAGACATTCACCTATGTTTTTTTTTTTTTTCAAGTGGATTTGGATTCAGAATGGTCTAAAACGGTTTAGTGTGTGGTTATTTTTTTCCATTTGAGTGTTGTCAAACTTTACCCCAGATTAATCACATAAGGACGCCCAAGTCTTACTGTGGGACGTTGTTGTGGCGAGTGGTATTGATAAAGACGAGATTTTCAATATACTTTGAACTAACGGTGAACGTATATTTCGAATAATAAGAATTGTGAAATGTAGCTAAGGGAACCTAGATACATTCACAATATTCTCCCCCACTATAAAATAATCATTGAACATAATCCCTGAGGTACGATGGTTTCCGGCGTTGACGGTTTGACCTTCGGATCTCAGGAGGACTTGACTGTAGCGAAGGCGACAAGTCATTGGCTGGAGTGAGGGGTACAGAAGATCTTGGCGATAGACTAGCTCTTGGAGTGAGTGGTGTCGGCGACCTTGGCGAGAGACTAGGTCTTGAAGAATTTGGGACCGAAAACTCAGGAGGATCCCGGACAATTGGAATTCCTCTTCTTGGTTGGGAAGTTTCTGGGTTAACAATCGTCACATGTTTCTTTTCCACAAGAGACGCAATGAGTTGATTTATGTGGCGTTTTAGAGAGCGGCCAGAGTCTAACTCCACAATGTAGTGAAGCTGACCCAGTTTCTTCGTGATTGTGCCAAACTGCCAAATATCCTGGTTGCCTTGATGTATCTTGACCTGGACTCTCTCCCCCACTTGAAGAGAACGAACATGCGTCGGAATTCTGCTTGATTGCACTAGAGCTTTTTTGTTTGGAAGGAGTGCGTCTAGGCGAATCCTTAATTTCCTCTTCAAGTAGAGCTCTGCTGGTGACTGACCTGATGCCAATGGTGTGGCTCGGTAACGGAAAAGGATGTTTCTGAGCTTAGTCGCGAGAGGAGCAGGATCATCAACAGCAGCCTTGAGACGTCGCTTGAGGGTCTGGATGCTGCGTTCAGCGAGCCCATTGGTTGCAGGGTGACTTGGGGCACTGAACTTTTGGAAGATTCCATTCTGTTTGCAGTAAGTTACAAACTCTTCGCTCTTGAAAATTGTGGCATTATCTGAGACCATAACAGAGGGGTATCCGTGTACTGAAAAGATGTCATCCAGGAGAGAGATAGTTGATGAGGAAGATGGAGCATTCCGAAGTATTCTAGCCTCAGCCCATTTGGACTTAGCATCTACAACCACGAGGAAGAAGTAGTTTTCCAAAGGACCGGCAAAATCAATATGGATTCTCTCCCAATTTTCTCCAGGTTGAACCCATGGATGGACAACAGCTTTAGGAGGACTATGGCGTACTTTTGCGCATGCTTCACAACTCTTAACAAGGTGCTCAATATCCTTGTCGAGTCCTTCCCAATATACATATCTTCTGGCAAGTTGCTTCATTTTGGTCACGCCAATGTGTGATGCGTGTAATTCAGCCAAAATTTCAGCTTGTAGAGCTCTTGGTATGACGACCCGATCTGAACGAAAAAGCATGTTCGATGAAATGGTGAACGGGCTGTCCTTTCGGCTGTTCTTGAGCTCATGCATTAATACTTGCAATTCCGGATCTCTTGATGTTGCTTCAGCGATAGTGTCAGCAGTGATGGCCAATGTGGAGATCTGGAACAGTGTCTCAGCATACAAGACATTCACCTCCTCGTCAACTGCTACATCCTGAGACTGATTTGAAGAAAGTGGCGCACGCGATAGACAGTCAACATTTTCATTGTCCTTGCCCTTCTTGCATTTAATGGTGTAGTCGAGGCCGCTGAGAAAAGATGCGTATCTTAACAGACGAGCAGATGTCATTTGTGGTAAGGGTCTGTCTGGGTGAAAAATTCGAGATAATGGCTCGTTATCAGTTACAAGCACAAAACGCTTACCAAAAAGATAATTGAAGAAATGGGTTGCGGCGTAAATTATGGCTAGAGCTTCTCTGTCTAACTGACTATAATTACATTCGGCCTGTGTGAGAGCTCGGGAAGCATATGCGATTGGTTTTTCATTTCCATCTATTTCGTGGCTAAGGATTGCGGCGATACCCGTGGGGCTGGCATCAGTTGTGAGGATAACTTGTTTTGAAGGGTCAAATGGAATGAGGACCCTGTCGCTGCACAATTCAGACTTGAGATTCAGGAATGAGGCTTCTGTGGCAGCTGTCCATTGGAACTTGACTTCATTTCTGAGTAAACGGCGGAGTTCATATGATTTTGTAGAGAAGTCTGGGATAAATTTAGCGTAATATGTGACTAGACCAAGAAAACGTCTTACTTCATCTACATTCTTGGGTCGTGGCATCTGAGTAACAGCTCGCACCTTGGATGGACATTTTCCAATCTTGTTGAAAGAGACAACATGACCCAGATAATTGATACTCTCTTTAAAGAATGAGCATTTTTCTCTGTTCAGGTGAAGGTCGTTTGTCTTGAGCCGTTCCAAGCAAGCAATTAGATTCCTGGTGCATTCATCAAGGGTTGATCCGTGGCAAATAATATCATCGAAATAGGCTTCAACCTTTGAGAGGCCATTCAGGAGCTGAGATAATATCCGGTTGAATTCTGATGGTGCAGTTTTGATGCCGAAACTGAGACGATTCATTCGAAATGTTCCTTTATGGGTTGAAATTGTCTGTATCTTGCTTCCTTCTTCATCTACCTTGAGGTGTAGATAAGCCTTATACAGATCCAATTTACAGAAGAATTTTGACCCACGGAGACTATGTAGCACCTCATCAATGCAGCGGATTGGGTGATTGGCGGCTACTATTCTCTGGTTAACTCCACACTTATAATCCACGCAAAGTCTTACTCCTCCATCTGGTTTGGCAATAACGACGAGAGGTGAACCCCAATCACTTGTTGTCACAGGAGTGATGACACCTTGGGATTCCAGATCTCTAAGTTCTTTTTCGACTCTTTCTCGCAATGCGAAAGGAACGTCTCGTTCCCGAATGAAGACTGGTTTCATGCCTTTTCTAAGCTGGAGTTTGACTTCAATATTTGGAACACATCCCACTCTTCCTTCAAAAATAGACGAGTACTTCTGCATAATGTCATCAAGCGAAGTAACTGCATTTACATCAACTGGGTTGAGGGGTATGTGGTGGCGAGTATCGATTTCATTGAGGCTTATTTCAAGACCACGTATCCACATTCGACCAAGCAAAGCATCGTGCCCTGATGGGACTACAAACAACTCTGCATCTATTGATCTATTTTTGTAAGAAACTGAGAGTGTTACTTTGCCCTTTGGTTTGATAATGTGGTCTGAGTAGGATCGAAATGAAATCGTGGTAGGTTGAATTGGCACATTCAGTTTGAGCTTGTTGAAGTCTGCTTCGGAGATCAAGGAGAAACGGGCTCCAGAATCTACCTCGAATGTCTGTGGCTTACCATTGAGTGAAACTGTCACAATGTACTTGTCTGTGTCTGGACTAACTTCGTATAGATCTACAGTTTCTTCAATCCTAACAACGCCATAGGCACCCCCTGAGTAATCCTCTTCAGGAGTGTCCTGAGTTGTTACAAAATGTGTCCTAGATTTATTCAGAAGGGTCTTGATGCAAACTTTGGTGACATGGCCCACTTTTTGACATGATGTGCACTTCAATGATTCACGATCTGTTCTGCAGTCACGTGCTTTGTGATTTGGGCGTCCGCAATTGAGGCATAGACCATCTAACCCAAGAGCTTTGTAATTTACTTTGCTTTGACGGCCGCGAGACTGTGAACGGTGGCGTGGATGTGGACTAGCATTTCTTGACTGGAATTGCTGCTTATTGCTGAGTTGATTTCCCTGCTGAGGCTTGCCATGTTTTATTATCTTGTGGGTGTCCACTGGTCCATCTGGTGGCTTGACTATCTGTGCTGAATCGTATCGAGATGCTTCAAGGGCGATTGCTTTCTTTAAGAGCTCATCAAAGTTCTTATCATTGATAGATGAGTCTTGCAGGAGCTGTTCGCGCACCCATCCATCCCTTAGGCCCCTAATAAATTGAGCTCGGAGGAAGGTATTGGCTATTGATATCTTCTTTTTACAAGCTACTAAAGGGCACTCTACATAAAAATCACAATCCTTCAGTTTTCCCTTGAGGGACGCGACAAAATCCGAAATGGATTGTTGTGATTGCTGTGTGACACTGAGAAAATAATGCTGAGCGACTACTGTGGAGACTACCGGGGAAAGCATAGTTTTAAAATGTTCAATTAAGTCTGGGAATTCTATATCCTTAATAGGTGTGTCAGGACCAAGGAGTGCGGCTAGGTTGTTATAATGGTCTTTCCCAATCGAAGAACACAAAAGCTGAGCCTTCTTAGCGTCATCGGTGATATTCTTGAGGTCACAGTAGATTCCAAAACGCTCTAAATACGAAGAAAATTTCTCATACTTAACATCAAAATTTTCAAAAGGTGTGATCTGAGGAGCTGTGGCTGGTCTGACTGCTAGAGCACTGGTTATAGCTCTCATAAAAGCTTCAAATTGCTCTTTATCCATGATAATTTGAAGTGTCGTACGTTATAAGTTTTTTCTAAACGTGAGGCTAACGGTAAAGCAAGTGAGACGGTTTTACCTCGATTTTCCGTTGTTTTCAATGTTCATCCTCGTCGCCAACTTGTTGTGGCGAGTGGTATTGATAAAGACGAGATTTTCAATATACTTTGAACTAACGGTGAACGTATATTTCGAATAATAAGAATTGTGAAATGTAGCTAAGGGAACCTAGATACATTTCCTGTTATAATAACATGGAGACAATGAACAATAATAGAACTTCACAATAGACGTCCTAAAAACTAATGTTTCCCCTTCATGGGAAAATCAATTTTATTTATTTATTG
The DNA here is from genome assembly GCA_009739505.2 of Apolygus lucorum. NCBI lineage: Eukaryota > Metazoa > Arthropoda > Insecta > Hemiptera > Miridae > Apolygus > Apolygus lucorum. The sequence goes on along the minus strand of CM019177.2, from coordinate 10,423,643 downwards.
GCACAATACAAAAATTTCACATAAGAATCATGAGAAGTAAATAAAAAAGAAATTACAAAACATCTGCGAAAATTAATGTTAATATCTTCAATAAATATATAATGTGCCCACGGAAAGTCAAGTTCTCAATGAACTTGTGTTTTTCCGTGGAGCCTCATTAATTCTAAACTAATAAACTATTCCTGCTGTCAATGTCACTATGAAAGATATGAACAGGAGTCCTAATGATGTGATTTCATCATTAAGTCCGTAACATGCCTTTTTAAGGCCAATACGTTTTTAAATTCACTTAAACTAATATTATTTTCATAGAAAAAATTCAGAGCAACAACATAAGCGCTTCTTTTGTATAGTTCAATATGTATCTTCGGTTGTCTTAAATTAGACCTTTCTGTATTTCTTGTGACATATGTGCCTGTACAGGTATCTTCCACATCCACTCCCGTTTTATATACAAAAGTACAGGCCTTTCGAATAAATAAATCAGAAATACACAATGTGTCGAAGTCTCCATACAACCAACTTGTGTGGTATCTGGAGGGCTTCCTTAATATAATTTTAATAATAATATTTTGAACTGTTTGAAGGACCCTTAACCGCGTTTTTGTAGCCCCCCCCCCCCCCAAACAATAATACCATACTTTAGTAAGGAAGAAACAAGGCCATAATATACCATTTTTAAATAATAAGAGTTCAGGAAACCACCCAAAGATTTAAAAACATAAAAAAGTTTACGCAGCTTTTTGGCTAATGAAGTAATATGCAGGTCAAAAGTCAACTTGTAATCGAAAAATACACCAAGATACTTGGAACATTGAGAAAATGGAATGGGTGGGCACCCACACAGATCATTCCCATGGCAGCTGTAAGAATGAAATTTAATTACTTCATCCAATGAAAATTCTTTTCGTGAGTTCCCTGTGAATCTAATAACTGAAGTTTTATCTATATTGAGGCACAAGTAATTATAATCCATCCAAGTTCGAACTATATTCAAAACCTGGCATCCCAACCTTACTAAATCATTATAATTTTTAGAATAACAGATGATTGCTGTGTCGTCGGCAAACCCAAATACTTTACCCTCCAAGTTCAAATTCATCAGTTCATTAATATATAGAAAGAGAAAAGTATTGGCCCGAGAACAGTTCCCTGAGGGACACCACAATTTATTTTAACAGTAGAACTATAGGTATTACCGATTCGAGTTACAACTCGAATCACAGATAAATCTGTGAACTATCTGTCAAGTACGATTTCATGAGATCGTACGGTAGCCCCCTTATGCCACATTGCTGCAATCTATGTAACAGCGTTGGATGGTGCAGCGAGTCAAAAGCCTTACGAACATCAAGAAACAATCCTACTGTACAAAATCCCTCATTGCATTTTTCAGAAATCAATTTATACATATCAAAAAGTGCATGCTCCGTAGTTAACCCTTTTTGGAAACCGAATTGTCTTTCAGAAATGATTCTGTTTGCCTTTAAAAAAGACACAAGTCTTGTTTTGATGCATTTCTCCAGAATTTTGGATAGTGATAATGTTAGAGCTATAGGTCTATAATTACTCATTATCCCTATCACCACTCTTAAATAGTGGAATTACTACGCATTTTTTAAACATGGAAGGATACGTACCAGTAGCAAACACCAAATTGAATATAAAAGTGAGGGGTGGTGCAATATAGGCTGCTATATTTTTTAGCACCGAATTTGTTATATTACCAAAATTATAAGAACTAGGCTTATTTAGCTTTAATAAGTACTTCTCAATTTCTACAGAATCGACTGGTGTCAGAAAGAGTGATTTCTCTGGAGCATGCCATGTTCCTATTTTCTTAGCAAGCAAATTTAAAGACTCGACAGAGGGCCGCTGCTCATTGGCTTGAGTCCTTTCTCCTACTTTTGCAAAATACCCATTAAATTGTTCCGCTATATCTCCACCATCACTATACGTTACTCCGTCGCCTCCCGTTATACAACTACATACATTTTCTTTACAATAGATCTTGGATATCTAGGTGTTGTTTTCCTCATTGAGGGAGAAAGTAGAGGAGAAAAGTATTAATTGTTCTCATTTCATTGATCCCGCAAGGATACAATATTTGGGGCAATCAGAGTGCTAAACTATGTGTTATCGTGTATTTGTGAGTGAATTTTCAAATGGATCCGTATAATAAACCGTCAGTGTTCGACCCTCACAGTGAGCCGTCATCAGTTCAGGAACGATGGAGCGTTTGGTTGTCGGACATCGAATTGAATCAGTGAGAATGACAACAGTACATGTCCCCAATCAACTTATCGAGATATCAGGTGTCAGGTGGTATAAGTCCATGGACTCCTACTGTTTTTTCCCTCAATCATTTTCATTTAGGCTCTGTTCAAGCTTACCGAGTGTGGTTAGCATACTGCTCTTGTGCTCAATACGTAGTTCTACTGGTTACAACCTACAAAAAGCCATTTTTCAACAATCGTCAAAAATGGACTTGTACTGTTTTTATTCTCATCGATTCAATTGTTTATTGTTGCCGCTGACGCTAATGATGCAAGGAAAACGCTGCAAATTGGCAGCTCCATGTAGGCTCCATTTGGGGTCTAGTTGTGCCCCGAAGCTTTTGGTTGATGTAGGTCACTTCTAAGGGTTCCAAAATCAATTTTGAAAACGCCCTAACTCAAAAAATTTTGATATAAAGGTATTGTTTTTCCTTAAATTTAGGATTCTATAGAATTTTTAGAATTTTTTGAGACCACGCGGAGCTCTGTAGGACAAACCGTTCGCTCCCTACGAAAATTTAAGGGTTTAAATTCAAATATATATATATATAAATCAAAACACGAGTGTGAATCGCAAAAGAGGCCTAATCTCCGTTCAAATTAGAGCTGACCGAAATGCGATCAATGGTTGGTAATTTGAATTTTTTTGTTTTTTAATTTTTTTTTTTTTTGATTTTTTTTATATTGGATGGATGGTGATTTTGTAGACGAGTGATCTATATAGAAAATAATAAACCATTGTGTAATAATTTGCAGCGTTTTTATTCGATTTTTGGATTTTACGTACCTTGAAACGTAAACCATCAAATTTTGAGGGGGTGTTAAAATTTTTTTTTCTTGGTCGATTCCAAAGGTTCGTTATTGAAAATAATAAACCAAAAGGCAGCTTCTCCTCGACTTGGCGGGTCGGGATGTTACATAGATTTTTAGAAACTTGCCAGCTACTGAGCAGAAAGAAACAGCACTGACCATGTATTTCTCCCCGACTGTTAATCCTTTATAAGTACGAAATCTTTAAGCCTTACGTAACCTTACGTTGATGATTAGATTGATGAATACTAATATTAATTGTTGAGACCTTAGATTGATCAGCCTCTGCTTTCCGATATCAATGAAGTTTTCGCAGATTGTGTGAGTGCGTATTGGGATGTTGATGGCTCCCTATGAAAATCATCGGCCCCGGACTGATAGTAGACAGTGCGCATGCGCAAACTTGAATTTCCTTGTATCAATCATATTTTCTTCCCGAAATCGATGATACTTTCAAAGATTGTGCGGTTGACGTGTAGGTGGTCCCCTTTTAGAGTACTTTTAGAGATAAGGGACCTAAAATCGGATCATCTACGATCGGATCATCTCGTATACAATCGGGTTAAGGATACAAGGAAGCTATGTGCCACACTCACTTGGCAGACGTTTTATAGCTAATTGCTTGAAGTATGAAAAAAATGCCATTCATGCAGCATGACTTAATGAGCTAGTTTTCAAAGAAATCTTTCAGTTGAAGGTAAGGTTAAGAAAAGGAACAATGGTGTTGCAATTTCTTGTAGAAAGTTTTTTTTACACGTCTTGGTTTTTTATATTTTCAGTATACCTACCATACCAACATACTGTATGCACTGGGTATGCTTTGAAGATGTTAGGAGTCCATATTCATGTTCTACTCGTCTTCACGAACTCACAGAGTACCCACACGACTATTCTTGGTTTTTTTCTATTTTCAGTATACCTACCATACCAACATACTGTATGCACTGGGTATGCTTTGAAGATGTTGGGAGTTCATATTCATGTTCTACGCGTCTCCACAAACTCATAGAGTACTCACACGGCTATTAGTGATATATGGCTGCAATAGCTTCACTTTCCTTGAAAATTCGCTAAAATATAAATGAGTTCAAATTGTTCAGTGTTTGTTATTTATTTCAGGTATCGTGAGAGTGGCGCTGTATGCTCAAAGATAATCAATGTTCAGGAGAAAATTGCAGAACCTGCAAAGTACATGAAACCGACAGGAAACCAATTGTACGCGGTACGTCACTTACTATCAGTAAAACACCAACATATTTTTAAAATGTTTACCCAATATAAGTGCTATACCTACTCAATATGAGTAGTACCCTTCATGACGTCTGTAGTCTCTACGAATTGTAAAACTCGCACCTCGCGTATTTTTCTAGATTGCTGGTACGACGTCCCCTACGTCTGGCTAGAAGTTGTTCTGAGACTATTATCTTTGATGGGTATTTTGGTGATTCTATTCATTATCATTCACCTGACAATTGGGCAGGTAAGATCAACCTAATAGCCCAGCAACTAATAGCAATAAGTCGATTAAATTCGACAATCGGATCTCTAAGCTATCATTTTGGTTTATCATTTTCAATAATGAACCTTTAGAATCGACCAAGAAAAAAAAATTTTAACACCCCCTCAAAATTTGATGGTTTACGTTTCAAGGTACGTAGAATCCAAAAATCGAATAAAAATTTGGCCGTCCGTCCGCCGTACGCGGCACTTTTGCCACTTAGCATTGACCGATTTTGATGAAATTTGGTATGTGGGCTCCATTTGGGGTCTATTGTGCCCCGAAGATTTTGGTTGATGTCAGTCACTTCTAAGGGTTGAAAAATAAGGGCTGACATTTTCAAAACGCCCTAGTCTAAAAAATTTTGATTTATAGGCATTTTTTTTCATCAGTTTTAAATAGTATTGAATTTTTAGAATCGAATGAGACCATGCAGAGCTCTAAAGGATCAACCGTTCGCTTCCCATGAGAAGTTAAGGGTTGGGCTTACGATAAATCAAAAGACGAATGTGAATCGCAAAAGAGGCCTAATCTCCATTCAATTTTAGCTAACCAAAATGGGATCGTTGTTCGTTTCTTTGTGTTGTACTCAGTATTGTATCCTTACCAACCAGTAATCAAATTGACCTATTGAAGGCATTCACAACTATTTATTTATTCGAATTGAGTGAGAAGTGTTTATTTCTTCAATTCAAGTGAAGCGAAAATATGGTTGGTAGGTGGTGATAGTTGCGGGCGAGTGATCCATACAGAAAATAACACCTTTCTGTAATAATTTGCAGCGTTTTTGGATTCTACGAAGGTACTTTTAAATGTAAGTCAAAGTTATTTTGAAAGGGGGTTTACATTTTTTCTTGTTTGATTTTCAATAATAAATCAGTAAGGCGTACCTAGACCAACTTTTCATAATTTACTAACGATTTTTCATTACTTTCCACTCTTGAAAAATGTGTGAACGCATAATTTTTTATTATAATTTTCCGGCTTTTCAGTTATCCACTCTAAAATCGTTTACGACCTTTTTGGAGCATTCTCATCTAATAACAGACGCCTCCGAGCTCGGTATATTGGGTAAGTCGTTAATTAGAATTGAAATCGTCTTCTAGAATTCATCACTCCCTATTTTTTAATTCTATTTTTTCCTAGTGTGGTGCAATAAAAATAAATCGCACAGAAATTTGGTAAACCAATTAAATTTGAGCTAAGGAAGACTGGTAAATAGGGGAATTTATGGGGTAGCCGTTTCTAATACATTAGTAGACAAAATCATGTGAAAGTGTGAGCTCATATCCGACCAATCCGGGAGCAGGAAATTCTGAGGGGACTACCTCGTAGGACGTCGATTTCTATCAAAATGGAGCCACGAAAGTGTCCAGGACCGTGGGTATGTAAGGCATCTCCACATCAAGGCTCGTTAGAACATAATCTCACCAACCTATAGGTCTTTGTTCGAGTTGCTATAGATTGGTTCATCTGTGGTTTGGGTACGTCCACCCAAACGTACCTAAATCTACGTACAGCACAAGTCCTGGGTCACTTCTCCTGTACATCAGTATCGAAATTTGTGACTCTGGCTTGCAGACGGTGCCTTGGAGTAATCACAGTTCACGCCTTCAAAGAAATCCCGACGATCAAAAACGACTCTTGCAAAAAAAGTCCATTCATGCAGCATGAGTTAGTGAGCAAATTTTCATAGAAATCTGCTAGGTATGGTTAATGGTATTAACTATTTGATTTTTGGAAAAATTTCAGGGATCGGTTAGAATGTTTCAAAACGGATTTCAGTGAACATTTTTCTTCTCGAAAAAGTCTATTCTAAAACTTTTGATATCATTGCAATAGCTTCACTTTCCTTGAAAATTATGCTAACCTTCAGTATGAACAGGGTATGTTTTGAAGATGTTAGGAGTCCATATTCATGTTCTACTCGTCTCCACGAACTCACAGAGTACCCAGACGGCAATTACGTTATATACCTACGTATATTCCGTTCGTTATTACGTTATATTTTAATTTTTTGACAATTTTTTATTTCTGAATGTGCAACGGTATCAGGTATCAGAAATTTGGTGCTGAATCAGAATATACCATACATTATTATGATTGTTGTTGTGTTTCGTGTCACTACTTTTGTGATTTGTACTAGTGAAAGATCTGACTCTAAAATTTGATGACTGATGAATCTACGGGAAGTATATACTCTAAATTTTGATAGATGTTGTGTCTGAATGTTTTGAGGGAATTGTTGAATAGTTTAGGCCCGGGCTATGATATAAACCGGCTTACTAAACTATTGAGGGAAAAGGCTCCTGGTTTATGGGAAACCAGATTACCTTGGAATGACTTTACTTTATCGAGAATTTAAGTGGATTGGAGATTGCAGATATGTAGCCTCTGGTTTATGGGAAACCAGCTTACTACTTAGATTTATTTTCTAAGTGTTGAAGTTTTTGGTTTGAGATTTAAGGTTTGAGTCGGTGGTTTGAAATGAGGACAACAGTTTGAGATTTGGAATCGAAGTGTAGCTTTTCCTCGGGAAACAGGCTTATATAGCGTCCCCCTACTCTCCGGGCTCTATTCTTCCCCGGAGAGTGGGCTAGACGTCCGTTGAGGTTTTTGTCTGGTGACCTGGTTTCCGAGGGAAAGGTACCGTTGGTTTATTTGGAAAATACGACGTTCCTGAGAGACCCAACAATTGTCATGGTAATAACCTTAAAAACTGGAAACCCCCGTTTTTGGCTTATTTTGAAATTTGGACCCCTTGGGTTGTCCAAAATTCCTGGATAACGAACTCGTCTTTTTGTTTGTTATTATGAACATTTATAGGTACATTTGATTTTTTGGAAAAACTTCAGGGATCGTTTTAGAATGTTCCAAAACGGATTTCAGTCAAAAAATAATTCGAAAAACTCCTTCTAATAATTTTGAGACCATTGCAGTAGCTTTATTTTTCTTGAAAATTCGCAAATACCGTGATCTAACTTGCCGATTTCCCCAACCGTGGAATAGTGTTCTTGCTTATGGTAAGACGGAACCTTCAGTTCATCTTCCTGCAACCAATATTTCAACGGTACGTAACTTTTTCTCGAATTCGTACGCCCAATTGACTGTCTTTTCATCATCTCTTTATTTTAGATCGACCGTAATTTGAAATCAGTAAATGTATCTCTGGTTTGGATTTGTTTCCCTTGGGTACAATTCACCTAACTGTTTGTAATGCTTAGAAAATAAGTTTGAATATACTTGCAAAAGATTTTTTAAACTGTATTTTTGAGTTTTTATTCCAAGTCAAACCCCCGTAGTACCAGAGGACATAGATTGCACCAGACGTGATTGATGATTCTACGATTGATTCCTACCTTTGGGTCTTCACTATATATCTGTAATTTTAATTCATTTACAGGCAATAAACCATCTAAGGAAGAAGGGTTGTACAGTCCGCAAGACATAAAGGATGACAGCGATTTAAAAGCTGTGCCATCTCCTCGCGTGAGAAATTCCACAAAGTTATGGGACTTGCCCGTTGAAATTTATAAAGGGACTGACGATGATAATGCGTATTTCATCACGTTTCGTGAAATTTGTGACGAAAACGCTCTAACTGACGATCAGAAATTGGAAGAATCGGGCATGAAAGCTACGCCAGCTTCCAAAACATCGTTCATGTTGGATCAAACCAAAAATCAACCCATGCCCAATCTACAAGGGTTTTACGGTCAAAATTATCAAGGTAATTCCCATTCGTTCGTGGAGAGAAGTATGCTCGGGGGAAACTCAAAGATTGACTCATCCCAAACTAAATTAACTGCGGATAATTCCATGGATAATCAGAACGCAAACTCAAAATTAACAGGAAATGTCGATGAGAGGAATTCAAATGTTGGAGAATTCAATGAACGCCTGAATTTAAACAAATTGTCAACGATGGTGGACATAGCCAAATCAGATTCGGTGGATTCGTCCAAATTGCAATTATCCAACAATGACCTGTCGAGTTTCGAAAATTTCGTGCGCATGCGTGAAAACGGAGATGCGAAGACGAATCAAAATCCTCACAGTTCATCGTTGAACCTCAATCAGCTTAGTGTACCACGATCTGAGACCCTGGAGAAAACGCAACAATCCATGAATGAGGGAACCAACGATGGGCAGTATCCTCCAAAACCAATCCCAAAACTGAAACTTGTGCTCAATGAGCATCCTCAGTCTGTTCTTGAGATGAAAATAGATCTGAATTCGATAAAACCTAACGATTTGGCCCCAATCAAGAGCGTCAATGACATCGGGAAAGTGGGCAAAGTGGAGGAAGGCGAACCTGATGGGATTTCAGTTGAAGAGGAGGATATGGAAGCGGCGAACGCTGACGAAGCGAAGAGATATTTGAAGGACAAAATCGCCAGGCAAATCCAGAAAAAGGAAGATGAAATTATGGAGCGTTTGGAAAACAGGCCGCGAGTGAAAGGAGTCATGGAGGTCGACTCTGGTGCTGAGCTAGGAAATTTTAGTTTCGGGTCATTACTGGGGAGGAAAGCCAGAGGGATCGAAGCGATAGATAAGTCCATAACTTACACGGAACATGAAAGGTCCATGAAGCAAGAGGTAGAAGTTACGTATAGAAGAGCACAAGACATTGCTAAAGCCATCCTGAAAACATCAGAAGCAGTAGCCAATAGTTTGGACCTTTGCAGGAAGCCCATATCGACCAATTTCATCAGCGACGAGCCTTTGACGGAAGCTGAAGACGTCATTGATCAAATTGTAGGCCAATTGAAGGAATCCTTGGAGCTAACGATGGGCTGCAGAACTTGCGTCAAGCCTCATAAAGACCTGATGCTGTTCTTAAGGTGGCTGATATTCGACGATGTGTCGGTCAAATTGTGTCCTTCCAAACCCAAGGCAGCTGATTTGAGGAAGAACTACCTCCTCTTCAACCACGACAACATGTTTTTGGGACGAGTCTGCGGCCAGGGTGAGCATCCTAGGGCTCCCTATAACTGCAGCAATACTGGCGAAGTGCAGAAGGAGACGGAAGAAGAAAACAAACCAGATGAACCTAAAGTTGGCGGGCAGCGTAAAAATGTGGTTTCCAAGAAGAGACTCAGAATGAATAACAATGGATGAATACCTAATCTCAATACAGTGGTAGGATACAAAATTTGTATAATCTTCGTTATGGAAATGAATTAATCCGTCTTAGCAACAGGAGAATGATAATATTTAATATTATCATTCTCCTGTTGCTAAGACGGATTAATTCATTTCCATAACGAAGATTCAGTAGAAGGTACTCTTAACCCTTAACTTGGCAGTGTAGCTTTAAAGCAACAACAGTCTTCCCAAGTCAATTAAAAATCCTAAAACGTCATAATGGTTCAAAATCGGATATATGAAGACTATCTCACGTAATTACCTTAATTTCTAGTTCATTTGGTCAGAAATTTTTCGGAAGAGCTTGTTATGATGGTTTAAATTCGGAATTTCTATCTTAATATCGAGTTTGATGAAGGTTCTGGTTAGGATTTTAAAGCATCATCCATATAATGGCCCGATCTATCATTACCTTGGCAGTGTATGATTGCGATGGTGTACGGCCATAATGTTTTTGACATTTCATGTCTTTGCTATGGCACACAACCAAATTTTCGTTATGTCACGTTACGTTACGTGACGAAATATGCTCAATGATTATTATTATTACCTATATGATTATAGCTGAAATTTGGCTATATGATGATGGCTATATTATGATTTGGCTGGTAGACTCCTTAGGACGTGAACAATAAGGTGCACAGGGTTTTGATCAGCTGAGTGGCTCCTGAAGCTAACTTCTTTCCTATCAACCCTAGGAAGCTGAAATTTGGCTGGTAGCCTCCAATTGGTGCTAAAAACCGTGAACAATATGGTGCACAAGGTTTTGATCAGCTGAGTGGCTCTTGAAGCTAACTTCTTTCCTATCAACCGTAGGAAACTGAAATTTGGCTGGTAGCCTCCTTAGGACGTGAACAATAAGGTGCAGAGGGTTTTGATCAACTGAGTGGCTCCTGAAGCTAACTTCTTTCCTATCAACTGTGGAAAGCTGAAATTTGGCTGGTAGCCTCCTTAGGACATGAACAATAAGGTGTACAGGGTCTCGATCAGCAGAGCGGCTCCTGAAGCTAACTTCTTCCCTATCAACCGTAGGAAGCTGAAATTTGGCTGGTAGCCTCCTTAGGACGTGAACAATAAGTTCACTGATCAGCTGAGTGAGCTCCAAGGCCATTTCCTCTCCTGTTGAACGTAGGAAGCTGACATTTGAGAGGCAGGGTCAATGGAGAATGCTGAAGGCGCCTGAGTGGTCACTGATCAGCTGAGTGAGCTCCAAGGCCATTTCCTCTCCTGTTGAACGCAGGGAGCTGACATTTGAGAGGCAGGGTCAATGGAGAATGCTGAAGGCGCCTGAGTGGTCATTGATCAGCTGAGTGAGCTCCTTAGACTTAGGGTGTGAGATGTCCGTCTCGAATGTTTCTGTGTTTGGAGTCGGTTCAGAAGTTTCGGCGGAACCAGGAGGGTGTGAGACATCGAAATCTCGTTTTAAATTTTTTTTTTGGTTATCTTTTTCGTAGCCATTGTGGAACACCGAAATCTTGAAGTATATGGAAGTATTCACTCATGCATCCAAATTTGTAAACAGTTGAGTGTTACCTAGGTAATCAATGCTACCCAAGCATCAAAATATGAAAATAGTTGATTGTTGTCTACGCAATCAATGGTTAGTGGGGTTAATGTACTGTCATGTAGAACATATAACATACAACATACCGTTCTTTTACTACCCACGACGATATATGTATGGATGTAAATAATAAATAAAAATATGAGTTTAATTTTTGTTTTCTTTATATTGAAAAAAAATGTAATTCACAGAGGAAGACAAGATTGCTAGAAGATGGAAGGGAAGAAGGAGGGAGGGGAAAGACATGAAATGTCCTAATGCGTTGCAGACTTGTATGCAAGCGTTTTATGTCTTTACTATGGCACATAAATGAAAAATCGTCACGCGGGGATCGTTACGCGGGGAGCGTTACGCGGAAATTTCTGATTTGTTAATAAAATTAATTTTTGTTTTTAAAAGCATTTCCCCATGTTTTCCCCGACCTATATTGGTTTATTATTTTCAATAATGAACCTTTGGAATCGACCAAGAAAAAAAAAAATTTAACACCCCCTCAAAATTTGACGGTTTACGTTTCAAGGTACGTAGAATCCAAAAATCGAATAAAAATTTTGCCGTCCGTCCGCCGTAAGCCGTCCGCCGTCCGCCGTACGCGGCACTTTTGCCACTAGCATTGACCGATTTTGATGAAATTTGGTATGTAGGCTCCATTTGGGGTCTAGTTGTGCCCCGAAGCTTTTGGTTGATGTAGGTCACTTCTAAGTGTGAGCCCCAGCTCACGGCTTAAATCCGGAATTAAAGGGGTGAGCAACCACCATCCAAGCTCCCCTTCCTCCACCACCGAAAGTCAACGGGTCGGAGCGGGCATTGTACCGTCCCCGCTCCAGGGCGCCACCACCACCTTCAGGCGCCCACCACCAGAAGCGCTCATGTCACCTTGACGTCACCGTCCGCCAATCGCGGGCCGCCGCGGAGCCCTGCGCAGTACTCGCCGTTGGAGGGTGGGGACCTTCCCAAAGAAATCAACTGGTGACCGCGTGGAGCGGCCATAACCTCCCCAGTCCTTGATGCGAACATCCACACTCTCTTGCCCCGCTAGATACACGTTTATCGAACCCCCTGTGCAAGTCAGTCACTGGATCCCCTCAGTAATATTCCGGTGAGAGCCCTGTCGCCCGCGAGTTTATTATTTGAGCCAACCCCCTGTTCAACCTGGTAAGACTTCGTGACATCCAGCTTGAACACCCATCCCCCAAGAACATCTCAACGCACTACCGACGGATTTCCTACGGGCCCCGACGCTGTGAGTGTAACAAACAAAAATATCTATACATTGGCCAATGATAGTTGTGTTCGAATTGTGTAGATATAAAATCAGTCATAGTAAAGTAAAGAACAATTTTAGTAGTAAAGTCAGTCAGTCAAGACAAGAGTCAAGAGTTGTTAAAATTGAGTAACGTAAATCGTAAAGTTGTATAAGAGAAAGAGAGAAGGAGAAATCAAACGCACGTATTTCATGTAAACCTTTTATTTGTATAATTTGTACTTGCTTGCAACCGAACTTAACGTAGAGTCAAATTTCCTTTATTTTCATTAAAACGTTCCTATTAGATTGTACAATTTTGCATTTCTCATTTCATTCACCTTATTCCGTAACAGACAGGTTTACGTGTGAACGCACTCTTTTCGTGCGATCACACCCTTTTAGTGCAAATTACATTATTTCCGTGCGACGCATTGTTTTCGTGCGTGCGCCAATTTCGCCGTGCACTCGTATCATTTTTCGTGCACTTTTAGTTCCCTTCAGGAATCGAACTTCCGTCCTTCAGACATAACAATAATATTTCGAAACAATCAGTAATCAACCCTTCAGGTGTTACCTTGATATTGAGAGCCTTCAGCTACCTCCGAGCCGCTACAGCTGTCTACCAGGTAATTATCATTAAATTCATTGAATTTAGATTACCTTTTATTTATGTCAATATAGCCTCTCAACCTATATTTGGATCGGTTTTAAAACGGACTTACTCGAGAATCTTAAATTCAACAGTGAAGACCAAAGCTTACAAATGGTGGCAGCGCGTTAGGATTATCACATTCGAAAATTACCTTCAGTAATTAACGAATGCGATTAGGAGTGCAAGCTTCACTTGCAACGAACTCACAAAATAGGAAAAGTAAGCAAACCAATCCGACATAAATATTTCGAACCAAATCGAAACCGGAAGTCGAACTGTCTGAAAACGGAACAGGTGAAAAATAGGTAGGATGTGCATCCATTTTGTTATTCTTAGGAAAAGTGACACCAGCACTCCCTATTTGCCTTTCGTTTGCTGAATCGCCTTGTGATTTAGACAGAAACAGACAGACAAGACAGATTTTCTTTCCTTGGAAGTATTTTACCAATTGTGACCACACCAACAAAACCTATCGTACATTATGTCGCTCAACTTTTTGACAAACGGCGATAGGGATGATGACGACACACCTTCAACGGCAAATACCGAAGCCGTTGAGGTGATAACCCAAACCATGAGGGAAATGAACTTACTCCTTCAACGGTTAAACACGAGTTCAACCGACAACAACCGAGACGAGATTCCGCGTTCGGTGTCTTCCGAAATTGAACCATGGGATCCGGATGCAACGGGCGCGATGAGTGTAACCTCGTTTTTCGCTAACTTCGAAATGGTAGCCGCGGATTTAAATTCACGACTCAAATACCGCCTTCTCCGTACAAAAACCCGAGGTACCGCAAAACAATTCTTAATTGACCGGGATGATTCGTTAGATACGGATAACGTGTACGAAGCGGCAAAAGCGGATATGATCACGTGGTTTCAAAAGGAGAACCCCCAGCACGCAGCCGCGCTCTTGTGGACGGTGAAACGAAACTCTAGCGAGACGCTCCGCCAGTTCGCCGACAGAGTGCGTAACCTTGCACGCTGCGCAGTAATGGAAGAGGGGAAGACACTCCGCCGACCTGAAAAAAATGAATGGGTTGAAACCAAGACGTTGAGTGCATTCATCCGGGGAGTGGAGAAACAAGTGAGCGCATTCCTTGTCGCAAACCGACCACGTTCACTCCAAGAAGCGCTGAAAAAAGCAGAACAACTCGAAGAAACCCTCGAGACAACACCCGACCTTGACGAAAAATGGGAATTAGCGGCCGTTAGTGGGGACCGTAGATGCTACAGCTGTGGCAGCCTGGAACACTTCGCTGCAAAATGTCCCAAAAAGAACGAACCGCTACCCAGATACCAGAGAAGAAATGACGAGGATCGACGACGGGAACGATCGGAGGACAGAAACGTCGAGACGAAACCCCCACCACGTTTCCCGTGCATGTTCTGCGCGGACTTTGCACACTATCCGATCGACTGTCCGTTTAACCCGCAAAGGGCAATTTTCTGTAACTTCTGTGGAGCCAGAGAGCATTTGGAAGAGAATTGCTTTAAAAAGAAGAAGCTCCTTCCAATATCCAACCCCGAACGAGAACCGGCGCATCCCATGAGAATAGCGCGGTATCAAATCCAGTCGGGTGATACACACATACCGGCCGTGGAGGCCCCGGTGACGAGAAACCTGACCGTTATTGCGGATTTGGGTCCCGAGTCAAGGGAAATGATAATCGATACGGGTGCCGCGTTTTCGGTGTTAGCGACCCCCGTAAAGGGCGTCCCAATGAGACCAACGCGTAGGATGGCCTGGGGAGCGGACGGGCTCCTACTACCGTTCGCCGGAGAACAAACCCTGATGACGAGAATCGGCGACACCACGTTCAAACATACCTACCTGGTATTCGCAAGAAAAAGCGCAACCTTGGACCTGATTGGATTGGATATCCTGCGTAAGGTGTCGTTGACTTTGAACCTGGGATCCGAAATGACCGTTCAGGCGTGCACGGACGAGGAACCATCACCGTACTCTGTTGAAATCGACTCAGGACGAAGGCCTTCGGGGAGCGCGTTGCGGCCGGACGGGCGGGAACCAAGGGTGTCTGCAATTCGCCAACCAAAATGCGGACCGGACACCCCCTTCCCCAGTACCTTTCCGGCTGTAACAGCCCTTTCCGAGAAGGGTCGTCGAACAGACGTGCGGGATAGTGCACCCGCACAAGATCTGGAACCGAACGGAAAAAGGGTCTCGTACGCCGAGCCCCTGGAAGAAATTGTGCCCGCCAAAAACATGGAGGACCTACAAGAAGAAGATGGACGCCCCAAGTTGCAATTGCATGAGAATTCGGGAGGAAACCGCATGGAAATTGAGACACCTGCGCACGCCGATACGTACGGACAGGATGAGACCAGCTCTGACCACGGATACGGAAAACGTATCGATACGCCCATGAGTTACGACCGTAATCCACCGAACGGTCTTGAAGAATTAACCATGAACAAAGACGAAGAATGTTCCGCAACGGACGCAAAAGAAGCCGGAACTATCGGAATCGTTGGCGGAAAAATGCCAAGGGAAAATGAACGCGGAATATACTACCAACCGAAGCATGAGCCTAAAAACCCATTGAACCCTCCTGAAAAGAGTGCTGAGCAGGAGTATCACGAAAATGGTACCGCGACGCTGAATTTTCCCCGAGAAATGATCATGGCCGCACAAAAGCGAGACGCATGGATCCAGATGACCGTTCTCCACCAAGAGAGAAACAATCTACGTCGGAATAATGGCGTGTGGGAACTAAAGACCAAACAGACCGACCCCAAATCATGGGTCCCCCTCATCCCCGAATCCATGAGAAAATGGTTGATAAATCGATGTCATCGTAGTGTCGAAGCTGGTCACGTCGAAAAAGAGACCACCCTCAATATGGTAAAGAGGCTAGGAATTTGGCCTAACCTGACCAATGACGTGCGGGAACAGATAGAACGCTGCGGAACGTGCTCCCGACGAGACCCGCCACTTGGACCCAAGCACTCAAATCGGGAGTCTGCGTTTGTGAGGGGCGTACCGAACGATGCGTTCGCGAACCCGTTCGAGTTCGAACCTCGCACGAAAACCATTCACCCCGCCGTCCATCCGCCTGAAAATAGACCTGGAACAAGAAAGAAGTACTTACCTGATGAAAACCAGAAGCCATCCTGGAAGATGAAATCGGGAGTACCTTCACCATCAACCCGCCACAATGCTAGACCGCCCGATGAAGTCCCAGCCAAGGCGATCGCACGCACGCGCACGCATGGCGTAACGCATCGACTCGGAAACCATGTCGATCTAAATCCGACCCCTAACGAGGAGGGTTCCAACAGTGTACCGTCGCCTTCCGAAGAATACGAAGAGACATTGGAGGATCCCCCGCCCAAAAGAAGTCGGAAAGAAGTCGACCACGACGAGCCTAGATACGTGCTGCGAAGACGAGCCACCCCGGTAGATTACCGCCGCCTCCACCTGGGAAGGAATTATTAACGTACTTACATACTAATAGGACGTAACACAGATCGACTATAACTAATGTAAAGTTACACTTGTAGATCCTTCAGATCGAAAAATTTATTGGATCCTTCAGATCGAACTACTTACCTGCAAATTATTACAACACAATTTAACGAATTCTATTACACATTTGAACACAACAATCATCAATTTAAAACAAGGCCGTAAATTTCCCCCCTAATTAAATTTGATCACTTTTCCTAGGCTGGATGACACATTAGGATTTTCATTTGTTGTAGGTGTAATATGGCGCAAGAACAGATAGAGGAGTGGATCGCCGATGGAGGACCGCCGACCCCCGACCCGATTATCCAAATTCTAAGAGAGCGCGTAGGTGAGGAACAGGATAAGGTCTACGACCGTCCCCCTGGCTTTTTGGAGACGCCTGAACCCACCCCTACCCCGTTCCTCCAGCTGGAGAGCTTGCTAAATTATATTCGGTTTTCGGACTGCGCCGAGACACACCTGGCCAGGAAGACCAATTGCCATGCGGCTATGATGACGGTGGTGGAAATGGCAAAGTGGATCCCGTCATACCAGCGCATTATCGAAGAACGTGACGCCCTTCTCGACCGTCAAAGAAAGTGGACGATGGAGCGAGAACGCCTGGTCCGGGAACTCGAACCAGCTAGGGCGAGGGTGGGAGAAGCCACCACTCAGTCATCCGCAGAGCCACCTGCGGCGAGGACCGTGGATGCTGAGGAGCCCGCACCTGTGACCGCAGAGCCACCTGCGGCGCCGACTGCAGAGGAAGAGGCGGGGGTGGCTGATTCTCCAGCACCCTCACCTGCTCCAGCCCAGGAACCAGAGGGAGATGCGTGTTCGCCAGTCAGTTCGCCCACTAAGATGCCGCAAGACGATGACCAGCGCAAACGATCCTGCCGTCTCTATTCCTCCTCTTCGGAGTCGGAGATCCAGTGGGTGCCAACACCTACCCACGAGCCAGCACCAACACCGGTGAGTGAGGCAACCGACTCCCGGCCCAAGATCATGGTCAAGTTGACAAGAAAGACCAAGAAGAACCAACTGACCTGCCCTGTGTGTACCCGCCCAACGCCTCGCCTGTACAACTTCAGGTGCCCCGCATGCAAGGAGTTTTGGCACCGACTCCGAGCCACCTATCTCCAAGGCAGGCCCATCCCGTCGTGCTCTCAAGACCATACTGGAAAGCGTGACCCCATCGCATGCAGAGGCTGTCGGCGATACCGATATGAGTTGGCGTTCAGGAAGGCGCATCCTTCCGTCACCCTGCCAGTGCCCAGCGTCATCTTCGATGACGCTGGCTCACGAAGGGGCGGAGGATGTGAGCCCCAGCTCACGGCTTAAATCCGGAATTAAAGGGGTGAGCAACCACCATCCAAGCTCCCCTTCCTCCACCACCGAAAGTCAACGGGTCGGAGCGGGCATTGTACCGTCCCCGCTCCAGGGCGCCACCACCACCTTCAGGCGCCCACCACCAGAAGCGCTCATGTCACCTTGACGTCACCGTCCGCCAATCGCGGGCCGCCGCGGAGCCCTGCGCAGTACTCGCCGTTGGAGGGTGGGGACCTTCCCAAAGAAATCAACTGGTGACCGCGTGGAGCGGCCATAACCTCCCCAGTCCTTGATGCGAACATCCACACTCTCTTGCCCCGCTAGATACACGTTTATCGAACCCCCTGTGCAAGTCAGTCACTGGATCCCCTCAGTAATATTCCGGTGAGAGCCCTGTCGCCCGCGAGTTTATTATTTGAGCCAACCCCCTGTTCAACCTGGTAAGACTTCGTGACATCCAGCTTGAACACCCATCCCCCAAGAACATCTCAACGCACTACCGACGGATTTCCTACGGGCCCCGACGCTGTGAGTGTAACAAACAAAAATATCTATACATTGGCCAATGATAGTTGTGTTCGAATTGTGTAGATATAAAATCAGTCATAGTAAAGTAAAGAACAATTTTAGTAGTAAAGTCAGTCAGTCAAGACAAGAGTCAAGAGTTGTTAAAATTGAGTAACGTAAATCGTAAAGTTGTATAAGAGAAAGAGAGAAGGAGAAATCAAACGCACGTATTTCATGTAAACCTTTTATTTGTATAATTTGTACTTGCTTGCAACCGAACTTAACGTAGAGTCAAATTTCCTTTATTTTCATTAAAACGTTCCTATTAGATTGTACAATTTTGCATTTCTCATTTCATTCACCTTATTCCGTAACAGACAGGTTTACGTGTGAACGCACTCTTTTCGTGCGATCACACCCTTTTAGTGCAAATTACATTATTTCCGTGCGACGCATTGTTTTCGTGCGTGCGCCAATTTCGCCGTGCACTCGTATCATTTTTCGTGCACTTTTAGTTCCCTTCAGGAATCGAACTTCCGTCCTTCAGACATAACAATAATATTTCGAAACAATCAGTAATCAACCCTTCAGGTGTTACCTTGATATTGAGAGCCTTCAGCTACCTCCGAGCCGCTACAGCTGTCTACCAGGTAATTATCATTAAATTCATTGAATTTAGATTACCTTTTATTTATGTCAATATAGCCTCTCAACCTATATTTGGATCGGTTTTAAAACGGACTTACTCGAGAATCTTAAATTCAACAGTGAAGACCAAAGCTTACATAAGGGTTCCAAAATCAATTTTGCAATTTTGAAAACGCCCAAACTCAAAAAATTTTGATATAAAGGTATTGTTTTTCCTTCAATTTAAGATTCTATAGAATTTTTAGAATTTTTTGAGACCACGCGGAGCTCTGTAGGACAAACCGTTCGCTCCCTACGAAAATTTAAGGGTTTATATTGAAATATATATATCTATAAATCAAAACACGAGTGTGAATCGCAAAAGAGGCCTAATCTCCGTTCAAATTAGAGCTGACCGAAATGCGATCGATGGTTGGTGATTTTGATTTTTTTTTGATTTTTTTTTTTTTTTTTTTTTCTTCATATTGGACGGTTGGTGATTTTGTAGACGAGTGATCTATGTAGAAAAATAATAAACCATTGTGTAATAATTTGCAGCGTTTTTTTCTTGCCAAGTTAAGGGTTAATTGAGTTGCAGTCGGTCGCCGTTCCTTCCTCGTTCTGGGTTAGTCTAATCTCTTACGAACCACTGTTGCCTCTTCCCACCATCCTATCGGTCTGAAGGAGCAACATTCTGGTGTTTTAAACATTCTGGTTTAAACATTCTGTGAGCGAATAACTTAATCTGGCAGTCACAATCAGCAGAGATGGCATCCGAACTCTAGTCATGAGGTGTCCATGAGTTGAAACCTGGCGTAAACTTAATGGCTGGACGACTTCCAAGAAAATACTTAGACCTATTTCTTTCTCCCACTTCGGTTCTCCATTTCCACTCGGGTTTTACGTTTCAGACCTTGTTACGGGTAAAACTATAAGAAGTTATTGTCCGATTACGATTAAATTTCAGGTCAATTCAGGTGGAGGATTTTAAGAATTTTAAGGAGGATTTTTAAGAAATTTTAAGGAGTTTATATAATTTTAAGGAGGATTTTAAGAATTCAGGTGGAGTCATCAACCGTCATAAAATCCATCACATCTTTTAGTACTTCGGTTCTAACAGAGCCATATTGGGAGGTGAAACCAACACCCATAATTGTTGACGCCTTTTGCGAAATCACGGATTATACCGCACTACTGCACAAAATTCCGCACGAGCCGTTATACTCATTTCCTATGAACTTCCAAATGAAAAAGCAATTTCGAGTAGACATTTCAGAACCAAAAAACATCAATCCAAGGCAGTTTTTCTTAGATAGAATCAACACTAAATACGGAAGAACATATAATTTATTTACAGATGGTTCAAAGCAGTATACAGGCACCGGAGCGGCAATTTACTATCCCCAAACACAAGAAAAATTCATGTACCAGCTGCCCAAATCAACCTCAGTTTTTACAGCCGAATTAGTAGCCATAAAATTATCTCTGGAATATTCAAATCTCTTACCAATTACATCCTTGGCTATATTTTCTGATAGTCAATCAGCCATCAAACACCTGCAGACTTTAAGAAATCACAAAGATAGACTTACTTTAGAGACAGTGAACTGTATGAAAGGACTAAAAGAGAGGGGAGTCGAGGTAAACCTGATCTGGGTGAAAACCCACGTAAATATAGAACCGAATGAAAAGGCTGACCGAGCTGCAGCATTGGCTCCGACACAAGGCATCCCGCATAATTTCCACTCTACAGAAGATTTGAAGAGTAGAGCCAAACGCAACATGTTCAAACGATGGAATGAATCATACCAACAAAATACAAAGAATAAAGGAACATTTTATTTATCAATCCAACCTAGAACTCTTTGGTTCTGTGACGAGCAAACGGATAGGAATTTTATTAAAATTATCTCTAGGCTTCGATTCAACCACCACAGGCTCCCCTCCCAACTCTACAAAGTAAGAATTTTGGACAACCCTAACTGCTTAAGCTGCGACGAACCAGAGGGAGACTCAAATCACATTCTCTTCAAATGCCCCAGTTTCCAGCAGCCAAGAATACAATTAATGGAGGAGCTCATCCAAAAAAGCATTGAATTTCCTACGAGAGTGCAGTGCTTACTGAACAATAGAAATACGTTTAAAGCTATAGTTAAATTCATTAAAATCTCGAACATTGAACTCTAGAAAATAATTATATATTATGATGGCTAAATACAGTATACATGTGAGGCCAATAAAGGAAAAAAAAAACGATTAAATTTTCAGGGATTGTGCGGATTGGGTTTTAGATGGTCCCTCTTTGAAAATCGTGGCCCCCTAATTGACAGTAGCCACTGCGCATGCGCTAACGTAGAATCCTTTTAAGATCCATAACACCTACATTTTTCATCCGAATTTGATGAAATTTTTCAGGATTGTTCAGATTGGGGTGTAGATAGTCGCCTACGAAAATCATCGGCTGGAATTCATTGTAGTCAGTGCGCATGCGCAAACGAGAATTCCTTGTAACAGTTATAACTTCTGCATTTCCCTTCAGATTTCGAAGAAATATTCAGAGTTTGTGTGGGTTGTAGTGTAGATGGTCCCCTTAGGTACCCCCTATCAAGGTACTTAGGATACGAGGAAGCTATGTGGCACACCCACTTGGCAGACTTTTTCTCTCTTCGAATATTGCTTCCTATTGTACTCACATGTGCTTCCCTAGCAACTGAGAACCAACTTTCTTTATGAATTTGAGGGCACCCACCAACGATGTTTCGGTAGTTGGTACTTCTTGGCAAAATAACCATGTTAGCGAACCTTGAGCGAAAATATTGTTGGTAGTTAGCGATAATGGAAAAGCCGTGTTTTTCGCAGGCTAGTGATCTATACAGAAAAATAATAAACCGATATGTAATGCTTTGCAGCGTTTTTATTTGGAGAACCCAAAATTGTTCTTTTTATCAACTAATGCACTACTTAATACACAGATTAACTACTCTACCTTAGGTAGTAGTAACAAACGGAAGTTTATAATTGAAGTTTCTACTAAATAATCATAAATTTATTCATACCTATAAGTCGCATCAAATTGTGGAGGACCGAACGTTGCATTAATGTTCTCAGAATCAATCTTTTTTGCGTGTAAAATTATAGAAATTAGAGTCTCGAATCAAACGGACTTGGGAAACAATAAGCGTTTTTTTCTGGAGGTAGCCCTCTGCCCAAATCTTTTACGTTTTGTATGCCTAATGAAGGAAGATAATAAAACGCGAGGACCACCGACAGAGGGCGGTCATCACCAACATAATAGGATTATTAAAAGGTGTGAAGAGGCATTTAACGGTTCGATTCGAGTGGCAGCCCCCCGGTGGCTGGCACCTGTGGCTGAGCAGCGTCGCAGAAAAGCGTTGAACTTGTTACTTGAAAGCCTGAATCATTAATCTTCGGCGTTCGGTAATCGATTATTATTCAATAAACGTTTCACTGAATAGAACAGACCGACTCGTGACCTATATTTTGATGATGGCGCGTTTGATTGTAGTGTTTATGTGCGTGTTTCAACAGGTCGTTGATAATATGCACAATTATCGACG
Source organism: Apolygus lucorum (assembly GCA_009739505.2). Lineage (NCBI taxonomy): Eukaryota > Metazoa > Arthropoda > Insecta > Hemiptera > Miridae > Apolygus > Apolygus lucorum. The sequence continues at coordinate 10,400,933 of CM019177.2, read as the reverse complement.
GTAAAAAGCTTATTTTACGAAACCAATTTTTTAAAGTCTCCGGGCTGGGTGCCTCACCACAAAGGGCAACATGAACATCAAAATAGAGTTCAAAATATTTATTCAAAATAAATTATTCAAAATAAATTGTTCAAATCAATTATTCAAAATAAAATCCTAGGTTGTAAACAAAATATATAAACTAAAATTTTAGTTATAAAAAATTTCATCTATATATTTTAGTCATCTAGATATTTCAGTATTCAATATATTTACCTATATATTGAATACTGAAATATCTAGATGACTAAAATATATAGATGAACTTTTTTATACGAGGGCTTGTGTGTCAAAACGGTCAAAACATCCCTTTTTGCTTCCGAGTCTACCAAGGTAGCGGAAGCTTTGTTTTCACTTTCAAGGTCGAAAAAAAAAGTTCTCCAAAATCAAAATTTTCACTCGCGTTTTGCGTTTTAGACCTTTCTGAACAATTTTGGTTCAGTGTCTGTCTGTCTGTCATGAATTCCTTGTAACGCGCATAACTATACGAAGTTATTGTCCGATTTCAATGAAATTTTCAGGGATTATGCGGATTAGGTTTTAGATGGTCCCCAATGATGATCACCACCTTCGGACAGATAGTAGCCACTGCGCATGCGCAAACGTGAATTTCCTTTTAACGTCCATAATTTCTACATTTTCTATCCGATTTCAATGAAATTTTCAGGGATGTTACAGATTAGTATTTAGATGGTCCCCTATGAAAATCACCACCTTCGGACTGATAGTAGCCACTGCGCATGCGCAAACGTGAATTTCCTTTTAACGTCCATAATTTCTACATTTTCTATCCGATTTCAATAAAATTCTCAGGGACGTTACAGATTAGTATTTAGATGGTCCCCTATGAAAATCACCACCTTCGGACTGATAGTAGCCACTGCGCATGCGCAAACGTGAATTCCTTGTAACGGCCATTACTTCTACATTTTCCATCCGATTTCAATGAGTTTTTCAGGGATTTTTTAACATAAGTAATATGTTTTTTCATAATAACTTTTTTATACGAGGGCTTGTGTGTCAAAACGGTCAAAACATCCCTTTTTTTAAACATATTATGTTAACATAATGTATACCTAATAAATAATGTTAATAAATGTATAAAAAAGTTCATCTATTACCTATATTATAATCACAAAAATTATATTATAATTTTTGCAGCTAAAATTTAGCTAGTATTTAATACTCTACAATTTTCCAGAATTTTTCCAATTTTTCAAGCGAGGGGAAGAGTGTCAAACTGAAATTCGAAATTCTGGTACATAGGCGGTCACCGTTACGTCTCCGAGGAGCAGCTCGTAGAACTGCTACAATTTGAAGAACCACTATTGGTGCAAAACGCTGTCAATTATTACATATAGGTTTATTATTTTCAGTATAGATCGCACTCCTGCAATGAAAACAGCTTTGCCATTGTCAATTCCTATCACCCAAAATGCGATCGCTGTTTGTTTCTTCGAGTTGTTCTCACTTTTGCGTCCTCAGCAACCAGTAATAGAATTTCCTAATGAAGGCACCCATAGCTCTTTATTTCTCCGAATTGAGTGTAAACCATTTATTTTTTCCAAATAAACTCGATTGTGAAGTACTTAGGTAGGTAGTACCTATGGTTGGTAGAGGTAGTGACAATGGCTAAGCTGTATTCAAACCTGTCTTTTCTTCCATATTACAAGGAAGAACGTGTACCTACTTACACTACTGAGGAAGGAAATAATTACAAGCTAGGCAGACGCCACGGCCAACACCCTGTAATACAATCACGAAATAAGAGGTTTTTAACTTAACCGATCGAAGAAACGTCCCAAATTATATTTCTCTGAATTCGTCAATCGTCGTTTGAGTGTCCGGTTTTCAAAGGTTTTCGTCATCTTTTTGCCGATGATTATTCCAAATGAGGGGCGGCACGTCGACATCACCAACGGTGGACAATTGTTCCGAAAACACGCACATTCGCACAACCCTTACTTAACAGTCAGTTATAATTTTTCTTGTTTTTTCAATTTAGCGGCTTCTGTATTTTGATTTTTGACACAATAGGCTATAACTGTCATTGTACACAAAGCAGGAGTAACTGATCCCCTTGTTGTTTCCTCTGCAAATTGAGGATTAAATCTTGAAAAAAGCCATTCGCGATAATTATGGTCATCGTGGCAAAGTTTTCGCATATCTGCCAAGATGGCGGCAACATTCCCGCAACCACAATGACACAAAATTAGTCAAAAGTTCTATTTTCCGTTCATCCTCCACCTGGTGTTCGTTGTCTTCCTGTTGAATGTGTCACTTGAATGTCTCACTATAACGACATCCATCTGCCCATTTTTGGTTTATTATTTTCAATAATGAACCTTTGGAATCGACCAAGAAAATATATTTTTTAAGACCCCCTCGAAATTTGTTGGTTTACGTTTCAAGGTACGTAGAATCCAAAAATCGAATAAAAATTTGGCTTTCCGTCCGCCGTCCGCCGTACGCGGCACTTTTGCCTCTTAGTATTGACCGATTTTGATGAAATTTGGTATGTAGGCTCCATTTGGGGTCTAGTTGTGCCCCGAAGATTTTGGTAGATGTAGGACACTTCTAAGGGTTGAAAAATGAATTTTGAAAACGCCCTAACTCAAAAAAGTTTGATATAAAGGTATTGTTTTTCCATCAATTTAAGATAGTACAGAATTTTTTGAGACCACGAGGAGCTCTGTAGGACAAACCGTTCGCTCCCTACGATAATTTAAGGGTTGGACATACGATAAATCAGAAACACGAGTGTGAATCGCAAAAGAGGCCTAATCTTTCGGTCAGCTAACATTTGAATGGAGATTAGGCCTGTTTTGCGATTCACACTTGTGTTTCTGATTTATCGTACGGCCAACCCTTAAATTCTCGTAGGGAGCGAACGGTTTGTCCTACAGGGCACCAAAAGTCTCTAAAAATTCTATACTGTCTTAAATTGATGAAAAACAATACCTTTAAATCAACATTTTTTGAGTTAGGGCGTTTTAAAAATTTCAAAATTCATTTTTCAACCCTTAGAAGTGACTTACATCAACCAAAATCTTCGGGGATTAACTTGACCCCAAATGGAGCTCATATACCAAAGCTCACCAAATCTGTCGATGGCAACTAAAAAAAAAGTGCCTTGTACGGCGGACGGATGGTAACATTTTGGTTTATTATTTTCAATAATGAACCTTTGGAATCGACCAAGAAAAAAAAAATGTTAACACCCCCTCAAAATTTGATGGTTTACGTTTCAAGGTACGTAGAATCCAAAAATCGAATAAAAATTTGGCCGTCCGTCAGCCGTACGCCGTCCGCCGTACGCGGCACTTTTGCCACTTAGCATTGACCGATTTTGATGAAATTTGGTATGTAGGCTCCATTCGGGGTCTAGTTGTGCCCCGAAGCTTTTGGTTGATGTAGGTCACTTCTAAGGTTTCCAAAATCAATTTTGAAATTTTGAAAACGCCCTAACTCAAAACATTTTGATATAAAGGTATTGTTTTTCCTTCAATTTAAGATTCTATAGAATTTTTAGAATTTTTTGAGACCACGCCGAGCTCTGTAGGACAAAACGTTCGCTCCCTACGAAAATTTAAGGGTTTATATTAAAATATATATATATATATATATATATATATATATAAATCAAAACACGAGTGTGAATCGCAAAAGAGGCCTAATCTCCGTTCAAATTAGAGCTGACCAAAATGCGATCAATGGTTGGTGATTTTGATTTTTTTTTTCTTTTTTTTTTCATATTGGATGGTTGGTGATTTTGTAGACGAGTGATCTTTAAAGAAAAATAATAAACCATTGTGTAGTAATTTGCAGCGTTTTATTAGATATTTGGATTCAACGTACCTACCTCCCCTGAAACCTAAACCAACGAGATTTAGGGGAATGGGGGGGGGGGTTAAAATTATTCTTGGTCATTCTAAAGATTCATTACTGAAAATAATAAACCAAAAAACAGGTTCTACGTTTTGGACCTTCCTGTGAACAATTTTTGGTTCCGTGTCTGTCTCTTATGAAATCCTTGTAACGGGCAGAACAAAATGTCATCAAAATTAGTCCTTGAGAACTGGGCAAAGTGTCGCATTGTTTATCATACCATGTACCATCAAATTTCGAGTGGTGGTGACAAATTGTGGTCTTCTTGCTCTATTGATTTCTAGTTTTCTGTGTCAAATTGACTTCAAATTTACATTATTTTTCGAGTCTAATTATTTATCTGCAATCGATCATTGCTTTAATTTTCCTTCCCTATTCCATTTTCTTGGTTGTTGCCTGTTGGGATGCTTCTGTTACGTTAAAACACAACTTACTCACAGTTATGCACGGATAGGGCAGATAAGTGCTGTTGATTGGTGTCGAACAGGTTCAGGTACGGATAGAGCGCTGGAGTAAGTGATGCTGAGGAGTGTAAGATCGCCGACTTACCTCCCTCATCATCCTCACCACAAGTTGAACAAATAGTGGAGGTACCTCTTAATAAACGCCCTTCGATTACCCAGTCGATAACAACTTGATCACCTACGTGTTAGGGACGGCCCGATATGAAGACGGAATTATAATTACGAGGAAGGGGTGAAATAAGTTCACCGGTGAGTACCTGATTCGTATCTCTAGGGGTTGGTTTTGTTAAGGGATGCTCGGTGTGTTGAATATAAATCAGAGCCGAGAGAGGTGTTTACACGATTTTCAAAGATAAATGAAGACCTTTCTACACTTGAGGTCTTTACATCACTCGCATTCCTAACGTGTGAACTACCTGGATATTCAGTGCAATTAGAAGTCATTAATTACTCTGTTGACCTTTTTCCCACAAGTTGAGATTGTAGGCTTGTAGGGGGTTCGTTTGAGACTCAACACTCTCATCTCCACATCATAACCTATAGAAACTTTCCTTCTACCCTTCTCAGATAATCTCATTTATAGGTAAACAGATAGATAGATAGATATTTTTGACATTATATGTCTTTAGTTTGGCACATAAAAAAACGCTGCAAATCATTGCTCAAAGGTTTATTATTTTCTGTATAGATCACCCTTCTGTATAGATCACTGGTTCTCCATCAATAGCACCTACCACCATCTGTATTCTCCCTTGACCCTCCCTCTCAAATTTCAGCTTCCTGCGTTCAATGGGATTGAAAATGGCTTCGGAGCTCAATCAGCTGATCAGTGATCTGATCAGTGAGCAATGATTTGCAGCGTTTTTTACCTACCAACTTTTTTTTACCTACCAGCTAGGTACTACCTACCACACCATACTGGCTTCACACCTTCACAATTAGAATAATAGAAAGAACTAAACGCTTCACACTCGATTCGAAAAATAGAAAGCTTCATATGGAAATTTGATTACTGGTTACGCAGAAGGCAAAACTGTATACAAATCGAAGAAATGAACAGCGATCGCATTTGAGTCCGATAAAATTTGAACGGAGATTAGACCTCTTTTGCGATTCACACTCGTGTTTCTGATTTATCGTACGTTTATTATTTTGATAGTTTATTATTTTATTATTTTAATGGTTTATTATTTTTCTATATAATCGTCTATAAAGCCACCAACCATCCAACATGATGAAAAATACTTGGAAAATGTCACCCCACGCATATTTGAGCAAAAACCTCTTTTTTGGCCGGTTATTTGCCCATAACTTCTATACGAATTAAGCGATCGGAATAGTTCGACGTTAGGACCAACTAGACCCCAAATGGAGTCTATGTGCAAAAGAACGGGTTTTTTAGACCGATTCTAAGGCCTTTTATGGCCCGGACGGCGGACGGGGGACGGACATTGCAAATTTGGATTCTACGCACCTTGAAACGTAAAGTGACAAAGTTTGAGGGGGGGTTATAAAAATTTTTTGCGATACGATCACATAGGCTTATTATCTATATACATAAAACCCCAACCGTACGTACGTACGTACGTATGTCGCCCGAACGTGGGGGTCCCGGGTTCGATTCCTGGCCGCGACATCAAATTTTTTTTTACATATCCACAATTTTTTGCCTGCTTTTAGCAGGCTTTTCAGCTAGTTAGAAATAATAAACCAAAACGCATTGGTCACGTTACAGTTAGTTTTTTAATTACCTTCACTTATTGGCTATAAGGCCACTTTTTGAAAATGTTCAAAACTTGTACAAAGTTTTGTTGGAGCAGTGTGAAAAAAATGTTTGCACTCTTTCTGAACCGATTACCCACAATTGTACGGTAATCTTGAAGAGAAATCCTTTTTCGGAATTAAAATATCTCTATCCGTTCTCAAATGAGGAGCAAACGAAATTTCATTTGTGGCGGATTTCACAACTAAACTCGTTACATAATAAATAAATAAATACATACATAATAAATTGTATTATGTATCTTGGCCCGTCGTTTTTATTGGCACAAAAATATTTATTAAAAAAACTCGGCGCTTTGCGCCTCGGCGGGGGGCTCCGCCCCCCTGCACCCCCCGGTTTATTTCTTTTTCCATACTCTGTATGAAATCATAGGAACACAGAATGTGTTTTTGCGATGCTAGTCATCCGTTAAATAAAAAACAACAATAATAAATGTGGAGTCTTTGGCAATAATAAAATAAATAATTGTTAGACATTTAATTTGGTCTAAAACCCTATAAATGTTATATAAATAAATGTGTAACTACAAGAAAAATACTATATAAATTGAGAGCTTTCCAACGAATGGTGAACAATTTCTGTGCAATGAACACTGCGGGAGTTCTATTTCCTTACCAACGGCTTGGTGGCACGTGAAAATCATTATAAAAGGCGCGTAACGGTTTTTTCTGTCGCTTTTTTGTGACGATTTTTTTTCGGTAGGTCATCGCAAAAACACATTCTGTGTTAAAATCACCTTCAATTGACTGCAAAAGACGAGAGACGGTCGAAATCTTGGTTTTCAAAGAGTTTTGGACGAAATTTGGGCCTACAAGACCGTTCCTTGTCGATACTAAGTAGGTCTATGGGGTTTGTTTCCACGCTGTGATTATTCGAGGTACTTTGGAGCTGTGGGCTTACACGACCAAAATCGGATCGTACAATTGTAAGGATTCAGAGAGAGGTTTGTACATACTTATTCCTCACAATCAACATTTCTCACGAGGCAAGAAGATGGTTTGTAATGGGAATAAAGCAGTATTGTTCTAGGGGATCTAGACTTTGGTGTTTCTAGCAATTACGACTATTTTACTTTGAGTCAAACAAGTCTCGAATTGTAGAACACGAAAGAATGAAGATTTTATTCCGTAATATCAACAATAATTACTTGCTCCTAGTAACGATCTTCGAAACTGTAGTGTAACCACTACATAGGCAATTAATTAATGAAAGTAATCTGATGCCCGGTGTATTCTACCCCTAGAAAAATTTCGTTTGGGTACCTACTACTTGACGGAGAGCAACCCAAGGACAAGGAAATAAGGAGAAGTTGGATATAATATCGTTACCTCAAAGCACAAAGGCGCTATGTCCAAAAATGTCGGCCTTATGCCTATAATATACACCTACAGTTACCCATATTTTACCTACATGTTAGGTATTTATTTAGATTTTTTTTTAAATCTACAGTTACCTATTATTGTACCTACTTTTTACTTTTGTAAAAATTTGACGCATTCACGTCCATGCTCATTCGACAACGAATAAAGAGATTATCTATGTTTACTTGAAACGTGATCCATCAAATTTTGAAGGGTGGTCCTTGCTCGATTCCAAAGGTTCATTATGGAAAATAAAAAACCAAAATAGTGCTTTGTAAGTCTAAAGGATTCTACCTAATTTTGCGACAGGTATACCATTTTATGGGCGGTAATGGAAATTTGTGCGGCTGAAGGGCAAAACCCTAATAGAGCCATCACTAGGTAGTTGGCCCATCCAGGAGAGGATCACGCGTCGTTTAAAACGGGCCGTTAGGAAGAAAATAAAGTTGCAAATGACCACTTTACCCATCCTAGTCCTCCTACCTCGAAAAAAACTACTAGTTGGCGGACTTTCTGAGTCGGTGTTGTGCGTGTGGTCCGCCTCATTACCAAGTCCGCCCTCCTTCGTTCCTAGTTGATTAAAAGTGAATTAATGGGCTTCCAGGGCAGAAGGCATGTTTTTCCCCTAGTAGGCTAGTTAAGCCAGTTTTCCTTCTTCTCGTTACGTCTTTAGCACGCCCCTGTGCGTGCCCATTCCGGTTCGCATCAGTCAAAACTCAAAATGATGGTCATTTTGAATTGCCCGAAACTCGGTTTCTGTGCTGGTCGAGATTCCGTAATAATTGAATGGATTTCCTACCAAAATGCACCTCACATTCGCTCCCTCACTAACTAGATAGATGGCCCAATTGGTCCTCTATAAATTTATTTGTAATCTGATCATCAAATTTGGATTGTCGTGGTGGAGATTGAAGTTTTGAGATTATCTACTGAGAGCTAAGATTATCATATTATCTATGAGATCATCTATACAGTCGTGTTGTGGATACTAGGAAGCTATGTGCCACTTCCCAGGCTTTTCATGAAAAATGTCCTCTTTTGGTTTTTACAACCCCTCAAAATTGATTGTTGGTTTACGTTTCAAGGTACGTAGAATCCGAAAATCGAATAAAACGCTGCAAATTTATTCGATTTGTGGATTCTACGTACCTTGAAACGTAAACCATCAAATTATGAGGGGGTGTTAAAATTTTTTTTTCTTGGTCGATTCTAAAGGTTCATTATTGAAAATAATAAACCAAAATTAAGCCGTCCGTCCGCCGTAAGTGGCACTTTCCTTTGTTCCTTAGAAATTTGGTATGTGGGCTCCATTTGGGGTCTTGTTGAGCCCCGAAGCTTTTGGTTGATGTAGGTCACTTCTAAGTGTTGAAATTTTGAAAATACCCTAACTCAAAAAAGTCTGCCAAGTGGGTGTGGCACATAGCTTCCTCGTATCCATAACCCGATTACATAGATGATCTGATGCATAGTAGTTAATCTCAAAACACCAATCTCTAAGTACCTTTCACTACCCTCATAGGGGACCATCCACACGCTAATCTGGACGATCCTAGAAAATTTCATCAAATTCGGATGAAAAACGTAAGTGAGTAGATGTATGTGATTGGATCAAAAAAATGCTTAGCCTCGGCTGGGATTTGAACCCGGGACCCCTGGGGGACAGTTCTAAGCGCTTCCTCTGACCTATCGAGGCCTAGTGATGCAATCAATAGGATTTGAGATTCTCGTAGGGGACCATCCCTCTATGAATGAATCCCTCTACGAAAAACCATTCTCTATGATTTTCATAGGGGACCGTCTACAACCTAATCCGCATAATCCCTGGAAATTTCATCGAAATCGGATGGAAAATGTAGAAGTTATGGCCGTTACAAGGAATTCACGTTTGCGCATGCGCAGTCGCTTCTATCAGTCCGAGGATGATGATTTTCATAGGGGACCATCTACAACCTAATCCGCTTAATCCCTACAAATGTCATCGAAATCGGACAATAACATCGTATAGTTATGCGCGTTACAAGGAATTCATGACAGACACATAGACACACAGACAGACAGACACGGAACCACAATTGTTCAGAAAGGTCTAAAACGCAAAACGCGAGTGAAAATTTTGATTTTGGAGAACTTTTTTTCGTCCTTGAAAAGTGAAAACAAAGGTTCCGCTACCTTGGTAGACTCGGAAGCAAAATTTGATATAAAGGTATGGTTTTGTTTTTCCATCAATTTAAGATAGTACCTATTGTATTTTGCTTCCGAGTCTACCAAGGTAGCGGAAGCTTTGTTTTCACTTTTGAAGGACGAAAAAAAAAAAGTTCTCCAAAATCAAAATTTCCACTCGCGTTTTGCGTTTTAGACCTTTCTGAACAATTTTGTTTCGATGTCTGTCTGTCTGTGTGTCTGTCATGAATTCCTTGTAACGCGCATAACTATACGAAGTTATTGTCCGATTTCAATGAAATTTTCAGGGATTGTGCGGGTTGGTGTGTAGACGGTCCCCTATGAAAATCATCATCCCCGGACTGATAGAAGCGACTGCATATGCGCAAACGTGAATTCCTTGTAACGGCCATAACTTCAACTGTCCTCCAGGGGTCGCGGGTTCGAATCCCAGCCGAGGCTAAGTATTTTTTTTATCCAATCACATACATCTACTCACTTAATTTTTCATCCGAATTTGATGACATTTTCTAGGATTGTCCAGATTAACGTGTAGATGGTCCCCTATGAGGGTAGTGGAAGGTACTTAGGGCCGTTTTCACCAACATTTTGATCGGAGTTCGAGGGCCGATTCAACTACTGAACCGAGAAAATAGATTTCACCAGAGGCGATCAACGCCTTCCTCGGTTCATCCGGCGTTTGGCGCTGATCGCTCAATTTTGGCTGGTTAATCGGTTTGATCTTCGTTTAAAGCGATGGACGTGGACGCCATTGTTATTTTTCCTATTCCGTCGAGCTGTAGTTTTTTCGTCCGTGTTTTGCTGGAGTTTTTATCATGTCACGAGCTTTGGTGCGCACCTTCTCGTAGGTATCATACGGGAGTGAGAAAGGCTAACGAAATTGTGAACCATTTCATTATTCGTGGTCCCAAACAAACCCATCGCAGGACGTCGTTATTTCAGCCTACAAGTTTCTTTACCATCTCAGTTTCCCTACCATACAGTTTTATAAATAACTAGATAGTTAGGTACTTGTAAACAATACAGTTTGTAACTAGTTGTTATAATAAATAAACGCTTAAAAACAAAAAAAAAAAAAAAACAAAATCTCAGTTTCCCAGTTGCTGTGTGCATTTTACGTACCTATAGTGAGTAGTTGGTTTTGCTGATGTTAATCATTATGAAAATAAAATTGCTACAAACCTATATCATTTCTGGTGAATACATATTTTTTCACAAGATCCCCCCTTCATATTTCTCTTTAGGTGTTTACTAAAGACTGCTTACCTAGGTACGTCGTTTATATTCTTGTATTGTGTTGTTTGATTGAATCATTATTATTATTTGATTACGCATTATCTCAAATAATTATGCTGAAATTCTTTTCTTATTACTTACCTACGAATTTATTTTTGTTTGCACCATAATCAGCATCGGTAGGAGAAATAAGAACCGGGTTGTTGCAGTATGATTGACTTGGAGAAATGTGTAAGCAGATGAACAAATCAATTCATACGTATCACGTTTTATTTAATACAATTATTATCATTTTAATTCATTCATTTATAAAATGTGTACATAAAATTTTACACAAGTACCGATCGTAGTAGTATTTCATGAATGCTGAAGTGATAATAGGTTTTCTTGACAAGAAGAATGAAATTCACCTTATATGTTCAGAAAAGACGTCATTGACACACAGTTCGTAGCCTGTTATCCGGTATCTGAAACAAAAATTTGCATCCGCACATTATTAGGCAGTTAGCTATGTCTACTAGCTCAGAGTAGTTGAAAGTAACGGTGAGGTATGTACCTATATGGTTTAGGAGTCATGCAGTAAGGCACATTTGTAGAAAAACCCGGAGAGCCTGGAAGAGGGAATCACCAGATAAAAGTAGGTAAAGGTACTCACGTTGATGAAGTAGGTAGATGTCCAATCGAAAATCTGAACTCCAACAATCATAATGAACTTATGAACAACACAAATTATAGCGCTGAAAGAGGATAGTTGACGGATTGATGAAATATCACGGATTGAATGAAGTCAAAACTAACGAAAAAGTGATTCTGGGGTAAACTGTCACAAAACAATTCGTTATCTCCCATATCACCAATTCACTGCCTTTCAGATCAGAGTTTTACGACTGATTTTCGATGCTTCGATGATGAAGAAGAAGTTGACCAGAGATCATCGAAAATGCCATTCCTGAGAACTCGTTCAACTTGATGAAACCGAAACGAATTTTGACTGGAGATCAATCTCAGTTTACTTTAAACGCAGTTTTCGTCGAACGGAGTTAATGGATTGTTGGTGAAAACGGCCCTAAGAGATTGGTGTTTTGAGATTAACTACTATGCATCGGATCATCTATACAATCGGGTTATGGATACGAGGAAGCTATGTGCCACACCCACTTGGCAGACGTTTTAGAATTTTCACGCGGAGGCCTGTAGGACAAACCGTTCGCTCCCTACGAGAAATTAAGGGTTGGACGTACGATAAATCAGAAACACGAGTGTGAATCGCAAAAGAGGCCTAATCTCCGTTCAAATTTTAGCTGACCGAAATGTGATCGATGTTTTTCTTCGTGTTGGTCGGTGGTAACAATGGCAAAGCCGTGTTCTTTGCAGACGAGTGATCTATAAGAAAAATAATATACCTTTGTGTAATAATTAGCAGCGTTTTTCTCGCGATTTTCCTCCACTCCGAAGGTCTTTCCAGCCATTTCAAGGGACAGTCAGATCATCTGTCTCGACGTCCTCCTGCTCATAAATCCGCCTGTCCTCGACATCTTCGTCGCTTCCAGCCTCATCCTGCGAAGAGGGACGAAGTGGATGAAAGAGAAAACATAGAAAAAAGGTGATTGAGAGGGTGAGACACAGTTTCAACCCCCTCGCGGCGCTGAGGCCACCTGGAGCCGCCTCGCTCGCCAACTGGCTTCCTCCGCGCGCTCGGCCCGTGCCCGCCAGCGCGTGCGCTTCTTCGCTTCGTTAGCCCGCTCGTCTGAATAGAACTGGAACTGGAGCGCCCGCTGCGGCGGAAACGTTGGCGGGGGGGGGGGGGGGGGTCTAAAACCCGGTGGAACTGCCAAAAAACGAGCTGGTCGTCCCATAGACCACCTCGCTCACCTGCTGGCGTCTCATGTGAGTTTTCTGCTTGTTGCGCTTTTGCTTCGTTATTCGATTTTTGGATTCCAGTTACTTTGAAACGCAAACCAACAAATTTTGAGGGGAGGTTAAACTTTTTTGACATTTCATGTCTTTACTATGGGACATAAATGAAAAATCGTCACGCGGGGATCGTTACGCGGGGAGCGTTATGAGGGGAGCGTTACGCGAAGGGGAAATATGAAGGAGAAAGGGGGCGCTAAGACATAAAATGTCTCTCGTGGTTGCATACTTGTACGAAAGCTGTAGCCACTGATCGGGAGGAGCAGTGGGCGGGAGGAGCAAGGGGTGGGAGGAGCAGGGGGTGGGAGGAGCAGGGGGCGTTTTAAAAGGTCAAAGAAATTATAGAGAATTTTATAGATTGTGAATTTTTTACAAAATTCGCCCAAATGGGCAATTCACTTAAAATTAGTTCCTGCGCGAGGCATCCCAGTGTGAGAAAAAAAACTTTTTCTTAGTCGATTCCAAAGGTTCATTATTGAAAATAATAAACCAAAACACCTTTGACATCAATCAACTTAAACTTTTGGCATAACAATTTAAACGATGGTTGATATGATTATGCTAAACTTATTATTTATTGACTTTAATTATTAGTTTGACTAGATTTGCAAAAATAAATAACAAGAAATGAGTGGACTGTATATCAAAGGGTGTTGTACTATAATAAATAACCAGTGACTAGATAATTATGACTTTTTATTAAACAATAAGGAGGTAACAATGATATAAATTATGATGGTTAAATAATATTGAGGATGCCTACCTAAAAGTGGCCACTAGAGACTAGATATCACAAAATTGGTAGGTAGCTAACCCCCAAAGTTCCAGTGCAGAAGAAGGAAGCCCAAACTCCAGGTAGGTAGGTAGGTAGAAGCAGCCAGAAGATAGGTAGATCACAGGTATGGGTAGATCACAGAAGATTTGTAACTCTCACCTTGATTTTGGTAGCTAGCTATGTTACCCTGAGCTGCAGGTGGTCAGCATACAGGGGGATATCCTGGTAGTGATGGTGATGATCCTGGTAGTCCAAGGGAATCCAACAGAATGGTGAGATATTGCACTTGATTTTTTGGTATACAGTTAAGAATTCACTTCAGGTACTACTTGGATGAATTTAGATAACTTTCTTTGGTGAGATCAAGATGGAACAATAATGTGCAAGATGGCTGACTTGTTAAGACTGACTGGCTGATGAATGGTGATGAAGGGCTCCAGAGCAGTGATGATGGTGAAATCAGCTGATGATGCACTTCAAGCTGGGTTCACATAGGTGCGTAATTTCCGTAATCCGTAATGCGCAAAAAGAGAAGGGGGGTGGTCCGTAATCCGTAAAGTCCGTAATGCGTAAATGAGCGTTCACATGGCCAAATGATTACGCGATTACGCAAAAGCGCGCAGTAGGTTCTGCGCAGAATTGTTTTCCCGCTCGCCTTTTTTCCTGCGTTCAGCTGTTTTGCTGTTTCGCCCTGTTCATCGATCGAATAATTTCTTATTAATTATTAACTTCGAAAAAAATATTTTCATCGTCTTCTTGGTGATTTGCCTACTTGTAGGCCCGGTGAATGGGCAAAAATTAGCTATAGCTAACAGCTAAAAGCTACAGCTAAATTAGCTACGATTTAGCTGAAGCTAGCAGCTAAATATTTAGCTATTAGCTGTCGAGGAACAGCTAAAATTTCTAGCTAAATTAGCTATTGGTTGGAAAATTAACTAGCTAATAAATTAGTACCTTTTGATGTAAAAAAATAATGTTATTGAATTGTTGTGAAGAATCGCAATGTTCAAAACGACCAAATTCTCTCAAAAATGTCTTTTAACCCAGGTTTTCGGAAGTTGAATCAATCATATTTCCACAAAATACGCAGACTTCTTTCATGGGGTTATTGGAGAATGATTTGATTTCTGAGGATTGATTGACGTAATTTGATCGGACGAGATCAATGAGGCTCTCATTAAAATCATTCAAATTCATTTCGAAAATGAAAACCAAATAATCCGGAATCCGGAATAAAAATACTAATCCGAATACGGAATAATAAAACGGAATCCAGAGAACCGAGTCAACGACGAACAGCTGAACGATGAACAGACGACGAGCTTTCACGAAGTTTGCCGAAATTTGTCGAAGTTCATCCGTAATGCGTAAAATATCTAATTTCACAAAACGATACACTCCGCTCCAAAAGTCTTCGTCCGCAAAGATTGCTCGCGCCCCCTAATAGAGGGGCTATTCGCTCCAGCCAATAGGATCCAATTACGCACTACAGATTACGGACATTACGCACCTATATGAACCAAGCTTAAGGATTACGGACATTACGCACCTATGTGAACCCAGTTTTACATTAAAAACGCGTGGAAGTTCAACTTGACTCGCCGCCACGAAAAAAAGACCAAATTTCCCGAAAATACAGATTTTGGAATCAGTTTCGCCCTATCAAGTACGCGTTACGTTACGAAATGAGTCGAATAAAATAAGTCACGGTCGCGGAAACCACGAACGGGAAGAACAAGTGAATATTTCTCTTACCCGTGGATTTCGAGTTGGGAATTCGAATTTGGGGCGAAGTGAGCACAATTTAGAAAACTTTGGTTGAAAAATACGAAATTACGAGGATCTTCACCAAACGCCAAGAATCGGAGAGGACAAAATGAGGAAAAGCGAGGGAAAGTGAAGAGGTGACACGGAGAAGGAATATAACATAATTATTACAAGTTTGATCATCTCAAATAGGTAATAAATAAGTTTTCATAATCTCAAAAATGAACTTTTGTTATCAATACATTCGAAAAAACAATAAAATTTAAAGATGAACCGAATGTTGAACCATTTTATCAAGATTTGAGGGAAAACAGAAATTCGAATCGAAACGGAAGAGGAAAGATGACACAGAGAAGGAATGCAACTCGACAAATAGGATAATTATGGAAATAATCTCGAAAATGAACGTTCTGTTATTAATGGATTTGAAAAAACAATCAATTGTAAAGATGAGCCAAATTCTGCACAATTTTTGAAGATTTGAGGTAGAAAATTTAAATTCGAATCGAATACGAAGAGAAAAGATGACACAGAGAAGAAGTGCATGCAACTCGACGAATTTGATAAATATGGAAATAATCTAAAAAATGATCTTTTTGTTATTAATGGATTCGAAAAGACAATCAATTTTAAAGATGAGCCGAATTTCGCACAATTTTTCAAGATTTGAGGTAGAAAATTTAAATTTGAATGGGAAGAAAAGACGACACAGCGAAGGGATGCAACATAACAATGACTCCTGAATTGAAAATGATCACAAAACGCTGCAAATCATTGCCCAAAGGTTTAGTATTTTCTGCATAGATCACCCTTCTGTATAGATCCCTCCCTACCAACCGTAGGTACCTACTACCTACTAGGGCATTTTTAAAAATTTCAACCCTTCATTTCCATTTGGTTGGTGGTTGGGTTTGAAATTTTCAAAAATGCCCAGGTTGGTAGTAGGTACCTAAGATTGGTAGGGAGGGATATATACAGAAAATACTAAACCTTTGGGCAATGATTTGCAGCCCTAAGCTGTGTCACCTTATCTTCCCATTCAATTCGATTCGAATTTAATATTTCTACCGCAAATCTTTAAAAATTGTGCAAAATTCGGCTCATCTTTAAATTTTATTGTTTTTTCGAATCCATTATTAACAAAAAGTTCATTTTAGAGATTATTTCCTTAATTTTGAAATTCGTCGTGTTTCATTCCTTCTCTGTGTCACCTTTTCTTCGGATTCATTCAAATCCAATTTAAATTTTCTACCTCAAATCTTGAAAAATTGTGCTTAATTCTTCTTCTTTTAATTTTTAATGTCTTTTCGAATCCATTAATAAAAAAAAGTTCATTTTTGAGATTATTTCCATGATAATCAAATTTGTCGAGTTGCATTCCTTCTCTGTGTAATCTTTTCTCTTCCGTTTCGCTTCGAATTTCTGTTGTCTACCTCAAATCTTGATAAAATGGTGCAACATTCGGTTCATCTTTAAATTTTATTGTTTTTTCAAATGTATTAATAACAAAAAGTTCATTTTTGAGATTATTTTCAAACTTGTCGTAATGATAATGTTATATTCCTACTCTGTGCCTCCGTTTCACTTTCCCTCGCTTTTCCTCATTTTGTCCTCTCCGATTCTCGGCGTTTGGTGAACATCCTCGTAATTTCGTATTTTTCAACCAAAAAGTTTTCAAAATTGTGCTCACTTCGCCCCCAATTCGAATTCCCAACTCGAAATCCACGGGTAAGAGAAATATTCACTTGTTCTTCCCGTTCGTGGTTTCCGCGACCGTCACTTATTGGATTCGACTCATTTCGTAACGTAACGCGTACTTGATAGGGCGAAACTGATTCCAAAATCTGTATTTTCGGGAAATTTGATCTTTTTTTCGTGGCGGCGAGTCAAGTTGAACTTCCACGCGTTTTTAATGTAATCAGATTTCCCTCAAATTTCGATTGCTCTTTTGACGATTCACGACGTATTTTACGAGAATAATCGGATCGTAAAAGTGCAGCTGCGCATGCGCGAACTTACAAACCTCCAGCGTCGTTTTCTTAACTATCAAGTACCCCATTATCCCTTCAAATTTTGTTTTGTGGTTTTCGGATTCGTCCGCGTTTTGGTTCGTATGAGGATTCACGTTGTAAAATTCGTAAAACCTGCCGCATTTTGAAAGAACGCTGCAAATCATTGCTCAAAGGTTTATTATTTTCTGTATAGATCACCCTTCTGTATAATCACTGGTTCTCCATCAATAGCACCTACCACCATCTGTATTCTCCCTTGACCTTCCCTCTCGAATTTCAGCTTCCTGCGTTCAATAGGATTGAAAATGGCTTCGGAGCTCACTCAGCTCACTCGAGACTACGGAGATTGGGGAGGCTTTGTTTTCCCTTTTCAAGGTTGAAAAGAAATGTTCTTCAAAATCAAAATTTCCATTCGCGTTCGGCCTTCCTGAACACTAATAATCTTGGTCCCGTGTCTGTCACGAAATCCTCGTAACGGGCAAAATTATATGAAGTTATTGTACGATTTCGACGAAATTTTTCGGGATTGTGCGGGCTGTCGTGTTGATGGTTCCCTATGAAAATTATCGCCCCCGGATTGACAGTAGTAGCTACTGAGTAGAGACCTTTCAAGAGCGGTAACTATTGCATTTGAGGCCCCCAGATTCAAAACCGGACTTATGGAAAAAAATCGATTTTCGTTTTTCTATCTTATTCAACAGAAAACCATAGGGCGCATTAGCCTGCACAATCTTAGTTTCAAAAGCGGCTTCCTTTTAGGTGGAAGGAAAATTTTTCCCGATTTCGATGAAATTTTCTGTGATTGTGCGGTTTGGCGTGTGAATAGTCCTTTGGTTCGCAGCGTAGAAGGAAATAACGATCTGGGCCTAATAACGATCGTAGTTTATAGTGTAGGTTTTTTTCTTCCTCCTCACAACTCGAAGGAAATCACAAGGTGTTGAACCGAAAACGTGAAAAAGAGCATTTTGGACGAGTCGTCCCTCAAAACATTTTCACGGCATCATCCCCCTTAAAAACACATCGTCGCTCAACCACCAATTTCCCACGGAGTCACACGTCTAAAAACACCTGAGACACTTTTTTCTTCTTGCAACGTGAAAAAAGGTGAAAATTGGGTGACGAGGAGGTTGAAAAACGGACGCTAAACTGCGAGGAAGCGATTTCGACCTCGTTAGCGGTTGTGGAGGACACGCCTATCGGTCTCTTCCTGTTCGCAATTATCGTCACCAGGAATCGGCAAAAAAGTGACGACCCTCAGTGATTTCGTATGATTCTGGATCAGTTTCTACAGTTGGGGACGTCACTGTCGCCAATTTTCACACATTTCAGTTATTTATCCGAGCCAAAAACAAATAATTTCCGAGTAAAATTCAAGGTTTTCTGAATAAAATTCAAGTTTTCCAATATTCAAATTTAAGGTTTTTCAAATGCGTGATCGCAAACCTGTAAATCGCAAAGGAGATCTTGAAAAAGTGAGAGAAAGTATCAGACGAGGTGCTAATGTTAATATTCAAGATAGGCAGGGTTGGACTCCTTTATTTTGAGCCATTCAAAAGAATAATTTTAATAAAATTGAACTTCTTTTAGATAACAGTGCTGATATTAAGGTCAAAGATAATGAAGGTTGGACACCTCTTCATTGGGCTGTATCATTGGGTTCATTAGACATCGTTGAGCATCTTGTTGAGAGAGGTGCTGATGTTAATGCCTCAACTGCTGACGGTAGAACACCGCTAGATATTGCTAGAGATAAAGGATATAATAATATTGTAAATTATTTAGAGGAAGAGCTCAATAAAGAGAGAGAAAAACCTGTACAACGCAAACGCCGTCGTCACCATGGAGGTCATAATTCTCATCACTTATCACGCAAACCTCGTGCTATAGATTCAAGTAATCAACCTGAAATAGCAACAAGCAGTGGCGCAAAACCATCTTCATGGATAAATGATTTATTTGGTTGGATAAGAAGCTCTGTGAGTCCATCTCCATCCATCTCCAAGTACCTACTTTCTACTTCCCTCCTAAGAGATCATCTACTACACCCCAATCTCCATAATAACTGAAAATCTCATCGAATTTGAATAAAAAATGTACAAATTATGGCTGTTTCATGGAAATTCACGTTAGCGCATGCGCAGAGGCTACTATAAGTCCGGAGATGATGATTTTCATAAAGAACCAGGGGTCTCAGTCGGTCGCCGTTCGTTCCTCGTTCCGGGTCAGTATTTCACGAAATTGAAGGCGCAAAAACGTTAAAAGCTGTACTTGAATTTGAAATTTTAAAGGATTTTAGAAATTCATCAGTGCACGGCCCAAGGGTGTATAAAGAGGCCCGGATGTCCCAATCATCGAATCGTTGAAGCACTGAGAATTGTATAGATAGTGGTCCGATAGATCCGTAGATCGATAGATCCGATAGGTATCGATAGTCCGACTTAATGGGGCAACTGGGACCACGACTTTAAAAAATAATAATAATAAACCAAAAAAAGTCTTACTATTATTAGAGAGAAAAGAAAACGTTAATCGGTACATAAACACAAGCTACATCAAGTACAGAATCTGCAATTACAATGAGCTCATCGAAATGAATTCATCCTACTTTTCAACAGCATCGAAGCTGCCAAATCGAGATTTCACTGAAGAAAACATGGCCCAGTTGCCCTGACATACCTCACCTAGGCATTATTTCCTTGTTACAGCCTTAAATTCTACATTTCACATCTGATTTCGTTGAAATTTTCAGGAATTATGAGAGTTGGGGTGGAAATAGTCCCCTATGAAAATTATGGCCCTCAATTGAAAGTATTTTGTGCGCATGCGCAAACGTAAAGTCCTTGTAACAGCCATCATAACTTCTACAGTATCAAATAAAAGTACAGCGTAAACGGGAATTTCAACCTAATTTTCATCAAGAATTGCACTAGAACCTTAACCAATCGAAAAACAGACGTCACCGCGTGAATCAGCGTTGAAAAATAGTGCTAAGTCATGTGCCACACTTGGCCTAACCAAAAATATTCCAAATTGCGCAAATTCACGATTGCGCAACTTTGGACGCCTCCTGTGCCGGCTGGGTCTGAAACAAAAAATCGTTTGAGGAGTGAAAAATTCATGAAATTTTGCGTAGGATCCAAATCTGCAATAAAAAATGGTCATGCGCAATGCGCAACGTGGTCATATTTGAGGTCCTTGGAAAAAATCATGCGGATTCAAAAAAAAAAATTAATTTTACCACTGAAATAACGGTTTTAGAGGGGGGGCGGGGGGGGGTCTTCGTTTCGTGGGACACCCTGTATAGATGATCCGATGCATAGTAGTTAATCTCAAAACACCAGTCTCTAAGTACCTTTCACTACTCTCATAGGGGACCATCTACACGCTAATCTGGACAATCCTAGAAAATTTCATCAAATTCGGATGAAAAATGTAAATGTTATGACTGTTACAAGGATTGTACGTATGCGCATGCGCAGAGGCTTCTGTAAATTTTAAGGCCTTAATTTTCATTGGGGACCATCTACAACCTAATCCGCGTAATCCCTACAAATGTCATTGAAATCTGGTAGAAAATGTGGAAGTTATGGCCGTTCCAATGAAATTCACGTTTGCGCATGCGCAGTGGCTACTATCAGTTCGAAGGTGATGATTTTCATAGGGGACCATCTAAATAATAATCTGTAACATCCCTGAAAATTTCATCGAAATCGGATGGTAAATGTAGAAGTTATGGCCGTTACAAGGAATTCACGTTTGCGCATGCGCAGTCGCTTCTATCAGTCCGAGGGTGATGATTTTCATAGGGGACAGAGTTGTAAAGTAATGATTACCTTTCAGTAATGATGATACTTTGAGTAATGATTACTTTTCAAAATTACTTTTCTTATTAGCAATGAAATGAGTGAAGTGATTATGATTATGTACACATAAAACCAATAACTGGGGTTTTAAGAGACACTTTAATCCAAAGTAATTGCCATTCCCATTACCCATTCCTGTAATGGGAATGGAATTTTTAATTACTTTTTCCAATTCCTTGTAATGGTAATGGTTTTTCCAATTCCCCATTACTCGTAGTTGGAAAAGTAATGGGTCCTTCCAATTACCCATTACAGGAAGAGTAATGGGTAATGGGAAAACCAATTCCCCATTACCACCATTCAATCAGTAAGTTGACCATCCTTCAATTCATAAGGGACCATCCTCCAATTCATAGGGGGCCATCCCACCATCCAATTCATCGGGGACCATCCTCCAATTCATAGGGGACCACCCTCCCGAATCATAGGGGACCGTCCCACCATCCAGCGATCCCCAACTATTAAGATGGTGGGATGGTCCCTTATGAATTGGGAGGGTGGTCCCCAAGGAATTTGGGAACGGTCCCCTATGAATTGTAGGATGGTCCCCAAGGAATTTGGGAACGGACCCCTATAAATTGTAGGATGGTCCCCAACGAAATGGATGGTGGGACGGTCCCCTATGAATTGGGAGGGTGGTCCCCAAAGAATTTTGGAATGGTCCCCCTTGATTTGGAGGATGGTCAACTTACTGATTGAATGGTGGTAATGGGGAATTGGTTTTCCCATTACCCATTACTCTTCCTGTAATGGGTAATTGGAAGGACCCATTACTTTTCCAACTACGAGTAATGGGGGATTGGAAAAAACCATTACCATTACAAGGAATTGGAAAAAGTAATTGAAAATTCCATTCCCATTACAGGAATGGGTAATGGGAATGGCAATTACTTTGTTCCGAAAGTAACTGGAATTGGTAATGGAAATTGAAATTCCTATTTTAACAACTCTGATAGGGGAACGTCTACTCACCAACCCGCACAATCCCTGAAAATTTCATAGAAATCGGACAATAACTTCGTATTGTTATGCGCGTTACAAGGAATTCATGACAGACACACAGACAGACAGACACGGAACCAAAATTGTTCAGAAAGGTCTAAAACGCAAAACGCGAGTGAAAATTTTGATTTTGGAGAACTTTTTTTTTCGTCCTTGAAAAGTGAAAACAAAGCTTCCGCTACCTTGGTAGACTCAGAAGCAAAAAATATTTTCTGAAATTTCTGGCCAATTAATGGGACGACTATCGTAACTAACGAGGGCGGTGCATGAAGTCCGTGGAATCCGTGTCGGCGCCTCGTTAGGCTCTTCAAGCAAAAATAAGTCACGGACGAGCCTGATTCCTTCCATTTCCCAGTTACGGGGGCGCCTCGTTATGTGCGACGCTCGGATTCGGTTCGCGTCGCCTCGAGGCGGCCGAGGAGGAGGTGGGCGTGGTCGAACGCGGAACGAATGGAAATGGAACGATCGCGGGAAGCGAGCGCCGCCTTCGCCACCTCCTCTTTGAAGTTCGGCGAAGCTCGCTCTTGTTTGTTTCCTTCTGCCTCGAATTCGACGCGCGTCGTTGATTTCGCCGCCAACTCGTGAAAACGAGGAAATTGAGCTTTCGAGAGTTCTGAGGCTGCACCTCCGAGTGACCGACAGAACTCGGTTCTCAGATGTTCTTAGGACGGGTAGTACCAGCCTCTCCTGATGGGATTCCTGATTGCAGACAATGTTATCAGGAAATGATTGTTGTTGATTTAAGCAATTGAATATTAAACGTTAAGTACTACATATTAAATAATATTTGTCATTTCTAAGGAATGAAAAATAGAGGATGTATTTTTGACATTTTATGTCTTTACTATGGCACATAAATGAAAAATCGTCACGCGGGGAGCGTTACGCGGTTACAATACGGGGTTTTATATGAAGGGGAAAGGGGGCGCAAAGACATAAAATGTCTCTCGGGGTTGCGTACTTGTACGAAAGCTGTATCCACCGTTTACTGTGATTTCTACTAAGTAGAAACGGTGGATCTAAGTCTTAGATCACTCGTCTGCAAAGAACATTTACCCTCCCCCCTTAAAAGATTTCAATGATTTCCACTTACAACCAAGTCGTTGATACAGAACTTTATCTTCATCATTCGTGTTCGCAGAATAGTCGTTCACCATTCGTTGGAAAACCCTAAATTTATGCATAAATGATATACTGATATAAAATGTGCCAATGTGTTGCAGACTCGTATGCAAGCCTTCTTTTGCACTTAGTTCCCTTCACCAATGGTTAGCTCGGCTAAGGCTCTTTCGAATTGTGTACCTTTCCGTACCCATAGGTACACGTATGAGGTATCATAAGGTGCAGAAGACTCCAAAGATTCTAGATATGTAAAAACCTGAAAATCGCCAAAATCCGAGATACGCCCTTCTTGCTAAGGCAGTATTGTGGAGTGCCTCCAGGCTATGTTAGCCTACCAAGAAGGGTTTACTGAAAACCCCTTTTCCCCACTTTTTAGCAAAGCAAAGAAGATCGGTGTGTAAGTGACCTTAGAAATGGTGTCAGGCGCTAAGACATCACTTGCGAGGGTATCTAGCTCGACTCAGTGCTTCACAGTAGCACATATTATGTTCGGCATCCTCCGTTTCCATATTGCGGAAGCGGCAGATGTCCGTTGTTAGTTTGCTAATCTCCTTTAGGTGGTATCGAAGTGGGCAGTGGCCTGTTTCAAAACGCCCTGCTGGAAAAGACTTTATGTAAATTACAGTTTTCTTTCCGATTCTACCAAGGAAAAACGTTCCAAATTATTAAATAAAGGTTTACATTGTATTACTCCGAGTACACCTCGAAGAAACGAACAGCGATCGCATTTTGGTCAGCTAAATTTGGAGATTAGGCCTCTTGTGCGATTCACAGTCGAGTTTCTGATTTATCGTAAGTCCAACCCCCAAGTTGTCGTAGGGAGCGAACGGTTGGTCCTACAGAACTCCGGGTGGACTCATTCGATTCTAAAAATTCAATACTATTTTAAATTGATGAAAAAACATTACCTTTATATCAACATTTTTTAAGCTAGGGTTTTTCCAAAATGGCAGCCCTTATTGTTCAACCTTTAGAAATGACTGATGTAAACCAAGAAATTTTGAGGGGGTTACAATTGAAGACTACAGGGGAAGAACGCACCATGTCCCATTTTGTAAACTTTTCAGGAAATCATTTTTTCCGGCAAAAACCCAATATTAATTCGAATTTGGCCGATACAATTTTTAAAAAAATGGAATTTGTATCTCAGCGTACTGTAGAATGCGGTGGTACAATCAAAACTACTGCAAAAAGTATTTTAAAACTCCATATTGCTATCCAAAGTTGCAAAGGTCCATCTGTACAGGGGAAGAACGCAACATGAACGTGTATTGCTGGTTTTATTCATAGTATCCTACCATAAGATTTCTCTATTTATCAGGGCATAACGGTTTCGTGACATTTTAATAATATATATAATGATTTGGTATTTTCAAAAGTTCACTCACGAAGAAGTTTTGCAAAATATTTTAATAGAATAAAATCCAGGAAATTCATTTTTGTTTCACCGTTTTCAAGAAAACAAACACTAGTCTCATATAAACTTATTGGTATGAAGAAAATAATAATTGGTATGAAGAAAATAATGATCGCCGCTAACAATCGAAAATAATACTGTGAAACCCAGGAAAACCGCATGAATGCGTGAATCACAGAGATCCATCAGGTCGGGGAATACGACCTGGGGGAGGGAGCCCGAAAGTTGGCACGTTCTTCCCCGGTTGCGCTCGGCTTGGTGCGTTCTTCCCCTGTACGGTGTTTCGTTTCTCGCATTTTTCTCCTATATTGGATCGTTTTTGCCCATTTTGGTTGTCACCATCGAGTCCGCCGTGAAAAAATCTAAAAGAAACCGTCATAACCTATTTTTCGCTAAAATCGTCTTGGTGCGTTCTTCCTCTGTGGAATTCATATAGGTTTACATTGAATTACTCCGAGTACACCTCGAAGAAACGAACAGCGATCGCATTTTGGTCAGCTAAATTTGGAGATTAGGCCTCTTGTGCGATTCACAGTCGAGTTTCTGATTTATCGTAAGTCCAACCCCCAAGTTGTCGTAGGGAGCGAACGGTTGGTCCTACAGAACTCCGGGTGGACTCATTCGATTCTAAAAATTCAATAATATAATAAATTGGCAAATTGGTAAATTAGTCATTGCATTGTGAAAGTAAGAGGGCTCAATGTACACTTGACAGATTCGAAACAAGAAGTGAAGTTTTTATTATCGACCCATAAACAAGGTTACTAACCACCAAAAAGTGTGTTGTCATATTAATCACTCAACACTATCCCCCCTCTTCTTTGAAGTTGTGTAGGGTGCTAGTTTGTCTGCATGAACAACAAATAACTTTCTCTCTGGGGTACGTATCCGAAATACCACATCTGATATGGCCTTCAAGATTCTACAAGGTCCCTTCCATGGAGACTGCAACTTTGGACAAACCCCTACCTGTCTACGAGGCCTGAAATACCACACTAAGTCTCCTTTCTGGTATCTGGGCTTCTCTGCACGCACGTCGTACTGCCGCTTGGTCGTTTCTGAAACTTGAATGAGCCTTTTCCGCGTTATTTCATGAACATGCAGTAATTGTTCTTTCAACATTTGAGCATAAGCTGTCTTGGGAGTAGTTCCAGGGGTTGACCCTACCAAGAGATGCATAGGGAGCACCAATTCTCGACCCATCGTCAACCGAGCTGGAGAAAACCCTGTCGCTGAATGCTCTGTGGCCCGATATGCTAAAAGGACGCAAGTGAGCTTCAAGTCCCAGTCCCGTTGATCAGCTCCAACGACTTTGGCGAGGGCACTCCATAATGTTCTGTTAAATCTCTCCACTAACCCAGAGCTCTGTGGATGAAGAGGAGTCGCTCGAGTTTTGTGTACATTCAGTTGACTCAATACTTCTTTGAAAACAGTGGACTCGAAGTTTGTTCCTTGGTCTGAATGAATCTCCCGGGGTACACCAAATCGTGAGATGACATTCTCTATGAGGCCGTAAGTCACTGTTTCTGCTCGTATGTCAGGGAGAGGGAAAGCCTCCGGCCATTTTGTGAAATAATCCACTACAACCACTATGTAGCGGTTACCCTTTTTCGACAAAGGTAGTGGACCCAGAACGTCAATTCCCAGACGTTCAAAGGGTGTACCTACAACATATCGACGATGTTACGGCAACATGTCGTATGACCATATATGGGCATATTGAGTTTTTCATACCACTGGATTCGTATTTTCGTGGGGAATCGATCGGTATTATTAAAAATTCGGTTGGTAGCCTTGAAACCGCCGAAAATAGCGATAGAGCAACACTGCGTATGAAGAATATAGGTTACGCTGTAAACAGTTTTTTGTGTCTCCTGAAAAGTTGCCCCAAACTTGATAGGACATGTTGCCGTAACATCGTCGATATGGCTGTAGTGGCGCCTTTTTGGTTTATTATTTTCAATAATGAACCTTTGGAATCGACCAAGAAAAAAAATGTCAACACCCCCTCAAAATTTGATGGTTTACGTTTCAAGGTAGGTACGTAGAATCCAAAAATCGAATAAAAATTTGGCCGTCCGTCCGCCGTACGCCGTGCGCCGTACGCGGCACTTTTGCCACTTAGCATTGACCGATTTTGATGAAATTTGGTATGTAGGCTCCATTTGGGGTCTAGTTGTGCCACGAAGATTTTGGTTGATGTATGTCACTTCTAAGGGTACCAAAATCAATTTTGAAATTTTGAAAACGCCCTAACTCAAAAAATTTTGATATAAAGGTATTTATTTTCCTTCAATTTAAGATTCTATAGAATTTTTAGAATTTTTTGAGACCACGCGGAGCTCTGTAGGACAAACCGTTCGCTCACTACGAGAATTTAAAGTTTGGACGTACGATAAATCAGAAACACGAGTGTGAATAGCAAAAGAGGCCTAATCTCCGTTCAAATAAAGCTGACCGAAATGCGATCGATGTTTTTCTTCATGTTGGATGGTTGGTGGCTTTGCAGACAAGTGATCTATATAGAAAAATAAAAAATAATAAACCATTGTGTAATAATTTGCAGCGTTTTTTCCCTTGTTCTTTCCCCCTCGACGCCCACAGACATCACAAGTGGTACAGATCTCTTTCACATCCCCATGTAATCCAGGCCAATAAAATCCTGTCCTGACCTCTGACAGCGTTCTCCGCCGACCAAAATGTCCCTGGTTATGCGCCACTCTCAGAACCTCCTGTTGTCGGGTTTTAGGAACGATCACTTGCTGAAATATTGACTTTCCCGAGTTGTTCTCCCAAGTCCTCACCAGTAAACCTTTACTTATGGAGAGTCGCTGGAACTGAGCCCAAAGATTCTTTGTCTGTCCTCCATAACTTGCGACCTCCTGCCAGTCTGGTCTCTTTCTCGCCAAAACCCAGTTGTATACAGGGCCCAGTATTGGATCTGCTCTCTGTTCATATCCCCATTGCTCACTCTCTTCGACTTTAAATACTATTTTAAATTGATAAAAAAACATTACCTTTATATCAACATTTTTTAAGCTAGGGTTTTTCCAAAATGGCAGCCCTTATTTTTCAACCTTTAGAAATGACTGATGTAAACCAAGAAATTTTGAGGGGGTTACAATTGTTTTCTTGGTCGATTTCAAAGGTTCATTATTGAAAATAATGATACAAAATGTTCTCGAACAAAAAATTTCCACTTGCGTTTAAAGCATCAGGCCTTCCTGAACAATGTTAGCTCCGTATCTGTCTGTCTGTGTGCCTGTCGGAAGACTCTCCTTGTGTCTGTCATGAAATCCTTCTAACGGGCAAAATTAAACGAAGTAATTGTTCGATGCGATTGAATTTCCGGGGATATTGTGGGTTGGCATGAACATGGTCCCCTATGAAAATAAACGCCCCGGAACTAATATAGTAGTCACTGCGCATGCGCAACGTGAATTTCCTTGCAACAGCTTCTATATTTTCCACCCGATTTCCAAGGAATATTCAGAGATTGTGCTGGTTGACGTGTAGATGGTCCCCTATGAGCGTAGTAGAAGGTACTTTGAGATTGATGTGTTGAGATTAGCTACTATGCATCGGATCGTCTATGCAATCGGGTTATGGATAAGAGGAAGCTATGTGCCACACCCACTTGCCGGCATTTTGGTTTATTATTTTCAATAATGAACCTTTGGAATCGACCAAGAAAAAAAAATGTTAACACCCCCCTCAAAATTTGATGGTTTACGTTTCAAGGTACGTAGAATCCAAAAATCGAATAAAAATTTGGCCGTCCGTCCGCCGTACGCTGCACTTTCCCCACTTAGCATTGACCGATTTTGAAGAAATTTGGTATGTAGGCTCCATTTGGGGTCTAGTTGTGCCCCGAAGCTTTTGGTTGATGTAGGTCACTTCTAAGGGTTCCAAAATCAATTTTGAAATTTTGAAAACGCCCTAACTCAAAAAATTTCGATATAAAGGTATTGTTTTTCCTTCAATTTAAGATTCTGTAGAATTTTTAGAATTTTTTGAGACCACGCGGAGCTCTGTAGGACAAACCGTTCGCTTCCTACGAAAATTTAAGTGTTTATTTTGAAATATATATATATATATATAAATCAAAACACGAGTGTGAATCGCAAAAGAGGCCTAATCTCCGTTCAAATTAGAGCTGATCGAAATGTAATCAATAGTTAGTGATTTTGATTTTTTAAAATTTTTTTTGATTTTTTTTGATTTTTTTTTTCCCTTCATATTGGATGGTTGGTGATTTTGTAGACGAGTGATCTATATAGAAAAATAATAGACCATTGTGTAATAATTTGCAGCGTTTTTCGTTAGAACCCTCTTCCAAAATAAATTCCGTTCAAAGATACTTACTTATGCAACATTTAACGCTGATTCGGAATATCGCCTCAGTTTTTATTCCTTCAAAATAAACTTGATTGGACGGTAAAATATGGTTGGTGGGTAGTGACAATGGCAAAGCTATGTGCTTTGCTGGCAAGTGATCTACACAGAAAAATAATAAACCTTCGTGTAATAATTTTCAGCATTTTTTCTGCAAATTTCAAGTGCCAAGAATAGTAAATTAGGACTGAAAAAATTCCTTTGGATTCTTATCTTGTAATGAACATTCCTCGGCATCGAATGAGACCAACCGCGCGTCTTAAGAGGTTTGTTCCAGCGCAAAAAGTTCATGAACTCAAGTTCATGAACCCGCTGGGTGTGAGAACCCGAAAAAGTTGAAGAGTTCATGAACTTTTCAGGTCCAGGAACCTGTGCGCTAGAACGATTTTAGTAGTTAACATGAAATTCGGCAGGGAGCGCGGAAGTCGGCTTTCAACAAACCTTGAATAACCTCCTCTCGTCTGAATCTTTAGCGGGATTTTTTAAGTTTAAGATTGAACGATTCTTCGAAATTTTAAACAAACAATGTCTCCTAGCTATTTTGTTTCAACCCCTTGTTTTTTCAAGTTTTCTCAATTTAAAGATTTTTTTCGTGTTTACTGACTTACTTCATTAAAACTGTTGTAACTCCTGATATTTACCAAGTAAACTCAAATTTGAGGATATTGTTAAAAAGAGCGTTACATTTCCAAGCTAACAAGTGCGAAACCAAAATATTTTAGCAATAAAACATGTTTAAAAAAATCAAGTCAAAAAGCAAACTTCAAAGTTTTTACTCTGAATCCCTGCCTATTTCGATGGGCGCTCTTCGAAAAAACATGCTCAAATTGTCAATTTTCCAATGGTCTTTCAATTTTTCTTTTTAGAATTCATATTGGAAGAGTAGGTACCTAAATCGTTTTAGTTTTAAAGTTTTAGTGCCAAAAAAACGTGTGTTTTACTAAGAAATCGAGTGTTATACGTAGTTTATCGTGGTCACCCTCGATCTCAAGATGAATTGACAAGTTGTTGATATCATTAATTTCCTATGCATAGGAATTACATGTAATTTCATGCTGAATCCAATGGTGATACTTGACTGCAAGATAGTGGTTATTTCGATGAAATCCTTCATTTTTAGTACATAAAATACGCATTATTCGTAAATAAGGTACTGAGCATAAAGTAACACCTTTCTACTCAATAACAACATCATCTTATTTGTGTTACGTTAAAATTCAATCTTATGGGACTCAAACAACATTGTTTCAGTAGAAAAAACATTGCAGAGTTCATACCTGGAGTTCGGAGGTTCATTTCATTAATCAGCTTCCAATATTTCTTCAAAAATTCACTTTCTAGCAGTCAGAATTATTCGGAAGTATCGCCATTCAATTCAGCGTGAAAAATTACTGAAGAAATTATACCAAAATCGTGAAGTCATATTGAGATCGACGGGTGACCGGACTCTACGTAAAACATTCTTGAAAAAAGCTTCAATTTTCTCGAAAAAGCTTTTAATTCAAAATGCCCATGTCATATGAGTAATCCATCACCCCATTTTACGGTAAATAGTTTGCAGAAGAAAGAGATGATGTGAACTTCCTTGACACACTCTCCGAATAAATAGACAGAGCTCATTGTAGTGATAATGGAATAATCGTGTATTTGTGAAAAAAGAAAGAGTCGATCGAAAATGCTTCTGTTAGAACATGAGTAATTTCCAAAAATTTACACTTCATTCGAAAAACACTTCATTCTAGAGACGACTCGCTCTTCGAGAAAGATGGGCTCATCACAACGAAAAGGAAGTTTGAGAATAGAGCCAAGTGATTAGCGTGAAAACTGGTCAACAAATGACAAATTTAGTAGGTTTCACGTGAACGGCACAGGTTACCCTTCAGTTCGAGTTCACAACCCTGCCTTCGATGAGTGCAGAAAGTTCATGAACTGGAAGCGCTGGAACAAACCTACTACAAAATCACGGTCCAACTATGCATCAGCTCATCCTGGTCATCCTCATGCATCAGACCACCCCTAAATTTTGTAAGGTAGTTATTTATGTTGATGTCATAGTGATTTTGATAGAGAGGACGTACCTACTCTTGTTAATTTGGAGAACTAGGTGTAACCAGTAATTTATTGATAATAGGTACGTTACGATCATTTAGGAAGCTATAACTAAGCCCATTCGTTTTACAAGGTGTGCTCCCCGAGTGAACATGAAAGTTTAGTACTATGTTTCCTAAAATTAAATAAATTATTGTTCATTATAGGCAGCCTTTCTGTAATTCGTCGAAACTCGAGCTGCACAATGGATCCATTTTCCCTATCAACTTTTGGTTTTACTACAATGAGAAGGAAGCGGAAATGGAATAGCGAATTAACGTTGAAAGGAACCCGAAGAACAGAAAGAGAAATAGGTTGAGCAGGTTAGGGCGGCTCCTCACGCGGTCACCTTTGTATTTTTCTTACTAATTAGGTTTTGGCATTTTACCTGAGATGTCGGGACCCTGTTTTTTCCCACCGAGTTTCTCACCCGCTTTCCGAAGGTCGTTCTTCGTCTTTGGTCGGAGTCCGGAGGATTTTTATGTGGAAGAGATCGGAATCGACGTCGTTTCTGCTCTTCATTATACTATTCGAAGATAGATTTGATCCTTCTGCAATACCATGATTGACACGCAAGATGACCAAATTCTAACCACGCGTTTCGAAAAGTTTTCCACAACGCCGCATTTATTACACAAAGGTTTATTTTTTTTTCAATATTGAATGAATTCGAAGAGGGGTGCGGGTTTCTTTATTAGGAAGTGCGGTTTCAATATGTCAATCATTATTTTTCACCCCTTAGAAGTGATTGACATCAACCAAAAGCTTCGGGGCACAACTAGACCCCAAATGGAGCCCATGCACCAAATTTCATAAAAATCATTTTATGGTAACTAAGGAAAGTGGCGCGTACGGCGTACGGAGGGCCAAATTTTTATTCGATTTTGACTTATTATTTTCAATAATGAACCTTTGG
The DNA here is from genome assembly GCA_009739505.2 of Apolygus lucorum. Taxonomy (NCBI): domain Eukaryota; kingdom Metazoa; phylum Arthropoda; class Insecta; order Hemiptera; family Miridae; genus Apolygus; species Apolygus lucorum. The sequence continues at coordinate 10,368,710 of CM019177.2, read as the reverse complement.
AATCGACCAAGAAAAGATATTTTTTCGTTGGTTTACGTATCAAGGTACGTAGAATCCAAAAATCGAATAAAACGCTGCAAATTATTACACAATGGTTTATTATTTTCTGTATAGATCACCCTTCTGTTTTGATCACTGGTTCTCCATCAATAGCACCTACCACCATCTGTATTCTCCCTTGACCTTCCCTCTCAAATTTCATCTTCCTGCGTTCAATAGGATTGAAAATGGCTTCGGAGCTCACTCAGCTGATCAGTGATCTGAGGTGTGAAGAAGATCTCCTCGAATGCTGGAGACGCCTGGAAGAGCACTTCCATTCAATAGGATTGAAAATGGCTTCGGAGCTCACTCAGCTGATCAGTGATCTGAGGAGTGAAGAAGATCGATCTCCTCGAATGCTGGAGACGCCTGGAAGAGCACTTCCATTCAATAGGATTGAAAATGGCTTCGGAGCTCACTCAGCTGATCAGTGATCTGAAGAGTGAAGAAGCCTTTGAGCAATGATTTTCAGCGTTTTTTACCCACCAACATTTTTTTTACCTACCAATTTTTTTTTACCTACCAGCTAGGTACTACCTACCACACCATACTGGCTTCACACCTTCACAATCAAGTTTATTAGAAAGAACTAAACGCTTCACACTCGATTGGAAAAACAGAAAGCTTCATATGGAAATTTGATTACTGGTTACGCAGAAGGCAAAACTGTATACAAATCGAAAAAATGAACAGCGATCGCATTTTAGTCCGATAAAATTTGAATGGAGATTAGACCTCTTTTGCGATTCACACTCATGATTCTGTTTTATCGAAGGAAAACCTTCAAGTACTCGTAGGGACCGAACGGTTTGTCCTACAGAGCTCCGGGTGGTCTCAAAATTTTTTAAAAATTCAATACTATTTAAAATTGGTGAAAAAACGATACCTTTATTTCGAGAGTTTTCGAGCTAGGGCACTCTTGAAATTTTCAACCCTTAATTTTCACCCCTTAGAAGTGACCTACTTCAACCAAAAGCTTCGCGGCACAACTAGACCCCAAATGGAGCCCATATACCAAATTTGAACCAAATCGGTCCAGTGTTGCTAAGAAAAGTGCCGCGTACGGCGTACGGCGTACGGCGGACGGACGGAAATTTTTTTATTCGATTTTCGTATTCTACGTACTTACCTTGAAACGTAAAACATCAAATTTTGAGGGGGGGTTAAAATTTTTTTTTTTCTTGCTCGATTCCAAAGGCTTATTATTGAAAATAATAAACCAAAATCAAAAAATCAAAATCACCAACTATTGATCGCATTTTGGTCAGCTCTAATTTGAACGGAGATTAGGCCTCTTTTGCGATTCACACTCGTGTTTCGATTTATTTATATATATATATATTTCAATATAAACCCTTAAATTTTCGTAGGCAGCGAACGGTTTGTCCTACAGAGCTCCGCATGGTCTCAAAAAATTCTAAATATTCTATAGAATCTTAAATTGAAGGAAAAACAATACCTTTATATCTACGGGCGGAATTCATAGACAAAGGCTTGAATGTGAGCGAGCACTCAATTATCTGAGTTGAGGGTCGGCCTCGACTCAACTGTCCGTGCTCATAGTTGAGTGAGACGGCCCACTTAAGTGTTATGGTCGCCTGAGTGCACACTGAGCCTGAGGGGACGCTTAGGGGCTACTCAACTCATTTTCACCTTAAGTTGGCATCCTTGGTGGGGATATTTCCCTGCTTCATGGATGTTTTGGGTAAAAAACACGGGGAAATTTCCATCTCGTATTCTGCACTGATCGTGATTTATAACCTTGTCTCCGGTTCTCTGTGGTTATAACAGTAATGAGAAGTTTTTTATTGCTTTTTCGTTAATGTGGATGTGCGGGCTAATTTCTCTATTTTGTCCGATTTCCTACAAGTAACCATTAGTTTTGAGTTATTAGCAGTGGTGAATCAATCAAATTGAAGTCTGATCAATTATATGAGGGTGCTGACATTTTTTCGGAGTTTGTAACTTGATTTTTATCCCCGCAATTTCATCAATAAATTTGCTGCCCTCGGACTCGACTATATTGCTCTGAAGAAGGTAAGAAATTATGATTTCCTTAAATTTGCAGTAAAAGTATGTATTTTTAAGTAGGTACGATACGAAAGAAAGAACCACTATTCAAAGTAATAAACACAATAAGACATTTTGGTATCCTTTTTTTGAGTGTTCTTAGAACAATTATAATAGAATAATAGAATAATTCTTAGGCATCATTTACCAAAATCAACCCATTGATTGTTTCAGACAAATTAACTTCTCCCGGCCGAATGAAGAAGGCTTATCCACAAACAAATTTGGAACCCTTCAAAACCTTTACCTACCTACTTATTTATTTACCTGTGTGAAACAATATAAAGCCCGAAATAAACTCGTACCTATATGGATGTTTTTTTATTCAACTTGTACTTTATTACCAACCCATAAAATTTTCTACAAATATTTCCTACTTTATCATTTTACCAGATCGTAAAACAAGAATGAGTATTGAGAACGAAGGCGAAAATGTTTGACAACTTCAAGAAAGAAACTCACAATCTCGGAAGATTTCACCTAGTTCGGGGAGAAAATATTGAAAAGACTGTTAGAAGGAAATTCAAGTTTGCGACGATCTTCATTGGATATTTTTGACGGAAAAACTTGCCTAATCGCCTTATTCTTATTAGACAAACAAAATAGATAAGTAGTTGACTTGCTGTACACTATTTTCAGTAGGAAAATCTGATAATAACTGTGGCTGAGGGGCACTTAAGGCACCTCCGGCCAGCACTCAGGATTTTGCACCATTGAGTCGAGGGTGGGCCTCAACTCAACGCTGAGTTTGGTTTATGAATACCGTTGAGTGCGCCCTTAGAATTTGCACTGAGTGCTCCCTCAGGGCGCCCTCAAATCTTGTCTATGAATACAAATGAGTGCTCACCAACCCTTATCGATGCATTTGAGGGTGCACTCAGACTTAAGTAATGACTATGAATTCCGCCCTACATTTTTTGAGTTAAGGCGTTTTCAAAATTTCAAAATTGATTTTGGAACCCTTAGAAGTGACCTACATCAACCAAAAGCTTCGGGGCACAACTAGACCCCAAATGGAGCCTACATACCAAATTTCATCAAAATCGGTCAATGCTAAGTGGCAAAAGTGCCGCGTACGGCGGACGGACGGCCAAATTTTTATTCGATTTTCGTATTCTACGTACCTTGAAACGTAAACCATCAAATTTTGAGGGGGTGTTAAAAATTTTTTTTTCTTGGTCGATTCCAAAGGTTCATTATTGAAAATAATAAACCAAAAGGAGGCATGCCTGCGCATCACCCTGTCGAACACCCTTTCGAACATAAATAACTACCTTACAAAATTTAGGGGCGGTCTGATGCATGAGGATGACCAGGATGAGCTGATGCATAGTTGGACCGTGATTTTGCAGTGTCTGACAAAATAAATCGCACCTCCGTTATTTGGAGACCTCAAGACGCGCGGTTGGTCTCATTCGATGCCGAGGAATGTTCATTACAAGATAAGAATCCAAAGGAATTTTTTCAATCCTAATTTACTATTCTTGGCTCTTGAAATTTGCAGAAAAAATGCTGAAAATTATTACACGAAGGTTTATTATTTTTCTGTATAGATCACTTGCCAGCAAAGCACGTAGCTTTGCCATTGTCACCACCTACCAATCATATTTTACCGTCCAATCAAGTTTATTTTGAAGGAATACAAACTGAGGCGATATTCCGAGTCAGCGTTAAATTTTGCATAAGTATCTTTTTTTTTGTATTGTTTATTTACATTAAGCCATGCATAGTACGAAAAATTTCCAAAATTATAATCAATGCATTATCATATCAAAATAATGACAAACTTGGTAATTTTCTAATAAAATAATATAACTAGCTAATTTCCCTAAGCTGAAATTTGAGAGGGAAGGTCAAGGGAGAATACAGATGGTGGTAGGTGCTATTGATGGAGAACCAGTGATCAAAACAGAAGGGTGATCTATACAGAAGGGTGATCTATACAGAAAATAATAAACCTTTGGGCAATGATTGCAGCGTTTTTTCAATAATTGTGGTTAGAGTGCTGAAATTATCATAATGAACAGGTACAGATTTATGATTTAATTTTCGATCCTGTGGGTTTTGGTCACTTCGTGTATACTTGAGTTTAACACTAGCCAATTCATCATGGGCTGATTCTCTAGTTCATGTCGCTCCACGTGTGGGAATGCTTTACTACCGCATCAACCCGAATTTATCCCTCTCAAACGGTATGAATAATAATGAATCGCTGTTATAACTGCTCCTATTACCGACATCCTTCGTGTTACCCTCGCGTGATTTGATCGAAAGGTGGTCAAAAAATCTCTCCCTGGACCCGCGGCGTTTTTTGATCATTCTGATTGATTTTCATATTTAGTGAGTCCCATAATGATCGTAGGAGTCGGTCGATGGGTTTTGACGTTTGACTGACGGCCGATTAGACTTCTGAAAGTGCCTGAGGACCCTCCGAGGCGCACGAACTGCCCTTTTCGTCTCACACTCTGAATTGTTGAATGATAATTTCTTATTTTTTTCTCCCGGCCGATGTGGTTTACAAAAAGTTCCGTTTCTGCATCGGTATGGTTCACTGCTGAATTCGTAATAAGTTTCACCCAAAACTACTGTAGCACGAAGGAACGGCCTGCCTACCAAACTTTTTTCTCACAATAGTTATTTCATAATAGGTGGATAAAATTTATATTTAAGGTTCTGTTATGTTAATTCTGTTATCAAAATCATGTCACAAATGAATTATTATTTTCTCAATTTAGACATTGGGTTATTGTAATTTTAAATAATTTAAAAATCTCAAAGTAAATTTGAGACCGTTGGATTATCAGGTCATTGAAAACGGCAGTGCTCGATGTGAAAGTCAACTGATGACCGGATAATGGCTGGATTCAATCCAATAAAATCCCTCAATCTTCAGAATGCTGCAACATATCAGTGTGTCGAAATGTGTGCTGGACACATCAGGTTTTCTCAATTTATTCTGCTCAGAATCAAAATAGAAGTGAATTATCCTTCATTTTTAGGGCTATATCCGGCTAGTTGTTGAATAATTTTAAATCAAAAAAGTCTTTCCAAGGTAAGGTATCACCTAGGTGTTTTATTCTCGGCTATTGGCTTAAATAGATGGAATTTCCAAAGTTGGTTTGATTACATAAATTTAAGTGACTAAAACAAAAAATATCTTTTACGGTATTTAGATGTTCTCTTTGGATCATTGTAGGGAAATTTAACTTATGAATGTGAACAATAACTTCTTACGTGACGCAAGTGATCAAGAAAATAATAAATTGAAATTTTTATGACTAAAAGATTGATTTCAATATTTGAAATTGGTGTGAAAGGATTGACGTGGATGAAATAACTGTAACATCGATAAGATTTATAACATTAAAACGATTTTGAATTTAGTAGTTCACATCGAACCAACGAGGAAATCTGGTCGACAGATACCTCAATGCAAAAAAATGCCAGGGGTCACAAAGTCGTTTTGTGAAAAAAAAAAAAAAAAAAAACTCCAAGGTGCGTAAAATGCGCTGGAAGGCACAAGGCGAAAAATTGTCCTACTACAGCTAATGAACCACCCAAATGTGTAAACTGTGGGAAACAGCATCCCGCAAATTTCCGAGGTTGCATTATAGCAAAAGAATTGCAAAGACTCCGGGATAAATAATTTATCATATTTAATATGATTAAAAAAGATGCGACCAACCTTGTTAAATTTATGAAGCCAAATATATAATGAAGCTTTTTATGTCATTCAGGAAGTAAGGGGCAAGTTATTATTATTTTCAATAATGAACCTTTAGAATCAACCAAGAAAAAAATGTTTAACCAACCCTCAAAATTTGTTGGTTTACGTTTCAAGTAAGCAGAATCCGAAAATCAAATTTAACAAAAAATTTCCGTCCGTCCGCCTTATGCGGCACTTTCCTTAATTACCATGGACCGATTTCGATGAAATTTGGTAGTTTTAAGGGCTCCATTTGGGGTCTAGTTGTGCCTCGAAGCTTTTGGTTGATGTCAGTCACTTCTAAGGGTTGAAAAATAAGGGCTGAACTGTTCAAAACGCCCTAGGTCAAAAAATTTCAATTTACAGGAATCATGTTTTCCTCAATTTTAAATAGTAATGAATTTTTAGAATGGAATGAGACCAACCAGAGCTATGTAGGACCAACCGTTCGCTCCTCACGAGAACTTCGACTTGGAGCTTAAACTTACGATTTTTTGAATCTTTTTTTGAATCTCCGTTCTAATTTTAGCGACCAAAATACGATCGTTTCTTCGAGTTGTTTCTCAGTTTTGCGTCCTTAGCAACCAGTAATCACATTTTCTAAAAAACGCTGCAAATTATTACACAATGGTTTAATATTTTTTATTTTTCTATATAGATCACTCGTCTGCAAAGCCACCAACCATCCAACTTGAAGAAAAACATCGATCGTATTTTGGTCAGCTAAAATTTGAACGGAGATTAGGCCTCTATTGCGATTCACACTCGTGTTTCTGATTTATCGTGCGTAAAACACTTAAATTCTCGTAGCGAGCGAACGGTTTGTCCTACAGAGCTCCGCGTGGTCTCAAAAAATTCTAAAAATTCTATAGAATCCTAAATTGAAGGAAAAACAATACCTTTATATCAAAATTTTTTGAGTTAGGGCGTTTTAAAAATTTCAAAATTGATTTTGGAACCCTTAGAAGTGACCTACATCAACCAAAATCTTCGGGGCACAACTAGACCCCAAATGAAGCCTACATACCAAATTTCATCAAAATCGGTCAATGCTAAGTGGCAAAAGTGCCGCGTACGGCGGACGGCGGACGGACGGCCAAATTTTGGTTTATTATTTTCAATAATGAACCTTTGGAATCGACCAAGAAAAACTCGGCGCTTTGCGCCTCGGCGGGGGGCTCCGCCCCCCTGCACCCCCCGGTTTATTTCTTTTTCCATACTGTGTATGAAATCATAGGATCACAGAATGTGTTTTTGCGATACTAGTCATCCGTTAAATAAAAAACAACAATAATAAATGTGGAGTTGACATTAACATGACAACCAATAAACATATCACCAGATGTTTTTTCTGTCGCTTTTTCGTGACGATTTTTTTTCGATAGGTCATCGCAAAAACACATTCTGTGTTAAAAAAATTTTAACACCCCCTCAAAATTTGATGGTTTACGTTTCAAGGTATGTAGAATCCAAAAATCGAATGAAAATTTGGCATTCCGTCCGCCGTCCGCCGTCCGCCGTACGCCGTCCGCCGTCCGCCGTCCGCCGTACGCGGCACTTTTGCCCCTTAGCATTGACCGATTTTGATGAAATTTGGTATGTAGGCTCCATTTGGGGTCTAGTTGTGCCCCGAAGATTTTGGTTGATGTAGGTCACTTCTAAGGGTTCCAAAATGAATTTTGAAATTTTGAAAACGCCCTAACTCAAAAATTTTGATATAAAGGTACCTATTGTTTTTCCTTCAATTTAAGATTCTGTAGAATTTTTAGAATTTTTGAGACCACGCGGAGCTCTGTAGGTCAAACCGTTCGCTCACTACGAGAATTTAAAGTTTGGCCGTACGATAAATCAGAAACACGAGTGTGAATCGCAAAATTGGCCTAATCGCCTTTCAAGTGTTAGCCGACCGAAATGCGATCAATGTTTTTCTTCATGTTTGATGGTTGGTGGCTTTGCAGACGAGTGATCTATATAAAAATAATAAACCATTGTGTAATAATTTGCAGCGTTTTATTCGATTTTTGGATTCTACGTACCTTGAAACGTAAACCATCAAATTTTGAGGGGGTGTTAAAAAAATTTTTTTCTTGGTCGATTCCAAAGGTTCATTATTGAAAATAATAAACCAAAATGCGAGTAAACCATATATTATATGGAATCAGTTTATATCAGAATCATTCATTGCCATATTTTCTTAGCAGTACTACATATAGATTTCTCAGTAAAATCAGTAAATCAAGTTTGAATACAAGACAGATTGGTATCAGAAGTAATTATAAATGCTTGCATACGAGTCTGCAACACATTGGGACATTTTCATATCAACCACTGCACAACAAGGTAGTGATGTAAGGTTGTTAGTTCATGTACCCAAGCATCAAAATAAGAAAACAGTTGATTGTTCTCTACGCAACACAGTGAGTCTATTTTATTTATTGGTATCGTGAGCAAGTTTTCGTGATGATTTTTCAGTTTATGAGCCAAAGCAAAGACATGAGAATGTCAATAATTATGTCAACCTCAACTCCCTATTTCTTCTGAGTGAAGCGTTTATTTCTTCAAAATACGCTTGATTGTGAAGTAGGTAAGAGTAGTAGGTAAACAGTACCTATGATTGGTAGGTGGAAAAATAATAAACCTTTGCGTAATAAGTTGCAGCGTTCTTTGAGACTTTCGAAATTTTCAAGGAGTACTAAAAAATTTCCTACAGTTATATTATCTGTCCGCTCTGGAGACAGAGCATTGGTTTTGCTTCCGAGTCTACCAAGGTAGCGGAAGCTTTGTTTTCACTTTTCGAAGACGAAAAAAAAAAGTTCTCCAAAATCAAAATTTCCACTCGCGTTTTGCGTTTTAGAACTTTCTGAACAATTTTGGTTCCGTGTCTGTCTGTCTGTCTGTCTGTCTGTCATGAATTCCTTGTAACGCGCATAACTATACGAAGTTATTGTCCGATTTCTATGAAATTTTCAGGGATTGTGCGGGTTGGTGTGTAGACGGTCCCCTATGAAAATCATCATCCCCGGACTGATAGAAGCGACTGCGCATGCGCAAACGTGAATTCCTTGTAACGGCCATAACTTCTACATTTTCCATCCGATTTCAATGAAATTTTCAGGGATGTTACAGATTAGTATTTAGATGATCCCCTATGAAAATCATCACCTTCGGACTGATAGAAGCGACTGCGCATGCGCAAACGTGAATTTCCTTGTAACGGTCATAACTTCCACATTTTCCACCCGATTTCGATGAAATTTTCAGGGATCATGTGGATTAGGTTGTAGATAGTCCCCTATAAAAATCATCATCCCCGGTCTGATAGAAGCGACTGCGCATGCGCAAACGTGAATTACTTGTAACAGCCGTAACTTCAACTGTCCCCCAGGGGTCGCGGGTTCGAATCCTAGCCGTGGCTAAGTATTTTTTTGATCCAATCACATACATCTACTCACTTAATTTTTCATCCGAATTTGATAAAATTTTCTAGGATTGTCCAGATTAGCGTGTAGATGGTCCCCTATGAGGGTAGTGGAAGGTACTTAGAGATTCGTGTTTTGAGATTAACTACTATGCATCTGATCATCTATATAGTCGGGTTGTGGATACGAGGAAGCTATGTGCCACACCCCCTTGGCAGACGTTTTTTAATGTTTGGATTTTTTGAAAACATAATTTGGTTTGCAGTAATAACAGCATGTAGGTGTCACAACTGCGAGAATTAGGTACCTGTTTATGGTTTCTAAATAATCTCCTAAATTAGTCGATTGACTACTTCAGTATTTCACTTTCCAAATTCTCATGGTTTCGGTGAATTTCAGGTAGGTGCATGTGTTGAGAAAATAAAATTAGACCCCAAATGGAGCCTACATACCAAATTTTATCAAAATTGGTCAATTTTAAGTGGGGAAAGTGCCGCGTACGGCGGACGGACGGCCAAATTTTTATTCGATTTTTGGATTCTACGTACCTTGAAACGTAAACCAACAAATTTTGAGGGGGTGTTAAACAATTTTTTTTCTTGGTCGACTCCAAAGGTTCATTATTGAAAATAATAAAACATAATCAAATTAAGTAGGTACCAACAATATTTGGATATGACACGGAGAAAGAGGTCAGCAGTTACAACAGTAGGTGGTGCATAAACTAGGTGCAAAGTAGTTAAATCTATTCTTAAAATGTTAAATTGATGGGAAAAAGTGACATAAGGTTCATCAGAACCATATACCTCTAATAGTAACGAACACGAAATTTTCAAAATCAGTGGAGGATATTAACAATATTCAGCTCTCTAATTCACTATCACTGAATACTGAATTTATTTCTAATCTTCCGAGTCCAAACTCATCTTCAAAGATTTGAAATAACAACCTTTAATGTCTTCATTTTACCTGTTTTGACCTATTTCACTAGTTTCCCCCGGGGACATGTTGAGTGGGCGAAAATGGAATGAATTACTGAAATTACACTCATATTGCAGAATTACACGCATTCAGCATACGTTTCGTGAAGTAAAATAATGGACATCGAACTTCTAACGGTTGCTCGTGCACAAGTTGAGATAATAAAAAATTTTGGCCCATGAGGGGATCGAACCCGCGACCTTCGCGTTATTAGCACGACGCTCTAACCAACTGAGCTAATGGGCCAGACGTCTAAACGCGGTTATTCTGATTTACATATCCTACTATCAACTATCAACAACTATCAAACTGGATCAACATACGACGGCTTGAATTTCTTAATACCTGCAGTAGGCTACAAAAGTGGTTTACCTATATGTTCACGAACTTTACTGATGATAAGTCACATTCAATTCAATTCAAGTCAACGTTTGATTACATCACGTGATACAATTACGCCCTAAATTAGTACAGCATTTATAATGAAGAAGAGAAAAAGAAAACGAGGAAAAAAGGTTAATCAAGCCCCCCAAGCTTACGCCTTTTCATATTTTGAGAATTCGAATGTTTCTGAAGAAATCTAACACTGTCGAGATTATGAAGCATCAATCATCGGTATCAAACGAAACGGTCTTTTTCTGAAAGGCAGAAATCATCCAGGTAGAACAATCATGCTACAATCAAAATTTGATCCCTAGCCGCACTGATCAGCTGAGTGATCGGTCACTGATCTATTTAATAGAAACAGACTATGAGTGTGACAAGTGTGAATCACACTACAAATAATTGTTGGTATTCCAACATACCATCTGTTGACTAGACATCGATATCCAACAACCTATTACATCAAGTATGTATTCGCTGAGATTATTATTTTTCCCTTTTGGTTTATTATTTTCAATAATGAACCTTTGGAATCGACCAAGAAAAAAAATCTTAACACCCCCTCAAAATTTGATGGTTTACGTTTCAAGGTAAGTACGTAGAATACGAAAATCGAATAAAACGCTGCAAATTATTACACAATGGTTTATTATTTTCATTTAAAGATCACTCGTCTACAAAATCACCATCCATCCAATATAAAAAAAATAAAAAATAAAAAAAAATCAACAAAAAAATCAACAAAAAAATCAAAAAAAAATCCAAATCACCAACCATCGATCGCATTTCGGTCAGCTCTAATTTGAACGGAGATTAGGCCTCTTTTGCGATTCACACTCGTGTTTTGATTTATATATATATATTTCAATTTAAACCCTTAAATTTTAGTAGGGAGCGAACGGTTTGTCCTACAGAGCTCCGCGTGGTCTCAAAAAATTCTAAAAATTCTATAGAATCCTAAATTGAAGGAAAAACAATACCTTTATAACAAAATTTTTTGAGTTAGGGCTTTCGATATAAAGGTATTGTTTTTCCTTCAATTTTGGATTCTATAGAATTTTTAGAATTGTTTGAGACCACCCGGAGCTCTGTAGGACAAACCGTTCGCTCCCTACAAAAATTTAAGGGTTTATATTGAAATATATATATAAATCAAAACACGAGTGTGAATCGCAAAAGATGCCTAATCTCCGTTCAAATCAGAGCTGACCGAAATGCGATCGATGGTTGGTGATTTTGATTTTTGTTTTAATTTTTTTGTTTTTGATTTTTTTTTTGATATATATATTTTTTTTTTGATTTTTTTTTCATATTGGATTGTTGGTGATTTTGTAGACGAGTGATCTATATAGAAAAATAATAAACCATTGTGTAATAATTTGCAGCGTTTTGGTGTTTACAGACATCATTTTTGAGGTCGGTCAATTTTTTTGTAAAAAAGGTTTTTATTTTATTATTTTCCCATTTTTATTACACTAAGATGCTGAAGAAGGGAGACGAAAACAAAAACAACTCTCATAATGTAAACCTGCGAAAAACCCGAACTCAACCATAGTTTGGTGCCTTAGATTCCAGGCTATTCCAACAGAATTGGCAAGGTTTTGAGTACCACTTGTTAATAATGTCATGTAGGTGTGCATCCCTTTCCGATTCGAGCTGCCCCCCTTCTCAAGGTACCTACTCAGAGCTCTACCAGAAAGTCACCACGGACCTTGAAAAGCCACTTGCACATTTAAGATATTTTTAATGCTTGATAGGTATAACTTCACACTTAGTTCTTATGGCCAAATATGGCGGGTAATCCTGGGAACTGAGTGGTTTTTGTGGTAATTCACCAAACATTATTTCAATGTAGAGCGTTGGTTTGACAGCAGAGTGCTCAGAAAGGGTCACAGAAAGTGGAAGGAGCAGGTTTTTTAGAGTGCGGTCCGAACAACTCAGATGATGAAAGGAAGCCCCATGTCAACCTTTCCACTCCACCTGAGCTTCCTGTATAAAATTGCACTTCCTCAACAACAAACGATCCCACTATCTCCGACTACTACGCAAAAAAATTGAAGGTACCACAGCTTAGGAAGCTCTTAGGAACAATAATAGGTGTCGTCAGATTCGACGAGTTGATGGAAGTTATACTTCAAAACATTATTAATTTAAAACAAATGATTTATAATTCCATATGTTTAACGTTTTTGGATTTGAAATAAATTGACAAGTTTATAATTATGCTTAACGAGAAAAGACGAGTTTAATTTTATAACAAAATATTTAAAGAGAAAGAATAGAATGAAGAGAATGAGTAACGAATGAGCTGGAATTGAATGAGAAATAGGAAGTAGAGTTGGAAGAGAGTTGAGTGAGTTGAAGTTTAGGAAGTTTAGAGAAGGAAAGAGAATTTTGTCGACGCTATGGCTTATGAAGTGATTTAGGATCTTCATAACCTTACCGATGTCAGGAGGGAAATTTGAGCCTAAAAACTCTGGCCTAAAAACGATGAACATTGTTACACAATGGTTTATTATTTCTTCAAACTTTTTAACAAAAAAGAAAAAAAAGGACCGAGCAGTTTCTCCCCAGTTTTTTGATCAGATTTCGTACTAATGTCTACAATTTTCCACAGGTTTCATAGGGGGACCAGTTTCTGTACTGTGGATTGGTTACCATAACATGTATCAGTTTAGATCAGTTTCCATACTGAAAAGAAGTTTCCCTGCTGAACCATAAAGCTCACAATCACATAATTTGAATCATGTTGAAGATGATGCTATGTGTTATGTGAACAGGTAATGACCAATGTGACACACACACTTGGTAGACTACCCTGTCATCACCTAACTGTTAGATATTCCTCATATTTGATAGGTACTTTGCAGTTCTGACGACCTCCTATCCCATTATCTACCCAATCATGTTATGAATGACGAGGAAGCAATGTGCTCCACCTACTTGGTAGAATAGGTACCCTCTTAACATCTAACTGTTCGATATCCCTCATATTTGTTAGGTACGAGTACTTTGCAGTTCTGACGACCTCCTATCCCATTACCTACCCAGTCATGTAATGAATGACGAGGAAGCTATGTGCAACACCCACTTGGTAGAATACCCTCTCATCACCTAACTGATCGATATCCCTCATATTTGTTAGGTACGAGTACTTTGCAGTTCTGACGACCTCCTATCCCATTACCTACCCAGTCATGTAATGAATGACGAGGAAGCTATGTGCAACACCCACTTGGTAGAATAGGTACCCTCTTAACATCTAACTGTTCGATATCCCTCATATTTGTTAGGTACGAGTACTTTGCAGTTCTGACGACCTCCTATCCCATTACCTACCCAGTCATGTAATGAATGACGAGGAAGCTATGTGCTACACCGACTTGGTAGAATACCCCCTCATCACCTAACTGATCGATATCCCTCATATTTGTTAGGTACGAGTACTTTGCAGTTCTGACGACCTCCTATCCCATTACCTACCCAGTCATGTTATGAATGACGAGGAAGCTATGTGCAACACCCACTTGATAGAATACCCTCTTACCACCTAACTGTTCGGTATCTCTCATATTTGTTAGGTACTCTGCAGTTCCGACAACCTCCTATCCAAAATTACTCCGAAATGGCTGGTGGGTTAGCACCGAAATGTTGTATTTTCTTTTATATCAATGAAAACGGCTAAATCATGGGGGGGGGGTGGTAGTAGGTACATGCTCATCACTCTAAATTTAGATATGTAGGAGTAGGTACAGATAAATATCAAAAATACCTTTCTCTTGAAGTTTGTTTTTCAATACTCAATCTGAATTCTCCTCATTTCGACGGTTCAAAATCAATTTATTTGCACTTAAAAACGAATGAATACTTCCCTAACTACGTATTTAATCGGTGTTTTGTAGTAAAATGAGTGTGAGGTCAGAGAATTCGAGGCCATTGATCGAATGATACGAAAAGTACCAAATGCTCGGTTAAGATGAAAAAATCTTAGATCATGACTTCATGAAAACATATTGTTTAGTAATGCATGCATTCCAGGGGACGTCCCATTGGATAAGTATTAGATCAGTTTAACCAGTTGTTAAGTGATAAAACTGTTTCACTCGATGTAATTTATTTATTACTTTAGGCAAGAAATACTGACCCCCTCCCCCCCATTAACCACCTTAACATTTCTAGCGGCATGGGAGCCTCGAATCTGAAGAGCATTTTAAAATCCATGATCTACGATACCCAACATGCGAATTCGAGTTCACCCCCCCCCCCCCACCACCTCCTCAACGCCAAAAATGGTGCCAGCTTGGCACCAAAGCGGAAATACGTCGTAACATTGAACTTTCATCTTTTAGTTTTGGTAGGCAGTCCGTCGAAGTTCACATCCGTATTCAAAGTGAAACACAAAAAAAAAAAAAAAACGAAATAAGCGGTTTATGGCATCATGGCGCCATGTCCTGGCACCATGGTGGCACCACTATTAGTTCCATGGTGGTACAGAGAATAATTCATGAAAATCCGGAGGTATAATGAGAATTTTTCCTCAATTTCAAAGATTGGGTACAATTAGTAAGTAGTAAAGGAACCGAAATATTGAAAAATCGGATATTTTGTGAATATTATCCCCCCACTCACCCCCTCCCCTTGCGAATTTTCGTACTCGGGTGAAATTATGTACAACTCGGAAGTTATTTGAGTCGAACAAAAAAAGAAACACGCAAATCGGTTGGAAATTGAGGCCAGGGCAGAGTTTACAAGATTATGCACGCAAACGCACGTTTTTTAAGCATTAACCCCCCTTTCCCCCTCTTAAAAAGCAAAATCCAAAATTCCGGCGCCGTAGTGCACAACTAGATAGTTTTCCGCGTCAAACGAAAAAAGAACCACGAAAATCGTTCGAGAACTAAGGCCGGGGCAGAGTACACAAGATTATGCCCAAAAACGCACGTTTTTCGAGCATTAACCCCCCCTTTCCTCCCCTTAAAAGGCAAAATTCGAAATTCCGGCGACGTAGTGCACAACTAGATAGTTTTCCGCTACGAACAAAAAAAGAACCAGGAAAATCGGTTGAGAACTAAGGGCTGTGCAGAGTACACAAGATTTTGTTACACACACACACACACACACATACACACACACACACACACACAGACATACACCTATGGTTTTTTTCGCGGATTTGGATTCAGAATGGTCTAAAACGGATTACTGTGTGGTTATTTTTTTTTTCTGTTGAGTGTTGTCCAACTTCACCCCAGATCGATCGCATAAGGACGCCCAAGTCTTACTGTGGGACGTCCTAAAAATCAACAAAAACTTCGAACAATAACGGGCTTCCGACGCACATCAAACTGTGTGTTGGTACTAGGTTTCTGTCAATGTGAAAACCCCTGATGGCTTGGTTTTTGTAAAACATGTATTTCCAATTTAATTTTACCGCTAAATTATTTTCACTATTTACAATTTGTAAATGTTACCTATTGAGGTACTCTTTCAACTATTAGTTTATTATTTTCAATAATAAACTTTAGGAATCGAGCAAGAAACAAATATTGACAAACCCCCCTCAAAATTTGAAGGTTTACTTTTCAAGGTAGGTACGTGGGTCATTTCAAAATTTGGGGTTATTTTGTCCTCGAACTTTTCCATAAATTATTGTTGACGTTTTTATGTTTTTTCTCCCGTAAACGTCCTTTGTTTTGACCACTGAGGCAGATCGTGAAGTGGGCGCACACTTTATCAAGTAGTTTCAAATTTATAGAATTTTGAATTTTTTCCATAATTTCGACTTTGTAGGGAGAGAGAAAACCAAGTGTGAGTTGAACTCATGAAACCTTTTTATTCCTTCAAAATACGAGAATCTTAGTTTAGGAGTCTCTTTTATTTATCGCAATCACTGTCCGAAGCGATAATCTAGGTACATCAGAACTATCAGATTCTTCAAGTCTTTCAATCAGTCTAATCTTTCGTAAAATGTGGGTTAAGGAAAAGTCAGAATTATATGACCCAGCGGTTTAAATAGTTCAGGTAAATCTTAAAAATGTAAACGGCTTTGAAAAAACTTTTGAGAACCCATAGTTTATTCAGTTTTTTAATAGTGCATAGGTAACTCATTTTCTTAATAATGCATAGGTAACTCACTTTCTTAGTAATACATAGGTAACTCAGTTTCTAATTAATACATAGGTAACTCGGTTTCTTGATAATACTTAGGAAACTCAGTTTCTTAATAATAAAATTCTTACAAAAACGCTCGATTCCAAAGGTTCATAATTGAAAATAATAAACCAATAGTGTCCAACATTCGGGAATCAGAGCCTAACTAAAATAAAATGAGGTAAGGATCAAAAATCCAAAAATGTCAAACTAATGGGAACTGCACTAATGGGAACTGGGAATCTAACAAAATCTCCTGTATTTATGACTCGAATGTCATACGCCGTAATCCATTTTTTACTACAATAGTACCATCGTCATTAATAGTATCGTTGCTGTAAACATAGTGACAAGGCGTAATGTTTTCCTTCCGAATCTACCAAGGTAGCGGAAGCTTTGTTTTCACTTTTCTAGGTAGAAAAAAAAATGTTCTCCAAAATCAAAATTTTCCTCTTCGCGTTTTACGTTTCAGACCTTCCTGAAGAATTTTGGTTCCGTGTCTGTCTGTCTGTCATGAAATCCATGCCACAGTCATAACTTCTACATTTCTCATCCGATTTTGATGAAATTTTCAGGGATTGTACGGGTTGCCTTGTAGATGGTCCCCTATGAAAATCATCAGCCCCGGATTAATTAATAGTTTAATTAAATTTAAAATAAATTAATAATTTAATAGTTTTTTTTTGGACTCGCTCTTCAAGCTGGCCAAAATGAACATTCCTGGAGTGAGTGTTTCGGGCACAGGTGGCTGAAGCTGGAAGTCCAGTAGAGGTAGAAGGAACAGCACACGTAGACGGTTCGTCCAAGGTTGACTAGAACTTCTGCATAAAATATGTTGTTGTAATTACTGATGTAACCTATGGATAACTACTAATACCAAGAATATACACCAAGAGCTCAAATTTAAACCATTATCTCGGTGAACCATGAGCCAAACTTCTCTCCCTGCAATTCCATCTCTCTTCCTACAAACCAGCCTCTTCCCAGAATTCGTAGGGAGAGAGGTTGTAGGGAGGGAGATTTGTGAGGTTATCACTCTCTACTGGCCTAACCATTATTGATTTTGAACGTTAGAAAAAATACATAACACTATGGCATTCATAATTGTAATTTGAGTTTAATTAAACTTAGTTGAACACTTACCCTGATGAGTGAGGTGGTTGTAGGGATGGAGAAAGTATTTACCTACTCTCAAAGCTTTAACACTTCACAAAATAGCCTACACAACTGGGAGCTTGGAAATTCAACAAACTTCAGTAGCTTCGGAAGCCATCTTGCAGCAGTGTTCATTTTTGTTTTTCATGACACAAAATAATCGTTTTCCAGGAGTGGGCAGGCATTTCAAAAAAATGTAGGGAGAGAGAATAAAACCTTGTGACAGCATCAAAACATAGCAAAAACGCTTCCAATTCAAGGAATTTTCGATCGTTTCTAATTTATTCCTGAAGAGGAGAGTATCGTGGACCAATAACATTTTTTACTTAAATTAAAACATGAATATAGAGTTCTCCAAAAATTTGCAAAGTTCCCAACCTACCCTTTGTGACAGGTGTAGGGAGAGAGAATTGGGATCATTAATGATTTTTAATTATCTGAGTTAATTGATTAGTGAAATTCATTCTATGTGATCTTTGTAGACACCAATCTGCTGTATCTCCCTGAAACAATTCTGAATTTCCAAGACAAATAGAGTGTTCACAAAAGCTGCGTGACAAGAAATAACCCCAAATTTTGAAATGACCCACGTATCTAGAATTCGAAAATCGAAATTGAAAATCAGAAAAACCAAATTAACATGGACAGATTTTGATGTATAATAGTGGATAATTATGGGCTTCATTTGTGGTCTCGTTGTGCCCCGAAGCTTTGGTTGTTGTCAGTCACTTTTAAGGGGTAAAAAATGAGGGTTGAAATTTTCAAAACAGGCGAGCTCAAAAACTTTTGATATATACCTAACGGTATCGTTTTGCATCAATTTAGAATAGTGGTGAATTTTTAAAATCGAATGGGACCAACCAGAGTTTAGTCTCGTTATAAATCAGATTTCACCCCCAACTCTCAAATAACGATGTTTTGTTGATAGGTACTATTCTATCAAAATAATGTTCTTGGCAGGCGAGTGATCTATACAGAAAAGAATAAACGTTGTGTAATAACTTGCAGGGTATTTTTGTACTTCATTGAATATATTGGGCCTCTGGCCTATCCTCAATAAATGGTTTGTATTATTATTATTTTCTATACGTTGCTGCCCATTCTAGCTGGTGAGTAACCCTCGTAATACACTTCATTCATCAAGAATGACACCAACGTCTGCCTCAGACCTCCTCTTCAACTGCTTTCTTTCGAACGGGTCGAGTTTTTATCCTTTCCTACTCACTTCACACCTTGAGGGAACCCAAAACTCACGAATAATCGAATTATGTCTCCACGGTTGGTTAGTGGTAATTTGGGGAGGTACAGTTACTGCGGACACCTGCTTGAAGGGGAAGGCACCGTGCAAGCAGCCGCACACGACCTGTAATAATGATGGTATTGAGTGAGCTGGTGTTTCCAGAGTCTGTTGAACATTTTTCACAATGAATTAATCTTTTCCGGGACGAGCACGCGTCTCCTAGCTCTGTTAGAAGGTACTTCCTACACTTGTTAGGATCACCAACGCACGTTTAGTTCAATTAAAGTTTCAATTAGAATTAGTTCAATTAGAATTAGAATTAGTTTAGTTCAATTAGAATTAGTTCAATTAGAATTAGAATTAGAATTAGAATTAGAATTAGAATTAGTTCAATTAGAATTAGAATTAGAATTAGAATTAGTTCAATTAGAATTAGTTCAATTAGAATTAAAATTAGTTTAGTTCAATTAAAGTTTCAATTAGAATTAATTGCACGTTTAGTTCAATTAGAATTAAAGTTGATATAATTATTATTAACTTGAACTTGTGTAACTCACCTACTTATCTGATTAGTTGCATTCAAAATTAAAGGTTTCGCAGGAAAAACGAGCTTACAGCTATTTATTTGAAAGATCCACTGTTCGCCGGTTTAAGACTCGGAAAACTCAATTACTCATACTGAGGTTTCTCCAACAGCTATCCGTGTAAAAGCGGATATTATGACTGATGGCTCAGTCGCATAACAAAATATGTTGTTGGGAACACGCATGTATCGTCGCTGCCACAGCAACACTGGCTATCTGATTTTTGCCAACTTTTCAGGAGAGCAAAAAAACTGGTTTTAAATGATTTATTTTCGAAGTATAATAACGGATTTCCACAATTTTTCTCTAATGACCATTTAATGTGATTTTTCGATGAAATTTCAACCCTTAGAGTAATGAATGAAAAAAATGGGGGAAATTGTGTAGATATCCTGTGTTGTTTGCCACTTTAAGGTAGATAGCCAGTGTTTTTAAGTAAGGTGTGATACGTTGGAGCTGTAATAATCCACCAAAAAACAGTATTTTAGCGTTGTCAGTCTCTCCAAAAATCGCCTTTTATGAACCTAAATGTATGCCTCAAACTATTTCTCTCCCAGGTTGTCCTAACTGAGTTTTCAGGAAGTGAAACGACTAGAACTTGCGAAAACTTTCAGAATTTATTTTAGGAACACTTTGGGTTTTAACATAAAAGAAAACGTTGTATACTAAATAGTAGTAAAATAATTCAAAACTTTAACAAGGAATACTGAAAAAAACTCTCGAACATGGATAAATCCTATTTAGTTGCCCTTCAACTAGAAGGTTGGTAACTAGACCCAAAGTCAAAATAAATGACGTAGAATAAGAGATAAATCACAACCAAGTAATTTGAGATCTAATCAATGAGAAAAAATCATATATAAGCATTAAGTCTACATTATAGGTACTAGGATGTTTGAGATCCAACTGATACTACCAATAAGAAAATAATGTATCACCAATACAGGCATTCTCTTAATAAAAAATAATACCTAGTCAAGTTACCACAAAGTAAAATAATAGGAAATAAAGTTTTCTTGTAAAAGGCACAATAAAATCACAGTTCTTTCAATGCTTAGAAATATAGAAGTAGAAAGAGTAGATTCACAAGGATTAGGACAATTTCTTAAAACTTACTCGTACAAGTCTTTCCTCAGTCTTAAATTAAGGTAGGTTTTTTAACTAATCAGACTAGTTTTCTGCAGGCACGGGGCTTAATGGGCACTTTGCTCATTTTTGGTTGAAGATTAGCGGATTCATCATCTTCCCGTTTCGTTTTCCTTTTGAGAGTTCTTACGCTCTCATCACTACCCTTATGGGGCAACTGATCGAAGAATGCATGACAATCACTGGGGATCATCGCTTTAAGTGATTGTAGATCTTTCCACTTATCGTAAGGGATTTCAAGTCGTTTCTTATCGAGCTGGTAGATGGTAGTAGAAGTCCTCGTTCAAAATCTAGGAGAGGGCTGAGTATGGTAGTATTCTCGAAACCAGCTGGTGTGGGTTCCCCAGGAACTGGAAATATCACTTCAATAACTTCTCTTTCTTTAGATGGAGAGGGTTGATTTGATACAGTTTTTGTTGACTCATCACGATCACTGTCCGTCAAATTTCCCTTGTGCTTCCTAATTATTGTTGAATTTGTTACCTTCGGTTCAGAAGATGCTAGTTCTTCGTTCAGTCTTCCTTCCACTTGATTATCTCCGAGGGCAGTGCAGATTTCGTCAAATGTGGCTAAGAAGCGTTCACAATCGCTACTATCTGTACTATCGTCGTCATCACCTTCATGTGAGAAGTTCGGCTCACTTTCTGATGCCGACATTTTTCTCTTCACACTTCGAAAAAGAAAGAAAAACAAATTACTAATAGAACTTTGTTATATTATTACATAGGTAGAAAACTTGAAAGAAAAGAATAACGAGCAACAGAGGCTAACTACATCTAGAGTGCACAACAACATAAGCTATCTGCACTAAAAACTTTTATCACCTCAAAACCAAATGTTTCAACCGAATTCAATGAAATCAATGCTCAAATATTGATAATCGAACTTCATTCTTCCCGAAATGAGTGAGAAAGTAGAAATTATTCCATTTAATCATCATGAAAACTAACTTACCAATGACGTGGTCACACGAGGTAGGAGATTGTAAGGTAAAAACATGTAGATAGCCACTGTTTGCGAACTAAAATCACTTAGTCAGTGTTGCCTTTTTCGTGATAGCGGGGTCAGTGTTGCCAAAAGCAAAAAATCGACTTCACCAATCGATCCAGCACGAAAAATTACTTTAGAAACCGTCAAAACCTGAAAATCGCCAAAATGTCACTTAGCCAATGTTGCTGTGGCAGCGACGATATGTTGTTGCATTACGTATTGCCTGACGTCACAGACTAGCGATATGCAACGAATAATCGAATCTACCAGCCTCCCACGAATGTCCACCATCCCAGCAGTTCTATGAGCGACTTACACAGATGGTTCACAATCGGTTGGAAACGTGGAATTTTGACTAATGAATTCTTTGGGAACACTTTGAAGTTCTATTTCGAATGGATGGTGGAAAAAAACATGGAGTGTCTGAAAAATGCCACGTTTGATGAAAATTCATAAGCTTTCTTTACATTTTCCTTAGTTACCATGGACCGATTTTGATTTAAATTTAAAAAAAATTCATTTGGGGTCTGGTTGTGCCCCGAAGCTTTTAGTTGATGTCAGTCACTTCTAAGGGTTGCAAATATGGGTGCTGAAATGTTCAAAACGCCCTAGCTCGAAAACGTTTCCTTATTATTTTCTTCTTCAATTTAAAATAGTATTGAATTTTGGTTTATTATTTTCAATAATGAACCTTTGGAATCGACCAAGAAAAACAAATTGCAACCCCCCCCCCCTCAAAATTTGTTGGTTTACGTTTCAAAGTACGTTGAATCCAAAAATCGAATATAAATTTGGCCGTCCGTCCGCCGTACGCGGCTCTTTCCTTGTTTACCATGGACCGATTTTGATGAAATTTGGTATATGGGCTCCATTTGGGGTCTAGTTGTGCCGCAAAGCTTTTGAAAAATAAGGGTTGAAATTTTTAAAACGCCCTAGCTCAAAAAATTTTGATATAAAATTGTTCTTTCCATAAATTTAAGATAGTATTGAATTTTTAGAGACCACGCGGAGTTCTGTAGGACAAACCGTTCTCTCCCTACTTAAGGAGAACTTAAAAGAGGCCTAATCTCCGTTCAAATTTTATCTGACCAAAAGTGACCACAGTAGGTACGTGGTAGGTAGGTAGTATGTATGGTTGGTAGGTGGTGAAAATGGCAAAGCCGAGTTCTTTCCAGACGAGTGATCTATACAGCGTGTCCCAGAAGTTATGGTTCACCCTCCGGCATTTCCGTATTTAATTACGTAATAAAACGGATCCATTTTTCATATTTTTTTGTAAAGAATTGAGGAACAATACTTTTGCGCAAAAAATTGCGCGCAATTGTGCGCAATTGACACTAACTTTGTTTTTTCTAATGGGAACCCCATTTTTTATTGCAGATTCAGATTTTACGTCAAATTTCATGAGAAATTCATACCCGAATCGATTATTTTCATTGCGTGCAACTGGTACTTTTCGCGCGCAAAGTGACCAGGGTGCGCAAAAGTGAATTTTTTTAACCCTAAGTGTGGCACATTTTTTTCATTATTTTTGACGCTGAATCACGCGGTGAGGACCTTTCTTCGATTTCATCGTTATTTTTCCAAATTTAGAAGGAAAAATAATGTTTTTGGACTTTATTTTCCCTCCCTCTTTCGCGACATTGGCGGGGACCGGCTATGGCCGGATTAAATATAAATTCCTCTCTTCTAAATTTAAAAAAATGTTGAAAAGTAGGTAGGTACTTAACTACTTTAATGTAAAAAAAAATCCGAATGCTTCTCATCTCAAAGGTTTCAAAAAAAAAAAAATTAAAAGTTACAAAATCTCCGAAAAAAGTAGTAATAAAAAACTAAGATAATAGGTAATAATGAAATTAAAAAAACACAGCAACTGCTTGAAATTACCTCCTTTTGCCTGCAGACAAGTAACAAGCAACTTTTAAATTTTTTACCATAACTTTTAAACTATAAGTACCAGTTGCACGCAATGAAAAAACGCTGCAAATTATTACACAATGGTTTATTATTTTTCTATATGGATCACTCGTCTACAAAATCACCAACCATCCAATATGAAAAAAAAAAAAAAAAAAATCAAAATCACCAACCATTGATCGCATTTCGGTCAGCTCTAATTTGAACGGAGATTAGGCCTCTTTTGCGATTCAAACTCGTGTTTTGATTTACATATATATATATTTCAATATAAACCCTTAAATTTTCGTAGGAAGCGAACGGTTTGTCCTACAGAGCTCCGCGAGGTCTCAAAAAATTCTATAAAATCTTAAATTGAAGGAAAAACAATACCTTTGTATCGAAATTTTTTGAGTTAGGGCGTTTTCAAAATTTCAAAATTGATTTTGGAACCCTTAGAAGTGACCTACATCAACCAAAAGCTTCGAGGCACAACTAGACCCCAAATGGAGCCTACATACCAAATTTCATCAAAATCGGTAAGTGGCAAAAGTGCCGCGTACGGCGGACGGCGGACAGCGGACGGCGTACGGCGGACGGCGGACGGCGGACGGACGGCCAAATTTTTATTCGATTTTTGGATTCTACGTACCTTGAAACGTAAACCATCAAATTTTGAGGGGGTGTTAAAAAAATTTTTTTCTTGGTCGATTCCAAAGGTTCATTATTGAAAATAATAAACCAAAATCGATTCGGGTATGAATTTTCATGAAATTTGACGTAAAATCTGAATCTGCAATAAAAAATGGGGGTTCCCATTTGAAAAAAACAAAGTTAGTGTCAATTGCGCACAATTGCGCGCAATTTTTTTGCGCAAAAGTATTTTTCCTCAATTCTTTACAAAAAAATATGAAAAATGGC
The DNA here is from genome assembly GCA_009739505.2 of Apolygus lucorum. Taxonomy (NCBI): domain Eukaryota; kingdom Metazoa; phylum Arthropoda; class Insecta; order Hemiptera; family Miridae; genus Apolygus; species Apolygus lucorum. The sequence continues at coordinate 10,344,029 of CM019177.2, read as the reverse complement.
GTTGGGTCCATTTTATTACGTAATTAAATACGGAAATGCCGGAGGGTGGACCATAACTTCTTGGACACCCTGTATAGAAAAATAATAATCCTTTGTGTTATAAATTGCAGCGTTTTAGAATAGAATGACACCACCCAGAGCTCAGAAGGACTAACCCCTCGGCCCCATGAGAACCTAAGGGTTGGAATTATGATAAATCAGAAACACGAGTGTGAATCGCAAAAGGGGCCTAATCTAAGTTCAAATTTTAGCTGACCAAAATGCGATCGTTGTTCGTTTCTTCGAGTGGTACTCAGCTTCGCGTCCTTAGCAACCAGTAATCAAATTTTCTAATGAAGGCACTCATTTCTTCGAATTGAGAGTGAAGCGTTTTTTTCTTCCAAGTAGACTTGAGAGTGAAGTTGGCATAGGTAGTACCTATGGTTGGTAGGTAGTGGCAATGGCAAAGCTGTGTTCTTTCCAGGCGAGTGATCTATAAGTATAGAAAAATAATACTTTTGTGTAACAATTTGCAGCGATTTCTGCGTGCTCCTAAAGAAGGTAGCCATTACAGAATCCTCATAGATTCGTTCACACGGTCTTCACCATTTCAAAAGGACAAGAATGTGAAACAATGTGCTCAATATTCATAGGACCCTTCGGTAGGGCTCTGAAGGTCGTAAATTTCTGCGAGATTCACCACAGTCGTCATCCCAGCCTGACGTAGAAGACCTTTCGAGGGGAGGACAAATTAACTCATATCCATCTTGATTCATCTCAACGCCATAATCTCGACGAAAGAGAGTTTTTCCAACGGTTCGTCACCCGCTGAGCTGACCATTCTGGGAGGCCTCCTCGGTGTTTTGGGGAGAATCGAAACACCCTTTTGAAAACTGAAAGGAACAGAAAAGCCGTGGAGAATCTACCGACGTTTAACACCTTTCAGGACGCCTCCTGTTATATCTATCCGGTTTTGCTCGGATCTGGAAAAAAGTCATAATTGATTTGGTCGGCGGATAAAAGGTGGAAGAGAATCTACTATTGTGGGAGTGCGAAGCGAAAAGAACAGAAAGAGTAATAATGGAAGAATGAGTAGTATGAAATCGATAGAGAACTGGAAAAGTGTAGGTGGTCGGTAGACGTAGTTTTTGGAAATAATCTTATTTTCAATTTTCGCGCCTTATATCCATCTAGAACCTTCATTACGGCTTCTGACAATTTCTTATCCTCCTTTCCTCGTTAAACTCATACAGTCTCCCGTTTACAGAACTCTTGATGGATCTGCTTCATCAATTCTTCATCGAGACGACCTGCCAAGTCCGACTTCAAAATCGCAGGTATCTTTTAGATTATTGTCCCCCCTCTTCCTGTTGTTCTGTCGCACATGATTGTACATCATAACAAAAACTGATTCAACCATGTTTGCAGATCCTTTTTACTGCTCTTTGACGATCCAGCACGAATGTCCTCACCCCTCGTTCTGCTAACCCATCAGATCGAGGGGTGATACAGAATAGTTTTTTTAGGTATTTTTCGATTATTTAATCACGTGGTTGATTGTATGTTAACGATTCGTGCTAGGTGACTACTTAGTCGTATAGGTAGCTAATTTTTTTAAAGATTTTCCTACCCATAGCTTCGAAGATATCTTTGAAAATTTGCTCAATAACTCATGCTTCATGGATTAACTTTTTTGTTCTTTTAAATTGGCGCCCACTTATTCAACCATCCTTTCCACAAACGATCATCTCAACATCATCAAAAGTTCTGGCACAATATTTGAAGAAAAACTTGAGTTGACACGAGAGTATCCTGGCATCACACGTTGTCACGCTGTTTGTATATTTTCATTTTTTTTACATGGATATGCCTTAGTTCTGGGGGTCATTCCAAAAATTTTGACACAAACTATGCAACGCTTTTTTTCTGATGCTCTTGAACGCAGGAAGCTGAAATTTGAGAGGCAGGGTCAATCGATACATACTTCTATACATCATCAAAGTTGATGATCACTTATTGATCAGTGATCAGCTGAGTGAGTGCCACGGCCATTTCCTCTCCTGTTGAACGCAGGAACTAACTTCTTCATTTTTCACCCCACTAAAATCGTTCACCACTCATTGGAAAGCTCTCAATTTATTATATATGGTACGAGGTCCCTAATATGAATGTACCTGTACGGAAAGCTGAATTATGCGCATGTTTACTAACATATGATCGTGAGTAACAAATGAGATGTCAACATGATCGTGAGAGGAAAATAGGTATCGTCATCCAACAGATCCCTTTGAAGCGTTACGGAGGCAGGGTCAATAGAGAATGTTGAAGGCGCCTGAGTGATCACTCATCAGCTGAGTGAGCTCCAAGGCCATTTTCTCTCCTGTTGAACGCAGGAAGCTGAAATTTGAGAGGCAGGGTCAATGGAGAATGCTGGAGACGCCTGAGTGGTCATTGATCAGCTGAATGAGCTCATCATTTTAATTGCCATCATAAGTCATATCCATGTACAGATGTATCTGCATGCAGTGTAGATACTTTTTTTTAAATTTTTTATCAGTCATCTTTTTGTCAAAAATCCACAAGTCCACAAATGTGTCAAAAATCTCTCTTTTGTCAAAAATCCACAAGTCCACAATTTCAACAAATCCACAAATTTTTTGGGCAATTTCAACATTGTGGGGGATTAATGAATTGAATATTAAATCTATTGAAACTGTACTTTAAAATGTTATGTCACGCTGTTAAAGGCTGGTCCTCCCCTCCCTGGCACAGGCTAAGCGCTGTACTAAGTAACTACCGCTCTCAAATGTCACCTACTCATACTAGGACTGTGAGGATCCTGTATGTATGTGAAGCGTGTCGACATCTATCTGCCTATAAAAAGCCGTAAAACCCAATCTTTGGGACTTGTCACACTACTATTGTTGAAGTGAGACATCAACTAAGGGCTCAAAAGAAAAGAAAAAAACCCTGCGAATTATTACACAAATGTTAATTATTTTTCTATATATGTAGATCACTCTTCTGCAAAGAACAAGGCTCTGTCATTGTCACCACCATAGGGACTGCCTACCTACCATATACCTGCTTCATAATCAAGTTTATTTGGAAGAAATAAAACGCTTCACACTCAGTTCGAAGAAACAGGTAGTTGTGGTTGCCCTAATTATTACGAAATTCGAATACTGGTTGCTAAGGACGCACAACTGTTTACAACTCGAAGAAACGAACAACGATCGCATTTTGGTCAGCTAAAAATTGAACGGAGACTAGGACTCTTTTGAGATTCACACTCGTGTTTCGGATTTATCAAGTCCAACCCTTAATTTCTCATACGGACAGATCGGTTTCTACTAAAAAGCTCTGGGTGGTCTCATTCGATTCTAAAGAGTCAATACTATTTTTAATTGATGGAAAAATAATACCAGGGTGTCCTGCGATTCCCCGAAAAAAAATTCTCTGTGTTTTCCAGGATCAATTTTCAACATTTTCCTGGATTCTAAATCATTTAAAATATAAATAAATGTGACCATAATTTCTCAGAATTCAGGTTTTAAGGACATTTTGAAATGAAATAATATTAGAAATTTAGTAGCTTATCTTAAAACATCAATCTGTAAGTACCTATCAGTCAAGGGCGATGATTTCCATCTACACTCCAATCCTCACAATCCCTGAAAATTTCATCGAAATTGGATGGAAACTGTAGAAGCGCAGTCGAGGGTGATTATTTCCGTAGGGGACCATCTCAACCCAATTCGCTCAATTCCTGAAAATTTAACCGAAATCAAAGATTAAGTTAAAATAGTTTGCCCGTTACAAAAATTTCATCACCACTTCACCTTCGATTGTTTGAAAAAGTCGAGAATGAACGTTAAAACTATCGAATCTTGTTGGTTTACTCGAGAGAAACGACACTTCAAAGGCTTTTTATCACCTTCGATTGTTCGAAAAATAGCGATGATGTTGCTAGCCTACTAGCAACATCATCAAAAATCCAAACCCCAAATTTGTTCTTTATTTTTGCAGAGTTTCATTAGCAACCAAGAATCAAATTTCGTTACGGATATGAGGGCACAACTCTCGGATAACGATGTTTTGCTGGTAAGTACAACCAAAATAAGATAAGTGGCCGTGATTGGTGGTGGTATTTGTAACTCTTGCTCGGACACAGTCAATGTCCATAACCGAGCATAATGTTTATTTCGTTATGAGTTAATTTTGCCATATTTTATAATTATCAAGTTCAATTTGTTTAGGGTCAAATGTTGGGAAATTAATGGTTAAATTATTATTAAAATTAGAGTTTATAAATACGGGTTTAGTCCATTTTTCTCCTAAAAAGTCATCTCTGCGGTAGATAATTATTACCAGGAGGTGATCGTCAAAACAGGATCTTTACTGGATCAATAGTTGCAAAAATGCTTCTTTACGAAAGTTGGTAGCAAATGTGCTTCTTTATAAACTTCATTCATTATTATTTATTATAATTTCTGAGCCCGTTAGTTTTCCAGCGAATCCATCTAGTAGTGATAGTAACCCAACCCAAGTAAAAAAGAAAGATATTGGAAAACTAATTTTGCTCAGCTGTTATTAGTTTTTCTCATTTTCTCAAAAATTGCTCGGCAAGTAAAGAAACACTTTTGCAACTCAGTGCCTCTCAACTCATGAATTACACTAGATTACAAAATTTAGGGGTGGTCTGGCTGCCTCGTTCTTTCATCACTTTTCTTATGGTATTTGGTGCGCTGAATCCGAATCTGACGTCAGTTTTTTTGTTTACGTCGGATTTTCAAGATATAGCTAGTTTTAAGATTTTTCTAGTTCTCAATTTTCTTCATTTTTTAGTGAAAACTCATCTTGCTCAAATCTCCTCAAAAAGTACTCAGACTTATAGGAAATTTCATGTAGAATCCGAATATGTACTTAGTTTTTAAGTAAAACTGTGTTAAACCCCATATTTTCCACAAAACGTATCAAAAAACACCGGTTCTCAACGTTTTTTCTTCGGGTTTTCCCTTACATTTTGCCACTTGAAAAAAAAATTAAGGCTAAAAAAAATATTCTCGGGCTCTTACTTTGTAGGGGGGACACCCCAGAGGAGAATGAGACCAATCGCAGCCTCCTAAACCCACTAATATCGAAGGAATGAGCTTTTTCATGGCACTGAGATGAAAATTCACAAAAACCGTTAGTTAATTTTTCGAGATAAGTATGTGCGTTCCTAAATCTGTTTTCCTCATATGGATTTTCCTTTCTTGCATTTTTTATGCTTTTCATCTATTAAGAGTAAGATCGAAAATAGGTACTCAAAGGGGGAGTAAATCATAATTGGTAAACTCTTGTTTTGTTAAGTGATTTTAATTCAGTTTTACAAACGAAACACAATAAACTGCAGAAAAGTTAACGGTGTAAACGGTGTTTAATGAAGGCTCAGATGAATCAATAGTTGGTACAATGTTTGTTGGTACAATGGTGTTTCTGCCCGACGCTGGAATAAAGCACCAAAGACGATTAAGCTGCTCATCCTCAACCTGCTCCTCCTTGCGGGAAGACCCCCGAAAGCGTTAACCCGTACCCGTACCGTGTTTATCCCCAAGAAAGGGGGAAGTGGGCCTGGAGGCTATCGACCGATCTCTGTGTCCTCGGTAGTCTTCCGCCACTTCCAAAAAGTACTGGCATCTCGCCTCCAGGTGGCTGGTGTCATTTGGTGATGTCCAGAGAGCGTTTCGGCCAGCGGATGGCACAGCGGAGAACCTTACAGTTCTCCAATCTGTCATTTCGCTGGCCCGTATTAAACGCCGGCAACTCCACCTCGCCGCTCTGGACGTCGCTAAGGCCTTTGACACAGTCAGTCACCTTGCCCTGACCGATTGCCTTCGTGGTGTCGGGGCCCCATCTCGGTTAATCGAGTATGTGGCCTGTCTGTACCAGGAAGGCGTGACGGTCCTCGAGGCAGGAGGTGAGGTATCAGGGGATATACGGATCGGGCGTGGGGTACGCCAGGGGGATCCCCTATCACCACTCCTCTTCAACCTGGTTGTGGATACGGCCTTGGGTAAGCTGCCCACTGAAGTAGGGTTTGATCTCGCCCCTGGGGTGCGAGTAGGAGCATTGGCATTTGCCGATGATGTTATCCTACTCGCAGAAACCCGTGAGGGCTTGCAGATCGCCCTCAATGCATTTGCTAAGCAGCTAGCCAGGTGTGGACTTGTGGTTAACCCCGATAAGTGTGGGTCGGTCTCCTTGGTCCCGTCGGGTCGCCAACATAAGGTGAAAGTTGTGGATGGGGGTTTTGTCGTAGGACAATCCCCCATTCCATCTCGATCCGTGTTGGAGGTTTGGCGGTACCTTGGAGTCGACTTCATGGGGGTGGCCACTATTACTGCCAGCCGTGTGGACCTTGGTAGAGCGCTAGCTCGCGTTACCAAGGCTCCATTGAAGCCACAGCAGAAGCTGCGCCTCCTCCGCACGTACTTACTGCCGAAGCTAACCTATGGGTTAGTCTTTGGCAGGCTTACGGCGGGGAAGCTGCAACAATTGGATCGAGAAGTTCGCTCTGCTGTGCGCTCTTGGCTGAAGTTCCCACCTGGTGTCCCAAGTGCCTATATTCATGCACCGGTCAAATCCGGTGGGCTTGGCATTGTGTCTCTCTCGGCATGTATCCCTTCATTGCGCCGCCGGCGCCTGCTAGCCCTTCAAGGGTCGAGCTGGGAGGTCGCCCGTGCGGCTGCTGATCTTGATTTTGTCAGGCAGCAGTTAGCATGGTGCGACCGAGCAACACCATCTGCTCCAAAACCCAGTTCGTCTGCTGAGTTCGCTGCTGCGCTGCATGAATCTGTAGATGGTAAAGAACTCCGACAGTGCTCCGAAAGCCTTGTCTCATCCCAATGGGTAGATTGGGCTTCGGAGGGCATTGGGGCCCGTGACTACCGACACTTCCACGCCATCCGCGTGGCATCTTTGCCAACTGCGGTGCGGTGTTCGAGAGGTAGTCGCGGGACAACGCTACCCCTTTGCCGTGCCTGTCGGAGTGGAAATGAACACCTGTATCATGTGGTGCAGCAGTGTCCACGAACTCATGGGGGCCGCATCCTACGTCATGATGCGGTCGCCAAGCAGATAGCAGGTGCTTTGTCATCTAGCGGCTGGGATGTTGAGAGAGAGAGATTGTATCACATGCCAAGTGACCAGGGTAAGAAGCCCGACATTGTTGCCGTCAAGCCCGACCAGTCTTGCATTATCCTGGATGTCCAAGTTGACAATGGCAGCTTGGACATGGAGCAGACTTGGCGGGCCAAGATAAGGAAATATGACACAAATGATTTACGGCAAGCAGTGTCGGAGCTAAAAGGAGTGGCACCCAACAACATCAGGGTGATGGCTGCAACCTTGTCATGGCGCGGTGTGTGGTGCGGGAAAAGTGCCACGGAGTTGCGCGAGTTGGGCATCTCAGTAGGCGTACTCCGTGGTATCACCACCCGTGTCCTGCTCGGCTCATATTTGAACTGGTGGTCGTTTTATAGAGGCACTTCCCTTCATCCTTCTCTCCCACCCCCACCTTCCTCATCTTCCCTTATCCCTAGGGCCGGCGTCGGGTGAGTCCTGGGCGTCCTCCCCATTATTTTTGATTTATTTATTTATTTTCTTTAATGGCGTGCCCCCTCCGTCACCAAAGACAATTTGTCTTGAGGGGAGTTCGAAAAAAAAAAAAAAAAAAAAAAAAAAATATTTCTCCACCTCAGAGGTTCCACCAAGATATAAAACCATGGAAGAACGGTACCTACAAAGGGTATTGGGAAGTTCACATGATGGCCGACTATTGTTGGACCTTAAAAAGAGATTTACCTCAGGCGGCGAAGTTTTCTCTACATAGATGCCGGCGATGAAACCTCTGAGGTGGAGGAATAACCAAACATTGTACCAACTATTGATTCATCTGAGCCTTCATTAAACAGGTTTACACCGTTAACTTTTCTGCAGTTTATTGTGTTTCGTTTGTAAAACTGAATTAAAATCACTCAACAAAACAAGAGTTTACCAATTATGATTTACTCCCCCTTTGAGTACCTATTTTCGATCTTACTCTTAATAGATGACAAGCATAAAAAATGTGCAAGAAAGGAAAATCCATATGAGGAAAACAGATTTAGGAACGCACATACTTATCTCGAAAAATTAACTAACGGTTTTTGTGAATTTTCATCTCAGTGCCATGAAAAAGCTCATTCCTTCGATATTAGTGGGTTTAGGAGGCTGCGATTGGTCTCATTCTCCTCTGGGGTGTCCCCCCTACAAAGTAAGAGCCCGAGAATATTTTTTTTAGCCTTAATTTTTTTTTCAAGTGGCAAAATTTAAGGGAAAACCCGAAGAAAAAACGTTGAGAACCGGTGTTTTTTGATATGTTTTGTGGAAAATATGGGGTTTAACACAGTTTTACTTGAAAACTAAGTACATATTCGGATTCTACATGAAATTTCCTATAAGTCTGAGTACTTTTTGAGGAGATTTGAGCAAGATGAGTTTTCACTAAAAAATGAAGAAAATTGAGAACTAGAAAAATCTTAAAACTAGCTATATCTTGAAAATCCGACGTAAACAAAAAAAAACTGACGTCAGATTCGGATTCAGCGCACCAAATACCATAAGAAAAGTGATGAAAGAACGAGGCAGCCAGACCACCCCTAAATTTTGTAATCTAGTGTTATTCATGATTCCATTTCAACAGAAAGTCTGTTAAGGTGATTCTGCACAGAAGTTTTTGGTCAGCTACCTGGACACTGAGGTATTCTGGTTGGATCGCCAATGAGATGAGTTTATGGCTTCAATTACCCATAAATCACTTCTGCCGCAGTTCTTTAAAAAACGAACCACACCTTCGTTCCAGGGAGTAAATCAATGCAGAAGGGTTTCCTAATTGTTGATGTTGGAAGGGAAAGATCGTTTCGAATGAACCCTCAACGTCGACGCCACGCCCATTTGCTGAATTTCCTCAAACCGCGATCAGTGGCTTTTGAGAGGCATTAGCTGGAGGGTTTATTAGTTTGTTATCGAAATGGGAGGTGGAGGTAGGTAGTAATTAAATTCGAGGCTTCTGGCTGAGGTCCCACTCATTTGAGGTCATTAATTTCACGAGTTGTGGGTGTGGGGCACGTAAAAAAATCGACCAGACTCACGAAACCTAATGGTCGAAAGTTCAGGGTGTCTAGCTCTTTTAGGAGACCCGATTACGATCCGGTATTTCCCTCACAAAACTGCGTTTCCCAACAAAAAAATTAAAATAAATAAGTATATAAATTAAAGTCTAATACAAAAAGCGCAGAAACTGGCCCAGGAGTATTTTGGGGGTTGTCGAATATGAGGACCGTTTTTAGCTAAGAGGGTGGGTATGAAAATCGAGATGTACCCTTTGGAATAAAATTTCTAAATTATCCACTTTTCACAAAAAAAGTACGAAATTAAAAGAGCAATGTTGCTTACTCATATAGATTTTGATTTTGGTTTATCATGTTCAATAATAAACCATTCGAATTGAGCAAGAAAAAAATTTTTAATCCCCCTCAAAATTTGATGGTTTACGTTTCAAGGTAGGTAGGTACGTAGAATCCGAAAATCTAATATAACCTTTTCCGTACGTGCGCCGTACTCGGCACTTTTCTTAGCAACACTGGACGGATTTAGTTGAAATGTGGTATATGGGCTCCATTTGGGGTCTAGTTGAGCCACGAAGCTTTTGGTTGATGTAAGTCACTTCTACCGGGGTAAAAAATGAGGGCTGACATTTTCAAAAGTGTCCTAGCTCGAAAACTCCCGAAATAAAGGTATTGTTTTTTCTTCAATTTAAAGTAGTATTGAATTTTTAAAAAAATTAGAGACCGCGCGGAGCTCTTTAGGGCAAACCGTTCGATCGCTGTTCGTTTCTTCGAGTTGTATTCAGTTTTGCTTCCTTAGCATCCAGTAATCAAATTTCCCATAAATGGGAAACAACTCTATTTCATATATTTCAACCCCGAGTTTCATATATGAAACTCCCTATTTTTCGAATCGCGGTTGTTCTTACTTGCGAGGCGCGAAGTAAAGAAAAATTCATTCTGTCGGAAAGATTCATTGGTTACGTACTTAATTAGTAACTACCTATTAATAGGCTACTTTGGATCGGATCCATCTACACAATGTTATGGATGCGAGGAAGCTAAGTGCCACACCCACTTGACAGACGTATTTTTGCAAGTCATTTTGATTTATTATTTTCAATAATGAACCTTTGGAATCGACGAAGAAAAAACTTTTTTTAACACCCCTTCAAAATTTGTTGGTTTACGTTTCAAGGTACGTAGAATCCAAAAAATCGAATAAAAATTTGGCCGTCCGTCCGCCGTAAGCGGCACTTTCCCCACTTAGCATTGACCGATTTTGATGAAATTTGGTATGTAGGCTCCATTTGGGGTCTAGTTGTGCCCCGAACATTTTGGTTGATGTAGGTCACTTATAAGGGTCCAAAAAAAAATTTTGAAATTTTGAAAACGCCCTAACTCGAAAAATTTTGATATAAAGGTATTGTTTTTCCATCAACTTAAGATAGTTGTGTATTTTTAGAATTTTTTGAGACCACGCGGAACCCTGTAGGACAAACCGTTCGCTCCCTACGAGAATTTAAGGGTTGGACGTACGATAAATCAGAAACACGAGTGTGAATCGCTAAAGAGGCCTAATCTCCGTTCAAATTAAAGCTGACCGAAATGCGATCGATGTTTTTCTTCGAGTTGGATAGTTGGTGGCTTTGCAGACGAGTGATCTATATAGAAAAATAATAAACCATTGTGAAATAATTTGCAGCGTTTTTTCGCTCACACGCGTCAATCAGCGTGCTCCACAAACGAGGAGATAAACGTTATCCCGAAATTCTAGTACTTTGCTTCAGAACACGCGACGTCTGAGGTGGTCTCGAATTATTTTCGTTTTTTTCCTGTTCATATCGCTCACAGAGAAGAGCAAATTGAGAGGTACAGTAAACCCCAATGAACAGCACTTGGTGAACCGAAGAACAATACAGTAGGCACCAAGAGAAAACACTCTATTATTGTTTCCAGTAATTCTTATAAATTTTTAGACTACTAGGTACTAGAAGAATGCCTGTGTATATTTGGAGATCTTTGATTAGTTCTGGTAGGTTATGATAAGTGTCTAGTTCCAATTTTTCAAAATGGAGCTCATCTTATACGAAATTCTTTACCAAGTCACTCAAAAGTTTTAGACTACTCAAGGTTTTCAAATTAATGGAAGAATACGATTGGGACAGGTGAAAGAACGAATGCTTTTCATTTCATGGGGCGAATGTGAACGGACTAGTGTTCAGGCATTGGTTCTTCAGTAGGTGTGGTAGATACTGTTAACCAAGAACTCAGAAAACCCAGGTTCAATTTAGTTGACAGAATTTTTCAATACTGTTGAGACGCTGCAAATTATTACACAAAGGTTTATTATTTTTCTATATGGATCACTCGTCTGCAAAGAACACTGCTTTATTGTCACCACCTACCAATCATAGGTACCTACTGCCAATCTACCACATGCCTACTTCACAATTAATTTTATTTGGAAGAAATAAACGCTTCACACTCAGTTCGAAGAAATAGGGAGTTGTGGGTGCCTCCAATAGGAAATTTGATAACTGGTTGCTAAGGACGCAAAACTGAGTACAACTCGAAGAAACAAACAGCGATCGCATTTTGGTCAGCCAAAATGTCAATGGAGATTCACACTCGTGTTTCTGATTTATCTTAAGACTAACCCTCAAGTCACGAATGGTTGGTCCTACAGAGCTCTGGGTGATCTCATTCGATTCTAAAAATCCAATACTATATCAAATTGATGAGAAAACATACCTTAATTTGATATTTTTTGAGCTAGGGCGTTTTCAAAATTTCAGCCCTTTTCAACCTTTAGAAGTCACTCATATCAACCACAAGCTTCGGGGCTCAACTACACCCCAAATGGAGCCCATATACCAAATTTCATCAAAATCGGTGCATGGTAGGTTACTAAGAAAAGTGCGGAAGGACGGAAAATTCTTCTCTTTTCGATTTTTGGGTTATACGAACCTTGAAAGGTAAATCTACAAATTTGGGGGGGGGGGGGGGGGGGGGATAAAAAATTCTCTTGGTCGATTCCAAAGGTTCATTATTGAAAATAATAAACCAAAATGGCGATTTGCAAAAATGGTCGATTTGGCGTATTCGCTGCTTCACCTTCCATGCTATGAATATTCAACATTTTTCTAAGTTGAATTTTTAACGTGGATACTGTAGCGTAAATAACAAGTAGAAGACTATTGTAATGTCTATTCTGACTATTGTAATGCCATCTAGTAATTGGTTCTACAATAAAAAACATTTTGACTTTGAAGACAGCTTCTTGATAGGATGGACCAAGAGGCCAAATTTGGACTGAGCTCGCTGTCTATAGAAAATTCAATTAGGAAAACGAAAGGGGTATCCGAAACTCAATTTTCGAGTTCCTCAGAGTCACATGTGGACACCGCTGCAGGCCGTGCGGGAGCAAGCCTTCCCTGAGGCGGCACCTATCAATCAAGACGACCAAAAAACCCCATTTAATAATTTCGGATCGTCAAGGAGACGGAAGGCACAGAAGCTGAGCCCAAGCTCGCGGTGACCAGCATCTGTCCCGAACACGCAATCCATTACAAGTACGGAAAGCTGTAATATTCCGAGTAGATGGAGACCCACTTGAATGAGGAAATGATAGTAATGAGAATAATGACTTTCACTAAATGGGCCGAAAGGTCCCCCAGTCATAATACGGATGACATGTGCTGTCCTGGTGGGATAGAGGATACATAAGTGAGTTTCGACTTAGTTACTCGCATTGGTGGAGGTAAATTCAAAATTTATCAATGAAACCTTGAGCCGTGAAACCTTAGCTGTGCCTGTAATATGAACAAAGTCGAGGCCTGAGCTAAATCGATAGTGAGATTGAGCTTGCACTTGAAACTGTTTTTATTTTTGAATGTATAATATATATGTCGGCGGAGAATTCCTACAACATTCAATATCAATTCCTACGTTGTTCCATTCGTTATATTTCATCAAATATGATGTCAATATGATTGATAATTTAATTAATGATTTGTAAGATTTGATTAAGTTCAGCTCTGAAGGCGAACACATTAGGTGTCGTCTATGGAAGCTCGAGAAAACCCCTCAGAGAATATCTACCTCCCTGGTAGTATTATTTTGGATTCACGGGGTGGGGGTGCAGCCCCTAAACCCTTCGTCGAGGCCCTTGGTGGCACAGTTTTGGTTTATTATTTTCAATAATGAACCTTTGGAATCGACCAAGAAAAATTTTTTTTTTAACACCCCCTCAAAATTTGACGGTTTACGTTTCAAGGTACGTAGAATCCAAAAATCGAATAAAACGCTGCAAATTATTACACAATGGTTTATTATTATTCTATATAGATCACTCGTCTACAAAATCACCAACCATCGATCGCATTTCGGTCAGCTCTAATTTGAACGGAGATTAGGCCTCTTTTGCGATTCACACTCGTGTTTTGATTTATATATATATATATTTCAATATAAACCCTTAAATTTTCGTAGGGAGCGAACGGTTTGTCCTACAGAGCTCCGCGTGGTCTCAAAAAATTCTAAAAATTCTATAGAATCTTAAATTGAAGGGAAAACAATACCTTTATATCGAAATTTTTTGAGTTAGGGCGTTTTCAAAATTTCAATATTGATTTTGGAACCCTTGGAAGTGACCTACATCAACCAAAAGCTTCGGGGCACAACTAGACCCCAAAAGGAGCCTACATACCAAATTTAATCAAAATCGGTCAATGCTAAGTGGCAAAAGTGCCGCGGACGGCGTACGGAGGACGGACGGCCAAATTTTTATTCGATTTTTGGATTCTACGTCCCTTGAAACGTAAACCATCAAATTTTGAGGGGGTGTTAAATTTTGCTTCCGAGTCTACCAAGGTAGCGGAAGCTTTGTTTTCACTTTTCAAGGACGAAAAAAAAAAGTTCTCCAAAATAAAAAATTTCACTCGCATTTTGCGTTTTAGACCTTTCTGAACAATTTTGGTTCAGTGTCTGTGTGTCTGTGTGTCTGTCTGTCTGTCTGTCTGTCTGTCTGTCATGATTTCCTTGTAACGCGCATAACTATACGAAGTTATTGTCCGATTTCAATGAAATTTTCAGGGATTGTGCGGGTTGGTGTGTAGACGGTCCCCTATGAAAATCATCATCCCCGGACTGATAGAAGCGACTGCGCATGCGCAAACGTGAATTCCTTGTAACGGCCATAACTTCAACATTTTCCATCCGATTTCGATGAAATTTTCAGGGATGTTACAGATTAGTATTTAGATGGTCCCCTATGAAAATCATCACCTTCGAACTAATAGTAGCCACTGCGCATGCGCAAACGTGAATTCCTTGTAACGGCCATAACTTCTACATTTTCCATCCGATTTCGATGAAATTTTCAGGAATGTTACAGATTAGTATTTAAATGGTCCCCTATGAAAATCATCATCCCCGGACTGATAGAAGCGACTGCGCATGCGCAAACGTGTTACGAAGTTATTGTCCGATTTCAATGAAATTTTCAGGGATTGTGCGGGTTGGTGTGTAGACGGTCCCCTATGAAAATCATCATCCCCGGACTGATAGTAGCCACTGCGCATGCGCAAACGTGAATTCCTTGTAACGGCCATAACTTCTACATTTTCCATCCGATTTCGATGAAATTTTCAGGAATGTTACAGATTAGTATTTAAATGGTCCCCTATGAAAATCATCATCCCCGGACTGATAGAAGCGACTGCGCATGCGCAAACGTGTTACGAAGTTATTGTCCGATTTCAATGAAATTTTCAGGGATTGTGCGGGTTGGTGTGTAGACGGTCCCCTATGAAAATCATCATCCCCGGACTGATAGAAGCGACTGCGCATGCGCAAACGTGAATTCCTTGTAACGACCATAACTTCTACATTTTCCATCCGATTTCAATGAAATTTTCAGGAATGTTACAGATTAGTATTTAGATGGTCCCCTATGAAAATCACCACCTTCGGACTGATAGTAGCCACTGCGCATGCGCAAACGTGAATTCCTTGTAACGACCATAACTTCTACATTTTCCATCCGACTTCAATGAAATGTTCAGGGATGTTACAGATTAACTTGTTTTGATGTTTCGAGATTAACTGCTATGCATCGGATCATCTATACAATCGGGTTATGGATACGAGGAATTTTTTTCTTGGTCGATTCCAAAGGTTCATTATCTTAATTATATAAAACGCCAACCGTACGTACGTACGTACGTACGTACGTACGTATGCATGGAGGGGTTGAAGGGGTCGTGGGAGTGGGGAGAGTTGGAGGCTGGAGGGGTTGGGGGCGGGAGGAGTCGGAGGCGAGAGGAGTCGGAGGAGTTGGGGGCGGGCGGAGTTGGGGGCGGGAGGAGTCGGAGTGAGTGAGTGGAGGAGAGAGTCGGAGGAATTGTTTTTGCCTACTTTTTGTAGGCTTTTCAGCTAGTTGAAAATAATAAACCAAAATTTGGCCGTCCGCCGTCCGCCGTACGCGGCACTTTTGCCACTTAGCATTGACCGATTTTGATGAAATTTGGTATGTAGGCTCCATTTGGGGTCTATTTGTGCCCCGAAGCTTTTGGTTGATGTAGGCCACTTCTAAGGGTTCCAAAATCAATTTTGAAATTTTGAAAACGCCCTAACTCAAAAAATTTCGAAATAAAGGTATTGTTTTTCCTTCAATTTAAGATTCTATAGAATTTTTAGAATTTTTTGAGACCACGCGGAGCTCTGTAGGACAAACCGTTCGCTCCCTACGAAAATTTAAGGGTTTATATTGAAATATATATATATAAATCGAAACACGAGTGTGAATCGCAAAAGAGGCCTAATCTCCGTTCAAATTGGAGCTGACCGAAATGCGATCGATGGTTGGTGATTTTGATTTTTTTTTTCTTTTTTTCTTCATATTGGATGGATGGTGATTTTGTAGACGAGTGATCTATATAGAAAAATAATAAACCATTGTGTAATAATTTGCAGCGTTTTTTTATGAGAGTTCTGCCTTGAGAAGGTACTAGCAATTTCGTTGGTCGTATACCTACTGCATTCGAACTATGTTTATCGAGGGGGGAGTGTTCCAGGTCTGATGAGCTGAATTTATCTAATCAACACTAATATTCAATTACAAAACCTCCTAATAATTCATTTTTGGCAACAGTATTAAAATATAGCCCATAGTTCGATTAAAGAATTTCCGATTATTCTGAGACTTCCTCATCATGGGTGATTATTCGGGTCCTGAAGACATTACATATCCATCCAATCACATTATCTCAAGGAAGGAAAACTTAGTTTTTTCGCCACTGCAAATAGCGGCTGTCTGGCGCTGACTGGTGTCCCGTTCCCGATTTTACTGTACATTACACTGTACCTAATCGTTTTTCTTGTTGATAGGTATCTACTTGGAAATACTTGTATATTGCAGAAAGGAGGTTTAACATCATATGAGGTTTAACTTCAGAGTCTCCCTTTTTTTGGTTTATTATTTCAAGAAAATATGTTGAACCCCCTCAAAATTCGATGGTTTACGTTTGAGGTAGGTAGCTACTACGTATAATATACGTCAAAATATTATTTTGAAAATGAAATACAAAGAAATCCGTCCGTCCGCGGAACTTTCCTTAATTAGCATGGACCGATTTTGATGAAATTTGGTATAAGAGCTCCATTTGGGGTCTACTTGTACCCCGAAGATTTTGGTTAATGTCAATCACTTCTGAGCGGTGAATTATTAGGGCTGTAACTTCTTAAGGCTTCCTCTCACGAAAACTCTCGTTACGAGGGTATTGTTTTTTCACCAATTTGAGATAGTTTTATTGAATTTTTAGAATCGTAAGAACCCACCCAGAGCTTTATAGGATAAACTGTTAGCTCTCCATGAGAACTTGAAGGTTGAACTTACGATAAATAAGAAACACGAGTGTGAATCGCAAAAGACCAACCTCAAACCCACCTTACAAATCACCACCTTACATTTTTTTTTTTACCTTACAAATTTTAACTGACCAAAATGCAAAATTTGCATTTAATACTGTATTTAATACTGTTCGTTTCTTTGGGTTGTACATGTTTTGCTTCCTTAATCAACCTGTAATAAAATTTCTAAACCAAGGAATTCTTTACTTCTTCAAATGGAGTGTGAAGGGTTTATTTCATCTAAATAAACAACATTATGAAGCGAAAACATGATTGGTAGGTAGTGACGAGGGTAAAGCTGAAAAATAATAAACCTTTGTGTAATAATTTGCAGCGTTTTTCATTATTGTTTATTCCTCTGTGACTGGCCAAGCTGTTTGCCTCACGAATATTCTCACCAGACGCCACTGTATCTTATCATAAATAAATCCCTCGAAAAAGGCAGTACACAAGTGATGACCACTATAGAAGTAGAAAGTGTCCACTATAGAAACGAAAGGAAATTTTGGTGTCCACTTTGCCCTCATAGAAGGCTTTTTGTAATTATTATTTTAAAAATATTTAAAGTGAAGTATTTAGAGATTTTGGGTGTGGAATCAAAAGACGAAGAGTCAGAAAATGTAAAAAATGAAGGGTTATCGTTCCCAAACAAAATCCATCATATCTATTGAGAATTCAATAGAAATTTGGTGAACACTTAGCCCTCATAGAAGGCTTTTTGTAATTATTATTTTAAAAATATTTAAAGTGAAGTATTTAGAGATTTTGGGTGTGGAATCAAAAGACGAAGAGTCAGAAAATGTAAAAAATGAAGGGTTATCGTTCCCAAACAAAATCCATCATATCTATTGAGAATTCAATGCAAAATTTTCCTTAAAGTGTCCACTATTGGTGCTTTTACCTTACGCACAATACAACAAACTTATCTTATCAATTTACAATCACAAACTTATTCGAAACCAAATTTCACGTTCCCAACGCATGTAACGCAACATAAAATCCTATGCGTCAGAAAATAAAACAAAATAAAATAATAATGATGATTAATAAGAAGAAGAAGGTAATGAACATTGTCGACATAATGAACAAAGAACTCAGAAGACTGATTATATGCTACGTGTTTTTAATAATTAACTTGTTCATGCAAAATAAATCTGCCTCTCCCGTCCTCGATCATAACACAGGTGTCTATTTCAAAAGAAATGACAACATTTTCTTTTTTTGATTTTTTGAAAAGGTGTTTTGCAGCCAGTGCTCCTCACGGTAGACACGTCTGGACGTCTTTGACCCCCGTCAATTTGCTGATGGGACGCGAGGCATAATTTATAGCTAAATAGAAAACATCAGTCACTACTTAGCGAGTTTTGAAGTGAATGGCCAAATCCGAGGCGCCGACCATATGCCGCCAGCACGCGACCTCCCCTCTTCAAGCAGGCCAGGAACAGAAGACAAGAAGCGAAGGCCAAACATTGTTGAACCCATCAAAACTCTGTAACGTCAGTCACCCAGGGTTCGAAGAATCTCCATAAATATGGCGCAAAGGCACCCCCGTCAGCGTTTTTCTACTCGGAGGGATGCTTATCTCATCCCTCAATCAAACACCAAGAACCGCCGCAATCGAGACGTCAGGGCTCACGAAATTTCAATTCAATTAATCCTTGGGAATCGTCCCCTTTTTCCTAACCGCAGGCACGCGAGTCAGCTGCTACCGTTTTATAATTTGCGTTTTATAATAGGCTGAGAGTATCGATCCAACATTCAAAGGTTGTTGGAAAAGATGCCTGGAAGCTGCTACAAATCATTGTAATCGGTCATATTGCTCGGCCATTGGTGATCACCAAGATGTAAGGCGCTTGGAGAAAAATCAATGTTTCCAGCTGACAGCAAATTTGGAGTTTCTCCTGATATGATCGATGAACAGACATTCACTGCTGAGCAAGAAAAGACGTACACGGATTCGATGAAGAAGTATTTTGAACTGAGACATTCCACTGTGAAACCAAAATTTGTGGAAGGTGAGAAAATTCTCGTGCAAAGTGGATACAAAGGGAACCAACCAGTGGTTCAGGGACCATACATCCTCAAGACCATAGTGTTCAACATCAATTTCCCAAACGCTGCAAATTACTACACAATGATTTATTATTTTTGCTTCCGAGTCTACCAAGGTAGCGGAAGCTTTGTTTTCACTTTTCAAGGACGAAAAAAAAAGTTCTCCAAAATCAAAATTTCCACTCGCGTTTTGCGTTTTAGACCTTCCTGAACAATTTTGGTTCCGTGTCTGTGTGTCTGTCTGTCTGTGTGTCTGTCTGTCTGTCCGTCTGTCATGATTTCCTTGTAACGCGCATAACTATACGAAGTTATTGTCCGATTTCTATGAAATTTTCAGGGATTGTGCGGGTTGGTGAGTAGACGGTCCCCTATGAAAATCATCATCCCAGGACTGATAGAAGCGACTGCGCATGCGCAAACGTAAATTCCTTCTAACGGCCATAACTTCTACATTTTCCATCCGATTTCAATGAAATTTTCAGGGATTGTGCGGGTTGGTGTGTAGACGGTCCCCTATGAAAATCATCATCCCCAGACTGATAGAAGCGACTGCGCATGCGCAAACGTGAATTCCTTGTAACGGCCATAACTTCTACATTTTCCATCCGATTTCAATGAAATTTTCAGAGATTATGTGGATTAGGTTGTAGATGGTCCCCTATGAAAATCATCGTTTCCGGACTGATAGAAGCGACTGCGCATGCGCAAACGTGAATTCCTTGTAACGGCCATAACTTCCACATTTTCAATCCGATTTCAATGAAATTTTCAGGGATGTTACAGATTAGTATTTAGATGGTCCCCTATGAAAATCACCACCTTCGGACTGATAGTAGCCATTGCGCATGCGCAAACATGAATTTCCTTGTAACGGCCATAATTTCTACATTTTCCATCCGATTTCAATGAAATTTTCAGGGATGTTACAGAGTAGGGTTTAGATGGTCCCCTATGAAAATCACAGAGAATTGGTTCTCATAAAGGGATTCATTCATAGAGGGATGGTCTCCTGTGAGAATCTCAAATCCCATTAATTGTAGGTTATCGGTAGCTCAGAGGATAAAGTCTCGATTTGAGCTCCTAAGGTCGCGGGTTCGAAACCCAGCCGAGGCTATGTATTTTTTTGATCCAATCACATACACCTACTCACTTAATTTTTCATCCGAATTTGATGAAATTTTCTAGGATTAGCGTGTAGATGGTCCCCTATGAGGGTAGTGAAAGGTACTTAGAGATTGGTGTTTTGAGATTAACTACTACGCATCGGATCATCTATACAATTGGGTTATGGATACGAGGAAGCTATGTGCCACACCCACTTGGCAGACGTTTTATTTTTCTACATAGATCACTCGTCTGCAAAGCCACCAACCATCCAACATGAAGAAAAACATCGATCGCATTTCGGTCATTGCCTTTTTGGTTTATTATTTTCAATAATGAACCTTTGGAATCGACCAAGAAAAAAAAAATTTTAACACCCCCTCAAAATTTGATGGTTTACGTTTCAAGGTACGTAGAATCCAAACATCGAATAAAAAAAAAAATAATAATAAAAAAAAATCAAAATCACCAACCATCGATCGCATTTCGGTCAGCTCTAATTTGAACGGAGATTAGGCCTCTTTTGCGATACACACTCGTGTTTTGATTTATATATACATATATTTCAATATAAACCCTTAAATTTTCGTAGGGAGCGAACGGTTTGTCCTACAGAGCTCCGCGTGGTCTCAAAAAATTCTAAAAATTCTATAGAATCTTAAATTGAAGGAAAAACAATACCTTTATATCGAATTTTTTTGAGTTAGGGCGTTTTCAAAATTTCAAAATTGATTCTGGAACCCTTAGGAGTGACCTACATCAACCAAAAGCTTCGGGGCACAACTAGACCCCAAATGGAGCCTACATACCAAATTTCATCAGAATCGGTCAATGCTAAGTGGCAAAGGTGCCGCGGACGGCGGACGGACGGCCAAATTTTTATTCGATTTTTGGATTCTACGTAGGTACCTTAAAACGTAAACCATCAAATTTTGAGGGGGTGTTAAAATTTTTTTTTTTCTTGGTCGATTCCAAAGGTTCATTATTGAAAATAATAAACCAAAATTTGGCCCTCCGTCCGCCGTCCGCCGTACGCGGCACTTTTGCCACTTAGCATTGACCGATTTTGATGAAATTTGGTATGTAGGCTCCATTTGGGGTCTAGTTGTGCCCCGATGCTTTTGGTTGATGTAGGTCACTCCTGAAGGTTCCAAAATCAATTTTGAAATTTTGAAAACGCCCTAACTCAAAAAATTTCGATATAAAGGTATTGTTTTTCCTTCAATTTAAGATTCTATAGAATTTTTAGAATTTTTTGAGACCACGCGGAGCTCTGTAGGACAAACCGTTCGCTCCCTACGGAAATTTAAGGGTTTATATTGAAATATATATATATATAAATCAAAACACGAGTGTGAATCGCAAAAGAGGCCTAATCTCCGTTCAAATTAGAGCTGACCGAAATGCGATCGATGGTTGGTGATTTTGATTTTTTTTGTTGATTTTTTTTTATTTTTTTTTATTTATTTTTTTTTATTATTTTTTTTTCTATTTCTCTTCATATTGGATGGTTGGTGATTTTGTAGACGAGTGATCTATATAAAAATAATAAACCGTTGTGTAATAATTTGCAGCGTTTTTGCGATTCACACTCGTGTTTCTGATTTATCGTGCGTCCAAACTTTAAATTCTCGTAGTGAGCGAACGGTTTGTCCTACAGAGCTCCGGGTGGTCTCAAAAAATTCTAAAAATTCTATAGAATCTTAAATTGAAGGAAAAAAATACCTTTATATCAAAATTTTTTGAGTAAGGGCGTTTTCAAAATTTCAAAATTGATTTTGGAACCCTTAGAAGTGACCTACATCAACCAAAATCTTCGGGGCACAACTAGACCCAAAATGGAGCCTACATACCAAATTTCATCAAAATCGGTCAATGCTAAGTGGCAAAAGTGCCGCGTACGGCGGACGGCGGACGGACGGCCAAATTTTTATTCGATTTTTGGATTCTACGTACCTTGAAACGTAAACCATCAAATTTTGAGGGGGTGTTAAAATTTTCTTTTCTTGATCGATTCCAAAGGTTCATTATTGAAAATAATAAACCAAAAACCCTTATTTACACTGATGAATATGGACAGGAAAAGAAAGCTGCCGTCAAGAACACACTGCCCTATCATTGCAGGGGCAATGATATCCTAAAAGTGGGGGAGTGTAACACCTTTGTCAACAATTCACCTTCATTACCTACCTTCTCAAGGATTTGACGACTACATCAACAGCTTAATACTTCATATTGTAACCATGGTAACTAGGATGCAATTAGGGATGGGCGATAGTCGATAGTTCAGCACTATCGATAGGTCGATAGTTCAGCACTATCGATAGGTCGATACTATCAATTAAAAACTATCGATACTATCGATAGTTTTTCGATAGTGTCTCTCCCTATTTAGTACCTACATGTCCGATGGAGAATTTAATGTAAATGAATTGAATTGAATTATCTATTACTTGCAGGATTCGGTATATTCATAAGATTACACAAAGATTTCAAACAAAAAACTAATTTATTTTAAATACCTATATAAAAATAATTTCCAGTTTAGCATTGCTCCTTGATCCACATATTGCTAAAAAGGAGGTAAAGTCGATACCACGAATTTTGTGTCTTTGCACAAGTGGTGAATATGCGATTTAATATATGAAATATATACATATAAATATGTAATAAAGTACTGACAGGAGCCTCAACTTCGAGAATACTGGTGAATTGAGGAGTTCTTTCACATGGAATTGTTGGAGTTGAGGCTGCACCGCTCGTCTCAGTATTATCACAGCTCTCCAAATGCTGAGATTTTCAAATACAAAAAAAAAGTAAAAATCTATCGATAGTGGATGACTATCGATAGTCAAGAACTATCGATAATTCGATAGTAACTCGACTATTGCCCATCCCTAGATGCAATACTGGAGAGTAAAATGTACAATGAGGAGAATACAGGATTGAATATCGTGATTCCGTTAATGTTTGTGTCGTGTTTTAATTTTATTAATCTTTATAATTATTCATTGTAAGGAGTGGATTCTTACAAAAATTGTTCAGGAAGGTCTGAAACGTAAAACACGAGTGAAAATTTGGATTATGGAGAATTATTTTTTTCAACCTCAAAAAGTGTAAACAATGCTTCCGCTACCTTGGTCGACTCGGAAGTAAAATCAATCTAATTTCTCCTTTCTATGGGAAAACAAACCTATAGGGGGAAGATCTCGGTACAGAGAATTGTTATGAACTGTTTACAACTAGGACTGGAATTTCCACATTACCAGCACAGTTTGCCCAGGAATTTCCAGCAAATTCTGAAATTTCCCGCCAATTTTTTTCTATTTTTTGGCCCACATATATAATTATTGTAATGACTAAAATGTTCAATAAATGTTTTTATCTCTTTCTTATATTGCCAAATTAGGCTGTAGGCATTTTTACGATTGGCCATTGTTGGGTTCCTACTGTATGCCAAAATAAATTTGTTTAGATGCTAATAATGGAAAAGTATTCTTTGCAGACTGTAAAGTGATCTATACAGGGTAGTAAACAATAATGAATAATTTACAATAAATAATTTGTAAATAGTAAATAATTTGCAGTATTTAATGTAGGTAGGGAATTTTCTTGCTTCAAATCCACCATTCACATCAAGGCGTTCTCTTATTGGGTGCGCGCCTTCTTTGTCAGGTAGATAACGCGCTCCCAGTTTCATCATGCTATTTATGGGGGCTGGGAGCTTCTACATCGGTTTTTTCCTGGGACCTATTTTCACCTGTACGAGGGTAGGGATAGGTGTGAACTGAAAGAAAAGGGTTCTAAACGAGGCCGGGTAAGAATGACTTCATCTGTTGCTAACAAGACGATTGTAATTCGGTTATGGAAGGGTGGATCGGTGGAATTCCTCTGAGCCCTGTAATCAAAATGCAATCCGCTCTTTGAAGGGCAGAAGGACCATTGGGGACATTCCTGACACTTCAATCTTACCTAATTCTTGCAATGTCAGCTGAAACCAATTTATCGTCCCTCCTCGTTATTGTGAAACCGATGGAAAAATATTCTGTTGTCATCGCCACAAATCGACTAACGGCAAAATTCCACGTAAGAAATAAATCAACATAATCGTAGCACCTACCAAACTGAAATTGTTGCATGCTCTGCATTCAGGGCGGCAGATCATGCATTGACCCGATTTTAATCCATTTTTCTGCTGCCTGCATTTCTTTACAAATCAAATAACACTTTCTGGTATCTAATAATGATCAACATCTGTCGCACGTTCGACTCTATTCAACGTAAATCACTCTGAACTAAGCTTGACAAATTGGGAGTCATCAGTAGATTCATAGCAGTTTTAAAATATTTTTTTTAGCCAGGCGCGTTTTTTTATTCAGCTGGAAGCAACTGATGTGGATACGAATAAAATCACTCGCTATAAGATTGTGAAAAACCATTTTAATAAACATATTGTTTAGTAATGCATGCATTCCAGGGGACGTCCCATTGGATAAGCATTAGATCAGTTTAACCAGTTGGTAAGCGATAAAACTGTTTCACTCGATGTAATTTATTTATTACTTTAGGCAAGAAATACTGACCCCTCCCCCCCTCACCATTATCCACCTTAACATTTCTAGCGGCATGGGAGCCTCGAATCTAAAGAGCATTTTAAAATCCATGATCTACGATACCCAACATGCGAATTCGAGTCCCCCCCCCCCTCCTTCACCACCGCCACCAATGGTGCCAGTCTGGCACCAAAGCGGAAATACGTCGTAACATTGAACTTTCATCTATTAGTTTTAGTAGGCAGTCCATCGAGGTTCTCATCCTTCAAGGTGAAACACCAAAAAAATACCCACGAAATATGCGGTTTATGGTGTCCTGGCACCACTATTAGTTCCATAGTGGTACAGGGAATAATTCATGAAAATCCGAAGGTATAATGAAAATTTTTCCTCAATTTCAAAGCTTGGGTACGCAGTAAAGGAACCGAAATTGAAAAATCTGATATTTTGTGAATATTATCCCCCCACTCACCCCCTCCCCTTGCGAATTTTGGTACTCTGGTAAAATCAAGTACAAGTCGGAAGTTAATTGAGTCAAACAAAAAACGCTGCAAATTATTACACAACGGTTTATTATTTTTAAATAGATCACTCGTCTACAAAATCACCAACCATCCAATATGAAGAAAAACATGAAGAGAAACATCGATGGCATTTCGGTCAGCTTTAATTTGAACGGAGATTAGGCCTCTTTTGCGATTCACACTCGTGTTTCTGATTTATCGCACGATTATTATTTTTATGGTTTATTATTTTATTATTTATTATTATTATTTTAATGGTTTATTATTTTTCTATATAATCGTCTATAAAGCCACGGAGATTAGACCTCTTTTGCGATTCACACTCGTGTTTCTGATTTATCGTACGTTTATTATTTTTATGGTTTATTGGTTTTTAATGGTTTATTATTCTTCTATACAATCGTCTATAAAGCCACCAACCATCCAACATGAAGAAAAATACTTGGAAAATGTCACCCCACGCATATTTAAGCAAAAACCTCTTTTTTGGCCGGTTATTTGCCCATAACTTCTATACGAATTAAGCGATCGGAATAGTTCGACGTTAGGACCAACTAGACCCCAAATGGAGTCTATGTGCGAAAGATCGGGTTTTTTAGACCGATTCTAAGGCCTTTTATGGCCCGGACGGCGAACGGCGGACGGCGGACGGCGGACGGACATTGCAAATTTGGATTCTACGCACCTTGAAACGTAAAGTGACAAATTTTGAGGGGGGGTTATAAAAATTTTTTGCGATACGATCACATAGGCTTATTATTAGAAATAATAAACCAAAAAGAAACACGCAAATCGGTTGGAAATTGAGGCCTGGGCAGTGTTTACAAGATTATGCCCGCAAACGCACGTTTTGGTTTATTATTTTCAATAATGAACCTTTGGAATCGAGCAGTAAAAAAATATTTTTAACATCCCCTCAAAATTTGATGGTTTAGGTTTCAAGGTACGTAGAATCCAAAAATCGAATAAAAATTTGGCCGTCCGTCCGCCGTAAGCGGCACTTTCCCCACTTAGTATTGACCGATTTTGATGAAATTTGGTATGTAGGCTCCATTTGGGGTCTAGTTGTGCCCCGAAGATTTTGGTTGATATAGGTCACTTCTAAGGGTTCCAAAATCAATTTTGAAAATTTGAAAACGCCCAAACTAAAAACATTTTGATATACCTAAAGGTTTTGATTTTCCCTTCAATTTAAGAATTTTTAGAATTTTTTGAGACCACCCGGAGCTCTGTAGGACAAACCGTTCGCTCACTACGAGACTTAAATTCTTCTAGTGAATTAATTAATTAATTAATTAATTAATTAAGAATTAATTAATTAATTTCTACGAGAATTAATTTATCGTACGTCCAAACTTTAAATTTTAAAGTTTGGACGTACGATAAATCAGAAACACGAGTGTGAATCGCAAAAGAGGCTTAATCTCCCTTCAAATTAAAGCTGACCGAAATGCGATCGATGTTTTTCTTCATGTTGGATGGTTGGTGGCTTTGCAGACGAGTGATCTATATAGAAAAATAAAAAATAATAAACCATTGTGTAATAATTTGCAGCGTTTTTGAGCAATAACTTCCCCTTTCCCCTCCCTTAAAAGGCAAAATTCGAAATTCCGGCGACGTAGTGCACAACTAGATAGTTTTTCGCGTCGAACAAAAAAAGAACCAGGAAAATCGGTTGAGAACTCAGACCTGTGCAGACGTCACAAGATTTTGTCACACACACACACACAGACATACACTTGAGGTTTTTTTCGCGGATTTGGATTACTGTGTGGTTATTTCCCAGTTTTTTACCTAGGGATTGTGTCTCCCTCTCATGCCTCAAATTCACAGTCCATGAAGACACGGGAATAACGAAGGCAATGGAAGCCCTTGGCTCCACTAAGAAACCATTTCGAAGGGACAGATTTCACATTATGATCAAGGATCAAACCAATGGACACAGAATGTTTTATTAAAACGAAGATAACTTGGTTTCATCAGTCATAAAAAATTGACAGCGTTGGTAAGTTTGCAACAATTCGTTTTTAGCAACTAAAAAAAAAGTTGAGACAGATGTTGTCATCAACAAATCTGATTCAAGATATCCGAAAAACCACAATCTCACATAATGAGACACAAACACGCACATTTTCATACAAAAAATCCTCCGTAAAAACACATTCTGTGTTCAAATCATACTGTCGTTCAAATCTTGAAACGTTGCCAATGAATCTCAATGACGATGTAACTCTTACCTACAATAATATATTATATATTATTACAATAATATATTATATTATTATCAGCATGCAGAGAATCACATCGAGAATATGACTTGCTAATGTCAAGGTACAATGAATGTGTGTTATTGCTAGTTTGAAGGTTTGAAAACATGGTTATACATTGAAATATTGGTAAAATTAGACAATTTAAGCTCAAATATTTCTTTCTTGATACCTGTAGGGTACCTACCTACAGTCATTTTGGTTTATTATTTTCAATAATAAGCCTTAGGAATCGAGCAAGAAAAAAAATTGTTTAATCCCCCCTCAAAATTTGATGTTTTACGTTTCAAGGTACCTACGTAGAATACGAAAATCGAATAAAAAAATTTCCGTCCGTCCGCCGTACGCGGCACTTTTCTTAGCGACACTGGACCGATTTGGTTCAAATTTGGTATATGGGCTCCATTTGGGGTCTAGTTGTGCCGCGAAGCTTTTGGTTGATGTAGGTCACTTCTAAGGGGTGAAAAATAAGGGTTGAAATTTTCAAGAGTGCCCTAGCTCGAAAACTCTCGAAATAAAGGTATCGTTTTTTCACCAATTTTAAATAGTATTGAATTTTTAAAAATTTTTGGGACCACCCGGAGCTCTGTAGGACTAACCGTTCGGTCCCTACGAGTACTTGAAGGTTTTCCTTCGATAAAACAGAATCATGAGTGTGAATCGCAAAAGAGGTCTAATCTCCATTCAAATTTTATCGGACTAAAATGCGATCGCTGTTCATTTCTTCGATTTGTATACAGTTTTGCCTTCTGCGCAACCAGTAATCAAATTTCCATATGAAGCTTTCTATTTTTCCAATCGAGTGTGAAGCGTTTAGTTCTTTCTAATAAACTTGATTGTGAAGGTGTGAAGCCAGTATGGTGTGGTAGGTAGTACCTAGCTGGTAGGTAAAAACAAGTTGGTAGGTAAAAAAAATGTTGGTGGGTAAAAAACGCTGCAAATCATTGCTCAAAGGCTTCTTCACTCTTCAGATCACTGATCAGCTGAGTGAGCTCCGAAGCCATTTTCAATCCTATTGAATGGAAGTGCTCTTCCAGGCGTCTCCAGCATTCGAGGAGATCTTTTTCACTCCTCAGATCACTGATCAGCTGAGTGAGCTCCGAAGCCATTTTCAATCCTATTGAATGGAATTGCTCTTCCAGGCGTCTCCAGCATTCGAGGAGATCTTCTTCACTCCTCAGATCACTGATCAGCTGAGTGAGCTCCAAAGCCATTTTCAATCCTATTGAATGGAAGTGCTCCTCCAGGCGTCTCCAGCATTCGAGGAGATCTTCTTCACTCCTCAGATCACTGATCAGCTGAGTGAGCTCCAAAGCCATTTTTACTCCTATTGAATGGAAATGCTCTTCCAGGCGTCTCCAGCATTCGAGGAGATCTTCTTCACTCCTCAGATCACTGATCAGCTGAGTGAGCTCCAAAGCCATTTTTACTCCTATTGAATGGAAATGCTCTTCCAGGCGTCTCCAGCATTCGAGGAGATCTTCTTCACTCCGCAGATCACTGATCAGCTGAGTGAGCTCCAAAGCCATTTTCAATCCTATTGAATGGAAGTGCTCTTCCAGGCGTCTCCAGCATTCGAGGAGATCTTCTTCACTCCTCAGATCACTGATCAGCTGAGTGAGCTCCAAAGCCATTTTCAATCCTATTGAATGGAAGTGCTCTTCCAGGCGTCTCCAGCATTCGAGGAGATCTTCTTCACTCCTCAGATCACTGATCAGCTGAGTGGGCTCCGAAGCCATTTTCATTATCCTATTGAACGCAGGAAGCTGAAATTTGAGAGGGAAGGTCAAGGGAGAATACAGATGGTGGTAGGTGCTATTGATGGAGAACCAGTGATCTATACAGAAGGGTGATCTATACAGAAAATAATAAACCTTTGAGCAATGATTTGCAGCGTTTTATTTTACTTATTTAGTTATTGGAACCAGTGGACCATGTGTCAATCTGGTTACCTAGGAATTTTAAACAATAAAATATTTCATTCTCTTCTCGAAACTCTTGGAGTCAAGATTATTGCTAATATTAAATTTCTTTCCAAGTTACAAAAATCTTATAGGGAGTGGTTAAGGAAAAGTAACCCCCTATAAATTGGTGACCCCGACGTGATTAAACAATTTTACTTGGCGATCGAAGCTCTATCAAATTAGAAGCCAATTCATCAATCGCAGAGATGGTGTACGGGATGCCTCTTCGATTACCCGGCGACTTTTTCGCGGAATCGGGAGCTGAACCAAACGAAGAAAATTTCGTAACGAAGTTGTGGCAGAAGATGAAGGAGTTGAAGCCGTTGAACGTTGAAAACAAGAGCAAATTCACTCCTTTCATCTTCAAAGATCTTGGAAATGCCACTCATGTTTTCGTGAGGATAGATAAACTGAGACCATCTTTAGCACAACCTTACGAAGGACCCTTCAAAATTGTACAAAGGACAGACAAATTTTTCACTTTAGAAATCAAAGGAGCAAAAATAAACATTTCAATCGACCGTTTGAAGCCAGCCTATTTGATGACAGAAGACGGACACACGGAAGACAGACACACGGAAGACAGAAGATCAGAAGACAGACGTACAGAAGAAAAACAAGACATATCTGGAAGAACTGTAAGATTCCCCGATCGTTACCGGATTCCCCAGGATTAAAGCGGAGTTCAGCGATGGCTCATCGCTGGAGGGGGAGTAGCTGTAGGGTACCTACCTACAGTCATTTTTATTTTACTCATTCAGTTATTGGAACCAGTTGACCATGTGTCAATCTGGTTACCTAGGAATTTTAAACAATAAAATATTTCATTCTCTTCTCGAAACTCTTGGAGTCAAGATTATTGCTAATATTAAATTTCTTTCCAAGTTACAAAAATCTTATAGGGAGTGGTTAAGGAAAAGTAACCCCCTATAATACCCATTCAAAGTTCAATCGTCCATCCGATTGGTTCCATTCGATTTAGTGTTGATAAACAGGTGGAAATCTACTTTTCACATACCAATTCATATGAAGCTGTTGCTACAAACTGTTCAAGAAGATTGATACTAAGTCCTTTCCCCCACTATATGACGTAGCATAATGACCTCAACATTCTAGGATTGGGGTCATTCGATTCAGTGACAAAATACGAAGGATACAATATTTAGATTGACCTCGTTAGCACGTTTTTAAGCCCCTGTATCCTTCAAAAAACAGTTTTGCCCTGAATATTCATTTCCAGTAGTACGTACCTAGGTACTCAATCAAAAGTAACACAAATCTCGATAAGACGTCTGTTTCGACATTTCGGCGACTCAGAGTGCAGCTTGACAGATTTCTGAGTCGTACGGATACGTCCAGGATCACACTCGTACATCATTTCAACAACAACTACATACCTTAATTGACGACCTGGCGAAAAAAAACACACCTGCCTCCAACTGATCATGTCCGCAGATGTTATCCGTCACAACTTGGGGAAATTGGGAATCCGACGGTTGGTCGTACTTACTAGTGTTTACCCCTCGGAAATGGGCTCCCAAAACTACTCTCCCCTTTTCGGTTTCAGCGAAGAGATGCCAATAATAATTCGGCTAACGAGGTTGAGGGCCTCCACCCCTCCTATTATGTGATTGAGAGCTGTTGTGTGGGCTAGTCGGTCGGTGCGTGCCGTCGGAACTCTTTTCTGGCTAAACGGCAGAGTTTGCGGCGCTTAGAATTGCGGCTGTAATTTCGAATGATATTAGCTGAATGGCTCAAACTCTTGTAGGTACCTATTTGAAGTCGTCTCTTCGGTTTTGTCTATTTTTTTCTCAACGCGTTTCGAATCTAACGTTGAGTTGTAAGAGCAGAAACCCGGTGTGAAATCACGTATTGTTGGATGAAGAAGTAGTCATATCATGTAGAGAACAATTTTGAGACTCCTCTGCTAA
Organism: Apolygus lucorum; assembly: GCA_009739505.2. NCBI lineage: Eukaryota > Metazoa > Arthropoda > Insecta > Hemiptera > Miridae > Apolygus > Apolygus lucorum. The sequence goes on along the minus strand of CM019177.2, from coordinate 10,312,610 downwards.
TAAAAATTCTCTATAGGAGAACGGTTCTGGGTCAGAACCCCATCATCGGTCTACACTTCCAAGCAGAACCGTCACGTTCAAAAGCTAAACAGCTTCTTCGAACGTGGAGAGGCTGCTTGAACATATCGCTCATATCCTAGAAGAGGGGTACAAGTCCAAAAATGTGATTTTCGGGAAATCGCTTTCAAAGTTTTACACTCAAACAAATAGCTATATCTCCATGACAACACGTTCAATGTTAATGATATTTGGGGAAAATGTTCCCGTACTAATGCTTCTACAGCTCATGGACCGAAATTATTCTTTTCGCTAGTGAGGAAGGAGTGAGGGGAATATTTTTGTCAAATTTCTTCGATTTTTGGTGTTGTTCCCTTTTTTCGTGGACAATATTTCTTTATTTCAGAGATGTCACTTTTTTTCATGGACGATTTTTATTCTTTCCCAAATGATTAATTGGTTTTAAATGAGAATAATCATAACTTGAGGTGTATACAACGAGAATTTGTTAGATTGCGAGGTGTCGGAAAAATAAAACAGATTGAAAACGGAAGATATTAATAATTCTGTCTCCAAAAATATTCTTAGGTAATTAAAACAGCTTCTTAAAATCTATAATCAAAGATAACCAACGTGCGATTTCGAGTTCAATCCCCCCCCCCCCTCACACCATTCCTTCTTCAACGGTTTCAGTACAACCAGAACAACTTTCATCGGTAGTTTCGGTAGGTACTTAGTCCGAAGGAGTAGACATTCAAGGTGAAACACACCAGTGGCACCACTAATTTGTTCTATGGTGTCAAAATTTATAGTTCATGAAAATACAAAGGTTTATTCATAAAGATTAAAAGCTTGGGTACCATTAATAAGCCCTAAATTAACCAAAATATCGAAAAATCGCAATTTTGTGAATATTATCCCTCCACTTGCCTCTTCCTAATGAGAATTTCAGTACTCTGGCGACTTAATGTTACCTAGTCAGTTAGTTATCTGAGTCGAAAAAAAGAAACACGCGAATCGGTTGAAATTGAGGAGTAGGTAGCGCGCTCAACGTGCTGTCATAATGAGCCTTACTTTCACTAAATAACCCCTCGTTCCTCCTCCGTTTACTTACTCTAATCTCAAAATTCCAGCAATGTAGTGCAAAACTAGATAGATTTCCACGTCGAACAAAAAAGAAACACTCAAATCAGTGGGAAATTGAGGTTTGGGCGAAATACACAAGATTATGCTTTAAAAAGAAAAAAAAAATTTAATAGTTTCTACTCCCCCCTCCTTCAAGGCAAAATTTAATGTGGATGACGTAGTCCACAGCACTAGATAAATTTTAACGTTGAACAATGGAGGAACCACGCGAATCGGTTGGGGAATAAGGCCTGGACAAACACAAGAGACATAGAATAATGGATTTTCTTCCGTGGATTTGGGTTTTGAAGGGACTAAAACGGATTAGTATCTGGTTATTTTGTTTTCCGTTGAGTGTTGTCCACCTTTAACCAAGATTAATCGCATATTCAAGGATGCCCAAGTCTTACAACGTCCTAGAAACACAAGTAGGTGACCATCTACCTACCTGCTGTTAAATAGCCACCGCATGATGGATGAAATAATTAGGAAACCGTGTAAATTATTATAATTTTGATTATTATTGCAATTATTATTTTTCTGTAAAGATCACCAGTCAACTACCTTCTTGGGACAAGGTCAGGAGGGGGGTCCTTTGGGCTAGGCTCGAGGAAACGAAGTGTTCTGATAAATTGCACAATAAACATGCATTTATCATTGTTGATCGTCTTGATTGTGATAGTAGTTTCCAAAAAATTAACACTAGGTTTCTTTAATTGAGTAAATCACTTAATAGAGGCGATACGTCCACTTTAGAGGGTAGCACTGGGATTTGAGCCTGTCTTCTGCAAACGTAGGTGGCTCCGTCCATCGAACAAAGAACTTTCAGCATTCAGGCGGAGGGGGAATGAGCTAGGCTTAAGTTTGTCTTCTAGGGATGAGAAACAGCACTTCCACTACCCAAAACTTCCTAACTCAAAAATGACATTTTTGGACTTGTACCCCTCTTCTAGGATATGAGCGATATCTGTGGGCACGCGGGAATCTGGATAGTTCCTACCTATTTCGCCAAGTCTGAGTGCAGCACCTACTTACTTCTCCACTCACGCCATGGAGTTTCGTATAGCATCCATGAACAACAGACAAGGACAGATAGCAGGAGAGTCCAAGTGAGAAGTGATGATTATGAACAGAAGTTTCGGATGGTGGTTGATACTGAAGTATTGTGTTTGATTGCTAATTGAAGGGTCCAGGGAAAAAACCGACTAAGTCACTTTTTTTTCCCAAATCGAGTTTCTTATATCGTTGAACTCAGAAAATGATGCTCTTCATTTTAGTAACCAGAAAAAGAGGAAAAACCGACATAGTCGGAAGTTATAAGGCTTGGAGTTTTTGGTGTACAGGGAAAGAACCGACGATGTCACTGTTCCTTGACTGAACCTCCAACAGCGCAACATGTGGTCCCCACCACCTTGCCTCTGTGATTCACAACATTTTTATCAGAATATTGGAACAGTAAGAGTTTAAGAAGCAAAGAAAATTTTAAATGCTTGCATACGAGTCTGCAACACATTGAGACATTTTCATGTCAACCACTACACAACAAGGAAGTGAAGTAAGGTTGTTAGTTCATATACCCAAGCATCAAAATAAGAAAACAGTTGATTGTTCTCTACGCAACACAGTGAGTCTATTTTATTTATTTATTGGTCGCGTGAGCAAGACTTGCTTAGTTTTCGTGACGATTTTTCAGTTTATGTGCCAAAGCAAAGACATGAAAATGTCAACTTGAATAGCCCTTGAAAAAAATAATAATAATAGTAAATAAATAGATAAATGTTTTTCTTAGAAATTGTTATACGTAGGTACTTTAAAATGTGCAAAACAAAAATGGAATAACGTGCCTTTTCTCAAAGATTCTCACAAAAATCACCGAGAATCTGCCTGAATATAGGTGTGGAATCACCTAGAAACCCTAAAAAACAAATAAATAAAAATTGAGAATTTAATATAGATTGGTGTGAAATCAACAATCTGAAGAATAAAGTAGCTAAGTATATAAAAAACCTAAGTACCTATTAGTTACGAATAGGTGTGGAATCACCTACAATCTACCCCTTCATAGAATAAAATTAATGAATAAATCAAAAAGAAATCGCAGATAGGTGTGGAATCACCTTGAATTTATCAGTTTATAAACTGAAAATAAATAAATTAATTTTTATTAAAACACTGCAAATTATTGCCCAAAGGTTTATTATTTTCTGCATAGATCACCCTTCTGTATAGATCCCTCCCTACCAAACCTAGGTAACTACTTCATTTCCATTTGGTTGGTGGTTGGGATTGAAATTTTCAAAAATGCCCTAGTAGGTAGTAGGTACCTACGTTTGGTAGGGAGGGATCTATACAGAAGGGTGATCTATACAGAAAATAATAAACCTTTGGGCAATGATTTGCAGTGTTTTTTTTTTACCTACCAACTTTTTTTTTACCCACCAACCATTGGTAGGTACTACCTACCTCACCATAATGCCTTCACACCTTCACAATCAAGTTTATTTCATCGAAATCGGATGAGAAATGTAGAAGTTATGGCAGTAAAGGATTTCTTGACAGACAGACAGACGCGGAACCAAAATTGTTCAGGAAGGTCTGAAACGTAAAACGCAAGTGGAAGTTTTGATTTTCGAGAACTTTTTTTTTTACAACCTTGAAAAGCGAAAACAAGGTTTCCAATACCTTGGTAGACTCGGAAGCTAAGTGTAGAATATGGATGGGCATACCGCCTTTGTGCTTTAAGATACCGATATAGTATCTGGACTGATGATGGGTTCTGACACGAAATCGGTCTCCAATAAAGAGAATTGCTTCCAAGTCCATACCAAGGGAGCAGAAGCTTTGTTTTCACTTTTCAAGGTTGAAAAAAATATTCAAGGTTGATGTTAATTTCTACCTACCGTCCTGCATTGGCTCTATGTTCTGCCATTCTGACTAATTGAATATGGAGGCGAAAACGCTGTAAATTATTACACAAAGGTTCATTATTTTTCTATATAGATCACTCGTCTGCAAAGAACACGGCTTTGTCATTGTTATCACCAACCAACATTAAGAAAAACATCGATCGCATTTCGGTCAGCTAAAAGTTGAACGGAGATTAAGCCTGTTTTGCGATTCACACTCGTGTTTCTGATTTATCGTAAGTCCAACCCTTAAAATCCAATCTCACAAGTCTCCACGTGGTTTCTAAAATTCAATACTATCTTAAATTGATGGAAAAACAATACCTTTATATCAAAATTGTTTGGAGTTTTCAAAATAAAAAATCTTCAGCTCTACTGAGAGAAGGTCCTGTCTGAAATGGTGATCCGTCTGCTGTGTTCTCCCTCAGTCGATGACCTGAGTCGCCGCCATCGCCTTCAGACGGTAACGTACGAGCCGAATATCTGGTAATTAAATTCTGGAACAATGAGACGGCGGCCGCGTATCGGATTTCCCCCTCGGCGACGAAAAATTTTTCGTCTTCTTATTTTCGTGTGTCAACTTTGCTTGACTGGACATCGGAAGCTCCAGTTACCGGTAGCGGTAAGGGAGGTCATTCGGCCCGGTTGCCGCCACTTTACCAGAAGAGGACCAGTCCAAGTACTGGGGGGGGGGGGACTTGAAAGCTCGGCCAAGTGACAAAACTGATGTGCCCCGGTATTCACCAGGGAGGTCCTGTCTTGGGAAATTTAACCCCTCCGAAGCAAACCTCCAACTTGGACCACCTGAAAAAAAGCTTCGAATTTGAGGTAGGAGCAAGGCAGAACCTAAAGGCAACTAGGCTCTAGAGAGGTCATCTAGAAGACTCATCGTTGAAAGAGTCTTAACTGGAAAAGTGCAGATCATATTGGGAATGTCCAGAGTTAAAAAGATTGTAACGGGCAATGGGCCTCGATTTGCATCAACTAAGATGGACAAGTTGCAGCAGAAAATGGAGTTACGTCAGTTAAAATCTCTCCATACCATCCATCAGCCAAAGCATTAAAAGAAAGAAAAATAGGATATGTTACGAATAAAATCACACGCGATGAGATTGTGGAAAACCATTTTAATAAAAACGGAGTTGAGTAGAACGTTGTCTATTTCCACGAAAATAATGAGTTACAAGTTAAATCGATTTCGAAGGTTAGGTCATCATCAGTAAGAAACAATAAGTTACTGTTTGTTACTGATGATGACCTAACCGTCGAAATCGATTTCACTTGTAACTCATTATTTTCGTGGAAATAGACAACGTTCTACTCAACTCCATTTTTTTAGGATATGTTAAGTCTGTCATCAATTTGTATCTTTTCCGAAGATGCTACTGCATATCAATAGAACTTGAGGCTTTGGATGTTCTCCTGAAGTCAAAGCTTTTGGTAGAGTTGCCATTCTGCCTGCAGACCAGAGAGTTGGCAATGTTGAAGACTACTATCCGAGGAAGGACAACAAAAGTACAGAGATAGAATGAAACGACAATTTGACAGGAGTCATCCCAGCAGCCACCAGGCGTTGAAATGGGAGATTTTATACCGTTCAAAGTGGGTTTCACGAAAAACAGTTGCTATTGAAAGGGCCACTCCCCTTCAAGAAGATTATAAAAATGAATGAACTCCCAAGAACTATGAAGATGAAGATGAGAACACCACAACAAAGCTGTGGTTGGAAATGTTCTCCCCAACCATCTCAAGTGAGATGATGATTCTCTCTCTCTCAAGTAGAGATGGCAACGATATATCGATATATGGGTCATTTCAAAATTTCGGTAACATTTATGTAACTGGAGCTTATTGGTATCAAATTTTGCTCAAATGCGTACAGACATTTTTTTCTCCACATATTGGTATCTGTAAGCATAGCTATCATTCATTTTCCAGTAAAAATCGTGTTGTATTACCCTGATAAAAAAAGTTAAAGTGCCGAATTCTCACTTCCTAGTCTTGTCACAGTGTAGAGGTAGTGAACTTCACCTAAGCTGAAGTAAATCAAAATGTATTTTTTTAGTGTCCCAACTTGAGCAATTCTGAAGGTTCTGATGTATTAATTCGATATTTACCTGGAATTCGAAATTTTCATAAATGTAACTCCCATTAAAAGTTGGTTTTAAGGATGTCACCAGGCTTTAACCTCACTTCCTAGACCATTTTGAAAGTGGCCGCCAAACAATGGGAAAAAGGATTTTCCGTGCTGGTTTGAACCCAATGGCAACACTGATCCAGTAAGAGAAGCTGGTGTGATTGTGGAGGTTCTAGATCTTTCTTCAGTTAGTGGTTTACATGTGAGGAACTCGGAAAGCTGCTCTCTATTTTTATTCGTGCTCACTACCTAGCCACATGCACTCTGCTACTGGTAAGTATATTTTAAACATGGATTGTACCCTAGATGTAGAGAGATTGGAAGTTTTGATAAATGTTTTGAATTCACTCGATTTCACTGTCGTCATCACGTTTGTTTACCATGGAAGGGCAAGACCTCACTCTCTAGCACCTCACTTCCTAGATTTTTCAAAAAGTTAGGTATTCTAGGGAGTGAGATGGAAATCTAGGATGTGAGATTTTGAATGTTTTTGGATTTTAAAACTCACATTTAAGTTGCAAATCCCTTATTTCATATGCAGCTAAGCTACCTCTTAGTCAAGCAATGATGATTCAGTGGTTGATGAGTTTGCTTAATTCATTTCAGAAACATGAAACCAGGAAAGAAGAAAACTCCGGCAGAGCTGAAAGCTTACAAGAAAAAAGAGGCTATAAGGAGACGAGAGAAGATTAACTATAAGATTAATTATTATATAGATTATAATTATAGATTAGTTATAAGATTAATTATAAGAACGACCCCGTACTGCTTCAAATTGAGAGAGAGAAGAACAGGAAGAAGTATGAAAGAAAACTACAGAAAGGACAGGTGAAATTAGTTAAGGACATCAAGAGCCATAGAGAGCTAAAAAAAAACTACGTAAGGAATGGAGAGAAAGACCCAAAAGATCATACCATCGGAGGAAAAATATTGTTGAATTTTTAACAACCAACTCCCCACCACAAAGTGATGATGAGGTTCCACACCCCAGTCCAAACTTGCATGAGTCTCGACTGAATTCAGGGAGGAAAAAATTGAGGAGAGATCGAGCGCCAAGAAGTGAGTATTTTTTTTTGAGGATGACGAAATTTCGAAAATGTGCCCTGGCAAAAAAGATTGCATTACTAGACAAAAACGCTGCAAATTATTACACAATGGTTTATTATTTTTGTACATTGATCACTCGTCTGCATAGCCACCAACCTTACAACATGAAGAAAAACAGCGATCGCATTGTGGTCAGCTAAAATTGGAACGGAGATTAGGCCTCTTTTGCGATTCACACTCGTGTTTCTGATTTAACTTTAAGTTTTCTGAAATCTTGGGATACCGATTGTACCTTTCCAGGAAAATGACCCATACATGGGAGGAATATATTCCATATATGGAATATATTCCTCCCATGTATGGGTCATTTTCCTGGAAAGGTACAATCGGTATCCCAAGATTTCAGAAAACTTAAAGTTCGACTCAAGTTCTGCCAAAAATCAGGGATTAACCTCACACCATACTGATTGAATTTAGACGGAAAAACACACAGTGGGGCGCTTAATTAATTAATTAAAAATTAAAGAAGAAAACCTATCGAAAGAAACCTATTGGCGTGGTTTCCACGTAAAGGAGAATACTCGGAACCCCATCTCCATGAGTAGCAAGAACAGGGAGTTATTCCAAAAATTGAACCAGGGCGGGACGCAGGTGTAGAAAAGGGTTAAACCAACGTGGAACACGGTTTTTCTGATAGCAACCTAGAAACCTCCGAAAGTAACCAAGTAATCTCAATTTATCGGTTTTTCGAGCCAAAACTTGGTACCAGGGGTTTTTTACGGTTGCTGAATACAGTTTTGAGGTCGAAAATGAAAAGTTTTTGAATTCTGAAAAAATCTGCAAATCCATTTTTTTCCTGTCCAGGTATATGCAATAAAGAATCACTACAAATTCAGGCCGCTGCTTTCATAGGTGAGTCATAGTGTTCAAGCAAAGTTGACTACCTAGGGGTCCGGACATGGCAGATTACTGGACATTTAGCAGTTTAAACTTTAATTTCTATATTTTAGCGTGAATAAGTGCATATTTTATTGATTGCCCGAAGTAGAACAAAGTTGATAGTTTATGGCGAATTTTTTTTTTTTTTGACACCCAAATCATAAATGTGCATTCGGAATCTTCTCTAGACAACGATTCGCCCTTTCTGGGAAAATGACCCATATAGATATATTGTAGAGGACCGATATTTATCGATCAATTTTGATACGTTTACCGATAATATCGCGACTTGTTAACAACAAGTAAAAATTAAATGTCAAAGTTAATGGATAAGAAGGTTCGCCTGCACCTGTAAAAACATCAAGTAATTTATTCAGGGGCATCTCGTGAGAATATTCGTGAGGCAAACAGCTTGGCCAGTCACAGAAGGATAAACAATAATGAAAAACGCTGCAAATTATTACACAAAGGTTTATTCGTTTTCTGAAGATAAAGCTTAGCTTTACCCTCGTCACTTCCTACCAATCATGTTTTCGCTTCAAAATGTTGTTTATTTAGATGAAATAAACCCTTCACACTCCATTTGAAGAAATAAAGAATTCCTTGGTTTAGAAATTTGATTACAGGTTGATTAAGGAAGCAAAACATGTACAACCCAAAGAAACGAACATCGATCGCATTTTGGTCAGCTAAAATTTTTAAGGTGATAAGGCCTCTTTTGCGATTCACACTCGTGTTTCTCATTTATCGTAAGTTCAACCTTCAAGTTCTCATGGAGAGCTAATAGTTTATCCTCTGGGTGGGTTGATTCGATTCTAAAAATTCAATGGTACCAATCTAAAATTGGTGAAAAAACAATACCTTCATAACGAGAGTTTTCGAGAGAGGGGGCCTTAAGAAGTTACAGCCCTAATGTTTCACCGCTTAGAAGTGACATTAACCAAAACCTTCGGGGCACAAGTAGACCCCAAATGGAGCTCTTATACCAAATTTCATCAAAATCGGTCCATGATAATTAAGGAAAGTTCCGCAGACGGACGGATTTTGTTATATTCGATTTTCAAAATATACGTAGTAGCTACAACCTCAAAAGTAAACCATCAACAATATTATGCAATTATTTCCAAGTAAGTACCTATCAACAAGAAAAACGATTAGGAACAGTGAAATGTACAGTAAAATCGGGAACGGGACACCAGTCAGCGCCAGGCAGCCGCTATTTGCGGTGGCGAAAAAACTAAGTTTTCCTTCCTTGAGATAATGTGGTTGGATGGATATGCTATGTCTTGCCATGCATGGGTTAATTAGTATCCATGGCTCATCTTCTCTGCTTTCAAGGTCACGAAACAGTTCTCCGATTGTTTGCAACAGCTGATAGTGAGGTAGTGGGGGTATGGCAATACTAGACCCCGCGCTGACCCCCCGCCATCCGCCGATCATCGCCTCTCACTCTAAACAGTCCCGAAAAATTCATTTTTTTGAACTGCTTGCCTTGCATCGCTTTGCCCTGCGCTAGTTCGCTTATCATCTACAATCATCTACATTACCGACCTCTCCAAGTCTATGGCGTGTTGCAGGTTAGTATCCAAGGCAAAATACGTACTTTCTTATTCCATTCTCCTATTTCATCTAATTTACTTGGTAATAATGAAAAAGTACCTAAATTATATTAAAATTTTCCAAAATTGGCTATTATATTACTTGCAAAAAATGGGAATATAGGAGAATCTCAACAAAAATTAATTTATTCATTTTCCTTATTTTTAGTAAGGCAAACAGTGTTTGCTATGTTTGCCTGGAGGAGGTGCCACTGAATTTATTCCATCCTTTTTAGGTACCTAAGTGAAGGCTTGATTTCAGACTGTTGACTTCAGGTCAAACATGTGTACAGTGTTACGATTGAAAGAAAGCGGCTGGCTTGGTCAGGTGTCCATGTGTATTACAGTCCCAAAAACGTCGTCCTTCTTCTACCTGTCACTCGCGCCAGGGAAAAATGAGACCGAGGGTGTTGAATAGACCGATGACGAAGTGGAAGGTGTATTTATTACAGACCGTTCGTGGTCGGCCAGGTTTCGGGATTGACTTCCAGGCAGTAGTTCCCAATTATACAGGGTGTCTACCATTTGGATGAACCAAACTTCAAGGATCGATTTTACAACTAATTTGCAACAAAAAATGTCTACTAGCATTTTTTTCTTAACCCGCTCAAAATTCTTTTTTTTTCCACTTTAAAGTTTTTATTCGTATTTTCGACCAAGCAGCACTAAAATGGTCATAACTCCCTTAAATTATCATGCTACTTCAAATCTGAGTACACCGTTGGATAGAGCGTTAAATTTCCTATCCGTTTAGTGGGAAACCCAGTTCCTTTTGTAAAAGTAAAAAAATAAATCCAAGTCAACATTTATAATTTTTTTCGAAAATCGAAATTTTTCAGGCTAACGATTCTCCCGTAAAAAATACCGCTATCGTGGTGCACTTGACGGGAAAAACTACTCCCAGATCTCACCTTTCCAACGGTATGTCAGTTTCAAGGTTTAAGAGGAAAGTTTCTTGAAAAAATTGAGTTTTATGCGAAAAAACGTGCTTCTTTAGGCATATTCCGCTAAAGAGTCGACCAAGTAATATTGCCTTCACTTTTCAAGGATTGCAATAAAAAGTCCAGCAAATTAAATTTCCACTCGTATTTTACGTTTTGAGCCTTCCTAAACAATTTTGGTACCGTGTCTGTCCAATACAACAATTTTGAGAGGGGATTAACATTTTTTTCTTGCTCGATTCCAAAGGCTTATTATTGAAAATAATGAACCAAAAATGGTAATTTTCGGAAAAAAATTAAAAATTTAGAATTTGATTTTGAAAATGTACCTAATGCTTTGATTTTCATGGAGAAAATCGCCGAAAATTTCATCGAAATCGGACAGTAGCTTCGTATTGCTTTTGCCATCTACAAGGACTTTCAGACAGACAGACCGACTGTCGGATGGACAGACACGGTACCAAAATTGTTTAGGAAGGCTCAAAACGTAAAATACGAGTGGAAATTTAATTTCATGGACTTTTTATTGCAATCCTTGAAAAGTGAAGGCAATAATACTTGGTCGACTCTTTAGCAGAATATGCCTAAAGAAGCACGTTTTTTCGCATAAAACTCAATTTTTTCAAGAAACTTTCCTCTTAAACCTTGAAACTGACATACCGTTGAAAAGGTGAGATCTGGGAGTAGTTTTTCCCGTCAAGTGCACCACGATAGCGGTATTTTTTAAGGGAAAATCGATAGCCTGAAATTTTTCGATTTTCGAAAAAAATTATAAATTTTGACTTGGATTTATTTTTTTACTTTTACAAATGGCTTTAAGAACTGGGTTTTCCACTAAACGGATAGAAAATTTAACGTTCTGTCCAACGGTGTACTCAGATTTGAAGTAGCATGAGAAATAAGGGAGTTATGACCATTTTAGTGCTGCTTGGTCGAAAATACGAATAAAAACTTTAAAGTGGGGAAAAAAATAACTTTGAGTGGTTTAAGAAAAAATTGCTATGAGACATTTCTTGTTGCAAATTAGCTGTAAAATCGATCCTTGAAGTTTGGTTCATCCAAATGGTAGGCACCCTGTAGGTATACAGAATATCTACTATTGAGATGGACCACATTTCAAGGGTCAGCTCTACAACTAATTTTCAACAAAAATGGCTCTTTCCAATTTACATAAGTCCATTATTTATTATGCAAATTCAAACCTGACTACAACGTTTAAAAACAGCGGCAAATTTCCTATCCGTTTTCCATTAGCAACCAGCATTCAAATTTCCAAATGAATACTCCTCAACTCCTTATTTCTGCAAATGAACTTTTTTCGTGTTTTCGATCTTGGGGCACTAAGTCATAATATCCCTTATTTCTCACGCAAATTAAAATCTTATTACACCGTTGGAAAGAGCGTTGAATTTCTTATCCGTTTAGTGGAAACCCCAATTTTTGGAAGCCATTTATGAAAGTGAAAAAACGTCAAAGTCAACATTTATAATGGGGGTGTGCGCGTGGTGGTTTCCCCAGCCTGAACACACCTCATTATGACTCGACTTGCTCAATACCCGGATAACGAAGGTCAGAGGTACGGAGGCTCAGCCCTTTTCCAGTCTGACTCACCAGGCTACCAAAGATTTTGGAACAGGTAGTCGTCTATGTTAGGAGGTATACCCTGCGGGAAATCGGCCGGCCACTTTCTTTCAATCGTAGCACTGTACCTACGACTGTACGAGGATGGTTTACGCCTACAGTGACGCTCAAAGCTCAATTGTTTCACTTGTGCCAAAAGTTTAAACGCTCGGTATAACTGAATGAAAACTACCTACTATACAAAGTGAATCAGGTTTTCAAAACAATAATTTTCACTTTTGAAGGACCATGATTAAAGTTGTACACCCCATTTTATAAATCTTACAATGGCGAGGGTATCTACGATGTTAGGACCCCCGAATGATAGTTTATCCCCAAATTCGCAAACCCGAAAACCCAGTGGTACTGGGTGGTACTGAGTGGTACGTAGTGCGCTAAAATCATGACATTTTCGAACTTTTTTCAGTTTTTAGAACGTCCCACAGTGAAATGCAATGTCAGCAATGTAAAGTTTGTTTGTTAGCCGCACGAATATGAAGATTCTGTTTGTAGAGAGGAAGAAAAAGTCCGATTTTGAATCCCATTTTGAAGAGTATCTGGGGCACTTTCCTCAACCTTTTTGTGAGATTATACAAGGTAATTAAGATATGTGAGAAAACTAACCTTGCCCCAATGGATGACCTAGAGGTTGGAGATGTTGAGGGTTTCTTCTTATCAGTATTCACTCGTCTCCTGTTTGGCATCGTGAACGTCCATTGAGTTGAACAGCATACGAATTTAAACAAACATAATTATGTTCACGGAGTAAGTCAATGAACTCATAGTTGGATCCTCCAGTCCACATGCCAGAGGCCCAAGATGCCAAACCACTCTCAATTAATTGCCAACACTCGAGATTCTTCACCTCCAAGGGACGAAGTACCAGAGTTTTCCTATCACTGAATCTTGAATGTGATAATTCAGCCGGATAACTAATAGAGTCAACACATCTGCGCTCGACGGGAATGGCAGATGGAATCGAACTCAGAACCCGTCATATCTCGTCATAGATGTTGTTGACAATTCGCTCGCACCCTTGGAAACCTTTGTCCCACTGGCACCCTTAATTGGGTGTCATTTACGTCTCCATGGGGAGTTGACTGACCGATTTTATCTTTCAACGGTCTGTCGAATGAGGGTGTAGGAAACTGAGGAGCCGAGGAGAGGTCAATCCACTGTTTTAACATCCCGTATGGTATGTGAGGGACCTTTGAGTAAATCCGGAATATACACAAACTTGGCCCTAGGAGGTCATTCATACTTGGCAGCGTTAGCCCTACCTGGCAGAACAAAATCTGTGCTATTATTTAAATTTTTTTCAGACAAATGTTTCAAGTCCGTGACACCATTATTCGTCCATGAATATTCCCCACCCATCAGTAAACAACGAGAACAGAAGAATGCATTCTTAATGGGACATCCTGTGAGCCACTCAGCCGTGTTTTATTTAATAATATCAAACTATAATATTTTATCATTATATTATGATAATAATATTTTAAATAATTTTGATCGTGGCAACAGTGTTTTTCCTTTATTTACTGATTGGACAATATTTAGTACAGGTTTATCCCTTCCTAAACTTCTAATCAAAATTCTCTAGTCATAGGAAAAAGTTGACAAATTTATTGGAGTAGACCAACAGTGAGAACTAATTGAAATCCAACAAGCAAACGGCGCTAACATTTTGGTAGAAGCAAGAAGGAAATCACGAAAATAAGGTGGAAGAGAGGACACTGGCGTTTCTTTGGTAACATGTTTTTGGTTTATTATTTTCAATAATGAACCTTTGGAATCGACCAAGAAAAAAAAATTTTAACACCCCCTCAAAATTTGATGGTTTACGTTTCAAGGTACGTAGAATCCAAAAATCGAATAAAAATTTGGCGGTCCGTCCGCCGTACGCCGTACGCGGCACTTTTGCCACTTAGCATTGACCGATTTTGATGAAATTTGGTATGTAGGCTCCATTTGGGGTCTAGTTGTGCCCCGAAGCTTTTGGTTGATGTAGGTCACTCCTAAGGGTTCCAAAATCAATTTTGAAATTTTGAAAACGCCCTAACTCAAAAAATTTTGATATAAAGGTATTGTTTTTCCTTCAATTTAAGATTCTATGGAATTTTTAAAATTTTTTGAAACCACGCGGAGCTTTGTAGGACAAACCGTTCGCTTCCTACGAAAATTTAAGGGTTTATATTGAAAAATATATATATATAAATCAAAACACGAGTGTGAGTCGCAAAAGAGGCCTAATCTCCGTTCAAATTTTAGCTGACCAAAATGCTATCAATGGTTGGTAATTTTGATTTTTTTTTATGTAAGTAAAAAAAAAAATTGATTTTTTTTTTCTTTTTTTTCATATTGGATGGTTGGTGATTTTGTAGACGAGTGATCTATGTCAAAAATAATAAATCGTTGTGTAATAATTTGCAGCGTTTTTCTCCAGATACTGGAAATTCGGGATGGACAAGCGATTGTGAAACCTGTTCGACTATATTTGACGTATAATTTTACAATTTTGAAAGCTCCATGCTTCTATGGAACATAAATGCGTTTTGAGGGAAAAAATTTTCAGAGGGAATTTTTTCAACTTTGAGGTAAAATCTAGCTTACAGGATATAGACACTGAGTGGCCTAACAGTATATTTCTCAACGAATCTTCTTTCTTGAGACCTTGTCGAAACCTGTCAATTATTGTTACTATTATTATATTCTTTACCTGTTACTCAAAAACAATACATTCGACTTCTGACACACATGTTGACTACTAAAATTTAGCCGAAATTTGTGCCAGTTACGAAATGACGTCACAACTGAAGAGTGTTTCTTACATTCGTTTCCGTGGGGGAGCGAGATGGAGATGGTCCAGCTGTTTCGTCTGTTTCAACGAAATCAGTTAATTGCCGACCCACCATGTTGCACCTTTTTGGAAAGCTCTCCTGATGAACTAGGTATATTACAGAAGAATAAAATTCTCTACTGGACTTTTTATAACCTTTTTGATATATGAAATACGATCTCCTCTGAATGCGAGGAGCACTGCGATCAGAATAAAAGAATTGTAGTCAGAATCCTTGGGTCATTCTTTTCTGGAAGGTGGAGAATAATAACTCAAAGATAGTCCTTAGCGAAATGAGGATGAGTCGAAAAGGTCCTTGAAGAGCTCCAAGCAGACTCTTTTGAAACGGGCGAAGGAGGACATAAAATAATACGACAATCGTGTAAGGAGGGCAGCTGCATAACAATGAAGAGTGCATGCAGGGAAGACGAGGAAGCAGGTGATCCCGTCGGCGATTTGTCAACCTTCGTCCATTGTGCTGAGCTCAGAGGTCATCTTCTCTTATAATCCACTTTAGTCACAGGTTCTTCACCAGTCTCCGGTTCGAGGTAAATTGGTATTGAAGAGACTCATAGGAAACTTGCTTCCCATTCACTTTGATATTTTAAACCATCGTAGGATACCATTCGTATCCTCGCTATGTCTCTCTCAGTTCCCCATTTACTTTGTACACAGCTTTTGTTTTCCAACCTCCACAAGTTTGCTACAATAATTTGCTTTTACGCTAGTTGCAGGATAACAAATACACATTAAAATGTAGTTCCAGGCCACGTGTAAAGCTGAGAGGTAGCATGTAGTTGTACCTGCAAGTAGATGCAGTGGTAGAAATCCGCAGTAGTACTTCATTTTAGAGGCCAGTAGCCCAACTTCTCTGTCTTGAAGGGGTTTCACTTAATAATTCGTCCGACAGTCGAGTACTAGCAAAGCAATGTGAACTCGGGTTGTCCGGTTTTCTTTCAGGGAGGAAGTAGTTCACTCCGCCTCGAGTTTTGATTGTATAAACTTGATTTTGGCCTTGATTGAATTCGAAAGTTGTCTGATAAGATCCGATCACGAACAGAGCAGTATATTATCCCTAGACAGGTACACTTCAGGGGAGTCAAATGCAAAATGTACCATGTATGTGTATGTGCCTTGCATGTATGGGGAAATTCTCACAAAATTGAAAGAGTACTGCGTATGCAGAAAAAACGCTTCGAGTATTGTGTAGAGCTGGTCATCTAGATCACTGCAAACCTTTATTCAAGAAAATGAAAATCATGAACATCATAAACGCTTACATTTATCACACAAGCTGCTACATCAATGGTAGAAACATCAGTCCGAGAAGAGGTACACAAACACCGTACAAGAAGGAGAAACGAAATTGATTTACCGTTGCATAAACTATGCGGGAAACAAAAGCAATACTATAATACCACGACACATCGATAAAAATTTTCAACATTATTCCAAGCACAAAACGAGAACTACCAAAGAAGCAATTTGAGAAGATCAAGAAGAATTTTTTAACGGAAATCCCATTCTACAGCCTGAGGAAATACTTCTACCATAAATTTTGATTTGACTCACGTATAATGATAATGATATATGTATACATTTTTTACTCAATAAGCTTTTATGACGAAGAGGAATTTTTGTTAAAAGTACTCTTGCTTGTATAGGACTTTTTAAAAAATGTAATTACTATTTTTATAGATTTAATCGGGAGGATAGTAGGTGAAGTTTACTTTAATTAATTTGCGGAACGGCGTACGGCGGACGGACGGACATTTTTTATTCGATTTTCGGATTCTACGTACCTTGAAACGTAAAACATCAAATTTTGAGGGGGGGTTAAAATTGTTTTTTTCTTGCTCGATTCCAAAGGCTTATTATTGAAAATAATAAACCAAAATTATGTGCTTTTCGTTTTAAAAAAATTTGAATATTTAATTTTTAGTAATAAATTAACATTTTTTATCTTTTTGAGTCCCAAAAATGAATTTTTTTTTCCATCATTAACTGGAATGAAGTTGAGATGTGATAGTTCCCGACTGGTTCCTCCGTTTGGCGCAAAAGTATGTAAGTGTGATCCTAGGGTCAAGTTCGTGTATTTTCTGGTTTGGTGCCCCACCACATTCAGAGGTCACCTAACGCCCCTGCCACCTACTATACCTAACCCAATTGCGTGATATAATATATCATGTCATTGGTATATATTATATACCAATGACGCATTCATGTACATGTTAATGTATAACGAATAAATATTGATTGAATAAAGATTGATATTGATTGAATGATTGTTGGTACACTACGTAAAAATGACGTTTACATATGTGTTTTAATTACGTGCAAAAAAATAGCATAATATTGGTACCAAAGACTACAAAAGACGTCCACCCATTCCTCGAAGGAAACTGAAGCTCTCCTCATCTAGTGACAGTGAATCTTAACAAGAAGATACGAAGAAGTTTTTTTTTTTTTTTATACAACGCTTCACAAGCCAGACTTGAAGGAAGTAATGGAGAAGGAAATGTTCAAGACAACTGTAAATGCAGATACCGGAGGTAGAGGTAGGTAGCGGCTCCCACACCAGTGATTGATCGCGCAGGTGTCAAGCGGTTCATTTCACTCGGAAGAAGATAAGTGTCGGAGACTCTACGTACATAACTGTTCACCCATCTCCACTCCTCCGTATTACATATTGTAAGGGCCATGGGAGGTGGTGGTAATAGTCGAGAAGAAGTCGAAGACTAGGGTAGCGAAGGGAGGGATGGCGAAGAAGAATAAGGAGAGGTGGAGGAAGGAAGTTAATTGGTCAGGTGCGCCTGGACGGAGCAGCCTATGACAGGAGGGCAGCGGGCACGAGCTCTTCCAACTTCCGGTCATCAGAGCAGCTTCACTTACACATAGATTGAGTCTTACAACCGTCTAGGCTCACCACGGGAGTAAAGAACTATTTTGCAGAGAGTGATTTATATGTTGAGCGCGATTTTCATGTTCATTAGTAGAGCTCGGCAATATATGCGAAATAAAACCTCAAAATATGCACGTAGATGCCCAATATATGCATTTGTGCATATGCGCTAAAAAATCCGAAAATATGCCTTCAAAATATGCGCAAGATAGTTGAACAATTGAATAATAAGTGGGAAACAAAGTCTTTTCAGTACATAGTTACTTGTATTTATTGAATTTTTTTGTATGTACATTTTTATACAAAATCATTTTACACAATTTTTACTATAGTTTTACTCAGTTTTTAGACAAAACATTAAATTGTTAAAATATGTTAGCTTGTACTACCAAGTGCTTTTCCAAATTTTCAGTTGTAAAAGATTTTCTCAAATCGTGCAATAATAGTTTCAAACGGGAGAATGACCGCTCCACATCTGCTGAGACAACTGGTAGATATTTGAAAGACGCCACTTCTGAGGAGTGTATGACCTGGTGTTGGGTGAGTCGCCTTCCAACACTTTCGCCAACACAACGACAGTTTTCCAGCCAGGATTTCGTTTGAGTACACACTCTAATTTTTCTCGAACGGTTTCACCTGTTTTTTCCCGGCCATGATAACGCCTCCTCATTAGAGGAAATAGCTGACAAAACTGGAAAATATGGCTTTTGTCAAAAAATGCCCATTATATGCACTTATACCAAAAACTGCGAATATATGCAAATATATGCACGATAAATTTAAATTTGGAGCGACAAAATGGCTTGAATATGGCATATTTGGGCTCCTTACAGCTTGGGCATATCGCAAAAAAAAATATGCAAATATGCAAAATGCCGAGCCCTATTCATTAGGATATCTACCATTATTTTTTAAATGAAAGAACCGACCTAACCATTTCCTTCCACCATTTCAATTCATTTTCCACAGTGCCACCATTGGTACTCAGATTATTCAGATCTAAGTACCCGATTTCTTGTAAATGATTTTGCATAAACTGTACTCAAGGTGGTTTTTAAGAAGTACCTGTGTATTTACGATGAACAGGAATATCATACCGGTACCACAAGCCAAAACCACCTTTCTGTTCCTTAGTTACGTGAAAAAAGCATCTAAAGTTTTGATGCTTCAATATAAACCGACGAATGAACTCGAAGCTACCATTAATGTAATATCACAATATTGGCTTGTTCTGTACTCCTGCTGTAGTCATTTTCTTGGTTGTTGTGGAGAAGGAAGCAGAATCTGATACTCATTTCAACATTTATTTGGCTAGCGCTTTCGGGGCAAACTATGGCCCCTTTCTCAAGCTGTTTTTGGTTCAATGTAGTCTTCAAAAATCCAAAGGCGATTGCCTCTTGGTCACCACTTTCTCCCAGGAAGTGGTCATCAGTATATTGACGTCCTCTGCTTCCTTCTCCACAACAACCAAGACAATATTGGCTGACACCTGTGACACATCAGGGTCAAATAACCCTTTCGTACCAATAGGGAAAGGGGTGAGGCACTTACGTGCTTTTGGCATTGTGGATTTTGGTTGAATATGCACTTCTGCGCTAAACGTACCTGTCGATAATGAATGATATAAGAACGGGATCTGATGGATCTCGCTTTACTATTATTATTATTATAACTACCTATATGAGATGATATAGGTCATGATTAATTAGGTATTAAATTTTCATCATTCGGAGTTCAGCTAGCGGTACCTACCTACCAGGATATTCCTGCCTTGTTAGGATAATATGAATTGCACAAAGCTTCCGCTATCTTGGTAGACTCGTAAGCAAAATGGTGTGGGTAGGAGTTTGGCTAGCAGTAACATGATATTCCTGAGTCAGTTCACCTTATGTTAGGATGATATAAATTCTACTCAGTACCTGCCCGTGAACAGCTCAAGATAGAATTTATAAGGGAGTTTTGATTTTACTGCTATGCAAGCACAATCTGTGAAAATTTCATCGATATCGGATGAAAAAAGTCCACGATATGGCTCAGGCAAGCATTTCTTGACAGACATACAGACACGGAACCAAAATTTTGAAGAATATTTTTTTAAACCTTGAAAAGTGAAAAAAGCTCCTACCTTGGTAGACTCGTTTATAGATAGGATACTGCTATGCAAGGTCCGCTCAGTACCTGTCCCATACGGGTATGACAGCCCACTGAGTGGAGGAACAATGTTTATGGGAAGCTTTAGGTTGCTCTAAAACTTCCAATTTGAACTTGAAAAGTATTTTGATTGAATTTGTTACGGTGTTTAGTAAGAAAGCAGGGAGCGTCGGTGGTCTAGTGGACAGTGTACCCGACTGCGGTGATAGGATAAGAACCGTCTAGCGGGGATGCGAGTTCGAATCTGGTCGCCAGCAGAAAGTTTTCTGTCTATTAGACGATCGGCAATCTCTCGTTCCAACCCAGGGCGGTGATGTTTGGGAAGCCATGAGCGAAATCATCAGAACAAATTCTGATCTCCCCTTAGGGAGACAGCTGATGACGTCCGCGACGCCAAGAATGGCAGTCGGACGAAAATTCAACCTGAAATGGTTGCTTACTTTACTTTACTTTACTTTTTTTACTTAGTAAGAAAGCAAGAGGTTAGTTTCATAAGAGTGCTAGGTACTTTCAAGACTTTCCATCAGACTGTGAAGGGCCTTAGGAAGCAGAATACTTACAGGAGTTCCTCCTGTCCATCACTTGGCCTTTTGTTTATTATTTTAAAATTATAATCGGCAAAACTGTGTGGTTTCCCACAAATGATGTTCGAGTTATTTTGGGCTTCGCAAACACTGAAATTGATTCTGGAAGATGTTGAGATATTATACTTTTCATTACCAAATCTTTTCTTTGTATATTCTTGTCTTTATTTGGATTCTTCTATATTTTGGCTAGTATTGACTGTATTTGGAATTTTCCATAATAAGGAAAACTTATTTTTACTTTTTATTTATTTAAATCACAAAATTAAAAAAAAAATATGGAAAACTATAAGAATCCACTAGAAGAATCAATTAGGTAATGTCATCATTGGTAATGAAAATAATAATGTCTCAATGTCTTTGCAGACTCGTATGCAAGAGATTTTGATCTATATTCGATTTTACACTGAGTACTGAGGACACTTAGTACTTATTGGTTTTTGCGTATCTAGTAATTTATAATTTATTTTCATGATCAACTAATGTAGACGAACGCATGAGGTGATCCCATCACACCATGATTGAGCTAAGCTATATATTATTAAAAGTATAATGTAATTTATTTAAAATAAAGGGACGTTTTCTTTCTTTCTTCTTCTTCTTCTTCTCTACGAATGTAAATTGCTTCCCGGTGGAAGCAAACTTTTTACTTACCCAGCCAAACCCAATAATTTGTCGATTTTTCGATTTCCTCTCATCACCAGTATTGCGGTATGAAATTGAGCCTTTGAATTCATGTTGCGGAGAGCTTCTGCCGGCAATAATAAATAATTCCGAGGTGCTAAAGGGACCCGACGGTTAGGGACCACCCTCGCACATTTCAACCCTTAATTGTTTCATAAGGGGCGGCATCCCTTTGAAATAGGTGAGCCGCTCCGGAGGTAAACACAGAGATGAGACAAAAACACAGACCTGTTCAGTTTGATTCCATTACTCTGTCGAAGGCTTCTGTAATTGATGAAGTTTCAATTTCAACGGACCTGATGCCGTCTGGGTGTGCTGGCTCAGCTATCAGAGACTTCGGAGTCTTCCATTCAGATGACCCTCCTCTGGATGCAAAAGGCTACAGGAAATGTTGATTTCGGAGCACTCAATTTTGATTTATAACTATAACAAGGCAGTGAAGCTCTGTTTTCAAGCATCAGAACAAAATGAACCTCATTATCTTAGTGAAATTGTGAACATAACCAAGAGTCACGTGTCAAGTCAAGGGCAATTTTTAGACTCCATTGAGACCCATGAATTAATTTCATGTTTGCAAATTATTTGGTAAATGTTTTAAGGGTTTACTTTTTGGTTTGTCACTTTCATACAAAGGGAAGCTTTGGGTCCGTGCTGCAAGACCACATATTTGGGTCCTCCAAAATCAAAATTTCCACTCACTTGTACAATTCACATAACATACGTTTGATGGGCAACCGATGCCAATGATTCAATTTTTTTTGCATCTTTCTCGGTTGATTTTCATCCGTTTTAGGCTTGGTTTCGTCGTTATTTTCACTGTTATAGTCTCTAGCTTCAATTATAGACAATTTATTTTATTTTATTAACAATTTTAAAATGGTTAATACAACTTTAAATTTTTTTCAATATCTGACTGATTTATTTACAAAAAAAAAATTCTCCACGGTGGCCGATTCCCTCTTCTATCAACAAGACCCGTAATTACAAAATAAAAAATTAAATTAATACTCCTTACGAATTGAACTTATAATTCTGAAGAACTATATTAATGAAAAATTAATTAAAGATTTAGGATTTGGAGGAATAAGAATAGAGGAGAAGGTTCAATCCAAGGGTATCAAGGGGGGTATCAAATGCTTTTGCCACAGTAAGACTTGGGCGTCCTTATGTGATTGATCTGGGGTGAAGTTGGACAACACTCAACAGAAAAAAAAAATAACCACACAGTAATCCGTTTTAGACCATTCTGAATCCAAATCCGCGAAAAAAACCATAGGTGTATGTCTGTGTGTGTGTGTGTGTGTGTGTGTATGTGTGTGTGTGTATGTGTGTGTGTGTGTGTGAGTGTGACAAAATCTTGTGTCGTCTGCACAGCCCTTAGTTCTCAATCGATTTTCGTGGTTCTTTTTTTGTTCGACGCGGAAAACTATCTAGTTGTGCACTACGTCGCCGGAATTTCGAATTTTGCCTTTTAAGAGGGGGAAAGGGGGGGTTAATGCTCAAAAAACGTGCGTTTTTAGGCATAATCTTGTGTCGTCTGCCCAGGTCTCAGTTCTCAACCGATTTTCGTGGTTCTTTTTTTCTTCGACGCGGAAAAGTATCTACTTGTGCACTACGGCGTCGGAATTTCGAATTTTGCTTTTTAAGGGGGGGAAAGGGGGGTTAATGCTTAAAAAACGTGCGTTTGCGGGCATAATCCTGTAAACTCTGCCCAGGCCTCAATTTCCAACCGATTTGCGTGTTTCTTTTTTTGTTTGACTCAAATAACTTCCGAGTTGTACATGATTTCACCAGAGTACCGAAATTTGCCAGGGGAGGGGGCGAGTGGGGGAATTATATTCACGAAATATCCGGTTTTTCAATATTTTGGTTCCATTACTGCTTACTAATTTTACCCAACCTTTGAAATTGAGGATAAATTCTCATTATACCTCCGGATTTTCATGAACTATTCTCTGTGCCACCATGGAACTTATAGTGGTGCCACCATGGCGCCAGGACACCATAAACCACATATTTCGTGGGTTTTTGTCGTGTTTCACCTTGAATACAGATGTGAACTTCGACGGACTGCCTACTAAAACTAATAGATGAAAGTTCAATGTTACGACGTATTTCTGCTTTGGTGCCAGACTGGCACCATTGGTGGTGGTGGGGAGGGGGGGGGGTCGAACTCGAAATCGCATGTTGGGTATCGTAGATCACGGATTTTGAAATGCTCTTCAGATTCGAGGCTCCCACGCCGCTAGAAATGTTGAGGTGGATAATGGTGAGGGGTTAATATTACTTGCCTAAAGAAATAAGAAAATTACATCGAGTGAAACAGTTTTATAGCTTACCAACTGGTTAAACTGATCTAATGCTTATCCAATGGGACGTCCCCTGGAATGCATGCATTACTAAACAATATGTTTTTCCGTGCTTTTTATTTTCAACTATGCCCCTAGAGATTCGGAGAATCTGACAAGATCTCAAACCACCAAAATTGGCGAAAAATTGACCGAATAAGAACCAGTAATATTTCCAACGCAGTAATATTTAAGGAGAGAAGAGGGGGTCATCATTTTTTTCTCAAATAATTTTTTTTTTAAATAAATATTGGTCTTAAATAGTAATAAACAGATATTGAAAGTTAGGTACTTGATTATTTTTAAAAACAATCAAGTACCTAACTTGCAATATCTTTTTATTACTATTTAGGACCAATGTTTTTTTTAGATATTTTATTTAAAGAAATTTTTTTTAAATGTAATATAAAATATAATGTAAAGTATACGTTACAATGCAGTACAATCCCAGATGGGTTCCTCTCCTCTTCGTAAATTAGGATTATTGCACAGTCGATCGTGGAATTTTCCAGCATAACCGTAGGTACAGCACAATGGGTTAGTTGCATGGATCGTAATTTCGAATTTCTGACGTCAGATTTTAAAATAATGAAATATAAACTATAAGAATATATAAAATATATAAAATAAAATACATTTTCAGCCTCTGCATATTAATTTCTTTCTTAATTTCACAGTAATGAGCACATTGCTTGCAAGTCTACCAAGTTATCGGAAGTTTTGTTTTCACTTTTCAAGGTTGAAAAAAAAAATGTTCTCCAAAATCAAAATTTTCACTCGCCTTTTATGTTTTAGTCCTTCCTGAACAATTTTGGTTTCGTGTCTGTCATGAAATCCTTGTAACGGCCAAACTATACCAAGTTATTGTACGATTTAGATGAAATTTTTAGGAATTGTGCGGGCTAGCGAGTTGATGTTCCCCTATGAAAATCATAACCCCCGGAGTGAAAGAAGCGAATTCGCATGCGCAAACTTTAATTTTCTTGTAACAGAATATTTTCAATAATATGTTCTCCCCGAATAGGGTGAAAACTTCAGAGATTGTGCGGGTTGACGGTCCCCTGTTAGGGTAGTGCAAGGTATTCAGAGATTGATATTTTGAGTTATCGATACGGGGGAGCTATGTGCCACACCCGCTTGGCAAACTTTTTTGTTGTTTCAACTCTCCCTAGTGATGTTGGGGCTACATCACCACATCCATTACGTAGCCCCGCAGTGTCCTGAAGGTACTCGCACTTAAATCCAGAAATCCCGTTTATTGAAAGTCTCTCTAATTTTAGGGAAGCGTTTCTGGGAGTTTTACTCATATATATATTTTAGAAAAGCGAGTCACTACACTTCAGTACCCAGAAGGAAAAAAAACGTCTGCCAAGTGGGTGTGGCACATAGCTTCCTCGTATCCATAACCCGATTGAATACATGATCCGATGCATAGTAATTAATCTCAAAACATCAAAACAAGTTAATTTGTAACATCCCTGAAAATGTCATTGAAATCGGATGGAAAATGTAGAAGTTATGGCCGTTACAAGGAAATTCACGTTTGCGCATGCGCAGTGGCTACTATCAGTCCGAAGGTGGTTATTTTCATAGGGGACCATCTAAATACTAATCTGTAACATCCCTGAAAATTTCATTGAAATCGGATAGAAAATGTAGAAATTAAGGACGTTACAAGGAAATTCACGTTTGCGCATGCACAGTGGCTACTATCAGTCCGAAGGTGATGATTTTCATAGGGGACCGTCTACAACCTAACCCGCATAATCCCTGAAAATTTCATCGAAATTGGGTAGAAAAAGTGGAAGTTATGGCCGTTACAAGGAAATTCACGTTTGCGCATGCGCAGTAGCTACTATCAGTCCGAAGGTGATGATTTTCATAGGGGACCGTCTACACACCAACCCGCACAATCCCTGAAAATTTCATTGGAATCGGATGGAAAATGTAGAAGTTATGGCCGCTACAAGGAATTCACGTTTGCGCATGCGCAGTCGCTTCTATCAGTCCGGGGATGATGATTTTCATAGGGGACCGTCTACACACCAACCCGCACAATCCCTGAAAATTTCATTGAAATCAGACAATAACTTCGTATAGTTATGCGCGTTACAAGGAATTCATGACAGACACACAGACAGACAGACAGACAGACACACAGACACTGAACCAAAATTGTTCAGAAAGGTCTAAAACGCTAAACGCGAGTGAAAATTTTGATTTTGGAGAACTTTTTTTTTCGACCTTGAAAAGTGAAAACAAAGCTTCCGCTACCTTGGTAGACTCGGAAGCAAAATATCATGCAACTACATTTCTTATTTGGGAATGAGGTAAAAACTTCTATTAACCTCGATATTAACTAGAGCAAATCGAATGTGAAACTAGCTCCCTCGTCCTGGAGTACGTGCCCCATCTAGTTACGCTTTTTCATCGAATAACGACCTCGTTCGTTAGTCAGTCCTCCGAAGTGCCCTTCATCTTCTCGAGAGAAAAAATACACCCTAATCGTGTTCTTAGGGGTTGAATATAATGTGGATCACCCTCGGAACTACATCCCGAGTCTACGACGATGTAGTCGGAAGATGGAGGGTGGAAGTTTTTTTTCCCGTAGCATCTTGAGCTCAGAACGTCATATGTCTAGCGTGGCGCGAGCCCTTCCACGCACACTCGCGCAGAGACGAAATGTGTTCACCAGCCAACACGGGGTGCCTTTCCTCAGTTCTTTGTGAGGTAGGTTGGTCTGAAGACCGTGGATAAATACAAATCAATGATATTTTATTGGGATGTTCGACGAAGTTATTAAGTAAGCGGTTCCAAACAACTTTCATAAGTGTGTACGGAAAATATACGTAAATATTCAATAAGCAGCTGTTAAACATTGTTAGGAGATGAAAAATTTCGAATCAAACTCAATTAAATAAGTGTTCTGTGATGAACCGCCTGCCTTGCTGGACAGAAATCCTCACAAAAATTGATATTAAATTGTGCATCTATCCGAGGTGTTACAGCATCATTTAGTCATTATGTGAATTTGGAAAGCTATAAATTTGATAGAGAACATCATCATGTTTACCCAGATAGTAGATAGCAGATAGTAGATCCAGACGGGATGAGCACTGGACGTATGGAAACCAATCAATGCAGGTGGTACAGTCATACAAATATTTGGGGATGTGGATGAGCTTTAATTTGTCATGGAAAACGCATTTTAAGGAAAAGTTAACCATTTCTAAATACGCAATTATGAGCGTTTGGAATAAGTTGATTGGGTCGGAGGTGGTTCCAATTTCGGTGAAGATGGAGGTTTTTAGGGCTGTTTTGCTGTCGACAACCTGTTACGGGGCTCAGGTTTGGGGGTGTTACTGGGAGGAGAAAGTAGAGAAAGTACTACGCTTCTTTGTTAAGAAGCTTTTCTGAGCACCCACTAATACCCCGAATTACATGATATATCTCGAGACAGGGCTCGATTATGTATTTTGCCACACCTTAAAGCTGAACGCAGATTATTTGACCAAGACACTAAAGCTTCCCACGACTAGATTTACTAGGGCTACAGCGGACCTAATGATCGCAAAGGGATATGGATGGGCGGGAAGGTGGAGAGAAATGGCTGCAGAGCATGATGTGACCTTAAATTTTGAAGATGTAGCGGAGCTCCCGCGCCACTTCAAGGCTCTTCAGGACCTCGTCAAGGCAAAATTTAAGAGAGAATGGATGGTACAGGCGGAATCCGCAGAATTTCACCTATTATACCAACATATAGGTGCGACTACCCCCTACATCTCAGACAAAAGGAAGTTCTCTCACGTGAAAATGATCTTTAAAGCTAGGTGTGAGGTCCTTAATGTCAATTATAAGCCATGGATCGAAGGCAATATGAACCTCTGTTTTCTGTGCAACTTGGGTGAAGAGGAGACTATAATCCATTTTGTAGGCCGCTGTCCGATTTTGTCCACTTATAGGCGCACTTACTTCCAGAGGTCCACACTAGACCGTGAAGAGGTGATAGAAATCCTTAAAGGAGGGAACTGGGAGGCGTTTTCTCGGTACTTGGTGGCAGCTTGGGACTACCGGAGATTCTTAGTTTCCCACTACAACTATAATGTTGGAATTGAATCCCCCTGACATATTGGTAAAAACTTCGTAAACTCTTACAATTTACATTTTCAATTTATAGAACTCTGTGTAAAATCTGTAGAAAATCTGTTTAAAAAAAATTTATAGTACTAATTCAATTTAAGTAATTTATTAATATATGATATAAGTAACTAGTTAAAACCTAACAACTGATTATTAAACTTATAGGGGTGAACTCCAGGCTCACGGTAAACTTACCACAGCCTTATCATGCTAACTGCAGCAGCATAACTGTATTTAATATTTAAAATCGTTATATTTTTGTCTATATAAGTGGTTGCATATCTAAGTGCTATATTTGTGTCATAAAAATATCAATTCTTGCCGAATAAAGCATGTTATCTATCTATCTATCATCATGTTTACCCATGTTATTCTACACGGAGAAGCTGTACTGCCCACCCAAGTTGACAGTCTCTTTGAATCACTAAATTTGTGTCGTTTTAGTCACGTTGACCCAAATCTTCTCCAGTTCATCCTAGAGCGTTGAAATTTGGTACACAGCATCTTGAGGACCAACGAAAATGATAAGTCAGGTTGTCTGATCTACTCTGTGAATGGTAATCACAACTTTCCTCCTGCTCATCCTAGAGAGTTGAAGTTTGGTCACTGAATGTCGAAAAGACCAAAGAAAGTGATTAAGAAGAAATTCTGACCAGTTGTGTGAGTGATAATCTCAAACAAATCTAGAACGTTGAACTTTTGAGCATCTTGGGGACTGTATGAGATTGCTTTAAACCTTCATACATTATTATTTTTCTTGGTTGTTGTGGAGAGGAAGCAGAGGACGTCAATATACTCTTTTCAACATTTATTTGGCTAGCGCTTTCGGGGCAAACTATGGCCTCTTTCTCAAGCCTACAAGAAAAAACAAATAATTGGACTACAAAATTAACCTCTAACATAAAATCACAGTTAGTATAACCAACCAGTCAAAAAAAACTTTGTCAAAAAACATTATTACTTAATAATTAATTTTTATTAAAACCATTAAAAAATATGAGCCACCAAGATTAAACCTATTCTTCATCATCTAAAAAACTAATAAGAATATAAGCACCCAAGAACCGAACAATACACACACTAACACACAGACAAACATTAAAAAATAGAAAGAAACCAAAACAACCTACCTACATTCACTCTGCAATACTACTCCTACATCTTCCATCCCTCCTCAATCACCAAAATCTGATCTCCGCCAATCATGAAAACTGTTGTTCTCACTGGAAAACCAGTAACACGTTTCAACATAATTTTGAAAAACTTTCTACCAACTAAAAAACATAAAAAAATAGAAAATCTCAAAAACCTACCTTCGTCCATTTCCATAACAATTATTCTCTTCAAGTCACTAAAAAACTAAAAACTGGCAGGATCTAAAAATTATTTAAAACTAATTAACAATTAAACAATGTCTAGAGGGGGATCACAGACAGGAGAACATTTTTAAAATTTTTAACAGGAACAACAATCTAATTATCTCTCTTATCACAGGCATTACAGATTTCATATCACAATAGAGAAAATTGAATCAGACAGGGCTACTTCTCCTTCACTGAGTGGAAGTAGATAAGAAAATACCATCAACATCCATGTGAGGCTCCACCCCCTTAGCTCCAACTTAACTCCAATTATTATTTTTGTTAAATCATATTATTTGAATGTTTCACTGTTTCTAAGTTTGGAAAATAAAGATTCATTATGTGATTACAGTCCAAACGACAAGGTTCTCATTTATAAAATATTAGAAGTACGAGAGAATATTACACAGGGACCAACGAAAGTGATTAGGAGGGATATCTGATCAGTTGTGTGAGTGATAATCTCAAATAATTCTAGAGCTCTGAACTTTGGTACTCAACATTTTAGAAACTAATTTAAGTTATTGGGAGGAATTTCTGATCAGCTGGAAGACGTCTGGAGGAAGTCAGATGAGATGATTGCGCGGCAAATATTGACGAACTCGACTACAGCGCTGAATTTGGTACACATCATCTTAAAAACCAGTTAAAGTTATTAGGAGTCTGATCAGCTGTGATAAACCTAACTTATTTCTGGTCATCCTAAAGCTCTGAAATTGTAGAATCTTGGACACCACTGGAAGAGATTTGAAGGAAGTCTTGTCAGATAATTGAGGAACAAAAACATTGATAACAGTCCAATCTCTCCCATTTTGATCTTGTAACGCATAATTATACCATTTACACTTATAATTGGAGGTCTTACTTACACATCAATTCGATGGTTTTCCTTTCCAAATTGGAGGATGATGGAAATGAAACATTTCACTTAAATTAAGTTGATTTTAAGTAAGTCCGCATAACTAGATGAAAAAGGGTAAATTACGTCATAATTGATTGTGAAATGACCAGGTATGATGGAAAATACGAAGAAAATAGCACATAGTACGAATCAGAGCATTCAAATAGGAATCAGGAATGACCTAATCAGAAGTCTTAAAACCAACGAGCGTCGCATAAAATGCATGGAAAATCTATACAGGGTGTTTCACGAAAAGGTAACACCCCCTTCATTTTCGCAAAATACAACGTAAAAAATTCCGACCAACGCAATTCTTCATGATTTTTTGTGAGGATCTCAGGAAAAATACTTTTGCTCAAAAAAGTTGCGCGCAATCGTGCACAATTGACACTAACTTCATTTTTTCAAATGGAACCCCCCCTTTTTTATTACAGATTCGGATTCTACGTCAAATTTCATGAGAAATTCATACCCACATCGATTTGTTTTATTGCGCGCAACCTGGCTTTTTGAACACTCTAAGTTGCGCATCTCCACAATTGCGCAAAAATTAGGTTTTGGAGAACCCTTAGTGTGGCACATGTTTTTTCATCATTTCTTAACGCTGAATCACATGGTGACATCCGTTTTTCAATTTGAATGGAATTTTCCAAAATAGCGGCCAAAAATTCGGTTGTTTTTAGTGAAAAAATCGCTCTTTTTAAATCGTTATGAGTTTTTAGGTAATTTTATTGAGTTCAAGGATGATCATGCTGTCAGTTTTTTATTTTTAACTCCACCGTAGACGGCCCCAAGCCCGTGGTTCAAAAGGAGGTGAGAAAATAAAAAAATAAACATGATTTCGACCTCAAAACTGATGTTTTTGTGAAAGAAATGTTAATTTTTCCTCTTAAATCTTGGTTTTTCTCAAAACGGATGTCACCGTGTGATTCAGCGTTAAGAAATGATGAAAAAACATGTGCCACACTAAGGGTTCTCCAAAACCTAATTTTTGCGCAACTTGGAGATGCGCAACTTGGAGGGTTCAAAAAGCCAGGTTGCGCGCAATAAAACAAATCGATGAGGGTATGAATTTCTCATGAAATTTGACGTAGAATCCGAATCTGTAATAAAAAAGGGGGGGTTCCATTTGAAAAAATGAAGTTAGTGTCAATTGCGCACGATTGCGCGCAACTTTTTTGCGCAAAGTATTTTTCCTGAGATCTTCACAAAAAATCATGAAGAATTGCGTTGGTCGGAATTTTTTACGTTGTATTTTGCGGAAATGAAGGGGGGGGGGTAACGTTTTCGTGAAACACCCTGTATATCACTACACACAATGTCACGTCAATTCACGTCAAGGCGGAAAACCCGGTGCGTCTGGTGGAAATGCCTTCTCCGTGCAGCATGACGAAGTCAGTCCATTTCATGTATCCGACCCTTCTAACTGCCATTTTTTTAAAGGTGCCGATTCACGTGTTAATTTGTTCTTACTGCTTTCCCAAAATTAAATCATGTATTTCTGTCATCCTTCAATTTGATGGTTAAAACCTCCAATTTGACGTGAAAATCCTATATACGAACCCTTCTGCATTTTTGATCCAATTTGTTTGTACCAGTGTAAAATAGCGGTCGCTCACATCCTTCTTCTTGTTTCTAACCCGAGAGTAACTATGTAGAAACGCACTCGACTCAGAGATTGATTTAAGATTGAAATCTCCTCTTATAGGGAGAGGTCAAGAATTCTCGCTGCCCTTGTATCCCCACAAATCCATCATCGTATCTTCATCAGCAATTAACCATCATAGTTCACCGCTTATTACAACCCACGAACCTACAAGTTAAATAAAGGTGCTATCTCGCACGCTCTCGTCCATCTAAATTTGTGTTTGTTTTTCAGCCCTAATAACTCCATCTCCTGCTAACTTAATCAGAGCAGGCCTTTCTAGATACCAGGAAGTTTTTTCTCGACCGGCCGGGTTTCGTAAGCTTGACAATGGCATCCGATCGAGTCGTGAGCTATGAGTTTTTATGGAAACTTTGGGGTTCGGAAAAAATGAAAAAGAATCCAACCGAAATTGGTAGGAGGAAGAATCGTAGGCTCGACATGTGGTGCAGTTACGCGCCTTTTCTTTAATTACGGATTGTGAAGGCGACCAGCACCCTCAACCTCGGAGTAAGTGTAGAGATCTCTCCAGAGTATGTGGAATGGAAAATAATGTCTGAGGGTGTGGCACTTAGCTTCCTTACGTGACAAAAGATCCGATGTCAATAAATCTTAAGGCAATGGAAACCATCAAGTGCCCGAAGTTTCTTACTCATAAACATACCGTAAAACCGTCAAACTTTACCCCACCAGGGGTAACTTTACCCCAAAAAGTTAGAATCTTCAATTGAGACGTAAGCGTGGTAGAACTTAGATAAAAGTTAGCTATTGTGTTTTCGTTATTCTCCACATCCCAGAGAATCGATGCGGCTTGCGATGGCGCCTTTATCCATGTTATCAGCTGTTATAAGTCATAGTTTCCTGTTCAGCTGCTTTTGTCCTGTTTCTCGTGCTCCAAAATTTCTTCCATATCAGGTGTTTGGAGTGGATTTACCAGGCAAGCCCTCGTCATATCACTTTCAATATCTTAATAAGAACAAAATACACTAATCAAATTCTCAAAAAAGTGTATTCTTAGTTATGCCTTTGTTTACCAAAAATTTGATGGTAACTTTACTCCAAAAACCGGGTATCTTTACTCCACTATATAGTTTGAGATAAAGGTAGCCTCACTCATATTTTTCTTATTTAATCTCGAAAAACATTTGAGTTTTATAATTTTAGCAGTGTTGAATGTAAGGTTTCTAGTGTATCTCATGTCAGAAGTTGGAGATGGGGAGAAGAAATGAGAAAAGGTTGGTACGCGCCTCTACCGAAACTTTACAACTGAACAGCTGCACTATGATATGAACATGAACGTTGTTCATCACTATGATATGGTCTCATAAGTTGTGATTTACAATATTATTTACTCGTGGGTTAACTTTGAAATTTACCATTGCAATTCATATGAAAGTTATCGAATGTGAAACAGACTTTTTCTGTGATTTTGTTAAGTCATTCGTTTATTGTTTATTGTCCTTTAATATTTCTTTACTTGTAGTCAGTTTTGCTCGATTACCTACATAAGTCTGTCTATACTGGAAGACTGAAATTGTGATTTCTTAACCAGAAATATTGCATTTCAAGCAAACTATTTGAAATAAATGATCATTGGAATTTATATTTTTTTAAGGTATAACTTGTATTTTTGAAGCTACAAAGTTCAATTTTTCAGAATATATTTTATAATAATATTATAAATTCTTGATATTATCAAGTATTTCTGAGGTAATGAATTCAATCCCAACTAGTATCATTGCACCACTGCCCGTTTCTGTAGCGATAACCGTGAATTTTCCAGAGTGGAGTAAAGATAGACGCACTCGTAGGTAACGTTACTCCAACATTTAAACAATTAAATAGGGGGGTTACAATTATCTGATCAATGAGCTCGACCACTCAAAATGTTCAGGAAGCCCTGAAGATCAATTCACTTATTTAAAAAATCAATTTAACCCATTTCGAGTGGGAGAAATTGTATTTGGAAATGTTTTGGGAGTAAATCTTGGGGTAAAGTTTGACGGTTTTACGGTACTTGATATTCCATTGAATCGAATGAAAATTTTGAAAGTTACACGTCCTAACAAAGATTTACTATATTTGCTTAAGTAGGGTAAAGGCACCAATCATTGGCCACCCCCCAGTCATTGGCCACCTAGTTTTTCAAGTTAGTTTTTTACCACACAATTCTCTCTTGGATCATTTTGAATGTTTTCCTCATTTTAAGTGTCTATTCTAGAAGGCAGTTGTATCTTGAATGTTACAGTGAAGCCCTATATAAACCGCCCAAACTCATTTTAAGTGGTGAAGGTCCAAGAATTATGATCATCACACCTGTTTCTTATGAAAACGATAAGCATACCCCAACTCATTCTTAAGGGTTTGATGTGGTTATTTTCAAATTTGATGTAGTTTTTCTTGTTTTTGCATGGTCACTAGTAAATTATTAGTTAATTTCTGCCACCAGGACATGGAATTTTAACAAACTATGGAAAATATAAGGCCGGCTAATAACTGGACGATAGCAAGGGTGATTCCTCCAGTTATTGGCCGGGTGGCCAATGACTGAAATGATGCGAATTTTTCCTACCCCAATCATTGGCCAGCTGGTTTTAACTACCAAGAATGCTTATATAAATGGTTTTATTTATAATAAATAAAAAATTTATTTATATAAGCACTCTTATATTAATCTCCAGATCTACTATGAATAATTTTTAGTAAAGAAGCTATTATTTCTGGCACTAAAATGATTCCAGGGAAACGTAAGAAAATACGTTTGATTGGTTCCATTCTTCTTAGATCTTGGAATGGTAAATGAATTTTAGTTAACTCTCCAATGCATAGCCTCAACCAAAACGTGCCTTCGTACTCTATATAGTTTTTCGTTCTGTTCTTGTCAGTTCTCAGTTGAGTTTGTATGCAGTTCTTCGTTTCATTACCTATAAATTCCACGTTTGATTCTGGTCAGCCGACCTTTTAGGTCATGAAAATTTGTGAAAACATTTGAGAACAGACATAGGAGACTGCTCAAGGGGTAAGAACGAAAGATATCATATCAGGGGCTGCTCATGGATATGTACTTGGTCCTCAACTGTGGAATGCATCATACGATGATTTCCTACGATTGGAAATGCATGAGGACTATTTTCTTGTAGAATTATGCTGATGTGGCAGCAATAGTACCAGCAAGGACAATGGATTCAGTCCATGCCGAACGATAGCAGACAATGTCACGAGTAATGGAGTGGATGGAAGAACTCAGTCAGGCACTAGCTACAGCAAAGACAGAGTTAGTCATATCACGCATAAACTCATACCTACCATCATTCCGATTAGGATTTCTAACGCCGAAGTAACAACTAAACCAGCAGAAAGGTATCTAGATGTCATGTTTGACACAAAAATCACATTTTGTGAACATATAAGAAGAATTGCATACAGGGCTGCACAAAAATCAGCAGCTCTGTCACTTTATGAGGAACGCGAATGACTCTAGACCATGCAAAAGACGCTTGATGATGACAATGGTGCAGTCAATTCACTTTTATAGAGATGAGGTGTGGACGGATTCGTTGAGTGTGGCATATCCCCAACAGAAATTTAATAGCTGCACAGCAAAGATGAGCTATACGAATCGCCTGGCGCTTACCGAACGGTGTCCAAACCTGCAGTCTATGTCCTTACCAGCGTCATACCAATTCAGCTGATGTCTTCAAAGAGAAAAATAATCTTCGATAGAAGGAATGTAGGAGACTGGTCCTGCATAGCCAAGGAAAAAAGAGAGCGCACTTTGGCAAACTGGCTAGAGATATGGACTGAAGAATGATAGAGAACAGTGGTCTGCACGGCTAGTGCCAACCATTGAGACATGGATAGAGAGGAAGCATGAAGGACTGAACTTTTTCCTTACACAGTTTCTTCACAGGACATGGACTGTTTTATGCCTATCTGCATAATATGGGAAAGGTTTAACTGTACCAACATGCCTGCACTTCCAGAAGGGAGAAGATGGTTTTCAAATGTGTCTTATAGATGGTTGAAAGAAATCAGCAGCTAGAAGAACTGTGGTTAGCTCCCCAAAGTTCAACACCAGAAACTGTTGTCAGCAAGATGCTGGAAGGTGAGAGGAGCTGGAGTCTTGTGGCAGTGTATGAGAGTACACAGAGAGTATCCTCACAAGGACGACATGGTTAGAACGGGACAGAGACAGAGGGGAGCACCTGGTCCGTCCCCCCATCTGGTACTAATGAAGCGGTATAGGACACAGCCAGAAGTAATGAGTTAAACGGTTCTAGGCTGAGCTTTCAGCGTGGGAGAAAAGGAGGTGTTTTTTTAGTGGGGGATCCCACATAACCTCGAAAACGCGGACCCTTCAAGGTATCTTACGAGATCCAACTCGATCTGTGGATCTTTAGGGCTTTCTCACCTGCCTGCCGGAAAAAAATTGTGAAGTTTTCCGTCACAGTGGAGCAGAAAACGATGAATACAGGGTGGCCAATGACTGGGGACAAGGTGGCCAATATTAGGAACTCCCGGCCAATGACTGGGGGAAACGGATTTTACGAAAATAATTGAAAAAAATATTTATTAAATCTTTTATTTGTTTGAAATTGATATTGTATCGTAATATTTGGATGTTAAGCTTCCTAAAAAACCAGGAAAGAAACAAATACCATCAAAAATAAAGCAGGTATGAAGATAAACGTTGTTAAGTGGCCAATGACTGGTGCTCTTACCCTATATGGGATACCGTTCTCTGATCGTGATGAAATTCATATAAGAACGACCATCAGTTGGGAAAATTAGGTCCATAAGATCTGACCAAGGCGTTCAATCTGGTCTCTCATGATATTCTTGATGATTATTCTTAATTTGATATGAGTATCAAGTAATGAATTCATTACTGGTTGCACCCCTATTTATCAATAACTTTATTTTTCTGAATTTAAGGAAAAGGGCCGTTTTTACAAAGAATAATTTCCCCTCCCCAAATGATAGAAGATCACAACATCTATCAAATGAATGTCTCAGTTGGTTCAAAAAAACCAAAATTTAAAAAATTGTCGTCCCATGACACACCGAAAAGAAAACCTCATCCTTCGCGCCTACGGCGGATTTGAAGTAGGTCAAGAAGCTCCTCACGGAGAAAAAAAAACAATTATTTCGGCCTATTTTATTTATGTGAGGATCCTAAACAGTTCTGAGGCAGCGACACTACAAGCAATGATTTCGTGCTTGGAGAAGTATTGTGACACGTGGGGTCTGGGGTTTAAATCTGGGAAAATCGAAAATCATGGTTTTTAGCAATGGTGGCAGATTGGCTGAGAATGATAGGATGGTCTTACAATGGCCAACCATTGAAGTTGTAAACAATTACAGATATCTGCGGATCCGATTGAGTCCAACGCTTTCGTTTGCAGCCCACCTTGAAGAAAAAGCAGGTGTAGCAAAGCTCGCAGTACACAGTGCATGAATAAACTTTTTCTCACAAGAACGGTTCCCTTTCTCGGCAAAAATGAAGGTTTTTGATGCGATCATGAGGTCGATCCTTTGCTATGCATCACAAATATGAAACTGCAAAAGTTACGACTGTGTCGAATCGGTACTCAAGAGTTACTTAAAGATGATTTTTTCTCTCCCACGTAATACCCCAACGTAGGGTAGGTGGGGGCAAAGACCCGCATTTTTTGGTTTTTCATTTTTTGAAGTAAGGGAATAGCTTATTTTGCTGAGTTTTGGTATGGGATTGGTAGGCCTGGATGTTGGCTAAACGTCCATGACAATTGCAATCAGATTGAACCAATACGTACTTGGGAATTCAAATTTTAGTTTTTTTATTATTTTTATTTTTATTTATTTATTTAATACGGGCAAGCCCAATTACATTTTAAAAATAATACGTCATTCTACACAAGGGAACGTGAATCTAACTGATATACATTTTTTTTAAAATCTGCGGGGATTTGGCCCAATTTGTGGGGCAAATCCCCGCAGTGCGTGGTTTTGCCCCACTTCAAAGTTTTGAGTAAATGGAAAAATAAATAAATTAGTAAACTTCTCAAATCAACTATATTAAAAAACAACAGACTTTTACAACTTTGGATGTACAAAAACAGGTGAATACACTTATTTTAAGACCACGGTCAAGAATTAAAAGAAGTAGATTGGTTTCATTGGGCATGGCGAACTTCTCGAAATTTTGAAGCCAAATGATGAAAACAGAGGTGTTCCTATACCCTTTGGTACTTACAGGCATACTACAACCAAGTTAAGTCTCTTCCTTGAGTGGATGAAGAGAGGTGGGACGTAGTGGCTTATTTGAGTGGTTTATTTGACTGAACATCATCTCGTAATGGGGGTGCGCCTTGATTTTTTTTTAGATTTTTAATAGAAAATAGACTACATCCTGAGAATTTTGGCACCTACCGCGACCTTCTAGCGTGAGAAGATCTGTTTCTATGATTTTTCAAAGTTTGACCGTTTATGACGTCACGCGCCCCTCTCGCGTGGGCGGGTTCCCCCAGCCCACTGTGACGTCTTAAGGGAACAGGATGAAACATTTGCTAGTTTCGTGACTAGACTTAAAGAATTAGCAGTGTTGTGCAACTATGGAAGGAACTTTGAGGAAAGAGTAAGGGATAGATTTGCAGGAGGTATTCGATTTCCAGAATTTGAAGTAGAAATAAGACAGAGATGGCCAGAAGGGGAAAATCCAGATGAATCAGAACTACAACTGCAACAGCTATTTGACTTAGCTGAAGCTATGAGTAGAGCACGGAAAGAACTGCAGGAAAAAATGACAGATGGCAAAACAGTGAGTAAAGTTGGTAAAGAAACCGAGAAAAGTCCAAGGAAGTGGAAAGAAGACAAACATGAATGTTTTAAATGTGGGTTGTCTCATGAAAAGGAAACTAGATGCCCAGCATCACAAGCAAAATGTTATAAGTGTGAAGGAATAGGGCATTTTGCAAGGAAGTGCAGGGCAAGAAAAGTAAGGCAGGTGGGTAAGGAAAAATCTGAAGACTCAGATAGTTACATGAAAAACGACGACGAAGAGAGATACCAAAGAGATCACCTAATAATACACAAGGTAGAGAAAAGTAATAGAATTCCTCAAGCTAAAATATCAGTCAGAATCAACAAAATTGAGTTAGTTATGGAGTTCGATTCAGGAGCGAGAGCTTCGATAATAAGTAAATCAATATGGAAAAGAATAGGAGCCCCAAAGTTGGTTAAATGCGAATCGAAATTCGTTGCGTACGGAAATAATACTTTAGATATTTTAGGAGAATGTATGGTATTAGTTGAGGTGGGGAATAAAAGAAGAAAAGTGGAGGTTGCTGTTGTTAACGGAGACGATGTACCTTTATTCGGATTACCTTGGATGATAGCATTTGATATGAAATTGCCGAATGATGTAACAATCAAGTCGGTAAAAGAATCTGACCAGAAAAGAATAGCTAAAGAAAGCAACGTTAACCGACTAATATTCGAAGAATTTTCTGAAGTTTTTGAAAACACTTTAGGAAGAATCAGAGGAGTCCAGGCAAAGATACATATAAGAGAAGACGCGAAACCAAAAAATTATCCAGCAAGAAGAGTACCTTTCCCAATGAAGAAGAGGATAGAGCAAGAACTAAGAAGACTGGTTCAAGAAGGAGTATTGGAAGAAGTTGATCCATCAGAGACACCTATTGAGTGGGCTACACCCACGGTAAATGTTGAAAAACCAAATGGTGACATAAGAATATGTGGGGATTTCAGAGTTACGTTGAACCCTAATATAATTTTGGAGACCACATTGCTGCCTACATTCGAACAACTAACAGCCAGATTAACAGGAGGAGAAGAGTACTCCATTATAGATTTGCGAGACGCATATTTACAAATGGAGATACACGAGGAACATCGGAAGTATTTGGTGATCGCCACTCATGAAGGGTATTTTAGATATAGAAGACTTCCATTCGGGGTCTCAGCAAGTCCTGGAATTTTCCAGCGGTTTATGGAAAAGGTTTTGAAAGGGATGCCGAAAGTAGGAGTTTTGTTGGACGACATCATAGTAACTGGAAAGGACAGAAAAGAACACATGGAGAATCTGAAGGAGGTCATGAGAAGAATGAAAGAAAAGGGACTACGGGCAAAACTGGAAAAATGTAAGTTTTTTCAAAAATCAGTAAAATATTTAGGGCACTGTATTGATCAACAAGGAATTCACCCGTTATCAGATAAAGTTGAGGCAATCAGAAATACTCCTTCACCAGCAAATGTTAAACAATTACGGTCATTCTTAGGGGCTATTAACTATTACGAAAAATTCATACCAAAGTTGCATGCCATGTGTTCACAACTGCATAAGTTGACTGGGTCGAGAGCACGATGGGTATGGACGGAGGTTGAGGAAGCTGCTTTTCAGAGAGTTAAAACTGTTCTTTCGTCTGCTGACACAGTAGTCCCGTATGATGAGTCAAAACCACTTGTATTGATCTGTGATGCATCAGAGGATGGTCTAGGAAGTGTTCTAATGCACAGATTCCAAGGAGGTCTAGAAAAACCAGTAGCGTTTGCAAGTAGAACTCTGTCAGAAACGGAAAAGCGTTACGCAAATATCGACAGAGAAGCTCTAGCAATCATGTTTGGAGTGAGAAAGTTTCATCAATATGTTTATGGGCGCGAGTTTACAATAGTTACAGACCACAAACCATTGCAAAGAATTTTCGGAACAAGTAGAGACCTACCCAAAGTAGTAAACAATCGTTTGGTGAGGTGGGCTATTGAATTGAACCAGTACCACTATAAGATTGAATATAGAAGAGGAGAAGAAAATGTGTGTGCCGACGCCCTCTCTAGGTTACCATCCAAAGAGGAGACTGTTCCAACGGAAATTAAGTTTTTGAATATGGATAAATTAGAAACAATCATGTCTTTGGAAAGATTAAAGAAAGAAAGCAGAATGGACAAAGAGTTTGGTTTGGTGAAACAGTATGTTAAAAATCAATTTTGGCCGAACAACACTCCCGAAAATTTGAAACTGTATAAGTTAAGGAGAGAAGAACTGGTAGTAGAAGGGGATATCTTATTATGGTTTGGAAGGGTGGTAGTTCCCTCTACGATGAGAAGTGATATTTTGAGAGTTCTGCATTGTGGACATCCTGGAATAGCAGCTATGCGAGCGATTGCAAGATACTATGTATGGTGGCCACAATTGGATGAAGACGTCGAGAACCATGTAAAAAGATGTGTGGCTTGCCAGGAAAATAGAGATAATGTGGAAGAAGTACCGATTTACCCTTGGAATATTCCTGAAAAGACGTGGGAACGGGTCCATCTGGACTTAGCTGGGCCAGTGGATGGGGTAACGTGGTTAGTGGGCATCGATGCGTTTTCAAAATGGGCAGAGGTGGAATGTTTGAAAACAACCACATCAGCAGTTCTGATTCAGAGATTGCGAGGATGGTTCTGCAAATACGGAATCCCAGCTCAAATTGTCACGGACAATGGACCTCAGTTCGCTTCTGATGAAATGGAAAAGTTTTTCAAGCTAAATGCAATTCACCATATCAGAACGACGCCATATCATCCAAAAAGCAATGGATTGGTGGAGCGTCTGATAAGAACTCTAAAAGGAAGGTACAAGGCCACAAAACAAATGACAAGAGATCCAGTGTTGGCTTTGCAAAATGTATTATTCAGTTATAGGAACTCTCCACAGAAGACTACAGGTAGGGCACCAGCAGAGTTGTTCTTTGGGAGAAGACTTCCTACCATCCTGGATAACATTAAGCCAAACATGAGAAAACAATTAGAAAGAAAGCTGTGGAAACAACAAGTTGGAGGAAAAATTGAGAATCGGAAGATGGGCAGAGAATTTGAAGAAGGGGAGATGGTATGGGTTAAGAATGAACGAGAGCATGGGTGGAAAGCTGGGACTGTGAAGAAACGGAATGGACCATACTCCTATGAAGTTTTGATAGAAGACATGCTGAAGAGAAAACATGCGGACCAATTGAGAGAGCGGGTTGGAGCTGATGAAGAAGGAGGGGAAAAGTGTAGGATTCAAGATTAATTATTATTTATCCATATGATGCGTTGTCCTTAACAATAATTCGTTTATGAATAAAAGTTCAGTTTTGAGATAGAATTCAATGGTGCATTCCTATAATTCATCAGTCATCTTGATAATTATAGCTTGAAAATTTATTGAAGAAATTAAAGAGTTTAGAGTAATACGCCATTATTTTAGGAATTGAAAAAACTTCTTTTGCGCTTTTCTTAAAACTCCGTTTTTGGACATAGCGCCTTTGTTGGTATGGATATTGTTGGAAAGTTCTCCAATACTAATTTCAGGGGTACCTAGTGAACAGGTGTTGGATCATATGGTTTTTAGAGCAACGAGGAAATGTTAAAGTGTTGTGTTGTGTGTGAGATTCATGTCTGAATAAATTATAGTTTGTTTGCAAATTCCATAGTTGTTGTTCCTCTGTACCAACATTTTTACAATATGATTTTTGGAAAAACTTCAGGGATCGTTTCAGAATGTTCCAAAACAGATTACAATGAAATTTTTTTCTCGAAAAAGTCCATTTTTAAAATGTTGAGATCATTGCAATAGCTTCATTTTTCTTGAAAATTCGCTAAAATCTTTTTGACATTTTCATGTCTTTCATATGGCACATAAAAAAAAAATCGTCACGAAATTTGATGCGACGAAATTTGTTGCGACGAAATTTGTCCCAAGTCGCCACAATGATGATTATGACCATCAGAAGTGAAGTTGTTAGGTACTTTACAGGTAGGTACTTTACAGTTAGGTAGGTAAATTGAGAAAATTGAGCTCCCAGATCAGCTGAGTCGAAAATCGAGCTCCCAGATCAGCTGAGTCGAAAATCGAGCTCCCAGATCAGCTGAGTCGAAAATCGAGCTCCCAGATCAGCTGAGTCGAAAATCGAGCTCCCAGATCATCCCAGGGGGGGGGGGGGGGGGCATGAAAATGTTTCAATGTGTTGCAGACTCGTATGCAAGCGTTTTTATTTGTTATAGATCTTTATTTGTTATTACTTTCAGTAAAAGTATTCAATAAATTTTTGCGGCCAACAATTCCAATTTGCTGAAGGCAGATTATGCTCGGGAAAGGCAAAATTTTGATTCAGGCGGTAGTTAGGTAACCTCACATCCTCGATATTAAAACATTCATGAGGCACCGGTACGTGGAAGCTGAAACCAAATAACGAAGGAGTTCCAACAAAAACTGATGATTCAGAAGGCAGGAGCGATAAGAACAATAGACGCGTTCTGAGGGCTGGTCGCTGTACGTCGAGCCGGAGGGAAGACGCATAATGGCTTCACTTTGAAGGTAGCTCTGATGTGTACACATAATATCCTATTCTGGCGAGGGGGACCTCAACTGCGTCACCCGTCACAATCAGTTCAAAAGAAACTTTGTCAGATTAAAACTCGACCATTCTTCCACAAAGAAATATGACGAAAAAATGTCTGTTTTTATAATAATTTTCTGGGGATGAATGAGATTTTAAAACAGCAATCAAGAGAGCAGCAGATGTGTGCCGACATTCGCTAATTGGTGTTTTGAGGTTTGTTGAGGAAATCTTTACTGATTCAGAAATGGAACGAGAAGGATTTTACACTGAACATATGAATTTCACCTTGTTTGTTCAAGATTCGTAAAAACGGACGGACTGTGCAGGATTTAACAAATTAGGGAAGAACCAAGATGTTATTGAAATGTAACTCAGTAGTGAGGTGGCTGCCTGATAGAAAAATTACTTTAAGAATGTTCCAAAATGTAACAAATGAATTCTAACGGACAGTCTGAGCGCAATCCTTGAAAATTTTACAGGAATCAGACTTCAAATTAGTTGTATTAGTTTGTGGTATTAATTGGATTTTGAAATAGGATAGCACATTACAATCATCGTCAAATCATCAGACAAATACGAAACCAAAAACGCTGCAAATTATTACACAAAGGTTTAAAAAATATATATCACTAAATATGATGATCGACCCAACAAACAATTCTCTGTCAA
Source organism: Apolygus lucorum (assembly GCA_009739505.2). Lineage (NCBI taxonomy): Eukaryota > Metazoa > Arthropoda > Insecta > Hemiptera > Miridae > Apolygus > Apolygus lucorum. Next base: position 10,268,713 of record CM019177.2, on the reverse strand, counting down.
ATTGATTGATTGATGAGAATTGTAGAAGTTATGGCTGTGGCAAGGATTTCACAATTGCGCGAACGCAGCGGCTACTACCAGCCCATGGGTAATGATTTTCATAGGGGACCATCTACACGCCACCCCGCACAATTCCTGAAAATGTCATCGAAATCGAGTGAGAAATGTAGAAGTTATGGCTGTGGCAAGGAATTCATGACACACAGACACGGAACCAAAATTGTTCAGGACGGTCTAAAACGTAAAACGCGAGAGGAAATGTTGATTTGAAGAACTTATTATTTCAACCTTGAAAAGCGAAAACAAAGCTTCCTCTACCTTGGTAGACTCGGAAGTAAAAGTGGATCCACAGCTTTGAGCGAACAGTGTTAAGACAACAATCAATTGTTATACTATGTTATAGTAGGTATCATACAGGGTGTCCCATGTTGAGGACCGAAAAACTTCGGTAGTCGATTCTACAACTAATTTTAGTAAGAAAGTGTCTCTTAGAAATTTTTCGTTAGACGTTTAATTTCCGAGTTATTCTAATTTTAAGATTTTTTTCGTGTTTTCGACCTTAAGCCATAAAAATGACCATAACTCGCTTAATTTACTAGCAATTCAAAATCTAATTACACCGTTGGATAGGGCGTTAAATTTGCCATATTTCTAATGGTTGTGCAAAAATTTTTGTAAGGTCGTGATAGGTGAAAAATCAACTCGTAAAGTCATTTTTGTAAAATTATCAAAATTTTCTACTTTTTCTTTTGATTGTTAAGGTTTTACTCCCACACGATTTTTCACGTACCTCTACATCAAAAACTGCTCAAAGATCTCAGCTTTCTAATGGTATAATTTGTTTTTATTTTACACCGCTAATTAGGGGTGAAAAATACGTTTGAATGATAAAAAACGTGGTTGCGCTTATGGAAATCAAGGTTTCTGGTTCGTTGGGCCACGGGCAGGTTCGACGAATTAGGGGTGGAATCCTACGTAATTTTCAACGCTATCAGACTGATTCCATCACCGTTGGTATGTGAAAGCTCAATATTGAATTTTGGTAGGTCCGAATCTTTTTTTTTTTTTTAATTTACTTGGTATTTATGCACGAATTGAATGTTCAATTCTCGCAACTTTCTCGTTTGTATGAAAAAGGAGATGTCTCATAAAGAATAGCGTGTAGATGTGGAATAAAAAATAAAGATAAATAATGATATTTTAGAGAAAGCGAAAATGATATTTACGAACAAAAATAATCTTTATCTTCATTGAAGTACGTTATTGACTAAACATAAATGAGATAATAAATTATCCTCTACTCCGTCTTTGACTTCGTTTGTCATTCATCTGGATACCTGTAAACACAAAGCAAAGTTTTTAAAAGCCAAGTAGAAAATAATTGAGGAATGAGCTGTCAGGAGACGATGCACATTATGTACTGAAGAAGGAGGAGGTCACATTGAGCACTTACTCTGAATCGGTAATATGATGACCACTGCTTCAAATTTTGACATTCCTCAATCATTTCCTAAACTTTGTTTTTTGTTAACAGGTATCCGGACGAATGACAGACGAAGTCAAAGTCGGAGTAGAGGATACCTAATGTATTATCTCATTTATGTTTAGTCAATAACGTACTTCAATGAAGATAAAGATTATTTTTGTTCATAAATATCATTTTTACTTTCTCTAAAATATCATTATTTATCTTTATTTTTTATTCCACATCTACACGCTATTCTTTATGAGAGATCTCTCTTTTCATGCAATCGAGAAAGTTGCAAGAATTAAACAAGCAATTCGTGCATAAATACCAAGTAAATTTGAAAGAAAAAAAAAGATTCGGACCTACCAATACTGAGCTTTCACATACCAACGGTGATGGAATCAGTCTAATAGCGTTGAAAATGACGTAGAATTCCACCCCTAATTCGTCGAACCTGCCAGAGGCCCAACGAACCAGAAACCTTGATTTCCATAAGCGCAACCACGTTTTTCAGCATTCAGACGTATTTTTCACCCCTAATTAGCGGAGTAAAATAAAAACAAATTATACCATTAGAAAGCTGAGATCTTTGCGCAGTTTTTGATGTAGAGGTACGTGAAAAATCGTATGGGAGTAAAACCTTAACAATCAAAAGAAAAAGTAGAAAATTTTGACAATTTTACAAAAATGACTTTACAAGTTGATTTTTCACCCATCACGACCTTACAAAAATTTTTGCACAACCATTAGAAAGATGGCAAATTTAACGCCCTATCCAACGGTGTAACTAGATTTTAAATTGCTTGTAAATTAGGTGAGTTATGGTCATTTTTATGGCTTAAGGTCGAAAACACGAAAAAAATCTTAAAATTAAAATAACTTGGAAATTAAGCGTCTAACGAAAAATTTCTAATAGACACTTTCTTACTAAAATTAGTTGTAGAATCGACTCCCGGAGTTTTTCGGTCCTCAACATGGGACACCCTGTATAATACCTTTATATTGAAAGTTTTTGAGCTAGGGCGTTTCGAACATTTCAGCCCTTACTTTTCAACACTTAGAAGTGACCTACATCAACCAAAAGTTTCGAAGCATAACTAGACCCCAAATGGAGTCTGTGTACCAAAATTTCATCAAAATCGGTTCGTGGTACGGCGGATTGACGGAAAAATAAATTTATATTCGATAAACATGAGTAGGTACCTTCTTGATCTTGTTGATGCTTTTGTTGGTGAGTACCATTCTCCTTCATACCTACTAGGTATAATTCCACGTGCGATGCGATGAAACTATAGGTACAGCTCTCCGAGTTGGTAGATTTTTTTTCTCGTTCAGGCGGGAGTCTCAAAACTGGAAATGAAATACCAACACAACATTATAAAATTTCATATTTTATAAGAAAAAAGAAATCATTTCTTGACCCATTAGTGACCGTAATTATTTTTTTCTAAAATTTCTGATGAAACTTGGTAAGATGTCTCATATTAAGCCTAGAAGCACTAGAAAAATAATTTTAAAAATTTCGGCGTATGAAAAGGTGTTCTCAAGGGGTGTGCCCAAATTATCGCTCTGGGCACTCAGCACTAGCAGATCTGGGAAAGTAATACACAGTCACGAACGATCATTTTTCAACAGTTATTGAAGTACATACAAAACCAAACAACCGTCACAAAAAAGTTGAAAACAGTAAATTTTGTCGAATAAACGAAAGAATGTGGCAACTAACGTATTATCTCGAAAATATTGAGTGGAATGTATGGAAATAGTCAAGGCACGTTCCCTGCTTGAACCTGCGTATTCCTGCGTATCTCTTCATTTTCTTCCCCTCCGTATACAAAATGTGGTGGTCTATATATTATCATTGCATCGCTGACCCTAGATGTAGAAATCGATCTTCCAGAAGTCCCTGGATGTCTCCAGGCGACAGCTTAGCCTATCAAAAACGTGTGGGCCAATTCCGTCTGAACTGTAGTTGAGAAACTTTGGAACTCTTCTATGGCAATATCCACCCTTTTTGAGTAGATGCGTCTATCCCCAAGGAAAATACCGCCCATCACCATTTCTTGTTTCTCATGCCAATGCGGCAAACAGCGTGCACATGTCCGGCAATTGCTCCCAGAACAATAAATCTCTGAGGATTGAATTATCCACAAAACATTTAAATTCTTCAACAGAAATTGGCGGATATTTTGAATTTATTTCGACTGAGTTTGGTTCATGTACTTCATTATTCCCCAACAAAGGGTTGATCGCGTCTTGGAGGTTCACTCCGGTCTACAAAGAATTAAATATATAAGAAATTATAAGATGGTAAAAACCATCAGATGGTAATAATGAACGAAAGAATGTCATCTCAAATCAAGATCAATCAAATATCAGATCTGTTGGAATAATGTTCACGGCATACTTATGATGTGTATACGAAAGCGTCGCCAAGTGCCCAGAGGGCTAATTTGGGAACACCATGATACAGTTCAGTTTTTTACGGAGCTACCAAGGGATATTTACTCAGTTATGAACTGTTCTCGTGGGGTAACAACCATAATCTAAAACTATGCAAAGGAATACCGCCAAAATAAAAATTTGAAGTAGTTACGGCAATAAATGCCGCAGCCCGTCGACGACCAGATTGTCACTCATCTTGGAGACTGAATAAACCACACTGAGCAATTGATTCATTCAAACTGAATGCTCTCCTAACATGGTAGGGAATCTAGGTAGCTTGTAAGACCAAAAAGTAAATAATAGAATCAAAATTACACCAAGAATTGGGAGAATTGTGAGACCAGGTTTGCCGTTCCGCTGGGCACCAATGGGTTAAAGCAAGTTAGGAGCTTCAAAGGAGGTGGGGGAGAACTGCCACCCTCAGACCGTCATAGGGCACTTGAAAATTTATAATGACATACTTACTCCGAGAAATTATAGTTTTCGATGACCTTAAACTGTTTTAAAATACTATACAACCCCCTAAAGCGTCTCGGTTGAAATCAAGACCCATCCGGACTAATGTGGGGGTGTCCCAGGCGGCCGGTCCAAGTCGTAACAGAGTAATAGAGCCGTTTAGCGTAACATTAACCCTGTCTCGGGGAGGGTGGCCTACGAGGGTCACCTCTCCCTAATCAACCCTTTATGGTAATCAACTACCCCTTTTTATCGACGACAAGGGGTCTCCAAAACGACGGGGAAGTACTTCGAGGAAACCTGACAATATTTTTCACGGGCGGGAGAACCCCGCCAGACTAATCCTGATTTTTTGGGGATCGGAATTTTTTATTGTGGAATTTCTTTTTTCATAGATACTTACACCCCTCAATATGACCCTTTTAAATCTTATGCAGCAGCCCTTTTACATCAAAGACTGTTGAAACCGTTGTAGGCACAGCTTTCTCCTCTTTCACTCTACCTAGATAGGTCTTCGGTGTCAAACGGGGGAGTTGGTACACAAAAAGGCGTGTCAGAGGGCGTAACGGTGGAAGCCAGGTATATGACAGCATTTCTGATGAAAGGGAAGACCACCCTAGATTGTTTGACGTGAATCTCTCCCTATGTTCCAAGTATTGGAACCAACAACCTGGAAGAATCTTGAATGAGAAAACACTTGTCTAGTAGGAACTTGCACTCTCAGGCCATAATCACTTTCAGTTGTGAACTTAATTTTCGCTCTAAGAAGTCAGCTTATCGATCATCCTTCATCACTGAGTTGTTCAAGAAGTTGTCCACCATATTGCAGCACTCTGGCATGTTTTCGGGAGTTGTTAGTAGCATCGATCACACATCTAAGCTGTCTTCCTCCTGATAAATTCCTGTGATAACAAAGAGTCTATGTGCCACATAAGTATACTCTGTAATGGACTGGAGAAAAGTTTGCTTATTCGCTTACAATGCTGATTCTTGTATGTTAGTAGTGAATCTAGAAAGCCTCCTATCCTGACGTGCTGAGTACTTGAACCTACTTGGAAGAGTCGTATTGGTTGTTAATATTCAAGCCCAACACTGGCGCTGATGAGTAAAAATAGTCTCCAAAAAACAATGAATTTCAGCTCTATAGAATGACCGGAAAAATAGTAGAAGGTATTTTAGCTGTACCACTCACCTAGTTGGTCTGACTTCGCTCGATCTCCAAAAGATGTTACACAAAATTACACAGCTCTAGATCTACAAGGAAAGACATTAGTTTCATAGCTCACTCAGCTGATATGCCTTCGTCACAAGCAATTCCAGTGATTCTCAAGAGGCTCTACAGAATTTCATCACGTTCTATCATGATCAGTAGATAAGTTAGCCGAATCACCAGCTAAGGTAAAGAAGGTTTTTGGTTTATTATTTTCAATAATGAACCTTTGGAATCGACCGAGAAAAAATTTGTTCCCCCCCCCCCTCAAAATCCGAAAATCGAATAAAAATGTTTCCGTCCGTCCGCCGTACGCGGCACTTTTCTTAGTTACCATGGACCGTTTTTGATGAAATTTGGTACATGGGCTCTATTGTGCCCCGAAGCTTTTGGACAGTCACTTCTAAGGGTTGAAAAATAAGGGTTAAAATTTTGAAAACGGCCTAGCTCAAAAATTGTGATTATAAAGGTACCTTTTGTTTTTTCTTCAATTTAATATAGTATTGAATTTTTAGAATCGAATGAGACCACCCCGAGCTCTATAGGACCAACCGTTCGCTCACTATGAGAAGTTAAGGGTTAGACTTAAGATAAATCAGAAACACGAGTGTGAATCACAAAAGAGGCTTTATCTCCGTTCAAATTTTTGCTGACCAAAATACGATCGCTGTAGGTACGTGGTAGGTCACATAAGATAAGGGAAAACAAGTAAAGCTAATATATCTTCGAATTATAGTTGGAAAAGTTTTAAATTATCTGATGACGAGCCTGATCGCCCTGTCGACTTCCTCATTGGGAATGATTACTACTATGATATAGTAAACGTTAAGAAACACACAAAAATTCCAGGATTATATCTGCTTGATACTAAGGTGGGATGGATTTTAAGTGGGAGATGTAAAACGTTGAGTAATGTAGAAGAAACTGTGAATTTTCTCAATGTCACTTCTGAGTTTAGCAATAAAGTGGAATCTGTGCTCAATAAAGTATCTTGTGTTGAGCAATCCGTAATTGCTGGAACAGACAATCCCCAAAGAGATGCCATCAAGCAACCCAAAGGTTCTATATCATCGCTGACAGAAAGGATAGCAGTATCATCTGCAAGGGTGCCAACAGTTGTACCATTTTGTAAGTCCCGTGTGTACATTGTGCACAGAAGGTAAATGAATGGCCCTAAGACACTCCTTCCAGGACCCCTGCTTCAAAGCACAGTATCTTGCTTCATCCTGAAATGTCTGTTTTCAAGGTAAGATAGCAGTACATAGTACTGTTTTGGGAGATCTCTATGCAGTTTATCCTCCAGTCCCTCGTGCCGAACCTTGTCAAAGGCCTGAGCCACATCCAAGAAGATACTGGCTCATACTTTCTCACAAGGAGAATGTGATCTGACTTATTCATTCTAATTTTTCTTTTACTGCTCTCGAGGAGACTGAAAGTGTCCTGATGCACAAATACCAAACTTTTTGTTAGATTCGGTAGGTAGAGAGGAGGCTACGAAGGAAGTTCTGCCGTACTAACTCACTTCACAAGCAATTTTCGAATCGATTCCCTCCATGACTATATTTTTTTCCATAAGGGTTCTATTTTGCAAAGCACTTCCTTCCTGCTTCGATGGCCCGTAAAACCCACTATTTTCCGAAACTGATGGATTCGTTAAACGGCCGAGAGAGGGAGGGCAGGTTCCTTGGGGGAAAGGGTGATTTCGGGCCACCCAGAGTGGTCGAGGCGCAGAGTCCCACCAGGTATCGAATGTCATCCAGCGCCGGCCTCGCAAGTCAAGTTGTCGAGCAAATTGAGAACATCCCGCGTTTGGAAACCATTCTAGCGTTCGTTGAAATGATCAGAAAACAATTTGTCTAATAAGTGGCGACCGAGAGCGGTACTTAAGGCCCCTTTACACTAGCCACATATATTGCTAGAATTGGGAAAAGTTGCTCTACAAAAGTGGCCCGGCAACTCAAGGCAATATTCATTGCCGCAACTATTCCACATTGCGAGCAACATTTCTTGCCGGAGGTTGCTCAATAAAAGTTGCTCCATAAAAATTGCTCAATTTTTACGTTTACACTTGAGAGGGAGATTTGGAAACTGTTGCTCCCGAAATGCATCATCAGGAAGAGGTCGTCGTTACTGCTGCTGTCGTGATTATCGCTGCCAGTGAAGAAAGGAGGAGAAAAAGAAAGATGTGGCAAAGAGATTTTCTGAGCCGGAGAGACTTTACACGAGCAATTACGTCAGAGCTAATCTTGGAAGGAGAACTATTCCTAAATTTCGCTCGTATGTTCAAAGGTTTTTTTCAAATCTATATATTTTATTAAAATATCAGTAACATAACTGAGCATTTGTGCCCATCAAGCTAATTTCTATGCATACAATATTTACACTTTTTAGAGTTAGCAGCCCAATGGCTGTTGCTCTAGAAGAGAACACCCCACGCACTACACTGAGTCATGTCACAAGTTCATAGGGTTTTCTTCTATCCAGTCGCCGGACGGCATTTGTATTGTCTAGGAGACGGAGAACTTCGAGGTTTGTATGACCATGAAGCCGATGTTCGTGTTTAATAGCATGTTGCTTGATCGCTTCGCTGACGGTTTCCATTTTAAGATCACGATGGAGGTCGTCGTTGCGCACCACGTTGCCCATGTTGCTATTCTGAATGTATTCTGCATTTTCATGACTTTCTTAATGTTGGCTTAATTTTCATACTCTTTTCGAGTACGTTGACTCTCTCAATCAGGAGTTTATTGGTTACTTTTTGTTCGTTAACCATTTCGAATAGCAAGGTGAGCATCTTGTCAACCGGTGAACTGATATGTTGACTGCGCACAGCATCGACATAACATACCGTTGATTTTTTACTAGTACCAAATTTTTTCAAGTTACTATTTTCTTGATCTTTTTTTTGATAATTGACTCGCTTCAGGCTTCCCAATCTTGGAGCCTTTTGTCTTGTCTTTCATTTTCTGTAGCTCCCTGGCTACCTCACACCCACGATAGTTCGCTGGATGCGCATCTCCACAATTGACGCATTTTGCCGGTCCTTCATTGTGGGAGCAGCTCGTGGCTTCACCCACCCAGCACCGAGGGGATTCATAAGAGGTCCACCTGACTTACGCCGCTGACCGAGGGATTCTTAAGAGTCCCTGGCTCTGTGACGAAAGGCCCTCCCTTTTTTCGTCCGGTAGGGGGGGAGAACCTTCGTTTCTACTCCGGTCCGCTGTTTCCATCGGTCAAGTGTCGTTCAAGGTTTTGAACGGAAAACTTGGTTTGTACGTGGATTGCCTACCTGGCGCCTGTTTGCGTATCTTCCTTCCGGTCCGCGGGGAAACGCACAGTTTTTAGTGCGGCGCTGGGTGGGTTCATGCTTTCCTGCACACATCACGCACCTTGCCTCTCTCTGACAGTAGGTTTTTGTGTGGTTGTACCCCTGACATTTTTTGCACTGAGGAATAAGGTCTGAGGTCTTCCTCAGTGGCTCAATCTTAACTCTGATGTTAAGAATAGATTGGATCTCGTATAACTTACCAATCTCTTCAGTATTTTCGAAGCTGAGAATAAAGAGGGGAAGATTCCGTTTGACCAAAACGGAATCACCTTTATCATCAAGCTCCCTGGTTTTTTTAATGAGATTAACTGCCTCGATAATTTTGTATCCTTTTCGCTCGTATGTTCAAAGGTGATTTTGAATTTTTAATGCAACTCATCTCACCTAGAGTGATTTACACCTTCTATTGTAAATTATGATCGATTATGCACCGATCTATTTCAGAATCTAACACACCGACATAGTCAGTTCCTTTATACTAAAAACGCTGCAAATTATTACACAATGGTTTATTATTTTTCTATATAGATCACTCGTCTACAAAATCACCAACCATCCAATATGAAGAGATTAAAATATATATATATACCTATATATCAAAAAAAAAAAATCAAAATCACCAACCATCGATCGCATTTGGGTCAGCTCTAATTTGAACGGAGATTAGGCCTCTTTTGCGATTCACACTCGTGTTTTGATTTATATATATATATTTCAATATAAACCCTTAAATTTTTGTAGGGAGCGAACGGTTTGTCCTACAGAGCTCCGGGTGGTCTCAAAAAATTCTATAGAATCTTAAATTGAAGGAAAAACAATACCTTTATATCGAAATTTTTTGAGTTAGGGCGTTTTCAAAATTTCAAAATTGATTTTGGAACCCTTAGAAGTGACCTACATCAACCAAAAGCTTCGGGGCACAACTAGACCCCAAATGGAGCCTACATACCAAATTTCATCAAAATCGGTCAATGCTAAGTGGCAAAAGAGCCGCGTACGGCGGACGGACGGCCAAATTTTTATTCGATTTTTGGATTCTACGTACCTTGAAACGTAAAGCATCAAATTTTGAGGGGGTGTTCAAATTTTTTTTTTCTTGGTCGATTCTAAAGGTTCATTATTGAAAATAATAAACCAAAAGGCACCCACAATTCGAAGGGCTCATTCAGAGAATGAATGAACAAGATGAACCAAAACGAAATTTCTCCATTCTCTTCGTCATTTTTAATTACATTTTATACTGCACATAAGGTGGGGAAAAATAATTGAAAATATTTATTTAAATAATTTCATTTCGTAGGTACCTATATGTTTACAAGTTTTTTCAACATGTAACTTGCTTGTTACATATACGTTTATATTAAAGTTCAATTATGCATTTAAACAACCCGAAATAAAACGTCAACCTTCTCCAGTTCGAAATGGTCCCGGAAGTTTTCCAAGGTCGGACCACACCGGCAACACGAAAAACTGTTGCCGAACCAACGCTCGGAAATGTTGCTCCACTAATACAATATAATAATATTGCCGAAACGAGAATAGTTTCCCGGAAATGTGGAGCAAGACATATTGCCGACAGAAATGTTGCTAGTTGGACGCCGGAAATTTTGATACGTCAAACATTTTGACAAGTTGAATATTTTGATACTTTGGGCATTTTGATAGGTACGTAGGACATTTTAATACCAACGTCGGAAATTTTAATATGTCGGATATTTTAATACGTCGGAAATTATGGTACTTTGAACGTTTTGATCGGAAATTTTGATAGGTGAACTTTTTGAAACATTGATTTATTGACCTAAATTTATACATTAATATATAATAAATTTAATGAAAAGTAGGTTGGATATTTTGAAACAGGAAATTTGTATTCGTTGGACATTTTGATATCTTAGACTTTCTGATAAGTTAAGCATTTTGATACGTTCGTCATTTTTAAACAGGGTGTCCCATATAACTTATATGGGACACCCTGTTTAAACATATTGTTTAGTAATGCATGCATTCCAGGGGACGTCCCATTGGATAAGCATTAGATCAGTTTAATCAGTTGGTAAGCGATAAAACTGTTTCACTCGATGTAATTTATTTATTACTTTAGGCAAGAAATACTGACCCCCCCCCCCGCTCCATTATCCACCTTAACATTTCTAGCAGCATGGGAGCCTCGAATCTGAAGAGCATTTTAAAATCCATGACCTACGATACCCAACATGCGAATTCGAGTTCACCCCCCCCACCACCTCCCCAACGCCAACAACGGTGCCAGTCTGGCACCAAAGCGGAAATACGTCGTAACATTGAACTTTCATCTGTTAGTTTTGGTAGGCAGTCCGTCGAAGTTCACATCCGTATTCAAGGTGAAACACAAAAAAAAACACGAAATATGCGGTTTATGGCGTCATGGCACCATGGTGGCACCACTATTAGTTCCATGGTTGTACAGAGAATAATTCATGAAAATCCGGAGGTATAATGAGAATTTTTCCTCAATTTCAAAGCTTGGATACAATTAGTAAGCAGTAAAGGAACCGAAATATTGAAAAATCGGATATTTTATGAATATTATCCCCCCACTCATCCCCTCTCCTTTCGAATTTTGGTACTCTGGTAAAATCATGTACAACTCGGAAGTTATTTGAGTCAAACAAAAAAAGAAACTCGCAAATCGGTTGGAAATTGAGGCCTGGGCAGATTTTACAAGATTACCCCCGCAAACGCACGTTTTTTGAGCATTAACCCCCCCTTTCCCCCCCTTAAAAAGCAAAATTCAAAATTCCGGCGCCGTGGTGCACAACTAGATAGTTTTTCGCGTCGATGAAAAAAAGAACCACAAAAATCGGTTGAGAACTAAGGCCTGGGCAGACGACACAAGATTATGCCCAAAAACGCACGTTTTTTGAGCATTAACCCCCCCTTTCCCCTCCTTAAAAGGCAAAATTCGAAATTCCGGCGACGTAGTGCACAACTAGATAGTTTTCCGCGTCGAACAAAAAAAGAACCAGGAAAATCGGTTGAGTACTAAGGCCTGTGCAGACGACACAAGATTTTGTCACACACACACACACATACACACATACACACACACACACACACAGACATACACCTATGGTTTTTTTCGCGGATTTGGATTCAGAATGGTCTAAAACGGATTACTGTGTGGTTATTTTTTTTTTCTGTTGAGTGTTGTCCAACTTCACCCCAGATCGATTGCATAAGGACGCCCAAGTCTTACTGTGGGACGTCCTAAAAATGACGAATTGATTCTATCGACGGGTCATTTCAAAATTTGGGGTTATTTCTTGTCACGCAGCTTTTGTGAACACTCTATTTGTCTTGGAAATTCAGAATTTTTTCAGGGAGATACAGCAGGTCGGTGTCTACAAAGATCACATAGAATGAATTTCACTAATCAATTAACTCAGATAATCAAAAATCAATAATGATCCCAATTCTCTCTCCCTACACCTGTCACAGAGGGTAGGTTGGGAACTTAAATTCCATGAATTGGAAGGGTTTTTGCTATGTTTTGATGCTGTCACAAGGTTTTATTCTCTCTCCCTACAATTTTGTGTCATGAAAAACAAAAGTGGACACTGCTGCAAGATGGCTTCCGAAGCTACTGAAGTTTGTTGAATTTCCAAGCTCCCAGTTGTGTGGGTTATGTTGTGAAGTATTGAAGCTTTGAGAGTAGGTTAATACTTTCTCTCTCCCTACAACCACCTCACTCATCAGGGTAAGTGTTCAACTAAGTTTAATTAAACTCAAATTACAATTATGAATGCCATAGTGTTGTGTATTTTTTATAACGTTCAGAATCAATAATGGTTAGGCCAGTAGAGAGTGATAACCTCACAAATCTCTCTCCATACAACCTCTCTCCCTACAACCTCTCTACCTACAACTTCTGGGAAGAGGCTGGTTTGTAGGAAGAGAGATGGAATTGCAGGGAGAGAAGTTTTTTTTTTTCAAAGCAGTTTACATTTTTAAGAGTTACCTGAACTATTTACACCGCTGGGTCATATAATTCTGACTTTTCATTAACCCACATTTTACGAAAGATTAGACTGATTGAAAGACTTGAAGAATCTGATAATTCTGATGTACCTAGATTATAGCTTCGGACTGTGATTGCGATAAGTAAAAGAGACTCCTTAACTAAGATTCTCGTATTTTGAAGGAATAAAAAGGTTTCATGAGTTCAACTCACACTTGGTTTTCTCTCTCCCTACAAAGTCGAAATTATGGAAAAAATTCAAAATTCTATAAATTTGAAACTACTTGATAAAGTGTGCGCCCACTTCAGGATCTGCCTCAGTGGCCAAAACAAAGGACGTTTACGGGAGAAAAAACATAAAAACTTCAACAATAATTTATGGAAAAGTTCGAGGACAAAATAACCCCAAATTTTGAAATGACCCAGACCCGATTTTAAAATTGGCTGAAAATGGATTTTTTATAACGATACCCATCCTTACTGAACTCCCCCCATACATCGATACCTACCATATCGGAACATAACATCGGTATTCACGAACAGTACACGGCCACTTGGCAGACGTTTTTCTTTCGATTGCCTAAATCTTCAATGACCTAGTGAATTGGTGACTGCACAAGATGTTCTTCATAAATGGAAAAGACCGCAGGACTCCGCTTCACAGCACCCTCGTTGACCTGCCTAGACGCCTGGAGGGCACAAACTGTTTAGACTCAGAGACGAGGGAGGAATCCGGGTATTCGACGTCCCTTGTGTACACGATTTATTCGGCTCGCACGAGATTAACTTTCCACGGGATCATCCTCCCCATTCAGGGCTCTCAATCCCCTCTGAGGACGACCCCTCATGCACAATCATCATCCACCGGGACACCCCTCACGGCTAAGACCAGAATTCCCATAGGAAGCTCGTCGTTGGAAGCGAACAAAAGCCGCGGGGAAGCACCGTGCACGCCTCCCCGTGTAAACACTGTAATCAATATCAACAATGTTTCTCCCCATTATTGTACAGTTTCTTCTTTCATTTAAGCCCCTCCGTTTTCTGAACAACCTCCCCAATGAGCTGGAACAATCGGTGTTGGGGTTTAAGGTCCATTGAACTACTCTGCGTAGACAGGGGGGGCACAGCCCCCTCCTTAACGGACCCTTTCATCAGTTATGCTGCCGCTCGCCTTTCAATAACATAAAGGTCCACCTCAATTATTAATTTCCGATTTGTTTCCACAGATCAGTGTGGGATAGTTGGAGCTGTCTCGGTCAGAATAACCGGAAAGCCTCAATGTTGTCTACTCTCTCTTGGCTGATGATCGGAATAGATAGATAGATAGATATGTTTCGGTGTGGGGGTGACAAGTAGTTGAGTATATTCAGGAGGCGAAATGACCAGTCTTGTCTTGGATTTTCAATTGTTTTTTATTCCCGCACGACGTTTCTACCCAGGATCTGGGTCCTAATCATGTGCATCTAAGAGGAACAAAGATTTATATTACAGCTACAGTTATTGGTGATGGTATGGTTGTGAAAGTATTAACCTAAGTTGATTGTTCAAAATGTTTACATACCTAGGTATTGTTGAAAACGGTACTTCTTGGTTGTGTTATGGCGAAGGAGAAATTGTTCGTTTCCGGATATCACAAGAAATGTTGTTGGTGAAGCCGTTGGTCAAACAATGGGGTTGGTGAGGCCGTTGGAAATACCTTAGGATGGATCTTAGCACTAAGACTACATCACTACATCAACTACATCACTGTCACCCTCCCTCCATCTTAGTGCTAAGATCCATCCTAAGGTATTTCCAACGGCCTCACCAACCCCATTGTTTGACCAACGGCTTCACCAACAACATTTCTTGTGATATCCGGAAACGAATAATTTCTCCTTCGCCATAACACAACCAAGAAGTACCGTTTTCAACAATACCTAGGTATGTAAACATTTTGTACAATCAACTTAGATTAATACTTTCACAACCATACCATCACCAATAACTGTAGCTGTAATATAAATCTTTGTTCCTCTTAGATGCACATGATTGGGACCCAGATCCTGGGTAGAAACGTCGTGCGGAAATAAAAAACAATTGAAAACACAAGACAAGACTGGTCATTTCGCCTCCTGAATATAGATAGATATGTTTATTTGGCGCCATTTTGTGCACTTTTACAAGAAGATAAATTCATGATGCAATGCGATTTGCTAAGATTTCCTACCCGACGTTAGGCTTGGTCCGTGTTGTAGGGTAGGATCTTAGCAAAATCGCTCCACTCTGTAAATAAGTTTATATCTACTATGCATTACCTACACTAATAAGTAAATTACTAAATAATACATGATTGGACAGAAAAAATAACGCTATCATATTAACTATATAATTATACAGGGTGTCCCACGAAACGAAGACCCCCCTCTAAAACCGTTATTTCAGTGGTAAAATTAAATTTTTTTTTTTGAATCCGCATGTTTTTTTCCAAGGACCTCAAATATGACCACGTTGCGCATTGCGCATTGCGCAAATCGTGCGCAATGCACACCAACTTCGTTTTTTCACAAATTTTCGAAACTTTTAATAAATCAAAGTGAAATCTGATTGAAACAGGACCACTATGGATACTTGTAGAACACATTTCAAAAAGAATCAGGCAGATTGGTACCCGAATAAGAAAATGCTAGTGGTAGGTACAAACATACAAAAAAAAAAAAAAAAAAAAAAATCGTCCCATGACACACCGAACTGTATACCTCCTTCTTTCGGCGCGGTAAAAAAAAAACGCTTTCATACGACATGCAAGCTTGCAACACATTGGGACATTTTATGTTTCACTTTCTGAGACCATCTTCCAAATCATAGGGGACAATCCTCTATCTATACACATACACCCCAACAACTACCTTCTCGGCGGCACACACCCTCTCCCCGCCCACCCACTCGGCAGCTCCCAACCGTAACGCTTTTTTCGTTTGTGCGCCAAAGCAGGCATAAAATGTCAAAAACAACCTGTATGCCGCTATTGAATAAAATTGTGGATTATCAAAAGCAATTTCTACTCTGTCTGAGACCTCATTCGCATGCCCTTTAAATTGCAAACAAAGAGCATAGGGTTTTAGAACAGGCAAATTTAAAATAAACAAAAATGGCATTTTTGTGGACTTACGCCTTTTTTGGTTTATTATTTCTAATAATAAGCCTATGTGATCGTATCGTAAAAAATTTTTATAACCCCCCTCAAACTTTGTCACTTTACGTTTCAAGGTGCGTAGAATCCAAATTTGCAATGTCCGTCCGCCGTCCGGGCCATAAAAGGCCTTAGAATCAGTCTAAAAAACCCGTTCTTTTGCACATAGACTCCATTTGGGGTCTAGTTGGTCCTAACGTCGAACTATTCCGATCGCTTAATTCGTATAGAAGTTATGGGCAAATAACCGGCCAAAAAAGAGGTTTTTGCTCAAATATGCGTGGGGTGACATTTTCCAAGTATTTTTCTTCATGTTGGATGGTTGGTGGCTTTTTAGACGATTATATATAGAAATAATAAACCATTAAAATAATAAAATAACAAACCATAAAAATAATAAACGTACGATAAATCAGAAACACGAGTGTGAATTCATTTCTTCGATTTGTATACAGTTTTGCCTTCTGCGTAACCAGTAATCAAATTTCCATATGAAGCTTTTTATTTTTTGAATCGAGTGTGAAGCGTTTAGTTCTTTCTAATAAACTTAATTGTGAAGGTGTGAAGCTTTATGGTGTGGTAGGTAGTACCTAGTTGGTAGGTAAAAAAAAGTTGGTAGTGCTCTTCCAGGCGTCTCCAGCATTCGAGGAGATCTTCTTCACTCTTCAGATCACTGATCAGCAGAGTGAGCTCCGAAGCCATTTTCAATCCTATTGAACGCAGGAAGCTGAAATTTGAGAGGGAAGGTTAAGGGAGAATACAGATGGTGGTAGGTGCTATTGATGGAGAACCAGTGATTTATACAGAAGGGTGATATATACAGAAAATAATAAACCTTTGAGCAATGATTTGCAGCGTTTTTTGTTAAACCGATTCTGATCAGTCCTACTTACATGAATCTGGAGAGCAAACAGATTCATTTATAGGTATATTTTCTTTTTCTTGTTTGGTGTGAATTAGTGCTTTCTTGGATTGACATTGAATTTCTTTTTACATAGCAGCATGAAAAAAAAAAGATTAGTAGCTTACAACTGTCATTATTCTCATTTTTACTGACAGGGGTTTGCACTGCAAACTTAACAGTGATAAAAAAATCCCGCCTTGCATATTATACTGCTTTCTTTTGCATCTTCAGTACACTGTCCATTTCGCTTGAATTTCCGCGGACATGTAAACCATAACTGCACTGAGCATGAAAAACGCCGAAGTACACTTCTCTTAAGAATTCAGGAGGTAGTAGCTTTGAGATCCGCCTCAAAGCATAAAAATGGCAACATGTAATTTTTTGGTAAAAGCTACATTGTGTGAGCTCCAATCCAACCGGTCATCGATTACGAATTCCACCAGTTACAGTTAACTGTTGGAACTACAGCAGTGGTCACATCATATAGGTGCTTGGATTTGTCCAAGTTGAGGACCAATTTATTCGAGATAAAAGGGTTCGAATTTAGGATTCGTCGAAGGTAAAGTACAGTCTGAAAGTCTGTTTCGTTGATGATACTTCTACGGGGAACCGAATCAGTTGAATCAACTGAATCAACCTCCTTGAAACTAACGGTATTTCTTGTACTAACTCAGGTTACTCTACTTCCATAAAAGAAAGGACCCCGGAGTCTGATTATCATCATAATGGGAAGAGTTCCGAAAGCTTTTACGGGATAATGCACTATTACGTCGTTCGTTCCTGGGCTGTCAATGAGGGTCATATTAGAAGACCTGACGTCAAAACAGGCTGTCAAGGGTTGGTGCAATCGTCGGGAGTTTGTGAGATCCAATTGTTTGAAGCTGAAACGGCTCCCGGGAGTCAATGGAACTCTTGATTGGGCGGTCCGACCTACACCTTCTGCAGCGCCTTCCTGTCTCCACGGTTATTAAAATGCATTTCCCGCTAGAAATCTTCAATATGATTTTCAAAATAAATATAGGGTGTTTCGCCGAATTTGATAATACAACAACTTTAATACAAACAATTTTTTTTACAAACAAAACTAGGAGTCAACTTAGAGCAGATATTCGGCAAATTAAGTGTGAAAAACAATATCTGGCATATGTCTACCACGAGCCCGATTGCAAGCATTGATCCTCTCGATGAAATTTACCAAGACTCGTTCACACATCTCTGGGTCTATTTCACTAACTACTCGAGCAATTTCTTCTTCAAGTTCTTGAGTGTTGTGAGGCTCGTTTTGGTACACAACAGACTTCACATAAGCCCAAAGGAAAAAATCAAGAGGGGTAAGGTCGCAAGACCGAGCAGGCCAGTTTTGATCGCCGTTACGAGAAAGAATTCGATCTCCAAATTTTTCCCGCAAAAGATTGATTGTTTCACGAGCCGTGTGACAAGTAGCCCCAAGTAGCCCCCTTGTTGGAACCACATTATGTTGATATCTATAGCCTCAAGAACTGGAAACAAACGTTCTCTTATCATGCCACGGTACCTTTCTCCATTCACAGTTAACGCATTTCCATTGTTGTCTTCGAAGAAAAATGGTCCAATAACGCCCCCACTCCAGAAACCACACCAAACTGTGACTCTTTGTGGATGCATTTCACGTTCTTCCATTTGTTGAGGATTGTCCAGACCCCAGAATCGGCAATTCTGCTTGTTTACATAGCCATTCATATGAAAATGAGCCTCATCACTAAAAATTATGTTCCTATGGAAATTGGCGTCATTACGTTCCATTTCCAGGAGCCAGGTAACAAAAAAAATTGGGAGATCGAATTCTTTCTCGTAACGGCGATCAAAACTGGCCTGCTCGGTCTTGCGACCTTACCCCTCTTGATTTTTTCCTTTGGGGTTATGTGAAGTCTGTTGAGTATCAAAACAAGCCTCACAACACTCAAGAACTCGAAGAAGAAATTGCTCGAGTAGTTAGTGAAATAGACCCAGAGATGTGTGAACGAGTCTTGGTAAATTTCATCGAGAGGATCAATGCCTGCAATCGGGCTCGTGGTATACATATGCCAGATATTGTTTTTCACACTTAATTTGCTGAATATCTGCTCTAAGTTGACATAGTTTTTTTTTGTAAAAAAAATGTTTGTATTAAAGTTATTGTATTATCAAATTCGGCGTAGAAAATGAAACACCCTTTAAATAAATGAATAAATAAAAACATCTTGACATATTATTATGGCCATAAGTGCTCATTTCAAAAAATAATATTGCCTTGCACCAGAAACAGCCTCACATGAGCTTCAGATTTGCTCAGAATACCCAGGAGTGCCCGCCATAACTCTGGCCTGAAGGATAGATGGCCATTATGGTTCGAGCCACAACGAGGTTATCGCCCTGATCTCTTTTTGGTAACACCAAGCGGAGCCGTCATTATTAATGTCTCAGTGGTCTCTGGGTCTGGCCAAAGATCAGCCGTAAACATAAATGCAGCCAAAATTCAGAAGTATCAAGTTGAGTTGCAGCAGCACTTACGAACATGCAGCGAAATCAAATAAAGGTGATGGGGGAAACTATTATCAGGCGTGGGATATGGCATGGCAGGTCAGCCGAGGTTACCTATTGTTCATCCTAGAGTGGATGACCACCCGAATCCTGACAGGAGGAACCTTATAAGGTCTTTTTGACCGACTTCAACGAAAGAGGAGGTACTCAATTCGGGTTGTCGTGGGACGACGATTTTTTTTTTTTTTTGTAAGTCTGAACACCTTGCATTTCTTTATTCCGGTACCAATCTGTCTGATTCTTTTTGAAATGTGTTCTACCACTATCCGTGGTGGACCCATTTCAAACAGATTTCATTTTACTTTGTTCGAAGTATCGAAAATTTGTGAAAGAAGTTGAAAAACGTGGTTCCCGTTTTCGGGATTATTGGTCTGCATTCACTCTTCTTCCCCTGTGACTTCCGACTGAGCCAATGACGGACTATTTGTGTATAGTCAAATTGAAGGTCTGATTGTAAGCTTCAAAATGATATGCTATATGAGGGGGTTCCGATAACTAAAAGGTGCTGCGGGGGATGAGAAAGGGGGAAATTATAGTGGGTTATTCGCTCAGAACCTGCATGAGCCATATCAAACGTGTTTATGAATGCTCGAATATGTGAGTTTTCCTATCATATACGTATGAGGGATAATTATAGTACTGTTAGTTAGGTATTCTACCAAGTGGGTGTAGCACGTAGCTTCCTCGTAATCCTTAACATGGTTGGGTAGGTAATGGTAGAGGAACTGAATAGTGTCGTACCAAATATGAGGTATAACATACCTATATATTATAGTACTATATTATAGTACAATCAGGTGATTAGAGGGTATTCTCCCAAGTGGGTGTAGCACATAGCTTCCTTGTCATTCATAAATAGTGGGGTAGGTAATGGTATAGGAGATCGTTAGAACTGCAGTACCAAATACGAGATATGTAGTACAACCAGGTGGTGAGAGGGTATTCTACCATGTGGGCGTAGCACATAGCTTGCTCGTCGTCCATAATATAGTTGGGTAGGTAATGGTATAGAAGATCGTCAGAACTGCATACTGCCTTACCAAATACGAGATATGTAGTACAACTAGGTGATGAGAGGGTATTCTACCATGTGGGCGTAGCACATAGCTTGCTCGTCGTCCATAATATAGTTGGGAAGGTAATGGTATAGAAGATCGTCAGAACTGCATACTGCCTTACCAAATACGAGATATGTAGTACAACTAGGTGATGAGAGGGTATTCTACCATGTGGGCGTAGCACATAGCTTGCTCGTCGTCCATAATATAGTTGGGTAGGTAATGGTATAGAAGATCGTCAGAACTGCATACTGCCTTACCAAATACGAGATATGTAGTACAACTAGGTGATGAGAGGGTATTCTACCATGTGGGCGTAGCACATAGCTCTCTCGTAATCCTTAACATGGTTGGGTAGGTAATGGTATAGGACATTGTCAGAACTGCATAGTGCCCTACCAAATATGTGGTATATAGTACAACTAGGTGATGAGAGGGTATTCTACCAAGTGGGTGTAGCACATAGTTTCCTCGTCATCCATAATATAGTTGGCTAGGTAATGGTATAGGAGATCGTCTGAACTGAATAGTTCCGCACCAAATATGAGAGAAATAGTACAGTTAAGAGATAAGAGGGTTTTCTACCAAGTGGATATAGCACAATGTGCTACATCATGTGCTACAGCTATGTCATAGCTCTCTCGTCAATCATGTCATGGTTGAGTTGTTGAATTGTGTTGTCAGAACTACCAAGTACCTATTAAATATGAGGGAAGTCGAACAGTTAGGAGATATGATAGTAGATTGCTAAGTAGGAAAGTGGACCAAATACCTCCTGAAACTGATTCAAAAACGGAAACCCATCTATACATTTGGAAACTGATCCGGATCACAGAATGTGGTCCACCCTTTGGCTTCTGGTTCACCTTACTGAAATGATTAACAGAATGGAAATAGATCTACATTACGGAAACTGATCGAAAAACTGCGGGTAAATTGATTTCAGATTTGAATTGAGGGCCACTAAAAATTAAAAATTAAAAATTATATAAAATGGAAAAATAATTAAATAAAAGCCTTTTTAACAAAAAATGACCTCCTAGACCTCATTCTGAGAATTTTGACACCAACCGCGGCCTTATAACGTAAGAAGATCGCTTTCTAAGATTTTTCAAAGTTTGAATGTTTATGACGTCACATTGGGCACAATGGGGGGGGGGGTCCCGCCCAGACGGGAGGGGCGCGTGACGTCATAAGCATTCGAAACTTTGAAAAATCATAGAAAAAGATCTACTCATCCAAAAAGAGAAAGGCTGGTGTCAAAATTCTCAGGATGAGGTCTACTTCGATTAAAAAATTTAAAAAAAAATCATGCGCACCCCCCATTGTAGGTGTTTCTCAATCAAATGCAAAATCAAGTATTCGAATTTGAAGCTTTTTTTTCATTGACGAAAATGGAGCAAAGAGCGAGGAGCATATGTCATAATATTGACAAAACGAGGAGCAGGTGGAATAAAACGGTACCTACCTGTTGTACTCCGGGGCAAGAAGTCAGAGACCGTCTGCCTGACCTACATCTATCCCTGTCATCAGTAACAATGGAAGCTCGCTGGGAGGAGATAAGGGATCTGAGGCTTCGGTTGATTGGGTATTCTGAAATGAATGCAATACGAATCGATTTGAATAGGGGAAAAAAGTAGATTGAGAAACCTCTATAATAAAAATAAAGGGTGGAGACGAGCGATAGGAATTTTTGAATATAGAATGGAAAACGGTTCTGGTTTTGCTGGAGAGTGGCAGATGAATGGATGCAAATCTGGACGGGATTCAGGTCAGGGTCGACTGGATTCAGAAAAAAACAATTTGATGGAGACTGCGTCTTAAAACATTCTGCCTTGTAGAATGTAGGTAATCAAATATTCACAGAACCTGTCACTTTATAAAATATCTTCCAAGTGGGTGTGGCACATAGCTTCCTCGTACCCATAACCCGATCCTTTGGATGATCTGACGCCTAGTAGCTTAGGTTAAAACATCTATCTCTAAATACTTTGCACGACCTTATAGTGAACCATCTACACGACAACCCTCACAATCCCGGAAAATTTTATCGGAATCGGATCATAACTTCGTAGGTATAGTTTTACCAGTTAGAAGGATTTCGCTACTGTAAGCTTTTGGGGTGGTGTTTCAGTAACGGGTTCTTTCTATCAAAAAGGGGGGAAAATGATTCGATCCTGTAAACAAGCAATAATATCGGAATTCTTAAAGTTACGTTACGAATTGGTACTTACCTGTTTCTGGTAGTAGCGATCTCCCGAGCTGTATGGAGATGAGGCGTAGCGTTCCAGTAGGTACCTTTATGAAATGTTTCACTTGCAATACTGTTATGCCTGAAGGGATGGTTTAACCTGAAGGGTTCTACTATGTATCGATATACTGTGAATAAATGAAGTTACGTTACTTGTTGGTTTTATTTCAAACAAGTTCCTATTATCGATACGGTTTGCAATACTCTTTGTTATTCAGAACCTGGGATGTTGGTAAGTTTGAAATAAGAAGATTATGTTTAACCAAACGTTTTAGATTTAATTCCAGGAGGAAATGCGGCGATACAGGTAAGTAAAATAGGCAATACACGTTGACTGGTAAGTTCTGCAAGGTATCGAACCTAAGGATCGATCGCCTGAAGGGCGTTACGGAGATTCAACAAGGTAAGAAAGGTAAGTTTTCGTTAATACTGACTAGTTCTCAACTCTTACGTTACGGTACGGTATACTTATTCAATACAGATCGGTACAGGTAAGTTCCCGTTAGTTCTAGGTTCGATACAGGTAAGTTCTTCTTAATTCCTATTTTAGTTATAGTTAAAATCACTGAGTCACGATACCTCTACCTCTAAATTGGCCAATTATAGAAAGGTAGTTAGTTTTTAAGACACTCACGGTTCCGGGTTATTGAGGCGAGTCCGGGCGTGGTGGTGCGATGCGGTTGAAGGGAGAGCCGGGAAAGGACTGGTTCCTCCGTGTCCTCGATGCTGCTGATCCGGGCGACGACGTTGGTTCCAGGGGGCGGGACGTAACAAGTTCACAGGTACAGTTCTTTCACTTCGCGTAATCCTATGACTTGGGGGAGGCAGGAGGATGATAACTGGGGGTACATCGATATAGGCGATACAGGGACGAGCGCTTCATAGACAGGGGGGTAAACTTCTAGGCTGCTGGCAAGGCGTTAGCTTCAGGACTGGGGGGTCCTCACCGATATCTTAGAATAAGAGGAGCTCTCTCTTGACCAGTGTTGCCATCTCTTCTTGCAGTTGGCCAGACTGGGAATGATGGTTGGTCTTCTTCTCCAATTTCAGCTAGACAGGTTTTTCGGATGGAGGTGATGATTTTCAAGTGACAGTTGATTTTGGTTGTGCTTGTGGATGGAGGTTAAGCACTTGGAAGAAGGGAGGCCACGCCCAATTAATGTTGTCTCTCTAGGGCTAGGACCCTGGTTCCCAAAGGGAAATCAGGGCTTACGGCTGGGAGATGCCTGTTAGGGGAAACAGTGAGCAATCAGTCGGTTGCTCACACTACAGACACACAGACAGACAGACAAGGAAACAAAATCGTTAACGAAGGTCTA
Source organism: Apolygus lucorum (assembly GCA_009739505.2). Taxonomy (NCBI): domain Eukaryota; kingdom Metazoa; phylum Arthropoda; class Insecta; order Hemiptera; family Miridae; genus Apolygus; species Apolygus lucorum. The sequence continues at coordinate 10,244,543 of CM019177.2, read as the reverse complement.
AAACGTAAAACGCGAGAGGTAGGTGATTTTGATTTTGGAGACCTTCTTTTTCAACCTTGAAAAATGAAAAAAATGCTTCCGCTTCCTTGGTGGACTCGGACACAATGTAGTTAAGTAGAGGCTAAATGTATGTTCTGGCTCATAACTGCTAATACTATGACCTTTTGACCTTGAACATGAGCTCTTATCAGTGACAGCAACCCCACCAACAACGACACTTTTCAGAACAATGAAATTTCTCTTTGAAGTGTAATTTTGTGAAGTACTATAAATTTGTCATAGGTACCTTTGAGGACCAAGCTGTTATTCATGTTGATTCAAGAAAAGAATAAATGTAAACTCGCGATTGACCCCATCTTGACGCTGTGATAGAGCTTAGTTGGAAATTCCAACCATCAAGAGGTTCAAACAAGTATACTCTTGGTAAAAGTACCTAAGAATTAGTTGTACTTACCGTAGATACTTTTAAGTGTCCTTTTCAGGACAATAAATATAATTTCGCTCTGGAGTTTGAAATTAGTTTGTTGTACTCACCTTGCTGAGTAACATAATTGGAACCTTATAATGGAGTTTGGTAAATTGAAACATGATCACAGACTAAGGGAGGGAAAATTTATGTTCTGGCGCATAACTGTTAATACTATGACCTTTCGACCTTGAACATGAGCTCTTATCAGTCACCCCTCAACACCAGAGGTCAACATTCCTCTTCTCTTGTTCTGTATGGCCCTACGTAGCTTCAAAATATCAATCAGGAGAACTCCTTTTTGATCCTAGAAAACAGAAGCCATGATTTTCAACGTTGACCTCACGACTTCGAATTTTTTTGGCACTTGGGGAGGTGGTGTGTTTCCACTGCATGGATTGCCTTTTGTTTTCTGGAGTGTAATGAGACACCCAGGTTTCGTCTCCAGTGACAGTGGACTTCAGGAATACGTCTCCATCGGTTCTGTAGCAGTCCAAAAATTCTTCAGCTGCGAGGTGGTGGGACTCAACTACCAGCCCTGACCTTATTTTTCGAGCTACTGAGGCTCTTCACCTCTCATTGTATTCACAAAGCTCCCCAATCAATTCCATTTCGCTCTGAAGTTTAAATTAGTTGTACTCACCTTGCTGTGTAACATGATTTGAACCTTATAATGGAGTTTGAAACATGATTCCAGACTAGGTGAGGGGTAGCATCGACCATAATGGCACATAGTCAACCTATCAGAAAGCTCCATCCTCATCAAATAAAACGTTATTGCTGTTTGTAATAGAGACTATCTTTAATGAGAAAGAAAAACATTTATTGAACTTTACAGGAGTGAAAAAGTCAGACTAGGGCCCTAGTAGTTGTCAAAGCGAAAAAAATTTGCAAAAATTTGAATTGATTTGTAAAAATGCTTGCATACGAGTCTGCAACACATTGGGACATTTACATGTGTGTTTTCTTATTGTATTTATTACTACGCAACAAGGTAGTGAAGTAAGGTTGTTAGTTCATGTACCCAAGCATCAAAACAGTTGATTGTTCTCTACGCAACACAGTGAGTCTATTTTATTTATTGGTCGCGTGAGCAAACGTTTTCGTGACGACTTTTCAGTTTTTGTGCCAAAACAAAGACATGAAAATGTCAATAATTATAACTGCCACCAGGTGGTGGGAGGCGGAGTTGTCGGGTGAGGAAGGGTCGATACTTAGTGATTTGTTTCAATAAACAATAGTCAATTTCACACTTTTCTCCCTTACTCGGAAAAAAAGAAGAAATTACCTGTAATTGAGGATGTTGAACGTCCTTTTCGGGGAGATATCAAAATGGATTCAGTTAAAAAATATATTTGGCAGTGAAAATTTCAATCTGAAACGTTTAAATAAAAAGTTGCTAATCAGGTAAAATTGATAAATTATAATTTTGTCTCTTAAAAAACTGATTTTCCTTTTTTGGGGCTGAGAGGACTTTGGAGAATCTCTCCAAAAAATAGCGTATAACTGCTTCATATTTTACCTGCTCCTCCTAGGATATATACAAGCGAACCATATTTTGACTAATGGGATGGGAGGTAGAATGATGACTGAGTGTGGGAAGGTTTGGAGGTTAGAATATTTTAACAGCTCGGTTGTTTGGAAAACATTCGGGGATAATTTTCCCTTCTTGTACCTACTTCCTCAATTGACTTCTTGAGAAATGTACCTACCTACGTTTGATCTCCGAAACCTTACTCGAAATATTTAAACACGACCCAAAAACATCAATTTCTCACAATGAAACCGTCTGATTTTGATACAATTTGGAGGGTAATAAAAAGTTAGTTCCAGAATAGTTTCTGATAAATTTTACACCAATCCAATCATCAGGTTTTCTAAGAAAATGAGTATTCTGAAAAATCGACATAAATCGGAAAGAATTTTTATTCGTGGCAACTTGGTCGTGAAGTTCGAAGAATTCAGGTAATAATAATAATAATAATAATAATAATAATAGTTCTTTATTCGTTGTACCATAATGTATGTACATGAATGCGTCATTATACATAAGTCATATTAAATTTTTGGTCAAAGTATTCCTTTAGACTGTAGAATGGAGTTTCCTTCAAAAAAATCTTCATGGTCTTCTCAAATTGCCTCTTTGGTAACTCTCGTATTGAACTTGGAATGTTATTATAAATCTTTATCGATGTGTAGTGGTACTGCTTTTGTGTCACACATAGTCTATGAAACGGCAGATCGACGTCGTCTCTCCTTCTTGTACGATGATCGTGTATGTCTCCCCGGGCTAATGTGTTTCTATCATTGATGTAGCAGCTTGCGTAATAAATATAAGCGTTTATGATCGTCATGATTTTCATCTTCTTGAATAAGGGTTTGCAGTGATCTAGGTGGCCAGCTCTACACAATACTCGAAGTGCTTTTTTCTGCATACGCTGAACTCTATCAATTTCTTGAGAATTCCCCCATATATGCAAGGCATACGTACATTTTGCATGGAAGACTCCGAAGTACACCTCACGCATGGATTCCTCCGGCAAAAATGTCGAGGCTTGTCTTAATGCTTGTCTGTAATGCGTAAACAGCACCATGAAGCTCTTTGATGAGGGATTCGACGTGGTGACTCCAATTCAGGCGTTCATCAATCGTTACTCCGACAAGTTTAGCTGACTCTACGGTAGATAGGTTATTATTTATTGGTTTGGTTCTAACGCCAACAAGTAAGTGCTTGGTTTTTTGGGATTCAAAACTAACCTATTGGTACTGAACCACTCTTCTACATTGTTCATTTCAATTAAATACTTTCTTTCAACGTCTGGCTGCGTTTTACCCCGCAATACTATTGTCGTATCGTCTGCATATTGTACGAGGTGTGCCGGTGTGCAAATATTTATGTCATTCACATAAATTATGAAGAGTAGTGGGCCTAAGATTGATCCTTGAGGAACCCCAATCTCCTGCTGTCTGATTAAACCGGACTTGACCCCATTGTCAGTAAGTTGACTCCGCCCTGTCAAGTAAGACTCAACCAAGCCGAGAGCGACACCCCGTATTCCATAAAGTTCCAATTTCCTGAGCAATATTTCTTTTGACAGACAATTGAAAGCTTTCGATAGGTCGCACATTGTCACCATTGCTATCTCCCTCTTGTCCAGACAGTCCACCAACTCGTCAAATACTGATTGAAGGAGAGAAATGGTACTTGAACTCTTCCTGTATCCGTGCTGGTGTGAGGCAAATACACACTCCTGTTCCCAAAAGTTTGTCAGCCGTTGTGCAATAAGCTTCTCTACGATTTCTATGGATACTTATTAGAGCTCTCATCAACGCAATCATTTTCAAACCAACAAATTCTGTGTCTAGTTATTTTATTGCCCACTCAACTAGGCAGAAGTTTTTCAACTATTTAGGTCAATTCAGGAAAGTAGCGAACGGATGTAGTATCATGTATTAGGTAGGTACCTCTTGGATTCGTTTTATCTCCTCCACTTCGCTCAGCGGAAGTTGCCCCTAATGGCCTGCCCTGCCCTTCAAATTACCACACCCTCAACTCATCAACTCCTTGGATGGGCCCTGCTGAAACCAATATCACATCGTCATCCGCCCCATAAGCGACGCTTCGAAGGTGTAAAATCTCTTCTTCCCTTTTCACACGATCTTCCTCTACCTCCATCGCTCCTCTCCTTCGTCATTACGTAGAAAATATTTTTTTCCCCAACGACCTCCTCTTTCCTGTCTCACCCATATTTTCATATTATGCGCCTTCCGAAGGAAACCATCTTATTATTAAAGGTCGATATGAATCTTTAATTATTATTTTCGTGGAACCTTCATCCCCAAACTTTTTGTTCAGTCCCCCAAGACCATTGAAAAAATTTGTTCTCATTAGTAAACCTTTTTGAACGGAAACATAATATATAACAATAACATAATTTAATAAGCGTTGAATTAGTGGCGCCTCCTTATAAGTCTTTTTTTTTGGTTTATTTTTTAAAAATAATTTTATTAAGTTACCGTTTCTGTCTGAAATATATAGCAGAGGTACAACAGTGGTCTTGGATTCGCTTTGCAGACCACAGTGCAATCAATAGCAACCGAGCTAGCAGATTGATAAGCAAATAAACTTATCAGTTTGGTCCAATTTTAATGGAACTTACTGGATTAATGCGGGTCAGCCATTAAACGATGTCCTATGAGTTATTATCACCATCGGATCGATGAGAGCGTCGGCGCTCGCCGATAATGATGTTCCTTGTTGATCAATTTCTCAATATAATCGGCGGATTTACCTCAAATTTGGAGGGTGGTTTGGAGCTGGGACCAAAATGGTTACTTTCCTATTGATGTCGTGGTGGTACATCACGTTCTTTGGGAAAAATCAAAAATCCATCAACATCATCGCGAACCACTTCTAACGTGTTGCAGTTTGGAAGACCATCAACTTGATCAAGAGACCCTTTATTGGTTTATTATTTTCAATAATGAACCTTCGGAATCGACCAAGAAAAAAAAATTTTTAACACCCCCTCAAAATTTGATGGTTTACGTTTCAAGGTAGGTACGTAGAATCTAAAAATCGAATAAAAATTTGGCCGTCCGTCCGCCGTACGCGGCACTTTTGCCACTTAGCATTGACCGATATTGATGAAATTTGGTATGTAGGCACCATTTGGGGTCTAGTTGTGCCCCGAAGCTTTTGGTTGATGTAAGTCAGTTCTAAGGGTTCCAAAATCAATTTTGAAATTTTGAAAACGCCCTAACTCAAAAAATTTCGATATAAAGGTATTGTTTTTCCTTCAATTCAAGATTTTATAGAATTTTTTGAGACCACGCGGAGCTCTGTAGGACAAACCGTTCGCTCCCTACGAAAATTTAGGGGTTTAAATTGAAATATACATATATATATAAATCGAAACACGAGTGTGAATCGCAAAAGAGGCCTAATCTCCGTTCAAATTAGAGCTGACCGAAATGCGATCAATGGTTGGTGATTTGGATTTTTTTAAAAAAATTTTTTCGATTTTTTTTTCATATTGGATGGTTGGTGATTTTGTAGACCAGTGATCTATGTAGAAAAAATTATAAACCATTATGTAATAATTTGCAGCGTTTCAAATACGAGATTGACACTTCAATCATGCATTTTAACATATTTTAAATTAAATTAATCAACAAAATGTACATAATTTGCCCATAAGTGATTTTCCCCTTCTATCTACGAAAACATTCAAATTATTAGAAAAAAGGTTAGATTTTTCTGTATAGATCATTCGCCTGCAAAGAACACAGCTTTGCCATAGCCACTACCCACCAACCATAGATACAACCTATCTGTTTCACAATCAAGTTTATTTGTTCAGGAATTGTTCAGGAAGGTCTGAAACGTAAAATGTGAGGGGAAATTTAGATTTTGGAGAACTTCTTTTTCAACCTTGAAAAGTGAAAACAAAGCTACCTTGGTAGACTCAGAAGCAATATCAGTAAAAAACACAAAATTGTCAATGACGACCAATAAACGTCTGCCAAGTGTGGCACATAGCTTCCTCGTGTCCATAACCTGATTGCACAAATGATCCGATGCACAGTAGTTAATCTCTAAACATCAATCTCTAAATACCTTGCACTATCCCCCCCCCCCCTAATAGGGGACCATCTACACGCTAATCTGAACAATCCTGAGAAATTTCGTCGAAATCAGATGGAAAACGTAGAAGTTATGGCTGTTACATGGAATTCACGTTTGCGCATGCGCAGCAACTACTATACGTCTGGGAGAGATGATTTTCATAGGGGACCAACTACACGCGAATCTGGAAAATTTCATCAAATTCGGATGAAAAATATTATGGCTGTAACGAGGATTTTACTTTTACGCATACGCAGAGGCTACTGTCAATGTTAAGGCCTTGTTTTTCATTGGGGACCATCTAGAAACTGATCCGCACAATCCCTGAAAATTTCAACGAAACCGGATGAGAATTGTAGAAGTTATGGCTGTGGCAAGAATTTCATGACAGACAGACAGACACGGAACCAAAATCGTTCAGGACGGTCTGAAACGTAAAACGCGAGTGGAAATTTCGATTTTGGAGAAATTATTTTTTCAACCTTGAAAAGTGAAAAAAAGCTTCCGCTAGCTTGGTAGGCTCGGAAGCAAAAAACTTACCTAAGTAAATCATACTTTTTTCTTCAAAGAATGACTAAAAACCATGCGAACTAATTTGGGTAGCATTTCAGAAATCAGCAGCCAAAATCACACTCTTCTAAGGCAAATGAATGGTATTTTGTGGACTACCATCATCGTAGTTTCACGAAATTCCTGAAATTGAAAATTGTCCTAAAATCATAAATATAATACATGAACAATTAATATAAATGTACTGAAAGTCTGCTTTTATTTGTTGTACCCAAAAATGCAATAGCCGAGTGAGTTATTATTTATTTATTTTCATTCATTAATTATACTTAATTATACTTAATTATACATTAATTATACTTCATGGATTAGGTACTAAAATTTTTAAAACATACTCTGTTCGTATGGTAGGTACCGAAAAAAGTAACAGTTTACGAATAGGCACTCATGAAATCGAGGTGACGAGGAGAGTATTGCTTCTGAGCCTCCAAAGGTAGCGGAAGCTTTGTTTTCACTTTTCAAGGTTGAAAAAAAAAAAAATTCTACAAAATCAAAATTTCCACTAGTGTTTTACGTACGTTTCAGGCCTTCCTGAACAATTTTGGTTCTGTGTCTGTCTGTCATGAAATCCTTGCCAGAGCCATCACTTCTACAATTCTCATCCGATTTCGATGAAATTTTCAGGGATTTTGCGGGTTGGCATGTAGGTGGTCCCCTATAAAAATAGCCCCTGGACTGATACTAGCCGCTGCGCATGCGCAAACGTGAAAACTTGCCACAGCCATAACTTCTACAACTTTCGTCCGAATTAGATACAATTTTCATGAATTATGCGAGTTAGAGTGGAGATGGTCCCCTTTAGGCTAATCTGACTCCTTAAATAATTTAGAATACGGCCTAAAGAGATTTGCAAATGATAACTTGATTCGAAATTAGTTTGAAAAGAATTTGACTCGACGCAAGCTTGGGAAGAAGTGATTTTTATATTTCATCCGTTGTTAACAAACAATAACGTCGGATGTTCAATTAATAACTGAAAATAATAAAAATAAACTGAAGTTGAAATTAAAGGTCAACTTGCGTGTCCCCACAGCTACTCCCTCCCCAGCGGTTTACTGGGGCAGACTCTAGAAACCGCGCTGGAAACCGGACGGTCCTTCGTGGGCGAGGCTGCATCTCGGGTTCCTCCTGCATAGTCTGTTCATTTGGCTCTTCAGCTACGTTTGAGTCGTCAGCGAGTACATAAGCAGGTTTGAGGCGATCTATGGAGATATTCACTGCAGTTCCATTAATCTCCAGTGAGAAGAATTTTCCAACCCGTTCTAAAACCTTGAACGGACCTTCGTATGGGCACACTAGTGAGGGCTTGAGCTTGTCAACTCTGACGAAAACATGAGTTGAGTCAGCTAAGTCTTTGAACACGAATGGTGTTTGCTTCGTTTTTTGTGCTTCCCCAATTGGCTTCAGTCCGTCCATCCACCTTCTTAGTTCTTGAACAAAACTGGCCTGGTCTTTGTAGGTTGTTCCCTCTTCTTCGTGAAAGAAATCCCCTGGCAATCGTAGCGGTTGTCCGTAGACCATTTCTGCTATTGAAGCGTTCGCTTCTAGCTTTATAGCACTTCGTATGCCTAGGAGAATGGTAGGGAGAACTTGGGTCCATTTCTTTTTTCCGTGCGTTCTTATGGCAGCTTTCAATGTTCTGTGGAATCTTTCGATTTTCCCTTGAGCTTGCGGATGGTCTGGCGATGATCTCTGGATTTTACAACCACAAATTTTTGCAAGAGAATGGAAAAGTTCTGATTGAAATTGTCGGCCTTGATCGCAATGAATTTTCAATGGTGTTCCGAATCTGGAAATCCATTCCTTGAAGAATTTCTTTGCTACGGTTTCGGCGTCTATGCTTTTTAGTGGAATTACTTCTACCCAACTGCTGAATCGATCAATGCAAGTCAAACAGTATGAGTAGCCTTCTGATTGTGGTAATGGTCCAACTAAATCTATGTGTACAGCTTCGAACCGTTTTGTCGTTTTGGGAAATTCGCCAATTGGGGATTTTACATGCCTCGATACTTTAGACTTTTGGCAAGGAATGCATGCTTTTGTCCATTCCCGTATGTCTCTTTCCATTTTCGGCCAAACGCATTTTGATGAAATCAATTTTGCTGTAGCGTTACCACCTGGATGTGCTAATTCGTGGTAATTTTTGAACGCTCTCATTTTCCGTAACAATTGACTAGGTTTTAAGCCCCCAAGTTCTAAACCGTTAGTTAGCTTCTTTATTTGAGCTTCCTCACTTTCACTGTATATGGCGATTAGTCTATTTTTGGCTTGCGTGTATTTATCATTTACATTTGCATCAACTAGATCATAAATATTTTCGACATATGCATTGTCAAGTTGTGCCAATAAATAATCAAACCTCGTTGCTTCGGACGTTATCCTTTTCAATTTGAATTGAGCCTCTACTTGAGAAAACCAAATTTTGGGCTTTTGTGGCCAAAACGCAGGTAGTTTTACGCTTACTTCGTACGTGGTACGCTGGTCCCGATCCTCATTTGGCGGGTCTTCCATTGTTCCAGTCAACGTCGGGTTCACCAAGCTTTAGGCTAATCTGACTCCTTAAATAATTTAGAATACGGCCTAAAGAGATTTGCAAATGATAACTTGATTCGAAATTAGTTTGAAAAGAATTTGACTCGACGCAAGCTTGGGAAGAAGTGATTTTTATATTTCATCCGTTGTTAACAAACAATAACGTCGGATGTTCAATTAATAACTGAAAATAATAAAAATAAACTGAAGTTGAAATTAAAGGTCAACTTGCGTGTCCCCACATCCCCTATGAAAATTATGGCCTCCAAATTGAAAGTATTGAAAACGTGAATTCCTTGAAATAGCCATAACTTCTTCATTTTCCAACAATAATCAGAGATTGTGAGGTTTAACGACCCCTATGAGGGCTGTGCAAGACAGAATGCACATAGAGATTGATGTTTTGAGATTAACTACTATGCATCGGACCATCTATACAATCGGGTTATGGATACGAGGAAGCGTGCCACGCCCACTTGGCAGACTATTTTGATGTTTTTGAAGTCAAGAATTAAAAACTGAAAATTCTCTCATTTTGTTAAGCTGCATGAATAGGAATTTGGTTTATTATTTTCAATAATAATAATATACCTATGGCATCGGCCAAGAAAAAAATGTTTAACCCCCCCTCAAAATTTGTTGGCTTACTTTTCAAGGTACGTAGAATCCAAAACGCTGCAAATTATTACACAATGATTTATTATTTATCTATATAGATCAATCGTCTACAAAATCACCAACCATCCAATATGAAGAAAAAAAAATTTTAAAAATTAAAAAAAAAAAAAAAAAAAATCAAAATCACCAACCATTGATTGCATTTTGGTCAGCTCTAATTTGAACAGAGATTAGGCCTCTTTTGCGATTCACACTCGTGTTTTGATTTATATATATATATTTCAATATAAACCCTTAAATTTTCGTAGGGAGCCAACGGTTTGTCCTAAAAGAGCTCCGCGTGGTCTCAAAAAATTCTAAAAATTCTATAGAATCTTAAATTGAAGGAAAAACAATACCTTTATATCAAAATTTTTTGAGTTAGGGCGTTTTCAAAATTTCAAAATTGATTTTGGAACCCTTAGAAGTGACTTACATCAACCAAAAGCTTCGAGGCACAACTAGACCCCAAATGGAGCCTACATACCAAATTTCATCAAAATCGGTCAATGCTAAGTGGCAAAAGTGCCGCGTACGGCGGACGGACGGCCAAATTTTTATTCGATCTTTGGATTCTACGTACTTTGAAACGTAAACCATCAAATTTTGAGGGGGTGTTAAAAATTTTTTTTTCTTGGTCGATTCCAAAGGTTCATTATTGAAAATAGTAAACCAAAATCGAATAAAAATTTTGCCGTCCGTCCGACGTTTGGCACATGGGCTCCATTTGAGGTCTAGTTGTGCCGCGAAGCTTTTTTTTTTTATTTAATAATCATTTTTATTATTAACAAGTTGGTTTGATGTCAGTCACTTCTAAGGGCTGAAATTGTCAAAACGCACTAGCTCAAAAACTCTCGATATCAAGGTTTTTCTTTGAATTGAGTGTGAAGCGTTTATTTCTTCAAATTGAACTTTATTGAGAAGCGAAAATATGGTTGGTAGGTAGTGACAATGGTAAATGCGAGTGATCTACACAGAAAAATAATAACCTTTGTGTAATAATTTGCAGCGTTTTTTCCTCTTCCAAAAAACGGCGATTTTGTTTGGGGGATTCCTCTCATCTTTCCCTCCCAAACAGGTTCGCCAGTCTTGTGATTAGACATTTATGGCTGTAATTTATGTACAGCTGTTCTAAGTGCGGAACGTATAATGACATTATACATTGTAAATTGTTGAATTACATTGTAATTCCAACGTTGTTATTTTTGATTGATGTTCTTATAGGACATTTACCGTAGTTATTCTGTCACGGTAACTGTATTCGTGGCAGCTACTGCGCTTCACCTCAATCACTATTTATACTCGTATTTATCCTCGATGAAGTGCTGAGTCCTCCGAGATCATAATTTCACAAATAACGAAAAGGAGAAAGATACAACAACCTGCGAGTTTTGAGGTAAACTCTGAGGTTAATTAGACCCCTCAAATTCGACCACCCCACCATCCTCTGCATCGTTCTGTAATTTATAATTAATTTTCTCTTCTTTCGATTTCCTTCCCTAATCGTTTCGGGAACCGATATCAATTACACAATAGAGAAAGAGGGGGAAAGCGATAACAAATGTGTTGTCATTAGTCTTGACATCCGTGGGCCGTATCAGACAGCCGCCCTGTGCCGTATCCTTCCCTCCATTCAAAACCTCCCAAAATATTACAGCACGGTTAATTTGTCTGTATACACTAGGGTGAATACTCGCTAAACTTCAGGAATCAATTCTGCAAGGTATTTACTTTTAAAATGTCCTTTAGCAATTTTGTTTTAACCCCTTATTGGTTTATTATTTCTAATAATAAGCCTATGAGATCGTATCGCAAAAATTTTTTATAACCCCCCCTCAAACTTTGTCACTTTACGTTTCAAGGTGCGTAGAATCCAAATTTGCAATGTCCGTCCGCCGTCCGCGGCACTTTTCTTAGCAACACTGGACCGATTTGGTTCAAATTTGGTATATGGGCTCCATTTGGGGTCTAGTTGTGCCGCGAAGCTTTTGGTTGATGTAGGTCACTTCTAAGGGGTGAAAATTAAGGGTTGAAATTTTCAAGAGTGCCCTAGCTCGAAAACTCTCGAAATAAAGGTATCGTTTTTTCACCAATTTTAAATAGTATTGCATTTTTAAAAATTTTTGAGACCACCCGGAGCTCTGTAGGACAAACCGTTCGGTCCCTACGAGTACTTGAAGGTTTTCCTTCGATAAAACAGAATCATGAGTGTGAATCGCAAAAGAGGTCTAATCTCCATTCAAATTTTATCGGACTAAAATGCGATCGCTGTTCATTTCTTCGATTTGTATACAGTTTTGACTTCTGCGTAACCAGTAATCAAATTTCAATATGAAGCTTTCTATTTTTCCAATCGAGTGTGAAGCGTTTAGTTCTTTCTAATAAACTTGATTGTGAAGGTGTGAAGCCAGTATGGTGTGGTAGGTAGTACCTAGCTGGTAGGTAAAAAAAAGTTGGTAGGTAAAAAAAATGTTGGTGGGTAAAAAACGCTGCAGATCATTGCTCAAAAGCTTCTTCATTCTTCAGATCACTGATCAGCTGAGTGAGCTCCGAAGCCATTTTCAATCCTATTGAATGAAAGTGCTCTTCCAGGCGTCTCCAGCATTCGAGGAGATCTTCTTCACTCCTCAGATCACTGATCAGCTGAGTGAGCTCCGAAGCCATTTTCAATCCTATTGAATGGAAGTGCTCTTCCAGGCGTCTTCAGCATTCGAGGAGATCTTCTTCACTCTTCAGATCACTGATCAGCTGAGTGAGCTCCGAAGTCATTTTCAATCCTATTGAACGCAGGAAGCTGAAATTTGAGAGGGAAGGTCAAGGGAGAATACAGATGGTGGTAGGTGCTATTGATGGAGAATCAGTGATCTATACAGAAGGGTGATCTATACAGAAAATAATAAACCTTTGGGCAATGATTTGCAGCGTTTTTTCCAAGATTTTGTCAATTTTAAGATGATTTCGTGTTTTCGACCTTGCGACACTTAAATGGCTTTAACTCCCTCAATTTTTGAGAAAATCAAAATCTGAGTAAACTGTTGTAATGAGCGTTAAATTTCCTTTCTTTCAAATCTAAATCCACTTTTTTAAAGTAACCACAAACGTTGGAATTGTTTGATTAGTAGAAATCGCTACTTTCGTTAATCCGTTGTGGATTTAAATAATCACCTTCCAATCTCTCTCCAGTGGAGGAAAAACTTCCTCAGAACATCAACTCTCCAACGGAATGGTCCGGTTTTGCACTCAGATTTTGATTTTCTCATAAATTGAGGGGGTTATATGTCGCAAGGTCGAGAATACGGAAATAATCTTAAAATTGAAAAAAAAAACTTGAAAAACCAAGGGGTCAAAACTTGATTGCTAACAGACATTTTTTGTCAGAAATACCTTGTAGAATCGATCCCTGTAGTTTGGCGAGTCGAGCCTGATACACCCTGTAGAGAAACGTTGCAAATCAAAACATAACCTAGATAATCCATCTTCGAAGAACTCGACTTTTCCATTAGTCAATTCAATTGTTATAGTTGATTATTAGATAAGTACTCTTTTCTGTTATCAAGACCAATAGTAGTATTAATTAGACCTATTAATTAATGAATCGTTCAAATCAAGTTTATTTTGGCAGAAAGAACTCTTATAAGTTGGAGTGGAGATGGTCCCCTATGAAAATTATGGCCTCCAAATTGAAAGTATTGAAAACGTGAATTCCTTGAAATAGCCATAACTTCTTCATTTTCCAACAATAATCAGAGATTGTGAGGTTTAACGACCCCTATGAGGGCTGTGCAAGACAGAATGCACATAGAGATTGGTGTTTTGAGATTAACTACTATGCATCGGACCATCTATACAATCGGGTTATGGATACGAGGAAGCGTGCCACGCCCACTTGGCAGACTATTTTGATGTTTTTGAAGTCAAGAATTAAAAACTGAAAATTCTCTCATTTTGTTAAGCTGCATGAATAGGAATTTGGTTTATTATTTTCAATAATAATAATATACCTATGGCATCGGCCAAGAAAAAACGTCTGCCAAGTTGGGTGGGCAGTATAGCTTCCTCACTCATTGTAACATGGACGTATAGAATCAGTTGGCGAAATAATTATGATTCAAAGAGTTATTGAATACCAAAATATTGGCGATAATATGCGGGATAGGGTTGCAGGTATTAATGTTCATAATAGTGTTGTAAATAGTTGTGGTATATAAACCACTGAAATAAAAGAACGAAAGAGTGTAGGTATAAAATAAAACTACGAAGTTATGACGATAATGATTATTATTATTCAAGTGTAAATTGTGTGCGTAAATTGGCATTGTAAAATCCTAGTTCGGCGCATTCAAAAAACGCGAAGTGCCAATTTTCATCTCAAAACTGACCTGTGGACCACTAACTCGATGACAGAAAGAAAGATGCAAAAGAGACTGTGATGAGGGGTCAATTTGGTTTCAACATTAATTGACCTGCAGACCACAACATTTGATCACACAATAAAAGAAGCAATTTACACGGGAATCTGGAAGTAAGTGTGGGCACGAGTAGTATGATATTTGTATTTTCAACGTAGAATTTTATTTAGCGGTCCACCGTCTAGGACCTAACCCACACAATCCCTGAAAATTTCATCGAAATTGGTTGAATAGTTCCGGAGTTTTGGTTGTAACAATAAATTTAAAGTTAGCGCATGCGCAGCGGCTATTGCTTGACCAATTTGATTGAAACTTATAGGGTGTCTCTTAGAAGTTAGTCCCTAACTAACCTCCAAATTTGAGCAAAATCGGTTCATTAGAAACCGAGAAACCGAGGTTCCAGGAAATTCACGTTTGCGCATGCGCACTCGCTCCTATTGGTCCGAAGGTGCTGAAATTGATAGGGGACCGTCTAGGACCTAACCCGCACAATCCCTGAAAATTTCATCAAAATCGGATCACAGGTTAGTATAGTTTTGCCCGGGACAAGGATTGACCACAGACAGACCGACAGACCGACAGACAGACAGACACGGAACCAAAATTGTTCGGGAAGCTCTAAAACGCAAAAAGCAAGTGGAAATTTTGATTTTGGAGGACATTTTTTTTTTCACTTCTTTCATTAACAATTTATATTTGGAAAAAATATTTCACCGCTACAATTGATGGTATTGTACATAAATATTTACATCACAGTATTGTATCAGCACTTTCAGCACTCAGCAGTCATGTCCATCTGGCTGCTTGGTATCAGGGTCCGAGATCCGACCTCGGACATTGGGGTGAGGGACAAGGTAGAATCACCTTATCCCACAAATGATGGAGGGAGGATTGTGCCTCTTCTGGCTATGCCATCAGTCGACACTTCTCCTCCCAATGGGGTTCGAGTTCAGCTCCAAGTCCCACGGAGCCCACTTGCTCGAGCCGTGGCACGCCGTCGTGTGGCCGTAGCCCTGAATTTAGACCAGATGAATGATCCTCCTGTTAGGACTCGGGTGGTCATCCACTCCAGGATAAACAGTGGGTAACCAGCCCGAATCAGATCCTTCGCTGACTTGCCATGCCATATCCCTCTCCAGGTGATCGTTGCTCCAATCACCTTTAGTTGGTTTCGCTGAATGTTTGCAAGTGCTGCTGCAGCATCTAGTAATGCGTCAACTTCATATTTTCGAATTTTGGAAGCATTGATGTCTGCGAGTGATCTCTGGCCAGAGCCAGAGACCACTGAGACATCAATAATGAAGGCTCCTCTTGGTGTTACCACCAAGAGGTCTGGACGATAACCTCGCCGTTCCAGGTTAAAGTGTGGCTCTAGCCATACTGGCCATCCTTTACGGCGAGCGTAGGCTTCCAGTAGGTTCAGGGCAGAATTGTGACGGGCACACCTGGGTCTTACCATGGCTGGGCAAATCTGGAGCACATGCGAGGCTGTTTCGGGTGTTTGACATCCCATTCGGCATAGATGGCTGCTGCCGGTACGCCTGCCTCTTGTCCTCCTCACTCCTGTTGGTAGAGAACCAGAATGTACTTTCACCATACCCAACGACCTCCATCCCCATAGTTTCGCTGAAGGGTTCCTGATCCATGCCGTGCTAGCTCCGTTATCGCGTGATTTTACCAGTTCAGCTCCATCCGTAGTTTGATGGAGACGTTGTGCCCTGGCAATTCGACGGTCGATTCTTGATGTCCCATTTTGTTGTTGGAGACTCGTTCCTCCTTCAAAGAGTTGTGTGTTTGCCGCCCCTACCCTATTAGCTCTTATGGTTGGTATTTGACTGAGTAGTTCCATTACTCCAAGACCACCATCACCCACTGGTCCATGGATGTAGGCATTAGCAGAGTCAAATGGCAGGCGCAACCATTTTCTCACATATCTCCTTACAGATATATCCATCTGTTTTAGAGTTAAGAGCGTGGTACTTCCCAGCACTAGTTGGTGAGTTAGTGAGGGTATGCCGTGGTCTCGCAACATTACTAATTTCTGCAGAGGCTTCAGTGGTGCCCTGTCAATTTTCTCAAGGATTGTAGTCATTTTAATTGGCATGTTACGACATATACCCTGGGTACCAAAGGATACTCCCAGGTATATCCATCGAACATTGTGTGGTGCTGCCCTCAGGCACTGGCCATCAACATCAATGGAAGGCCTTTCAGCTGGGACCACGAGACGATGCCCTCTTGGCATCAAAGGCAGATAGATGGATTTTCTGAGGTTGAGATTCAGTCCCACCGACTTCAAGGCATTATTGAATGCTACAATCTGAGCCACTATCCCAGCTCTAGATGTGGCAATCAGTACAACATCATCCGCAAAAGCCAGGGAAGACCAACGCTGCCCTGCATGGATGTATCCAACCCTATTAGGGAGAGCTAGCAGGACGTGATCCATAACTGCATTGAAGAGGGTTGAGGACAGGGGGTCACCCTGTCTAATGCCCCTTGCATTATACATCCATGGGCCTGCCCCAATTCGTGTAGACCCATTTTGGTAGATTGATTCAATATACTGTACCAGCTGTTTGGGCCACTGTCTCCCCTTCATGATGTTCATTATAGCAAAATGAGATACTCTATCAAATGCTTTCTCAACATCGAGAACTGCAATGTGAAGCTCTCTTTTTTTCCTGTTAGCTTCAACCAACAATTTATTGAGTGCCAATACATTCAGTGCAAGTCCATCAACGCCTCTGCGGAGACCTTTTTGTTGCTCAACATGAGTAACCGAGGATTCCAAACGCTTTCCAATGATCTTGTGAAATTGGCGTACTACTACTGATGGGACTGTGATTGGGCGGTAGTCTGCCTCTGTTTCTGGCATGTTTTTCTTTGGAATCATAGTAGTTCGAGCTTGTAAGAGGATAGACGGCATAGATCCCCGGCGCAAAATCGTGTTGAAAAACAACTTCCTAAGGCTGTGGGGAACCATCCTCCAAACCTCTGCCAGTAGTCCATCAGGACCACAGGCAGTCCTGGTTGGTTCCGATACCCGGATTTCGTCCTCCGTTATTGGCATCCATATGTGGTCCATCAGCTGATCTTGGGGATGACGGACTTCCTCTGCTGTCCATTCGCTGGATGGAGCTGACCACTGTCTTGCCCAGTATTGCCTCAATTGCTGGCCTGTGTGACGCATTTGGGCTCTTCCATTACCAAGGATGTCCTCCGCTATTGCAGCTCTATCAGAATCCCATAACCTCCTAAACCTTGAGAATTTATCTCTCCTCGTTTCTTGTGTGGTATCATTGTTGATTATATGGTCCCTGGGTGGTCGTGGGGTTATACCAATGATATGGGATATCCACAGAAGAAGGTCATTTTGGGGGTCAAGATCCTGGACCACTGCTCTTGCACCACTTATCAACAATTGGTGGCCTTCATCCTGTTCTGATGCACGCTGAGCTATGGGAATCCCTGCAAGAATAGCTTCATCAAGCTGTTGATGGGAGATCTCGTAGCTTCCATCTAGTTCTTCTGTCGTTCTTCGGGGTGATTGTGTAGCATCTAGGCGTACCTGCTCCAATACATTCTGATAGTGAGGCCTTGCTCGTACCGCTTCTACAGATTTATGTGTTCTACCAACCATTTTGGAGGCAAGAGCTCTATTCATTTGGGCACCCGGTATGGTACCTTCTAATTCAAGTTCAACAGTTGCCATGATGGTCATTTCTTCATGTGACCAGTATTTGCATCGTTTTGGGCCAATTTCGTCAAAAGCATACTCCTCAGGATGAGCTGATCTAGTATGTTTTGACAGCCCTATACGTGAATGAAAAGTTCTTCCGCAGTGGGTGCATTGGTGTTCCTGTGCTCTACTGGCCATAGTCGGTTATTTGAATTGCCGCCTCTTTCGCCTTGATGTACACTGTACATCGGGAATCACCTGTTACATGCTTCGCTGGTTTTTTAGCCGCCTTACAGGACATGCATTCAATTTCTGGATGTGGTTTGATGCAGGCAGCGACCTTATGTCCTTTCTCACCACAGCGTTTGCAACATTCTTCGCCAGGCTGGCATACTGTACAATCTTGCGAGCGATGACCCACTCTGGTGCATCTGTAGCATCTTAGAACTGGTACATATGGTGTTACTGGGCATCTACACCACCCTACGTACAGCTTAGGGTCTTTCATGATTGATTTGTAGAGCTCAGTCTCGACCTCTACTTCCCAACTTACAGGACGCCCCTCACCACGTCTTACTATCCTCTTCGGGTTAAAATTGGCCTTGAATCGATCAAGGTTAACATTGGGGAAATTTTGTTCCCGGACTGCGGCTTGGAGTTGTTCAGCGTTCAATGAAACCTCCCTGATACCCGAGATAATTAGAGTAGGTCTTTTCTTGGGCATTAGCTCCATTTTTAGGCCAGCACCCCCTGCGCCCGTATCTGCCATTATTTTTCTGGCTTCTTGAATGTTAGCAGCCTCGAGTATAACTCTTTTGTTCCTCCCCTTTCTAAGATTGACCAGCTGCCATCCCTTAGATTTGGGATCAACCTTCTCAGCTAATGCTTTTTCGACATCTTCTGCCGACTCCAATGTAGTGTTGTCGTCAGTTGGCTGAACGACAACAAAGTGTCTAGGCTGTGGCTTTGTCTTTGCAGCTGAGGCATAGGTTCGTGGCTGAGGCTGAGGCGTTTTTGATCTCTGGGTATCAGGTATGCCCCTTGATGCTGCTGAAGTTGATGCTTCAGTGGCGTTCGTCGTTGGTTGAGTTGCATTCAGAGCACCAGTCTGAATTGCAGCTGCAATCTGACGCAGTACTTGCGTCAGATCCTGATTTTGTTTGTCCACCACGTCGCTTCTGGACGCCTCACGGCCCTCCAGGGTCTTAATCTTCAGGTCCATGTGTACAACTCTTCTTAGAACAGCCGAAACAACCTCCCCTACTGGTTTTAATGCTTCCAGTCCTTTTTCCTGGCCCAATTTCATATCTCTGCACAACCTGAGGAAGCTGGTAGATGCTGCGTCCCACATTTCAAGGAGATCCAGAGCAGCGTCTGAATCGCCTGTGTCAACTGGGGATCTAGTTGTCCCCGCGTATTGCTCCTCTGCTCGTGATGGGATGTCATCAGCCATCCCTCCTCGCATCCTGAGTGGGGTGTGGGTCCCCCCTGGGCTGTAAGGGGGCAGAGTCTCGTCTGAAAAACACCCCTCTTCGCAGCCAACAGGCTCTTGGCACACTCTAGGTGCGCTTGGTATCGGCGAATTCAAGTAACTTGATGGTACCCACCAAAAAATTTCATCAAAATCGGATCACAGGTTAGTATAGTTTTGCCCGGGACAAGGATTGACCACAGACAGACCGACAGACCGACAGACAGACAGACACGGAACCAAAATTGTTCGGGAAGCTCTAAAACGCAAAAAGCAAGTGGAAATTTTGATTTTGGAGGACATTTTTTTTTTCACTTCTTTCACGAATACAAAGCTTCCCTACCTTCGGTAGTGAGGAAGCAAAATTGCTACGAGACATTTTTTGTTGGAAATTAGTTGTAGAATCGATCCCTAGCTGATGGTGCGCCCTTAACGTTTACACCCTGTATATTAATAAATAATATCAGAAAAAAAGTCTGCCAACTGGGTGTGACATGTAGCTTCCTCGTATCCATAACACAATTTATTGTATAGAATCTATACTATCTATACTATTGTATAGAATCTATACTATAGATGATCTGAAGCAGTTATGATCTGATAGTAGTTAATCTCAAAATAGCTACATTTTCCTTGAAGATTCGCTAATATCTATCTCCACGTACCCTGCAGTACCCTCCGCTTTCTTCGAAATCGGATGAAAAATGTAGAAGTTATGGCTGTGGCAAGGCAATTCACGTTTGCGCATGCGCAGTGGCTACTAGCAATTCCGGGATGACTATGATAGGTGATTATGTACACCCCAATCTGAAAGATCCTGAAAAATGTCACCAAATTCGGATGAATAATGTAGAAGCTAAGGGTGTTACAGGTCTGACAATAACTTCGTATAGTTTTGTTCGTTTCAAGGATTTCATGACAGACATACACGGAACCAAAATTGTACAGGAAGGACTAGCACGTAAAACGCTAATGAAAATGTTGACTTTGGAGAACTTTTTTTTCATCCTTGAAAAGTGAAAACAAAGCTTCCGCTACCTTGGTAGACTCGGAAGCAAAAAACAATTTAAATGAAATTCGCTACATCACGTAACAAGCGCAATTACTACAGTTTCCATTCTACTTCGATGGGTTTTTCGGGGATTATGTGATTGAGACTCCGGATGGTTCCCTATAAATTTCTTCGTCATTTGACCATCAAATAGACGAAAGTGGTTGGTACTTGGAGAGCAAAGTTTTGGTTATCCGAGGAAGCTACGTGCTACACCCGCTTGGCAGACGGGGTTTCCCCTCTGTAGTACTGTAATAATTATGTTTGTATTTTCAACACTTGCTGGTGCCAGACCACCAGGTGCCACAGAGGTACCACCAAATTACATGTTGTTGCGTCCGAGTCCGATCGCCTATTCGGAGCCGTTTAGCCGTAATAAGGTGATACAGGCTACAGGCCGTTGAGAGACGATGACAAGCGCGTTTGATTTACAGGCCGATGCGACGGCCGGTAAACTGTATCGCGCTCCGCCGCCTAATTAGCCGTGAAACTACCGCGTTGGGGAGCACTTGACCACCTCATACGCCAGCGCCCTCTCATAAATTAATACCGTCTTCACTTGACCAGGGAACCTTTTTTCAACCTCTCGACAGGTAAATACCGAGCAACAGGTACCCCCCCCCCCCACCCCGGTACAGGCCTTCATCACCTCCTCAGGTCACTATGAAAGGCAGCTTGGTATCTTATTTCATCTTCCCCGATAAAAACGCAAAGGTTTATTATTTTTCTTGTTGGATACCCTCCTGCAAAGAATACAGCTTTGCTATTATCACTACCTACAACCATATTTTTGTTTATTATTTTCAATAATAAAACTTTGGAATCGACCAAGAAAAAAAAATTGTTAACACCCCCTCAAAATTTCGTCGCTCAAGATGCATCATGGCACATCTAACATTTTGTCGAAAATGAGGTTAGAACGGTTTCTTATATGAATTTTTGCGCCTGAGTGATTGGTGGACTTAGTTTTTTGATTGCTCCACTTGAAACGCTGTAATTTCTGATTCAGTTATCATAGCTCAACTAAAATCATTTGACATCTTGACACATCTACAATCTTCAACATGGCGGAAGGCTACAGCTCAGGTGATGAGCTGGGTTTTGTTTGACTACGTGAATGATTAGGGAGTTTTTCCTGAAAATTTTTTTTGTAATCTATTCTCCACTAAATAAGCTTCAATAAAAACAAAATACCATGTCCCAAGCTATCTGGAATGACAACTAATTCTTCGTTGAAAGTTGCAGATTTACTTGTGCTATGATGCTATGTTCTGAGGAAGTTTGATGTGCCATGATGTTTCATGTTTTTCTAGCAGCTTTCATATAGAAAAGTCATTGCCAATTTCAACGGGAAGAAACACCCTAAATCTTCCGTTGCTGCACCATCGCCTGCATGCAAATTTTTTAAAATACCAAAAAAAACTGATTTTTATTCACGATGTATGACAAATTGTTAGGAGGGAGGCTCTAACCACAGTGAAGACACGCCTCTCACTCATAACCTTCCTTATAAAAGGCAAAACAGGCCCAATTCTGGCATTCTAGTTTACCGACCAAAAAAGATACTCTCTCCAATTGGTCTTACTCTATGGCTGTATTCTCTAAATCACAAAACTGAGTTCTCTAAACTTCTTTCTTGAAGTTTTTGGGGCCTTACAGCTAAATTTAAAATTTTTATAGTCCCAAGTTGTAAGGCGCCAGTAAGTGTCTCCATCACTTTACAGATCTCTCTATTTACAAATTGGAAATTAGCTAAAACTAAACTACCTATCATAGGTCGAAAATTCAAGTGCTTGCTGTGCTTTGTACCAAATGATAGAAAAAAATCTAAAAATAGAAAAATTTCAATACCCGTGTTAGTACTACTAATGTGATATTAGGCAATCTTGGTTCTTGACCTGAGATTGTGCCTTGGGAAAACTAGAAACGTGATTTTAATGGTGGTTTACGATCTCACAAATGAAACCTTGAAACTTCTTAACTCTCTCCTGAAGATAAAGTTGCATTAAAATTGTGACTTCTCCATAATATTATAGGTACCTATTACATTTTGCTTCCGAGTCTACCAAGGTAGCAGAAGCATTGTTTTACTTTTCATGGTTGAAAAAAAAAGTTCTCCAAAATCAGATTTCCCACTCGTGTTTTACGTTTCTAGCCTTCCTGGACAATTCTGTTCCGTGTCTGCCTGGCATAAAACTATCGAAGTTATTGTCCGATTCTGATGAAAATTTCAGAGATTGTGCGGATTTGCAGAATTGCAATGATTTCTCTTATTTAATTCTCGAACTCATGCTTTTACTTGGAGAAGTATGAATTTCATAGTTTTTCATTAAACTACATCACTGCCAGCTACAGAGTATTGCCGTTTCACCACGAAACAGAGAAAATGTGGTACATTATAGCACAAGTGAGAGGAAACATTTCAACAGCATGGCACATCTACAAGATTTTTTGACATATGATGTTTACTGTACTATTGAATGCAATTCAAGTTAGCAGACTGTAAATAAAGGTAGACCGATGAATAAAAATGTTAGAAACTATAAAATTTATCGACCAAATCAGTTTTTTTGCTCTCCCGAAAAGTAGGCAAAAGTTAGATGTGCCATGATGCATCTTAAGCGACGATTTGATGGTTTACGTTTCAAGGTACAGTCACACGGGGTCGCTTTGCTCCGGTTTTTTGAATTTATTCAGAAATCATAATTTTTTCTTTACTTGATTTTCTTGAAAAAATTCCATTTTTGGATGGAAGTCAAGTAGGTACTTCCTATTAATAGAACCTGACGTCACAAATGTTGATACATCTTTTAAAAGTTGAATATTTTTTGTTGAAAATTGGAGCAAAGTTACCCGGGGGTATGATGACTTTGCTCCAATTTTAGAATGTAACTGAAAACCAACCTGGAATGAATCTTGGAGCATTTTAACCCCGTCCATTGGAATAATTGGGCCATGTATACACAGGAAAACACGAACAAAAATGTATTTCTTAATAATTTTAAGTTTAAAACAATTTTCCAAATGAATTTCAATTTTTGTATACAAAATCTTTTCTCTATTACAAAAAGTATAACTTGCATAGTTTAATGTGAAGCTCAAACGAACAAAATACTTATTAAATTGTAAATAAGATCAAAGGAAGGAACATTTCAACTAGTAAAATGGTACTTATCTACATTGTATCATTTAAATGATGCTTCCGTGAAAAAAGAAAACTTATTTATGTTCCTTGGTAGAAAGAACTACTTTAAATTAGGAACACACCAAAAACACTTGGAATGTGGCAGGCAAGTGGTAATTCAATAACTCAGGAACTTTGGTAAACCATAAAAAAAACTACAAATTGTAAAATCTCGTGCAATGTCTCATCCATGTAATCCTTGTAGGGTCTAGCACCTGGTGTCCTCGACCTAAGTCATCTTGTCAACAACGAATAAACAAAAACGGGATTAAATTCAGTACAGGGTTACAAAAAAAAAAAACACAAAATTTCTTGTAAATTCCAACTAACATATTATGGGGTTTTTTCGCTCTAAAACATTAGTGCCAAGTCACCCCACTATTCGGAGCAAAGTTACCCCGTCCGACTTTTTTGTTGATTGCAACCACAGAAACCGGTTGAAAAGGAAAAACTCACTGAAATTCTGAATCAGCATAAAAATTATAATAAGAGAATAGTGTTACTAACCTGCTGTGATAAATACGTTGGCGAGCAGCTGAGAAATTTGCGGGACCGACTTAGAGCAAGATTTCAACTGCACTACAAAAACGGCAATGCCACGAGTATGAAACGGTTGTGGAAGATTATTCTTCACATGGAAGTTATTTGCATTTATGCCCAACAAAAATATCACTGGAGCGCTACGGTCGGATGAAGACAAAAGAGTGACGTCACTCACAAAAATTTTCGGACTTTGGAGCAAATTTACCTCAGAGAGAGCAAAATGACCCCATTTGACGGTACGTAGAATCCAAAAATCGAATAAAAATTCGCCCCGTCCGCCGTCCGCCGTACGCGGCACTTTTGCCACTTAGCATTGACCGATTTTGATGAAATTTGGTATGTAGGCTCCGTTTGGGGTCTAGTTGTGCCCCGAAGATTTTGGTTGATGTAGGTCACTTCTAAGGGTTCCAAAATCAATTTTGAAATTTTGAAAACGCCCTAACTCAAAAAATGTTGATATAAAGGTATTGTTTTTCCTTCAATTTAAGATTCTATAGAATTTTTAGAATTTTTTGAGACCACCCGGAGCTCTGTAGGACAAACCGTTCGCTCACTACGAGAATTTAAAGTTTGGACGTACGATAAATCAGAAACACGAGTGTGAATCGCAAAAGAGGCCTAATCTCCGTTCAAATTAAAGCTGACCGAAAT